>OZ007586.1:428591635-429791635 GCA_963931845.1 Maratus michaelseni
ACGAGAGACTTTTTGTGTGTCCACTTGTCAATCTTGAAATCGCCGTTCGAGAGGCTCTGTCACAGCTGATAGCGAACGAAGAGCCCGGCTCTTTGCCCGCGTACCAGTGGTGGATGGGAGGGATCTTCCACTCCTTTGAAATTTCAGATATAACTCTAGATTGATGCTCTGAGTAGGTAAGGGCTGAAGAGGAAGATATAGATTGACAACAACCCTCCTTGGCTAAACGATCAGCTTGATCATTGCCATAAATGTCTAAGTGGGATAGAATCCACTGAAAATGAACATCATAGAGCTTTGAAATAATTTTAAGTTTAAGAAGGATTGAAATACTAGTTTGATATACGTGTTCTTGCCTTGACGGGGCGGTGAGGCTTGCGCGCATCAATGACCCGGAGGGCTATGCCGGCGGTAGCTTGCTACTGGTAGGGTCTCCCAAGCCGGACAGGCTGAAGGGTAGGTGCCAGACAAAATAGAACACCACCACGAGCTAAGACAGACTTTTACCTTTATGGTGCTCGGATCAACAGAAGCTGCACTTCACCTCCTCTTTATGACTCCGTATTTTATCCGTACTGAACGGAAGCAGTTAAATTATTAAAATCAACAGTAATGATTATGTCTAATAAAATAACTGTCACGTTATATACGATTGTTTGTAACTTTAAAAGCTGCATAGAATACATTTTGACGAATGAAGAGAATCAAAAGGTGAAAAGGATTCTAATTGGTTGCTGGTAAGCTAAGTTTCTCAGCTGATAAGGTCTATAACAATTTATTTCCCTTAACGATATGAAAGGAAAGGTTTTGTACTGCGGTTTCATTTGTTGGTGGATATTTCATTTTGCTTGGTTTCTTTCGCTTTGATACTTTCATAAGTGTTTAAATAGGACTTTTTTATTCGAAAAAAAATTTAAGGTTTTTTTAAATTGAAATGAAAACAAATCTCGTAAATTTTATTTTTATTATAATTTAAAAATGTATAATACTATTTTCTTCAGCTTTTTCAAAAAATACTTTGCAGATAACGCATTCCAAATTTAACAGGGACTTTCTGTTAATCTGTTACCAAACAACAAACTATAAAACAATAACATTGTTACTTATCCTAATGCGTTAAATACCGCCCATCTCTACAACATAACATTCAAGTGTCATATTTAAGACTAATATGTGCTTATTGTAGTAATATTATCTACTTCCGACTAACTTAACATTTTATAAAAATAACCATTTTATCGATACACAAGGAAATCTTATTCAGCATAACTTTATCGGGCACTCTGTTTTTTTTTAACTCCATAGATATTTCTTTAGGTAGTTTTAGAAGATTGAAAAAAAATACAAATTTCCATTTCTTGTGTTTCATTTAGTGTTTTAAATAATTTTACAAACTTGCGATATTTCTTAATTCTGATGCTGTAAAAGACATCTTAGTTGTAAGTAAAATGTATCTTTCTATAAATGACAAGGGTGTATTTTCTAAGCAAACTCTTTGGGGTAAGGTTTTTGCAACATTTGGAAAAGAAATAAACTTTGAAGTAGGTGTATACACAATTTTCAAGAAAAATCTAAAAATGAATTTTTTCTTAGAAAATACTGCTATTCAAAAAGCGGACCATTTGGGAGCCAAGTAAACTATTCAAAGTATTGTTTTACAAAATACCTTCCAATTTGTGAAAGAATAAAATTAGCTAGTTAAGGCAATCTAATTCATCTGTCTATAACATTTTCATCTAATCTAGGAGAAATAGACGACACAAAGCAAGGAAAGCTAATTATATCTAATTTAATAAGATAAATCATATATAATTTAATATTATAAATAAGTTGATTCGAAAGGAATTTAAGAAATGTAAATGTATGAAAGGCAATAAATAGATTTAAAATTATAAATGCAATTTGTTTATCCTATTAACATGCTTAGAATAATAAGCATACAAGAAAAATAATACATTTTTATAATAAACTGTTAAATTGTTTATTATATGTAGTTAATGTCGAAATATTTTCCATAAAGCTAATAACGAAGCTTTCCAAGGGCTGTATGTGACCAATTATAATCCGTATTTTTCATCATTTCGAAAAAATAATTGTAATAAATTATTTTTTGTGGAATTATTTGCAAAATGTAGTTTAATGGTGGCTAAACTGAAAATTTCTGATTTATTGGAAACTGAATACAAATTTAATCTTTGATACAGTCTGTCTTCGGTACTTAAGTTTTTTGTCACCTTAACTTATTTGTGTGTACACAGTACGCGAAAGAAATTTTTTCATATTCCGTTGCTCAGAGCTTTCTATTACCACTAAAGTTTAGCACTAATCTTAACTTTAATTAATGTCAGAAATTCTTCAATTAAATAAGGCACAGTTTACTTTTTGAACAAAGTGGTATTTTGCCCATACTTTTAGATTATTATGTTTAAAAAAAAATAAACAGATATGAAGTTAAAGGAGGTGTCTTCAACGATTTGCTTGAATGACGTTCTCCACTTCAAATTCCAAAAGGTAATCTTCGCCTTATTTACTTGCAAAATTTCTATCATTAAACAACGCAATTTTTTATATTATAAAATAGTAGTAGTTTTCTGTCTCACGAGCTACAGGTAGAATGCGCCTAGGCAGGGCTGCCACTGGCGACTATTTTTATATTATATTCGTACCACTATCTTAACAAATAAGTTTTGTAGCATGTTTCTCTTGCACGTGTTGTCAAAGTGTATGTAAAAGATTTTTGTTTTGAGAAGATGGTGCGAGATAGAATTTAAAATTAGTCGCCAGTGGCAGGCCTGCCTATGTTAAGAAGAAACGCAAGGTTAAAAGAAGGCCAGAAACAGGTAACACGAACTCAAAAAAATATTTACTTAATGTTCTCTTTCCATGGCATTTAACATATAATATTATCTTAAACTAGTAAGTATATTTAATAAATAAAAATAAATAAATATTATAAAAAGTGAAAGAATTCCAAAATGTAAAACTGTTCCAATGTATTCGAAATAGATGATATAATCCGTAGAATAAAACGTGTACTCATTTTATTTCAAAATGTAAAACTTTTGGCCTAATTCATGAAGAAAATGGATATAACAATATTTTGCTGTGTTAAAAAAACAGAACTTTGCTTTTTAGAACGATGAAATGGCAATTAGTTAATGGCTTTTCTGTTTCCAAAATGAAAGATTCATAAAATACCTAAAATATGCCACTTACCTCGTAATGTTTCACTATGTTCAATTATTTGCATTGCAAATTTAGATAAAAACGTCTCATATGAATATACATTACTGCGTAGAATTTGAATATTTGTTTTTCTTGGAAAATTAAACAATACATTTTGAGCTTAATTTATTAAGGAATTGTATTATTCATTACAATTTATTTTCTAATGCTTTGACTTGATATTTTATGTTAGAGATGTATTTTTAAATAAAAATATATGATGCACTTAAAGAGAAATTATTAAAATGTCTTTACATGAAAAAAGTACGTTATGAAAAATGAATGTTAAAAATTTATGAAATTGTTCCCCATCAATCCGCCAAAATAAAAATTATTGTACGAAAATCTTAAATATTAATACTAAGATATTTAAGCTTTATTAAACATTGTCACGCATGTGAAATGCAATCAAATAGTAAACTATCATAAGTCTCATGATTATACACCAGCGCTGTCCAAATTTGCGACCGCGAAATACTACCAGTTTTTAACATAAATCTTCATCTTATTTAGTCTCAAATTTTGCAATTAAATAAAGTGGAGATAATGAAAAAAAGTAGTGATACTCTACTATAGCTTGTTTATACTACACTAATATCCCCTTTTAAAAATAAAAGTTTAACATTTCTTCAAACAAATTGTTAATGAAAAAGGCTTAAACAATGCCTTCAACATATTTATGGTTAGATTAAAAACGACTGAAACTAGAGGAATAGTAGATTCACCATACTACTGGATCAATTTAACTGTGAAAGTACCTGTGAAAACACCACTGAAATGTTAAAATTTAGAATCTAATGTCTTGCTAGATTGTTGGCAGCTAAGTTGGCTAAATTTACCTAAATTTTTGGTGCAACATTGAAAAGAAATTTTAAATAATATAATTCATTAGTGTTATATCACGGGCTTCATTTATCATGAGAGACGGTAGTATCTCGAGTGACGCACCGAAGACCGAAGATTTCTGTCACTCTATATATACAGCTAGTGCGAGTTCAATGGAAAATCGAAAAGCCGCCATTTAATATCTCAGCAAATATGAGGCATATCGTTGTAATTTTTTTCACAGCTGTCTTATATCTCCGGTCTAACTCTATCCTGAAATTTATACATTTCTACATGCAGTAGATTTTAAGATCTGGATACCCATTTTTAAGTAAAATGGAAAGGTTTAATGGTGTAAAGTGCACTGGTGTCATGTCGTAAGATTTCTCTCTCGAAATCCGCTTGGACGATTATTTTTAATTAATATATGATATTAATCTGTTGTTGCTAAAGCGATTCCCCCGATCCGCTTAAATAGGAAAACTCTAGTTTCTTATATAATCCGGTTTAAGAGCGAGACTATTGGGTGTTAATTTGCTTTATAAAACTTGAGTAAAATTTCCGGTATATTTACTGTTTAATCAGGAAATGTCTGTCATTAAATAAAGCGAAGATACTCTATTTGACAATCTGTAGATTTTTTTAATAAAAGAACGTTAGCCACGGAATCCCGGAGATTGTGGAATTGCAATCACTATCAATGCTATTCAAATAAGATGCTGTATAGATTATCCTGGCTCCTTGAAATTTCAGTTAGTTATCTTGGAAATATTTCTATAGGGTTTGTTATGAGAGACAATTCTAAACATTTCATAGTTACTTTCTATATGATGACGTCCCAAATAGAATATACTGTAATTTCCGTTTTTGTTTTCTTTATCTTTTTGTGGGTAAAATATATGGCTTATCTAAAATATAAGGATAAAAAATAAAATCCTGTCTCATAAAATCCTGTCTCATCCCCACACAGGACTCCCAAATAGTCCGTTTTTTGAATACAAGTATTTCCTAAGAAATGATTTCGTGTTAGATTTCTACAACATTTGCAATAAAAATAACCCTCAGGACAGGTTTTGTGAAATTTGCAAGAAAAATCTAAATATGTTTAATAAATCTAAAGAATTTTATCACAATAGTAGAATTTTAGTATAGTATAATAGTAGTTTAGTACAGTATAAAAGTAGAAATTTGTTGGAAATCTACAATATATATTCTTTAATAAAAATCTAAAGAATATATTGTAGCCTTGCCACACAAGAGTGAGAAAATACTAGACTGGATAGCTCCAAATGGGAGAGCATTCGTGCGTAATACCAAAGTTTCCGGGTTCAATCCCCGGTCTGGACATTTTTTCACTCTGTTGGTTGTACGCTGTGTAGTAAAGTAATAGTTCACATCCTTTGTATCCATTAATTTCCATGGTAATTTCAGCTCCGCTGAAGATTTAATTATATGAATATTTTTATTCGAGAAAAGTGGTATTAAAAAATATTTAGGACCCCTACACACGGAATGAGACTAATATGAGACGGCTATGAGGTTAATGTGAGACACCATTATTTTTAAGTGGCTTTAAGCACTTAGAAAATGACCGGCCTGACACAAATGTCTCCAGGATCTTATATTTTAGCTGTATTATTAATTTTTGTTTGTTCTCTCATTTTGCCTGAAGTTTGGGACATCTTTCTTGCGTCCACCATCATACTTATGAAAACATACTACAGCAAACTCCCTCCCTAATTTATTAAATGGTAATTTAGGGCAAAAAAATAATTTAGAAAATTATCTTCAACACTTCAACTATATTTTTATGAGTTTTAGAAGTAAATTTGCAATTATATAATACCTGTCATTGAAAAATAAAAATGTACTCTACCATCTTGACTGGTTGACTTATTTCATTCTTCATTAATATTTACACAACCATAGAAATTATGAATAGTTTTCCTGATTTTTCATATGGTTTCTGAGAAATGCAGGACGGCAATAGTATTCTTAATGCTCACTGAAAAGATTTAATCTTCTTTATACTCGAAATCATTCCTTAGATCAACCGTAGAACACCTTGTACCTTGGACTGTTACCTCTCTTTTGTCTTCATCTACTTTTTTTATGAAACAAAGGTATTTACAGTGAGTAGACACTCCAGTTCCCTGTTTTGCCTTTTTATTACAGTCCAGGACTGGCGGCTAGTATTATATTCCATCTTATCACAATTTACAAAAAATTTCTTTTTGGTAGATATGTCTTGAAAATATCTATATCTATATTTCTCTTACGTAGCGCGGAAAGAAGGCTGAATTTCTAGCTTATCATTTGGCAACAACCTTAGTTTACAGGGCTCAGACCAATAAACAGATTAGATTGGGTCAGATAAGCTCTGCCTCTAATATGGCGTGGACTACGAGAGCAGTGAAACTCAAACTAGCACTTATTAAAAATAAAATAGCATGTACGTAATCCAAAGCGTTTGAGATGATTCCTCATTTTAATTATGAATAATATCGCTAATTTCAAATGAATTTTCAACTCTTATTTCGAATTTATTTACGAATTTCACTCACACGAAAATCGGAAAGAATAAAAACATCAACTGCCTAGATTGCACCTGATGCCATCTGATGCTGTCTTGATGAAGTAAAAAATAATTTATTTTGCAAAAATTATATAACAAAAAATTAGAAGTAAAATGTCGAACGAAATTTAAACAATGATTGATGATATATATAAACTATCTTCCTATCACGTAGTGTTTTTTAAATGAATTTAAGCAATGCTGTTCAATATTATAGGTGAAATGAATTTTAAACTAATTGTGTTTCCCTGATCCTTTTTTCATAGTATTTAAATGATTTATGCCTATTGGTAGCACCAACTAAATGCATTTTTAATTGTTTTTTTAATTACATTTTTTACATTAAAAAATTGCCAGTCTCATATGTTAAAATGATTTATGGTAGTACTTATTCCGGCTAAAATTACTGCAAAAATAAAAAGGGGCGAGCGAGCGAAGTGAACTGGGACCGCGTAGCAGTCTTATGTGAATTGATTTGCAATTCACGGGGGTTGGCGATCGTTAGCGAGTAGAGGGCTGACCCCTAGTCATAGTATAAATGTATGGCAGAGATTATTTTTCAAAAAGTGACACGAATATAATAAAAAATTAATTCCTGGGTTGTACCGTGTCCCGACCCCGTAATCAAAAGGTTAACGTCAGCTAAAACAAAAGTTCTTTTTAACACTTTCCAATCTAGTTGAAAAGTGTTTATGACTTCGGTTCGTCTGCCGTCTGGCCGTATGACCGTCTGTCCGTACTCTAACTCCCGTAAATATGCTCGGATTGCTCTGCAATTTTTATATATTGTTGTCGTTATCTATAGCATGTTCGCTATTTCAACGGAAGTGTGTAGCACTTATAGTTTTTTTACAGGGACACTCAAAAGAATTCCGTTACATTGCGGTCTATGGGGAAAAATCATTTGCGGTTTATTTAAATAATGTTTCACTATTTGAAACACATTGAAATTTATATATATCACTAAGGTGCATTAGAAGAAGCTTAATATGGAATAGGGTGTGCATAACACTTATAGTTACTTTACAGGGACAGTCAAAAGAATTCCGTTACATTACGTATATGGAGAAAAATCGTCTGCGGTTTATTTAAATAATGTTTCGCTATTTTAAACGCATTACAATTTACATATATCACTAAGGTGCATTACAAGAGGCTTACTACAGAATATTGTGTGTATAGCAGTCATCGTTCATTTACAGGGACACCCAAAATAATTCTCTACTGTATGTTAACAATAATTCCTGGAAGTGCGTTTTAAGTTGCTGAACGCGATTTTAAATTGAACTCTCTTTTTGTCCATTACTGGGTGTGTATAAATTCTGTATTTCATATACAGGGCAGCACAAATGTTCGCGAACACATTTCCGTTTATTGACAAACTCCAGAAGGAGAATTTTAAACTGTGCTTACGCGTTTCCTAACTAAACTAAAATTTATCATACTATGTAGTATATATACAAATCTATAGATCCTATACAGGGCTGAATAAAAGTATTCGCATATTTTTCCGAATATTGTATATGTAGGAAATTCCTGAAGTTGCATTTTTAAATATGTTATGCGTTTTCCAAATTGCTTACTTAGATGTTATCTTTCAGCTTATTAAACGGCAATGATTTGTAAAATTATTTTGGAAGCGTTGGAAAGTGTTACATAATCTATGCTTAACGCATGATTTTTCGTTCTTGTTTAATATTGTCTTCAAATATTAGTGTCTCGTTGACAACTGGATCAATGTATTGCCTTCTGGCAATTGCAATGAAATCTGTCGATCATTATTAATCAATATTATGCAAAAAAAAAAAAAAAAAAAAAAAAAAAATCACGATTTATAGTGTCGTCTTTGAACAATTTATCAATCAACTTCTTTTTTTTTTTGTTTTTTTTTTATTATTAGGTTTTTGCATTTTTACAACTCTTTCAGTTTGGTAAACTTACAGACAATGGTAAACTTACCATTGTCTCACCTGTTATTTGGGTGCTATTGACTGTGCTTATGCAATCCTTGCATCTTTAATTTCTTCTGTATAGTTTTCAACTCTTGTAACTTATTTTCCTGTTATAGTATCATGATTTGGTTTGTCTTTCTTCTGATTTTTTTTTTTTTTTGTTTACTTACCATCTTTACCTCATTTTCTTTACTGCGCTTATTAAGGGATTTAAGTTAACTTGCTGTTGCTTTTTCTTCCTCATTTTCTATTCTCAATTTTTCTAGCGCTATCTACTTTTCACTTGTAATCACTTTTAAAATAGCATCTATTCTTTTCTTTTTCTTTTTTACAGCATAATTTTTATTTATTATCTGTAAAATCATCATCTCTAAAGAACGTGAAGAAATTGGCGAATCTATGCTGGCAAGAGTTAAATAGGAGATGTAGAATGTGATCTTTTTTGCCTCGCCATTGTTTTACAGCAGAAAAATGATTCGTTACTCTTACGACTCTTAGTTAAACAACGTAATTATTCACAATTGAATATCCTTTTCCAGATTTATCTAAAATACTTTGTGGATAAACTCTCCTACATCCTTTCACTTTGTAATTACGTACCATTTTCAATGTTCTAAAATACGCAGGTTTTAGCCACAAATGTCACTTTTAGCTTGGGGTGCAAAACCATTTTTGTAAAATCATAGCATTTCATATCATTCGATCAAAAATCCTGTAACATAAGAGAATATATTAATAGGCTTAGAAAAAATGAGAAAAGAACATAACTGGCATAAAAGAATAAAAATATACTTAAATATAAAAACTTTGTCTTTATTTGCGGTGGATATTCCAAGCTTCATGATAGAATAGGATAAAGTTACAGTCCTAAGTACTGTCTCATATCAGCGTCATACACTGCCTCATATCGACCTCATACTCTGTCTCTCATCTCATGATTTTAATGGTTTGTACGAATAACTCGGGCTACGTTAAACATATTCCAGGTAAAAATTTTTGAACTCTCACAGAAAAGTTTTTCTTATCGAAAGGTAAAGTTAAGCATTGTAATGTACTTTATAAAAAAATGAGTGTATTCGTAAGGAGCATAAGAAAAATTATACATTGCTTGCAAAATAATCACTGAACCAACTTTATTACAATAAAAATTGGTACATTTTTGTGTGTCTGTTAATAGCTCCGATAACCCTATTCCCCATAAAAAGCCTCATTCAAAGCTTTTCCTTTACCGTATCTATTCAAAATGACAT
Organism: Maratus michaelseni; assembly: GCA_963931845.1. Classification (NCBI taxonomy): domain Eukaryota; kingdom Metazoa; phylum Arthropoda; class Arachnida; order Araneae; family Salticidae; genus Maratus; species Maratus michaelseni. The sequence goes on from OZ007586.1 coordinate 428,601,463, forward strand.
TTGTCATTAAAAAATTCTGTAAATAAAAAGGGGTTTTTAAGAGTTTTCAATACATGTTCAATGAATTTTTTTTAGCTAAGGAAATAATGTATTTGTTACTACACACGAAAATTGAAAAGAAAATTATGAAAATTCATAAATAATTATTAGAATATATATTTTTTATCATAACTGTAAATATATATATATATATATACAAAAAATTATATGCATACACTAGTAAAAACATCTCCCTTATCAAAAGATTGCCACGAATTATTTCTTTAATCGACTAATAAGATAAAATCCTACAGAGATACCGAAAATTTAACTTTGTTTATTTTGAAATTGATTGCCTTTCAAATCGAAAAATCTATGAATATTTAATCAGAAATCCAAGTATACAGCATTTTCTTTGCATGAATAGAGATACTAAAAGAAAATAACTGAAAGAGTTTGAAGCCTTTATAAATGGAATCTTTTAATATTCATGCAAAATTTCAATACACAGTTTTCTTATTTATTATGTGCAAGTAATGTAATGTATTGATATGTAAAAATTTTAGGAAGGAAGAAAATACATAAGAATTAATCTAGAATAAATTCACTATTATTTCGTGAAAAGAGATTTTGAAAATACATAATTAGATCCATGTTATAATATTAGAAGCTGTTTGACTAAAAATTCTTTTCTTTATAGAGATTTCTTAGAAAGAAATTTTTTTTTCTTTTTAATATAACAATATTTTGAATTTGACCCCGTCGAGACGAGCGTCGCATATACGTAACATATAGGGTGCGTACATTATTTTTTCCTACCAGTAATTTTCTGTGGTAAATTTTACTTTATTTAATCACAGAAGTTCTGTGATTAAATTAAGTAAAGATTTCTTTTTGGAATTAATGGTACTAAAAATTAAATGTGTACGGGAGGATCGTCGTTACGCGGTTAATGGTGATCTAAAATTTCATGTTTATTACTATAAAATATTTAACACTAGAACGACTATAGCGGTCATTTTAACCAGTACCAAAGAAATATATTTTTATTCGATCACACAGAAATAAGTCACACAGAAATAGTTTTAAATGAAAATTCTGAGTTAAAATGTTTTTTATAAAACTTTAATATAACTTCCGGCCGTTCTAGTGTAAATGTAATCAAAAGTGTGAAGATTTTTTAAAAAAATACGGAAATCTATTCAAGATAACAAATTTTGCATTTATTTAAATATTTTCAGAAAAGAAACATCCTTGAATATGCTAAAAACATTTTTTTTCAACATTCATTAAAAATCCAACAATTTTAAAATCGCTAAATCTGAAAAAAATTTTAAACTCTCAAAACAAATTCTTCAACAGTATCTGTGCAATTACAGATAAACCCTTTCATTAAGGGCCAGGAAAATGGAGCGATGAATAAGAGGAGGAGACATATAGTGTAGTATGGGGGGTGTCGGTTGTGAGCGAAGTAACTGAGGATGTAGTCACTAGATAGCTGCTGTTGTTAGTTTAAATCGGATCAACAGGGCCTGATTACCACCGGGGCAAAATTCCACCAATAAATTTTAATAGAAATTTTCGCATGATTTAAAAGCCTTATTCATGCAAAAATTCTGTCATAAATAAGCCACATATTTATATTCGTTTTTACAGTTGGAAATTTGGTTCGACGATATTATCTCCTTCACTGACATCGACAGGGGGATTGTTTATGTAGTCACATTATGGTCATGACCACCAACACCCCCACCGGGGCAAAATTTCTACCAGTAAAAACAATTAGATAAATTTGCTTTGATTACGACAGAATATCTGCATGAATAAGGCACTTAAATAAGGCGACAATTTCAATTACAATCTATTTGTGGAAGCTTGCCCCTGCGCAACCGGTTACATTTGAAGCTTTCCCATTTTGAGATTATGTCAATTGCTCTTTATTCATAGTCCCATGGCCAAAACGGGCGACTATTTTTATATTGAATCACACCACAATTTATCAGATGTTTTCCTTGTAGTAGATTTCTCATAGAACAATTTCCTAGCATAAGTGTATGATAGATTATTTTTCGAAAAGTGGTACACTGGGACGCACATATCTCGACCAGAGGGTTAAATAGTGGGCGGTCGGAAAAGTCAAGATGAATAGCTACCAACTTTTATGCTTTCTTGTCATCACTATTTACGAATAGTTATATTTGCCTGATTTGAGCGCCAAATTTGTACAGTTTCCGATAACGTATTTTTATTATACAGAAACGTACTATAGTCATTTTTATAGTGTTGTAAAAATATTATTAGGCAGGGTAAAAAACTGTAGTTCCTATCAATTTCTACAACAGTTGCGGTACGTGTACTGCGAGGAAGTAGTATTTTTGTAGTGATGGAAGCTCATTGCTAAAGGCTGTAAATCTATTCAAAATGACTTTAACTGCAAAAATAACGGATAATGTCAACTGCGTTAAGGAAACTTAATGCAATTAAGAAAATTTGAGTGAAGGAGGTGACATTTAAATGAAACATTTCCCGTTAATTAGGTATCTCTCTATATTAAAAAAAAGTAACCACTGCCTCCGCAGCCGCAGCCGTGTCAATGAAGATTTTGTGCCTTGAAGTCTTTCTGGACTAAAATCCAGAAAACTATTGCATATAAAAATTAAAAAATTGGTAATTTTATAAAGAAATGTTTGATAAACACGCTGAAGCAGACAGTTTTAAATCGAAGAATTATTTTAAGAGATATTTAATACTAAATTTGGTCAAAATAGTTTTCTTAAAGTTTTATAGGAACGATAACTATGCACAGGAATTGAACCATATTTTATAAAGATACAGTTGACAAGCTTGCGGTGTGCAGACTGCAATTATTTTTTAATTTGAGTAATTTTTTGAGGTTTTATTTCAATTTTTTTTTCAAAATTTTCATACAATTTTCATTTCAATTACGTTTGATAATTACCTTTAAAATACCGAAATAACTAATAAATTGTTAAAATGTCATTAACAATATGGTACTTCTCCTTTATACCGGCGATCACTTTTCATAACATAAAACTACCGCCAAACTACAGGATTTAACGCCAAACATTCATGATCGTGGCGTCACATTCACTTGATGTCAAATGTTTTAAACAGGCTTTTTATCTCACAAGTGATTTTGAATTCGACGTTTAATGTATTTTTAATGAAATGTTACTGATTTATTAGTTATTTCATTAATTAAAATAAAAATTATGTCTTCGATACCATGATATTAAAAAAGAAAAGGCATTGAAAAAAGTTGCGATGAATAGTTACATACATTAGATCAGTTTAAACTGACGTCACAAACATTTATTCCCCAACCGAGAGAGATAATTAAGAAAAATAATGTAAATAAATATCCAGGATTTTATTTGTTTTCTGTTTTCAATAATATATTGTAATTTTTATTGTTTAAACTTACTGATAGTTGACACTTTGGTGAGTGGGATTTTTCCGAATTTCTTGTATTTTATTTATTTATTTATTTATTTATTTATTTGAGATTCCAATGACAAAATTCTTCTATTTGTTAGTTTGGCGATAGTTTTTATGAAAATTGATCGACAGGGGTAATGGAGAAGTATCAAAAAGACAAATAAACGTGAATTGAAAATCCCTCGATGGAATAACTAATACCTATAAGGCATCTAATGTCAAATGAATGCGACTCGACGCCACGATTGGCGTTAAATCATATATTTTGGCAACAGTTCTTTTCTTTTTATAGAAAGTAGTCGACGGGATAATAGAGAAGGAACCAATTTTCTATAGCATCGTTATAAAGTTCTCCGACACAGCGACATTGTTTACTTAACCGTTTCACACAAGTTGATTTTGAAATCTTTAATTGATCTCATTTAATCAATCAGGAAAACAGTTGTTAGTTGTTTCGATCTTAAAGTCCCTCAGTTAAAGGAAAATGAATGGAAACCCGTTTACATCAGATCGCCACTGGGTCGCTTAATTATAATACATTCTTCCGTAATCGTTTTAGAGTTGATCAAATCAAAGTGTTTTTAAAGTTTGCGGTGTCAGAACGGGGGTTGGCGAGCGTAGCTCGTAGGGGGCAGAGCCCCCTAGTACTGTACAAAGTTTGCGTGTTACATGCAAATGCATTCTTGTCAACTTCTTTCCTAAAACTGTGCCAATTTGACCAAGTCAAATAACCATATTTTGAACCATAAAATTTACTTAATAAAATTCTCATTGCATTGAGTTTGTTTGGTTTCATTTATTACGTAACTTTTCTGGTATAACCAATTTTCTTATGTATGTCCACGTCAAATAAAACTTGTTTATTTGACGTGGGTCAAATTGATGCAGTTCTACGGAAGTAAACTAAAAGTTTTGAAAATGTGCAAATGACACAATCGAACTAAAGACTTTAAAAAGATTTATTATTGAAACTGTATGCACGATACCGATACGCCTTAAAAACGTATAGAAACAACATAAGTTTAATTGGAATGTGTCCTCTTCAGCGAAATTTGGATCCACATAAACATTAGTCAATACTTAATACGTTATATCACTCATATGTCTCTTGTTACAATAGAACAAATGGATTACATAAAATATTCAAAAGCAATTCGTAAAGAATCAATAAAGTAGAAAACACAAAATAGTATAAAAAATGACTCCCTTTTAAAACGTCATATTTCTTCGTTAATGTTTCCTATTTTAGGAAAAGAGTACTTCCTTTTTTTCAAAAATTTCAAAATTTCTTCATTATAACATGAAAAATGACGAAGAACGCAACAAAAGTATCTTATAATTTTTCATCGCTCTTTTAAAATCTACTTTTTCAAAGCAAAGGAAAATATCTAATTTTTATAAATGACGTTTATGATAAAAGACGTAGTTTTCTTTTTACCGCAAATTACTTTTATTTTTCACAACACAAAACAGATAATTTCCTCTAAAAAACAGCTTTTCTGAAAATGCTATTTATTATGGAATAATATCTGACGAGAAGAATTGAATAGAAATTAGAAAAGAATCTAAAGAATGTTCTTATATGAATCTGTAAAGAATAAGGAGTTGAAGCATTTTTTCGTCGTGGTAACTATCCAATGTGACAGCATTCTTCTGATTAATATATATTAATAATATAGAGAGGGAAAAGATCTAAAATGTAGAAAAATGGAACTTAATTAGTTTAACCTTGTATTACACATATATTGACGCATGTATGACTCGATTAAAATTGAACCTTTAATAAATAAGTTGAAATATGGGCTACCACTATAATTACATAAGTGTTCGCTTTCTGTAATCACAACAGTATGCTATTAAATAAGTGTTCGCTTTCTGTAATCACAACAGTATGCTATTAAATAAGTGTTCGCTTTCTGTAATCACAACAGTATGCTATTAAATAAGGCGAAGAATTTCTCTGTGGTATCTAACCCTAAATATGAGTGTAAGAAAAATTCGTGCAGTGTAGGGGTTAAAGTGAGTCTGAATGATATTTTAAGAATTTTCAAACGAGTTTTCAATTAAAACTTGTTTTAAACAAATATATTTATCAATAAATACTTTTATTTATTTTACTAGAAAAATAAACTTTGATAAAGTTATATTTTACAGGGTTCATGTTGGTGACTAGTTTTGAATACCACTATTTCCAAACAGTAATCTACGCTTTATTTGTTCGCAAAATTCTGCGATTAAATAAGTCGAAAGTTTTTATTCGGAAGTAATGATACCCTAAAATAAACATCTCAACGTACCGCACTCTAAATTTTAAAAATATCACCAGAAACATTTAAATGTTAAGTTTTAATAATATTTCTCAATTTAATTTTAAAATTTAATGTATAGTTAGCAACATTATGTATCTGCAGCAGCAACAATATGTATGAAATAATAAACATATTTCTATTTTTATAATAAAAAAATGTTTGCACTCAAGTCTTATATTCGTACTAAATGATATAAGTAATCCCTGTTCATGTATATCCTAGAAATATATATCAACAAGGTATAAAGAAAACAGTGTTCACATAGTGCTTTTTTTTGTGTATCACTATTTTTGAATAGTAATCTTTGCCTTTTTCTAATCGTAGGTAATGCAATAATTTTCTACGATTTAATAAGCCAAACATTGCTATGCGGAAAAAGTAGTACTCAAAATTATGGACCACAGGAACACTGTAAAATAACTGAAATGTCATGATTTAGTATTGGACTGAAGAAACATTGGACTGAAATAAAATTTCCGTATATGTACAGTAAATTATGCATATGTGTACTGTCAGTCTAGTAAAAAAAAATCCACGAGTCTTTATTCACAGATTGTTTACAATAAAATCGCAACAATTATGTCTTTAGACACTGAATAATATCTTCTTTCAGACTATGAATGCAGTTTTTGAAATAGGGGTTGTCTACATATTAAAAATTGCACCAACTTAGATTTTTCAAATTGTAACACTCGCAATTGATGTCAAATTTCAGTTCCTTAGATCAAAGCAGCCCAAAATTTATACACCTATTAATAAATCTGCGTAGAGTTGAAAATATTTTAGGGGTATGACACAATTTTAGAAAAAATAATTTAGAATCTCACGGAAAATACTTCCACAATTAGACCAGTAAAATTGTAGAGGCAACCTATAAAAACTCCCAAATTTAATTTAAAAAACCGCATAAATTTTCTGGTTTGGATTTTGATTTTCTTATATATGATTGAACGGTAGCAGAATATAGTTCCTTTAGCGCTTCCAAAAATAAAATCTCGCTGTATCCCTAAAAATAATGATTGGAATGAACTGTAAATTTGTTTTGGCTATACCCATTCTGTTTATGTAAAAAACTGATGTAGATCAAAATTTATAATGTTTTTTAATGATATTTTAAAAATAATTTTCATAATTAAAATTACGCTTTTGAGTTTAAAAAAAAAAAACCTAGAATGTGTTTTTATTCGTTCAATGCATCTCACTAAAAACAAAAAAATTAAATCTGATGATTTTTTATAGAAATATAAATATGTTTTTCACGTGAATTTAACATTAGCATCACTGTTCTAATTTCATAAAGATAAGAAACAATACATAAACTATATAATTTTCTGGGCTGATTTGATACTAGGAATTCGTCAATAGTGGGTGTTACCATTTGAAAAATCGAAGTTGGTGCAACTTTAATATATAGAAGACCCCTATTTAACCCCTTCAGGGGCAAAGTACTTTTGTAGCTAAAATATTGAAATGATTGATTGACACCAGGATTCACGAACGAATTTATTTTAAAATAAGTAAAATCTTTTCCTCATGTACCTTATAAATTCAAAATTTAATTATAAAATTCTGATGCCATTGTGGCATTTTGGGATTAAAATTAAGTGGTATGTATAATATACCGGTGCCCTTCAAGGGGTTAAAAAATTGAATTCGTATTCTGAATGAAGAATTTATTCCGAGTCTAATGACATATTTGCTGTTAAATGCATTTTATATAATTAGTTATAAGTCTTTTAATTTGTAATTAAAGGGAATACAGATTTGTTTATATATGTACAGTCGTGGAAAAAAAACTGGACACCCCCCACTAACTCTGCAACAAATTATAATAGAAGGAAGTGACTGGTACCAAACGATTAGAAATAAAGTCTACTCTTAAATTATGTATCTAAAATTTGCTTAAGGAGCCATCTACATATTAAAACCAGCCAAAACTTTATTTTTTTCAATGGCAACACCCAATTTTGACACGATATTTTAAATCTTCGGTTCACACTATGCCTAGATACCAAATTTCAAGTCATTTGGATGATATGTTTTTTGAATTATAAACATTCAAATTTTCGAGCTTCTAATGTTAAATTACATTTTCATATTTTTATTAATGTCTCCTGAGATTATAATTCTAATGTGTTCATTTTTTTTGTTATAATACTAAAAAACCCAAACATAAATATGTCAAATTTGTAATTTTTATAGTTTTATAATATGAATTATGAAATTAATATTCGAAAAAATTATGAAATGCAACCTACAATTTTTTTGATGGATTTATATTTATTATATCCCGCTTTATGCATGTTCAAAATTTCAAAATGTTCTTCCAAGTAGTTTTCAAATTATGCTTAAAAAACGGCAAGATGCTGCTTTAAGGGGCCGTCTATGATGTGAATTAAAGCATAATTTGACTTGAAAAAAATATTTTACACATAGGCTGGGTTTGCAGTGCATTGATAAACGTAAAGCGTAAGTCTGTCTTACGATATAAACAACGCGTAAACCGTATTTCAGTGCTTCGCGATATTACGCTAATTTGAAAGCTAGCTTAAACTGAAGCGTAAGTGAATGCACGCGCGAGCACAACAAACCTGACAACGACCTGTGATTGGAGTAAGATATAAGATAGCGAGGCAACAGAATCCCAGCCTTCATTAGAATATATATATATATATATATATATATATATATATATATATATATTACTTTTTCAATGTCTTCTTTTAAATTTTTCATTAAAATTACGTAAAACGTATTTGCATGAGATGCATGTTTACATCATTTATGCAAATTAGTTTCGCTTTTATTTTTTAATTAATAAAGCTCATTTTTTAAAATATGAACAGTTCTACCTTAGAAAAAAATTAATCATATTTGTTACCTTTAAATGGATTTATACCTTCTTATACAGTCTAATAAAGATAAAATGGCCCCACAATTAAATGAAGCAACGAAAGGCCAAATGATTGGTATGTGGCATGCTGGAAGAGATTTTCGTGATATAGCTAGGCAATTTCAAGTGTCTGCTCAAACTGTTTAAACATGGATTAACAGGTGAGTTTTATATTGGCAGTTTATTGCAAAAAAAAAAAAAAAAAAAAAAAAAAAAAACATTAGATTTACATTTAATTTATTTAAATTTAAATTAAATTTACATGACTGATTTTTTTAAGGTTTCGAAATACAAATTCGATAGACCGTCTATGTGGTAGTGGTCGGCCAAGGATCTTATCAGACAGCCAAGCTCTAGAAGTTGTTGCAATGGCTACAGTAGATCCATTTATATCTTCTAATCTAATTAGAGATGATTTGCAATTGCAAGTAAGCATATATATAACTAAGAGGTGATAGATTGTATTATGAATATATATATATATATATATATATATAAAATTACGGCGTACTTTTTTTTAATTAGGTATCTACTCGCACTATTCGCAACACGCTCAAAGAAGCAGGTCTCCGAAGTCGGATGGCGGCTAAAAAACCAGCAGTCACCGAAAACCAGCGACTTCAACGACTTCACTTTGCCCAAACATATGCTAACTGGGGAATAAATGAAGGGAGCTCTGTTTTATTTACAGATGAAAGCTGTATCCAGTCAGTCTTCGGTTCGAGTATACCGTCCATTGGGATTTAGGTTTCAGCCACGCTATACAAAGAATATTAAACTCAACTGAAGAGTTGCAGTTTCGGTGTGGGGCTGCATGTCGGCGCAGGGCATCGGATCTCTGTCAGGCATTCGGGGACATCTAGACGGAGTATCTTATTGTGATATATTAGAACATTCAATGATCCCTGATGTTTTAGTAAACCACTTTCCAGATGGATTTTTTCTCTTCCAACATGTATGTATTGTTATTTATTAAATGGTATCATTAAACAATAAGGTTTTTAGAGCGTACTCTATACTATTATATATTAATATTAATCATTAAAATATGTTTAAAATTATTTATTTTATAGTTTTGAGCGTCTTAAGATTATAATTTTTACTGGTTTATTTTCTCAAAATATAACACACCCCCCCCCCCCCACACACACACACACATACTTCAATATTCAAATCCGAATTACCACTGCTTGTTCTAGAATGTTACTTGTTTTTTCATTAAATGAATTAGGAAAATATTTTTAAAAGCAACTTTCTCTATATGCTAATGCTACTCCATTAGAATAAATTTCAGTTTTAAAGAATAACTAGTTATTTTTAATCGCAATAAATATTCATTTTTTGACAGGTGTGCAGATATAAATCCTTTAACTTGTCAGCTTTGACACAAATATCATATCGATAGCTCTAAAAAATGCCTTTTCCCCCATCATTACAGAACTGAACGAAAATTTTCAATAGAAATTCAGTAATGAAAATTTTCTTTTGTTTCAGGTTCAAAGATTTTAGCAGATAAATCGGTATGAAAACAAAATGCACATAAATTATTAAAAAAAATAATGAAAATAACCGTTAATGTTTTAAAAAACAGTTAAGACAAAAGCTATACATATATTTTTTTTTATTCTATTGGATTAGAAATTTTAAAACAACGTATTTCCTTGTTTTGTGTATTTTCAGAACTTTTGCAATTGTCAGGTTGTAATCTTTTATTGAATTATAATATTTTTTACTATAAATAATAATGAAAAAACATTTAAAATTTCTTCACCTTTCAATTTATAAAAAAAAACTTTTCGAAAACTTTACGCTAAAATATTTGCGAATATATTTAGATAATGATTTCATTAAAAAATTTTGTTGCAAATATAAATTTTAATGTTATAGAAATCATTATTTATTAAGTATACTTCATGATTCATAATTTTGTTTGGAATTTACAGGATAATAGTCCTATCCACAGAAGTGCTATTGTTAAAACTTGGTGTGAAGAGAACTGCATAATAAATTTAGAATGGCCAAGCAATGCCGCCGACTTAAAACCAATGGAAAATGTTTGGGCTCTGTGGAAGAATCAAGTTTGCCTGGAGGGAGTTAGAACGTCTGATGAGTTATGGAGATCCGCTTCTGATGCTTGGCAAACCATTAAAAGAGATCCTGATATTGCTAACAGACTCATCGATTCAATGCCACGCAGATTGCATGAGGTTGATAACAATGGTTGTTATACTTCGTATTAGCAAATTCCCCCCCCCCCTCTTCTTTTTTTTTAAATCCAAGCACGAGATGCGGCTTATTAGTGGAAATTTTGCCTTTTGATTTTGTTTTTGTACTAACCAGCCCATAATTTACTTCTACTCTTTTGTTAAAGTTCTATCATTTTCTTAATTGACGTAATCATATATATATATATATATATATATATTTAAATAAATTTCAGCACTTTAAAATTCTGGTAGCAAGTTGCTTCCATTGTTGATTTTATTATGTGGACCAGATTGTCCTTGTATATCATGTTTGTGTTTGGAAAAAACGAAAGAGAACATAGAAATTTAATAAAGTTTCTAAAAAATACCATATGATTATAAAACTTTGTATTGGTTTTAAATCTTTAATTTTGAAACACAGATTTAGAACATTTCAAATACATCAAATTATATAGTAGTCCATATCAATATTCAAGAAAATGTGAAGATCAGGCTAACACACAGAACAAAGGTAATCTTGTGGTGTATACATGAAATTATTCATTTCAATGTATTCCACAAAATAGAAAGACAAGTGAAAATGTTTTTTGTTCTTTTTAAATAAATTCCGATGATGTATTTACGACAAAAAAATAATATAATTCTTACATTTAATATCTACAAAATTTTGGTCAAAAAGGAATTTACATCATTTAAACCATTATTATATCTAAATATAATATAATCACTGATATTTTTATACTTATTAATTCAATTTACTCAAAAGTAGATAATAATTGACAGTTCTACGCCAGAGGCGTACGAGGCGTATGCTCAAGGTCGAAGGAAGGTCACGGAGCCGGAAGTGGAATGACCTTGCAAGGTCACCGGAAGTCGCAGGTGCTGATAACAGACATGTTTAGACAGGAAGTGAACAGGAAGTGTAGACAGGAAGTAAGACAAGAAGTTTAAACGGAAAGGAAGTAGGATCACGAAGTAGGGGAGGGCTTATTTTTGGAGGGGGCTTAATTTTTTTTTGTTGTTGGTTCTGATCCTTCTAGTCGAGTGGAGTTGAGTTGAAGGAATCCTGCTATAAGAATGAATTTAGTTTGAAAGTAATATTAGCAGAATGTTCAAAGATTTTTTTTTCTTCCTTTACCTGAAAGGAAAATTTTATTTGCTAACTAACACCTGAAATAAAAATAGAAATCATTCTGACTTTGTTTTATTTTTTAAAAGTTTAACGTGAAATTTATTTTAAGACTGGAAACGGGACAGGAAGTAAGTCCGGAAACGGGATTAGACATGTTTATATATATATTTATTTATTTTCAAAAAGGGTTTTCAAGAAGCAGGATGTTTGGGAGCTTGTTGGAACAGGAATGGTAGTTTAAATGACCGGACGTGATTAAGGTGTAAAAGATAAGGAAAGTACGGAAACAGACATGTAGATTTTGTTCATTGTAGAGGGTGAAAATTTATTTTATTTCTTATTTAAAGTGTTTTCATTTATTTATTTTTTAATTTAATTTATTTAAAGCGTTTCAAATTATTTTTTATATTATTATTTTTTTATAATGTTTTACGTATTAATTTAATTTTTAGTGACATTAGAACCTGCAATGTTCTATATCACACATGTCTTATCTAGTAAGGTACTAAGGATGTGTGTTGTTATCTCTTCAAATGCAAACCATAGCAAGGAATTTCAGACCTGCGTTTAATTATCTTTATCATAGTTTTAATGAACTGCAGGAAATTGTCTTTAGTTATTGAGTAATTCGCGAGTTTTGGTTTAATATGAATGCTATTACATCTGTTTGTTTAATTTACAAACACATTTCTCTTACAACATTCTGCCAACAGATCATTTCCATATTCGAAATAATAATTTAGAAGGAAAATTTTTATATGAAAATACTATGAAATGTCATTTATAGAGATTGACAAAAATAGCATGCCTGATTCTTTCTTGTATTAACCTTATAATCATTTATTTTAGAAATATAGGTTTCTAGTTTTGTTATGAAAAATAACGTGTTTATATATTTTTAAAATGAAAGCAAAGTGATTTTTATCAATATAAATATTAGTCATACACCAACGCATTTATGTTATTGAATTAAATTTCAATACTTAATATTTCTATTCACCGTACTATTTTACTACAAAAGCTGTTTCACAAACTTGTATACTGAAATTAATGTGTCATTTTTAGGGAAAAAATTAATTCAAGTCTTTGAGACTAATCTTTCAAAGGAAAAAAAAAGATTTGTCATACTTTCTCGTACATTATATTTTCCGTTTTTTAAGTTTACAAATTTGTGGAGTAAATTAAATAATCGTTTTTGTGCTAATTAAACAATATATTTTTTAATTATATCTTTTTTTTAATTGACTTGTAATATAGCTTTTTTTTCTTAAAAGGGTACTGTAGAATAACTCATGACACAAGTACTACATCCTTCTTTAGTTAAATACGTTTCACTTAAGACATGACAAAGTGTCATTTCATTTTGGAATTAAGCGATTAAACAAGAAAAATATTATTTATAAAAACACAACCCATAAGACCAGTGACTGAGAGGTTCTGGTTTTAAAGCTACTAAACGTTTCGGTTTAAACTTCTTTCACGCTCGTCGACTTAACCGTTCGTAGTTTTCTTCGAACTTTGTCAATACGAGTTAGGATCCCTTAGAATAACCCCTAGAGTGACCTATATCCCAATCGTAGATAATCGGCTGTAACAAATAACCAACGAACCACAACACATAAGACATTTTAGATCATTACATAAGACATTTTAGATTATTACATTTAGTTAAGTGATTTGACGTGCAAAATATTATTTATAAAAACATACAATAAGAGAATTTTAAAGATTTTTTCCTTTTAAATGAACATTTTTTAGAAATAATTTAACTTGAGAGTAGGTATTTTGTTTAGATTTATACGATTATAATAAATTTTCATTATATTTGATTTTACACAACCAACATTTTAAAAAAAGAAAATGGAGTCCAGTTTTTATACATTAACGTATTTCAATTTTACAACTACTTCACACCCCCTCTTCCCTCCCCCTCTTTTGGTACACTTTATACACATAAGACATAAAAGGCGTTTTCGAATACATCATTTAGAAATTAAGCGACTTGATAAGTAAAATATTATTTATAAAAGCAATAGATACGAAAGTAATAAGGATTTTTACTTAGAAATGTACGAACTTCTGAGAGGTAAGACTTTCTCAATCATTGTGCAAGAATTAAGTGGTGATTGAACTTATAACATTATATGATGAAATAATCACGTGACATATTTTTAAATCAATAAAATGTCAGTATTTTTAAATCAATAAAATGTTAGTATTTTTTACACGAGCGCCCTGTATCATTATATAAATTTCACTGAAACGAGTTCATAACATTATACTGTACCCTGAAATCGTTGTAATAGCTTGTGTTATTTTTTTTTAGTTTTCATTTAAGTTATTATGGAACGAATTTTAGATTCTTGTGTTGGTGATGTAACTACCTTGGAGTGTCAACACTCAGCACCAAAGTTAAATAATCAAGAGATGGATTCTACACTTTTATCCAAAGAAGGACTCGTTTCGAATTATGAAGTGAAACCCACATCATCAGGACTAAAGAAACAAAAGTTACCCCATATGTGTAAGATGTGTAACAAAACATTTCCTCGAAAAGTTAACTTAGTGTTTCATATGAAAAGTCATTTAAAGGAAAAATCTTTTTTCTGTGAGGTGTGTGCTGAAGTTTTTTCACAAAAGAGTGATTTACGTAATCATCAAGAGATTCACAAATCGCCCAAACAATACAAGTGTAGTGATTGCAACGAGATATTTTCAAGAATGTATGATTTACTAATACACAAGAAGAACCATAAGATTCGTAAACAACATTCATGTACAAAGTGTTGTGAAATATTTAATTGTGAATCGGATTGGATTTATTGCAACATTGCGATACTTATCATAAAGTTGTGAAATCACCCTATTCAAAAGATTTGTTATTTGAAGAAGTGAAACATTTTAAAAGACAAAATGATGTGCGAAATATTTGTACTAAAACTATCATTGTGTCCAATGCGATGAATCAAAAAGACTTTCGTTCGTTTTTAACAGTGTTCGATCGGATGTTTTAAACGAATTAAATTACCAATTACAAATGAAAAAGTCAATAAAATAGTATGCAGTCTTTAAAGTGGATGTCTATCGTGAAACACAGGATGCAGACTTAGAGAATGCGACTCATTTTTTTATTTCCAAGAGTGAACTGGAATTAACAGACCAAAACATACATGTGCATGTTGAGAATGCCTTTTTAAAGTTGTACAACGGCTTTGAAGATTTCACAGAACGAGTGTTTAATTGGACATTACGAAAAATTTTGAAATTAGAATTGTACATAGCACAATATGACAGGCTTATTTGATATGTATTATTTTAAATAATAAATAAACTTATTTGATTATTTTAAAAGTCTTGTCTGTTTTTTTTTCAACTTACACTGTTTTTACTAATGTTGTGTATTTTGAATGACTTAGACGAAATGTTAATTTAAAAAAAAGATTTTAACATGAGATAAGAGAGTTATATTAAAACTGGACTTACCTAAAATTTTTTCAAGGTAGTCTCGATATCCTTTTAATCACAATTGTTTTAAGAAAACAGAATTCAATTTTATTGTGAATAACACTGTTGTTCACATGATAACGAAGAATATAAAAATGGATAACACAAGCTGATTTTTCTGCTACACGCTTGTTTGTGTGACTCATCTTTTCCTATCCCAACTTGTTATCAGCTTGCTGCATGCTTGTTTGAGTGACTCATCTTTACATGTGTGGACATGTATGTTGGAAAAATGATTGCTATGTTTAACCCGTTTGGACGATTGTTATCCGGAAGCTGTTTGAACTATCAAATTTCAGATATCACCCATTTTACTAGAACATTTAAATATTTTAATGTCTTTTCACCTACACATTGAAAACTTAGGATTATCACTTTCACATCGGAACATGGAAGATAGAAAAATAACAACTTTACACTTATACAGTATTTTAATCTAAGAAAAATTAGACTTAACGCATTGTTACAGTTTCTTTGAAAAATATCTAGTTGGTTATAAATTTTAGAAAATTCGACCTAAGGAAATTAACATTTACATTTTACACATTTTATACATTATACATTTTATACAATAAGCAACAAATAAACATTTCGATACATTGACAAAAGAAAATAATTAAGTTTAAGTAAACTTTACACTTAGACAATATTTCAAACTAAGAAAAATAATAAATTTGCACTTATACAATATTTTAAACTAAGAAAAAATATAACTTTAAACAACAGACTTAACACATTGTCAAAGTTTTTTTAAAATAACACGACATTTTCAAAGCAGTGGAAATAGTATACCTGTAAAAAGTTCAGCTTAGTGGAATTTAATAGTGAAATTTTTTAACCTCACTCATTTAAAAAGTAAAACTTTATAAAATTTTCACTTTTTTTAAATAAGCAACTGTTAAACATTTTGAATGTCTTAGACAAAGTGTGAATAAATTTGTTGAAATTATATAAAGCATGAAAAATTTCATAACTTTTAAAGGAAATTTTATTTTTGGTGAAATAAACTCGAGGTATTTATTATATGTTACTTAAACTACTAGAGAATTCATTGAAAATGTGTTACTTTTAAGCACTCACAAGATAAGACGCGATGTTAGGAATTACAGATGGGGTTTTCCCGCACAGATGACGTCACTCGTAGCATATTTACTGACCAAGTCATAAAATCATAGTTCAGGGTATGTTTATGAGCACGGCGTTTAGTTAAAATTTAAGATATTTGAGAAATATAAACTACAACTTTGACTACTTTTTGAAATTTCCCCCTACATAAGAAAAAGGACATAGGAAAATAAAATGAAAAGTCATCTTTGAATGGAATCGAACCATTATCCTTTCACTTAACAGCTGAATGCGTTGGCAATTACATCACAAAGGCACTGATTGAATATATTGTGTTTCTTTTTTAAGGTTAAATTGATTTAATATTCAAGTTATTTCTTAATGATACACTTAAAAACAATAAATTTAATAAGCATTCAAAAAACAAACGATCACATTATTGTGTAAAACAATCAAATGTTTTGAAAGTCACGAGTTAAAATTTTGGAGGGTGCGATAACTTGGAAGTGCACTGCAGAAGGGGAGTTAAATTTTTGAAGAAGTTTAATCTTAGAAGACTAGGGTAAAATTTGAAATGACTTAGAGTTTAATTAGAATTTAGATGTGAACCTTTTGAAATGAAATAAGTTTTTTTGTATCGCCCTCTATCGGTGGGCAATGGAATTAAGAGATAATTAAAAGTTTTAACTTGGATTCGAACCCACAACAAAAATTATTTTACGGTTTGATAATTTAGGGTAGGTTTAACTGAGCAAGCCATGATATTATAGTATTTAGAGATGTTTTAAGATATTCGATAAAGGAAATCATTTAAATTTTCAATTTAATTCAATGGTTTACTGCTTAATGTACTACAAAATGAATAAAACACGATGCATAGTTTTTTTTAATCTATACTAATATTATAAAGGAGTAAAGATTGTTTTTTTGTTTGTTTGTTTGTTTGTTTGTAGGGGGTAATCTCTGGAACTACCGAACCGATTTCAAAAGTGATGGTGGCAAATTGATGGTGACAACCCCTGCTCCAACATAGGCTTTATTTTATGTCGGTGCCACTACCCCAGGGGGGTACAGGAGCGAAAAACGTTCTAAAATTGCGATATTTTCTATACTGACGCAGCTAGAAATTTGAAATTTGGCGTTGTAGTTACTTATAAGATGTAAATGCTCTCTAAGAACAAAATAAAAAAAAATTCGAAATTTAAAAGGGTGAAATGAGCGAAAAGCGTTCTAAAAACATTCTAAATTACAATTTCTATGGAATCTCTAGAACTACCGAACCGATTTGAAATTTGGCGTTGTAGTTACTAATAAGATATAAATCCTCTCTAAGAACCAAATGAAAAAAATTCGAAATTTAAAAGGGTGAAATGAGTGAAAAGCGTTCTAAAAACATTCTAAATTACAATTTCTATGGAATATCTAGAACTACCGAACCGATTTGAAATTTTCAGTTGTAGTTACTTATAAGGTGTAAATGCTCTCTAAGAACAAAATGAAAAAAATTCGAAATTTAAAAGGATGAAATGAGCGAAAAGCGTTCTAAAAACATTCTAAATTACAATTTCTATGAAAACTCTAGAACTACCGAACCGATTTGAAATTTTCAGTTGTAGTTACTTATAAGGTGTAAATGCTCTCTAAGAACAAAAAAAAAAAATTCGAAATTTAAAAGGGTGAAATTTGCGAAAAGCGTTCTAAAAACATTCTAAATTACAATTTCTATGGAATATCTAGAACTACCGAACCGATTTGAAATTTGGCGTTGTAGTTACTTATAAGATGTAAATGCTCTCTAAGAACAAAATAAAAAAAAATTCGAAATTTAAAAGGGTGAAATGAGCGAAAAGCGTTCTAAAAACATTTTAAATTACATTTTCTATGGAATCTCTAGAACTACCGAACTGATTTGAAATTTGGCGTTGTAGTTACTTATAAGATAAAAATGCTCTCTAAGAACAAAATAAAAAAAAATCCGAAATTTAAAAGGGTGAAATGAGCGAAAAGCGTTCTAAAACATTCTAAATTACAATTTCTATGGAATCTTTAGAACTACCGAACCGATTTGAAATTTGGCGTTGTAGTTACTTATAATATGTAAATGCTCTCTAAGAACAAAATGAAAAAAATTCGAAATTTAAAAGGATGAAATGAGCGAAAAGCGTTCTAAAAACATTCTAAATTACAATTTCTATGGAATCTCTAGAACTAAAGAACCGATTTGATGTTTGGCGTTGTAGTTACTTATAAGTTGTAAATGCTCTCTAAGAACAAAATGAAAAAATTCGAAATTTAAAAGGGTGAAATGAGTAAAAACATTCTAAATTACAATTTCTATGGAATCTCTAGAACTACCGAACCGATTTGATATTTGGCGTTGTAGTTACTTATAAGATGTAAATGCTCTCTAAGAACAAAATGAAAAAAATTCGAAATTTAAAAGGGTGAAATGAGCGAAAAGCGTTCTAAAAACATTCTAAATTACAATTTCTATGGAATCTCTAGAATTACCGAACCGATTTCAAAAGTGATGGTGGCGAATTGATGGTGACAATCCCTGCTCCAACATAGGCTATATTTTATGTCGGTGTCACTAACCCCAGGGTGGTGCAGGAGCGAAAAACGTTCTAAAATTGCGATCTTTTTTATACTGAAAGAACTAGAAATTTGAAGTTTGGCGTTGTAGTTACTTATAAGATGTAAATGCTCTCTAAGAATAAAATTAAAAAAAAAATCGAAATTTAAAAGGTTGAAATGAGCGAAAAGCTTTCTAAAAACATTCTAAATTACAATTTCTACGGAATCTCTTGAACTACCGAACCGATTTCAAAAATGATGGTGGCAAATTGATGGTGACAACCCCTGCTCTAACATAGGCTATATTTTATGTCAGTGTCACTATCTCCAGGGGTTACAGGAGCGAAAAACCTTCTAAAATTGCGATTTTGTTTATACTGAAGGAGCTAGAAATTTGAAATTTGGCATTGTAGTTACTTATAAGATGTAAATGCTGTCTAAATACAAAATTTAAAAAAATCCAAAATTTAAAGGGTGAAATGAGCGAAAAGCGTTCTAAAAACATTCTAAATTACAATTTCTATGGAATCTCTAGAACTACCGAATCGATTTCAAAAGTGATGGCAAATTGGTGGTGACAATCCCTGCTCCAACAGCCTCTTTAATAAAAAACTATGCGTTTCTAACGACTGGGTTTTTCGCTAATTATTGCCACTGATTAATCTCGGAAAATGAAACATTTGAAGTTACTGAAAAAAATAGTAGCTCGAAAAGTATTTGTCAGAAAATTGATAGGCAAAC
This sequence comes from Maratus michaelseni, assembly GCA_963931845.1. NCBI lineage: Eukaryota > Metazoa > Arthropoda > Arachnida > Araneae > Salticidae > Maratus > Maratus michaelseni. The sequence goes on from OZ007586.1 coordinate 428,621,329, forward strand.
TGCGTTTGAAAGTTTAAAAAATTATATTTTTCTTGATATAAATTTCAAATCTAATGATTATGCCATTTTTCAAATATTGAATTTGAAAAATTACCAAATTTCACAATGGAGTACCATAGCGAAATCTTCATGCGTAAAAAGATAATGATATGGGCGACGTGTCCTGGCGTGTATATTGGCTATAGCACGAGTCACAAATTATAGTTTCCCTATTATTCTGTTAAAATATAAAAGTGAATTATGAAATGTGAAAATTTTGTTGGATTAAAAGTTCGTTATAAGAAATTGACCAGCGTAGCGGGCGTAGCTTGCTAGTTAATTATATTTTTCGAAAGGTTAAATTGTCTTATTGATAAACTTAGGATTTATGTTTAAAGTGAGCAAATTTGATATGTCAGGTTTACTTAATAACAGAGGGTTGAATAAGTTATTTTTTTTAAATTAAAATTTCATAAAAATAAAGTTTACTAAAAGTTTTTAAAGTTAAAAAAATTGTAAGTTACGTTAAAAATGTTAACATAAAGTTTAAAAAAATTAAATGTTTACAAAAAGTTTAAAAATCTTTAAGTTAATTAAAATTAACTTTTTATTTTTAACTATTGAGAGACTATAATTTAATTGTTAATCCTCTTAACCAACTGGTGCATATCAACTATCTGTACATGTGCAGAAAAAACATACATTTTTACACTAACTTGAGTTCGATTTTAAATTATTTGCTAATTTTTATACAACTCGATTACCTTTCAGAAACAAAATAGAATTAAATACTTACCGAAAAACAAGTCCACTTCTTGTGTTTTCTTTCACTAGACTAACATTTCTCCCTTATCTTTGTTAGGGGGCGCTGCAATCGACGCTAGAGGCACTACCAGTCTTCCGGTTTGTGACGTCATTTCCGGTTTGAGATAAGAATAAACTTTAAATACAAACTACACTCGCTCAGTCATTCTTCCTCTACTCTTACTCGCTAGCAGTTGTTAGTTTCTTATTTTGACGTGTTGAATGACGTCATCACGTGTTGTCTAAACTTGTCCAGACTTGTTTGTGTGCTGCACGTCTGTTTTGCTAACTCATCTCTTACTCGTCTAGACTTGTTTCCTCTGCTTTGATGATTCATCTTTTGCTTTAACTGTTTGGTCTTGCTGGTGTCAACCACCTCATGTCTTTTGTCATAGCTTGAATATACTTTACACCAATCACTTAAATATAAAAGTCTTGTCACAACTTACTTAAACTTTGATAAAAATATTAATTATTCATAAATTTTATCAAATTCTTATACATTTACTAAGTCACTTTCATTTAAAAACATGGTAAAGCCCGATTTTAAATCGAAGTCTAAGATAAATCCCCAAATTTCTAACATTTTAACACTAATAATAAGTATCGTAAACACCCTGTACATAAGTTTTGTAAAAATAATATTACTTATATCTAACTCGTTCAGTCTCATGATAAATAATATAAGAAAAAGTTAGAATAGTTCACATATTTTTGTAATTAAGAAAATTTATGCACAAACACACACACACATTATCTTACAAGGTTACAATAATCAACACACAGTTCACCATACTTAAAAACAATCCACGTTAAATTTATAAATTTTAATATTTTATTTATAAATAAACAATTATAAATTAAAAAAGTCCTTCCGGCCTGTACCGGGAGGAAAAGGTAGCTTTCCTATATCTTCGTTTTTAAGTTTTAGCTAATGTTACTTGAAAACAGCAAGCAAAAATGCAAAGACACCGTTTACAAAAGATTCGTTAATACTGAATTTGAATAAGAAATTCGCCAAATTATTGAGCTATAGCCAAATTGGCTTCATTTATGAAAACCTATTTCGGTCGCCAAATGTGGCGATATTTCGCCAAATGTCGCCAAGTTTGGTGATAATTTGGCGCTAACGGATATGAATATATAGTTTTATGCGTATGATTGGGAAAATGATTACAACAATGAAAGATAATAATTAGCGAGAAGTCGCGTTCACTAAAACTCATAAATTATTCTTTGGAATTTTGTAATGTGCGATCTTGTTTCAAAATGTCTGCCACCCTAGAATTTCAAACTGCTGTATCTCAGCCGTTTTTTAAGATAGATGTAAAACAAAAAATGCTCCGGAATCCTTGTATCAAGGCCTAACACGTAAGTATAAAATAAATTTGAATTTTTAACATTTTTGTACATTTATTTTAGTTTTAAATTTTTAAATGGCCGCCATCTTGAAACAAGATGGCGGACAAAGCTGGCCAACGAACTCGGTCGAGACATTAGTGACCTTAATACACACAATTAGTTTCATCAAAATCGATTTATAAATACGGGCGTTATCGTATGACATAGGTCAGATAAATATATATATATAAATCAATCAACATTTGAACGGAGGGTGGTTTTGGGGTCTGGGGGTCATGATCGGTGGAAATATACCAAAATTTTCCGGAATTGCTTTCCTCCGAACGGCTGCAATAGGTAGCTTTATACTTTTTTGTATTGAAAGCTACCTAATACTTCAGTATTTTTCAAATATTTAAATTTATAAATTTATCGTGGATCGTTTTTAAGTATGGTGAACTGTGTGTTGAGTATTGTAACCTTGTAAGATATTGTGTGTGTGTGTTTGTGCATAATTCTTTTTTAATTACAAAAATATGTGAACTATTCTAACTTTTTCTTATATTATTTATCATGAGACTGAACGAGTTAGCTATAGGTAATATTATTTTTACAAAACTTATGTACAGGGTGTTTACGATACTTATTATTAGTGTTAAAATGTTACAAATTTGGGGATTTATCTTAGACTTCGATTTAAAATCGGGCTTTACCATATTTTTGAATGAAAGTGACTTAGTAAATGTATGAGAATTTGATCAAATTTATGAATAATTAATATTTTTATCAAAGTTTAAGTAAGTTGTGACAAGACTTTTATATTTAAGTGATTGGTGTAAAGTATATTCAAGCTATGACAAAAGACATGAGGTGGTTGACAACAGCAAGACCAAACAGTTAAAGCAAAAGATGAATCATCAAAGCAGACGAAACAAGTCTAGACGAGTAAGAGATGAGTTAGCAAAACAGACGTGCAGCACACAAACAAGTCTTTACAAGTTTAGACAAACACGAGATGACGTCATTCAACACGTCAAAATAAGAAACTAACAACTGCTAGCGAGTAAGAGTAGAGGAAGAATGACTGAGCGAGTGTAGTTTGTATTTAAAGTTTATTCTTATCTCAAACAGGAAATGACGTCACAAACCGGAAGACTGGTAGTGCCTCTAGTGTCGATTGCAGCGCCCCCTAACAAAGGTAAGGGAGAAAGGTTAGTCTAGTGAAAGAAAGCACAAGAAGTGGACGTGTTTTTCGGTAAGAATTTAATTCTATTTTGTTTCTGAAAGGTAATCGAGTTGTATAAAAATTAGCAAATAATTTAAAATCGAACTCAAGTTAGTGTAAAAGTGTATGTTTTTTCTGCACATGTGCAGATAGTTGATATGCACCAGTTGGTTACAAGGATTAACAATTAAATTATAGTCTCTCAATAGCTAAAAAATTAAAAAGTTAATTTTAATTAACTTAAAGATTTTTAAACTTTTTGTAAACTTTTAATTTTTTAAACTATATTTTTGTTAACTTTTTTAACGTAACTTACAATTTTTTTAACTTTAAAAACTTTTAGTAAACTTTATTTTTATGAAATTTTAATTTAAAAAAAATAACTTATTCAACCCTCTGTTATTAAGTAAACCTGACATATCAAATTTATTCACTTTAAACATAAATCCTAAGTTTATCAATAAGTCAATTTAACCTTTCGAAAAATATAATTAATTAAAAAAAATATGCATAGTCTTCTATTCTTTTTGTAGTACTTCAAGCAGTAAACCATTCAATTAAATTGAAAATTAAATGATTTCCTTTATCGAATATCTTAAAACATCTCTAAATACTATAATATCATGGCTTGCTCAGTTAAACCTACCCTAAATTATCAAACCGTAAAATAATTTTTGTTGTGGGTTCGAATCCAACTTAAAACTTTTAATTATATCTTAATTCCATTGCCCACCGATAGAGGGCGATACAAAAAAACTTATTTCATTTCAAAAGGTTCACATCTAAATTCTAATTAAACTCTAAGTCATTTCAAATTTTACCCTAGTCTTCTAAGATTAAACTTCTTCAAAAATTTAACTCCCCTTCTGCAGTGCACTTCCAAGTTATCGCACCCTCCAAAATTTTAACTCGTGACTTTCAAAACATTTGATTGTTTTACACAATAATGTGATAGTTTGTTTTTTGAATGCTAATTAAATTTATTGTTTTTAAGTGTATCATTAAGAAATAACCTGAATATTAAATCAATTTAACCTTAAAAAAGAAACACAATATATTCAATCAGTGCCTTTGTGATGTAATTGCCAACGCATTCAGCTGTTAAGTGAAAGGATAATGGTTAGATTCCATTCAAAGATGACTTTTCATTTTATTTTCCTATGTCCTTTTTCTTATGTAGGGGAAATTTCAAAAAGTAGTCAAAGTTGTAGTTTATATTTCTCAAAAATCTTAAATCTTAACTAAACGCCGTGCTCATAAACATACCCTGAACTATGATTTTATGACTTGGTCAGTAAATATGCTACGAGTGACGTCATCTGTGTGGGAAAAACCCATCTATAATTCCTAACATCGTGTCTTATCTTGTGAGTGCTTAAAAGTAACACATTTTCAATCAATTCTCTAGTAGTTTAAGTAACATATAATAAATACCTCGAGTTTATTTCACCAAAAATAAAATTCCCTTTAAAAGTTATGAAATTTTTCATGTTTTATATAATTTCAACAAATTTATTCACACTTTGTCTAAGACATTCAAAATGTTTAACAGTTGCTTATTTAAAAAAAGTGAAAATTTTATAAAGTTTTATTTTTTAAATGAGTGAGGTTTAAAAATTTCACTAAGTGTAAATTTATTATTTTTCTTAGTTTAAAATATTGTCTAAGTATAAAGTTTACTTAAATTTAATTATTTTCTTTTGTCAATGTATCGAAATGTTTATTTGTTGCTTATTTTATAAAATGTATAACCTAGATATTTTTAAGTGTGTTAATTTCGTTAGGTCGAATTTTCTAAAATTTATAACCAACTAGATATTTTTCAAAGAAACTGTAACAATGCGTTAAGTCTAATTCTTCTTAGATTAAAATATTGTCTAAGTGTAAAGTTGTTATTTTTCTATCTTCCATGTTCCGATGTGAAAGCGATAATCCTAAGTTTTCAATGTGTACACTGTAAAAAATGGGTATTCAAAATTGAGTAAAATGTACTCAATTTTGAATACGTCACATACTCAAAATAGCTCCGATCCAAATGTACTCAAAATTGAGAAACACATGTACTCATTTTTGATCCCATGGATGTATTCAAATATGAACTGCTATGTACTCATTTTTGATCCCATGGATGTATTCAAATATGAACTGCTATGTACTCATTTTTGATCCCATGGATGTATTCAAATTAAAAAAAATTTATGTCGTTAAAATAAAATTTATAGGATAAAAATAAAAAAGTTACTTCGCGAAGACAACCTTATAAGGGACATATACATTTCTGCTCATTTTTTCATTCCTGCGTGAGTTTATATTAATTAACCAACCTTGCCAATGTGAGGAATCGAACCCGCGATGTTCTGTTTACTAACTTAACGACTCAAACCAACGCGCCATAACTAGTTATGCCTCCATCTCAAATGTTGTTACTGATTTTGAAACTCCCCCTCTCTATCCCTTCCTAATAGGGATCCCCTAACAGCATCTGGCGCCATCTGTTAGGGAAGGGATAGAGGATTGTTATATATATATATATTTATAGAGGATAGATTTGTTGAGAAGAGATTGTTTTAGAAAAATCGGACTGACAGAGGAAAAATACGAGACATCAGCGTGTGGACTGGTTTTATGTGTTTTTAAATATGTTTTTAAGGATGTACAGTGCCTGTCTATATGTGTTAAAGATTAAAATAATGTCTGAAGTAACAGGTAGTTCGAAGAACTATTAATTAAAAAATGACATTAGAAAAGATCATAGATTGAAATACTAAAATTATAAACTTTGTAAAATTATAATTTATAAAATAATAAATTTTAGCGTAATTCATAAATTTGTAAGCCAAATCAGTTTAGTTAAATACCAATTTGCATAGCTATAATTTGCAAATATATTATGTTATGAAACTTTTAAGTAACACAATATTGTCTCACGTTAAAAAAGTTAAAATAAATTTTTAAAAAATTAGTGGGAAACAGAATCATAATTTTGAAGTACTATCAAGAAAAAAAAAAGTAGATGAGGAAAATGTGAGGAAAAAAAAAAGAGTAAATGTGTAGTAGTGGATCCACTTTGATGAAAATCCAGAACAACCAGATCCACTTTTCATTTCTCTTATTATTCGTTTTTCCTTCAAATAATAGCTTTTTAGGCTCCGAAATTTCGTCATTACACATTCTGAAATATACAGGTATGTTGGGTTTGATCATATGTTCATTTTTGATCCAAAAATACTCATTTCGAAATGATTACATGAACTTACTCATTTTTAAGAATACATATGTTCATTTTTGATCCAAAAATACCCATTTCGATATGAGTACATAAACTTACTCATTTTTGAGAATGCACATGTTCATTTTTTATCCAAAAATACTCATTTCGAAATGAGTACATGAACTTACTCATTTTTGAGTACTTCATTTTTTACAGTGTAGGTGAAAAGACATTAAAATATTTAAATGCTCTAGTAAAATGGGTGATACTGAAATTTTATAGTTCAAACAGATTCCGGATAAAAATCTTCTACACGGGTTAAACATAGCAATCATTTTTCCAACATACATGTCCACACATGTAAAGATGAGTCACACAAACAAGCGTGTAGCAGAAAAATCAGCTTGTGTTAGCCATTTTTATATTCTTCGTTATCATGTGAACAACGGTGTTATTCACAATAAAATTGAATTCTGTTTTCTTAAAACAATTGTGATTAAAAGGATATCGAGACTATCTTGAAAAAATTTTAGGTAAGTCCAGTTTTAATATAACTCTCTTATCTCATGTTAAAATCTTTTTTTTAAATTAACATTTCGTCTAAGTCATTCAAAATACACAACATTAGTAAAAACAGTGTAAGTTGAAAAAAAAACAGACAAGACTTTTAAAATAATCAAATAAGTTTATTTATTATTTAAAATAATACATATCAAATAAGCCTGTCATATTGTGCTGTGTACAATTCTAATTTCAAAATTTTTCGTAATGTCCAATTAAACACTCGTTCTGTGAAATCTTCAAAGCCGTTGTACAACTTTAAAAAGGCATTCTCAACATGCACATGTATGTTTTGGTCTGTTAATTCCAGTTCACTCTTGGAAATAAAAAAATGAGTCGCATTCTCTAAGTCTGCATCCTGTGTTTCACGATAGACATCCACTTTAACGACTGCATACTATTTTATTGACTTTTTCATTTGTAATTGGTAATTTAATTCGTTTAAAACATCCGATCGAACACTGTTAAAAACGAACGAAAGTCTTTTTGATTCATCTCATTGGACACAATGATAGTTTTAGTACAAATATTTCGCACATCATTTTGTCTTTTAAAATGTTTCACTTCTTCAAATAACAAATCTTTTGAATAGGGTGATTTCACAACTTTATGATAAGTATCGCAATGTTGCAATAAATCCGATTCACAATTAAATATTTCACAACACTTTGTACATGAATGTTGTTTACGAATCTTATGGTTCTTGTGTATTAGTAAATCATACATTCTTGAAAATATCTCGTTGCAATCACTACACTTGTATTGTTTGGGCGATTTGTGAATCTTTTGATGATTACGTAAATCACTCATTTGTGAAAAAACTTCAGCACACACCTCACAGCAAAAAGGTTTTTCCTTTAGATGACTTTTCATATGAAACACTAAGTTAACTTTTCGAGGAAATGTTTTGTTACACATCTTACACATATGGGGTAACTTTTGTTTCTTTAGTCCTGATGAGGTGGGTTTCACTTCATAATTCGAAACGAGTCCTTCTTTGGATAAAAGTGTAGAATCCATCTCTTGATTATTTAACTTTGGTGCTGAGTGTTGACACTCCAAGGTAGTTACATCACCAACACAAGAATCTAAAATTCGTTCCATAATAACTTAAATGAAAACTAACTTTAAAAAAAAAACACAAGCTATTACAACGATTTCAGGGTACAGTATAATGTTATGAACTCGTTTCAGTGAAATTTATATAATGATAGAGGGCGCTCGTGTAAAAAATACTAACATTTTATTGATTTAAAATTACTGACATTTTATTCATTTAAAAATATGTCACGTGATTATTTCATCATATAATGTTATAAGTTCAATCACCACTTAATTCTTGCACAATGATTGAGAAAGTCTTACCTATCAGAAGTTCGTACATTTGTAAGTAAAAATCGTTATTACTTTCGTATTTATTGCTTTTATAAATAATATTTTACTTAACAAGTCGCTTAATTTCTAAATGATGTATTCGAAAACGCCTTTTATGTCTTATGTGTATAAAGTGTACCAAAAGAGGGGGAGGGAAGAGGGGGTGTGAAGTAGTTGTAAAATTGAAATACGCTAATGTATAAAAACTAGATTCCTTTCTCTTTTTTTAAAATGTTGGTTGTGTAAAATCAAATATAATGAAAATTTATTATAATCGTATAAATCTAAACAAAATACCTACTCTCAAGTTAAATTATTGCTAAAAAATGTTCATTTAAAAGGAAAAAATCTTTAAAATTCTCTTATTGTATGTTTTTATAAATAATATTTTGTACGTCAAATCAGTTATTAACTAAATGTAATAATCTAAAATGTCTTATGTAATGATCTAAAATGTCTTATGTGTTGTGGTTCGTTGGTTATTTGTTACAGCCGATTATCTAAGATTGGGATATAGGTCACTCTAGGGGTCATTCTAAGGGATCCTAACTCGTATTGACAAAGTTCGAAGAAAACTCCGAACGGTTAAGTCGACGAGCTTGAAAGAAGTTTAAACCGAAACGTTTAGTAGCTTTAAAACCAGAACCTCTCAGTCACTGGTCTTATGGGTTGTGTTTTTATAAATAATATTTTTCTTGTTTAATCGCTTAATTCTAAAATGAAATGACGCTTTGTCATGTCTTAAGTAAAACATATATAACTAAAGAAGGATGTAGTACTTGTGTCATGAGTTATTCTACAGTACCCTTTAAAGAAAAAAAAGCTATATTACAAGTCAATTAAAAAAACATATAATTAAAAAATATATTGTTTAATTAGCACAAAAACGATTATTTAAGTTACTCCACAAATTTGTAAACTTAAAAAACGGAAAATATAATGTAAGAGAAAGTATGACAAATCTTTTTTTTCCTTTGAAAGATTAGTCTCAAAGACTTGAATTATTTTTTACCCTAAAAATGACACATTAATTTCAGTATACAAGTTTGTGAAACAGCTTTTGTAGTAAAATAGTACGGTGAATACAATATTAAGCATTGAAATTTAATTTAGTAACATAAATGCGTTGGTGTATGACTAATATTTATATTGATAAAAATCACTTTGCTTTCATTTTTAAAATATATAAACACGTTATTTTTCATAACAAAACTAGAAACCTATATTTCTAAAATAAATGATTATAAGGTTAATACAAGAAAGAATCAGGCATGCTATTTTTGTCAATCTTTATAAATGACATTTCATAGTATTTTCATATAAAAATTTTCCTTCTAAATTATTATTTAGAATATGGAAATGATCTGTTGACAGAATGTTGTAAGAGAAATGTGTTTGTAAATTAAACAAACAGATGTAATAGCATTCATATTAAACCAAAACTCGCGAATTACTCAATAGCTAAAGACAATTTCCTGCAGTTCATTAAAACTATGATACATATAATTGAACGCAGGTCTGAAATTCCTTGCTATGGTTTGTATTTGAAGAGATAACAACACTCATCCTTGGTAACCTACTAGATAAGACATGTGTGATATAGAACATTGCAGGTTCTAATGTCACTAAAAATTAAATTAATACGTAAAACATTATAAAAAAAATAATAATATAAAAAATAATTTGAAACGCTTTAAATAAATTAAATTAAAAAATAGATAAATGAAAACACTTTAAATAAGAAATAAAATAAAATTTCACCCTCTACAATGAACAAAATCTACACGTCTGTTTCCGTACTTTCCTTATCTTTTACACCTTAATCACGTCCGGTCATTTAAACTACCATTCCTGTTCCAACAAGCTCCCAAACATCCTGCTTCTTGAAAACCCTTTTTGAAAATAAATAAATATATATATATAAACATGGCTAATCCCGTTTCTGGACTTACTTCCTGTCGCGTTTCCAGTCTTAAAATAAATTTCACGTTAAACTTTTAAAAAATAAAACAAAGTCAGAATGATTTCCCATTTTTATTTCAAGTGTTAGTTAGCAAATAAAATTTTCCTTTCAGGTAAAGGAAGAAAAAAAAATCTTTGAACATTCTGCTAATATTACTTTCAAACTAAATTCATTCTTATAGCAGGATTCCTTCAACACAACTCCACTCGACTAGAAGGATCAGAACCAACAACAAAAAAAATTAAGCCCCCTCCAAAAATAAGCCCTCCCCTTCTTCGTGATCCTACTTCCTTTCCGGTTAAACTTCCTCTCTTACTTCCTGTCTACACTTCCTGTTCACTTCCTGTCTAAACATGTCTGTTATCAGCACCTGCGACTTCCGGTGACCTTGCAAGGTCATTCCACTTCCGGCTCCGTGACCTTCCTTCGACCTTGAGCATACGCCTCGTACACCTCTGGCGTAGAACTGTCAATTATTATCTACTCTCAAATCTTGTTAAAGTGTTTGCAATATTACACTAAATGTTTGTTAGGTAAAATATCCCCACGAAAGTTTTAGATTGTTATTTAAAAATGCTAATTTAATCTTTTATTAACTTTTGTATAGCAGTCAAAAATTGTAATCTTTACAAATAAGTATCGATTTTCAGTTTTTAACTCATTAATAATGAGTTTAAATAATTTAACTTTCTCTTCTATAACTTTCTTATGTAGATCTATTCGATTACGCATGCTAATTAAAAAAAAAATTACAAGTTATTTTTATGATTTTCTGATATGTAAGTTTATTTTCCAATCGCTAGCAGTGTGCAAAACAATCTAAATTATTAAAAAATAAAAATGTGGAGTGGCAGGTTTTCTTGCCAAGCGGCATTAATGAGTTAATTGTAAATTTTCAAATGAACTAGTAGAATAGGTTTAATCATAGGATTATTAACCCTATTTCAAAGGAGAATAACGAATGTAAAGTTAAAACATAGATATAAATGCTTAAGTGATACAAACAGAACACAAAAACGCTCATAAAAACGTTTTTATATAATGATCGACATGTTTCGAATGCGCAAACAAGTTATTATATTAGTAAACAAGCATTATCAAGATTTAACAACGATAAACAAACTATTTTGGCAAATTTTCGAAAATAAACTTGTGCATCAACCTCGTTTTAATTACCTAAAATTTTGCACGAGGTATATTTCAATTTTAAAAAAGCAATGCGGAAATATTAATTTTCACGTTTACAAGTTGACTATTTTCGTTACCTTCTTTTATTAAGTATATGATCTCGTGGTTTATGTTTTTCAAGTTTATTTTAAATAAATTGTGAGAATAGTTGGTTTATCGGATTTAGATCTTTTTAATGGTGCCGTTTGTGCGTTCGCCACACGTCGATCATTAGATTAAAATGTTTTTATAAGCCGCTTTGTGTTCTGTTTGAATCACTTAAGCATTTATATTATATATCTTAATGATAATTAGTGATTTGATATTATGATGATGGAATGTAAAGTTATTCAGATGTCTTTTTAACGTAGATTTAATTTTAGTTCTTCAAATAAACCGGAATATAAATCACACGAACATATCTCAAAACAAGACACGCCCCCCCCCCCCCCCTCAATAAAAGCAATATCGGAAAAAATGTTTTTCAAATATGCCATTAGCTTTCGACTTGGGATTTATTTTCTGATTAAACAGTAATTTGTCTGCGTTTTTCCTGCTTTGTCTCCTTACGCTGCTTCACACTATTTTTCATTTTAAATTTTGTACTTGAAAATATTATTCACATTTCTGCCAATAAATTTTTAAAAAAGCGAGTTAAATACATTCAAAAGCTGAGAAAAAGCTTTGTAAAAACACCTGTAAAATTCCAATCACATGCACATATTCGAAAACTATTTTAATTACAGTAATCTTATATTTTTTAAAATCGGATAATTCAACACTTGAAATCATTATTTTACTGCATATAACATTAACCGAAACTTATTAAGTGAGTAAAATGGTCATATTGGTAAAAAATAATACATTAAAAAGAGTGCCTCAATCATTCTGCAGCATTTCAACAATCGGGTATCGAACTTCAATTCGGATACAGCCCCTAAAATATGCTCATTATAAAATAATTCATTTCTCTGAAACTAATCGTAGGAATTTCATGAAATTTGGTATCTAAGCATAGTTTGAACTGCAGATTTCAAATATGTTGTCAAATTTGGCTCTTGCTATTGAAAAAAACAAAGTTTGGGTGTGTTTTTATATGTAGATGGCCCCCTAAGCAAATTTTATATACATCATTTAAAAGTAGACTTTATTTCCAATTGTTTGGTACTAGTCACTTCCTTCTACTATAATTTGTTGCAGAGTTAGTGGGGGGTGTCCAGTTTTTTTTTCCACGACTGTACATACCCGCCAAGTATTCAAATTCTTTTGAGTACCACTATTACTGATTATTATTTGTTTTCTGATTATTATGTCTTATTTGATTGCAAATGTCTGTAATTGTATAAAACGAATTATTTTATGCGGAGATACAGTGGTACTCGAAATACTAGAGAATTGGCAGGTATGACCTTTGCAATTAGGGTCACATTTTATTTAATGCAGAAAAGATTAACTACTGTAACCACTTATAAAACTTTTAAATTAATGTGCACATGTTCTCATTGTGTTATTTTCTTATTGGAAATATAGCACAAACTTAAAATGGAAAATTGTACTAAATAGAATTTTTTTTTTCTGAAAGAATGTATATGGCCCAAGATATAGGCAGTATATGAAAAATTATACATCTGATTTTATTTCCAGATATAATTGTATCAAAGCTGTTATTAGACTCGGTGTATTGTCTTCTTTCAGAATATGAATCCAATTTTTCAATTGGGGGTCGGGATCATATTAAACATTGTATCAACTTCGAATGGTAAAATCCAATTTTGACACCATGTTTTAGTTTCTCATATCAACACAGCCCAGAAAAGGGTATAGTTTATGTAATTTTTATTAATTCTTCATACAGTTATAAAAGAAAAAAATTAAGCGTAAATCCAGAAATTTAGAAAAATTTCAATTTCAATTTCAAAGGATAAACTTCTAGAATCATTCAGGATTTTAAGTTCAAAATAAACAAAACAGATTTTTATTTTCTTATATTATTGAACGTTAGCAGAAGATGGTCCCTTGAGACCTTCGTAAAGTAAGATTTCACTATATCTAAAAAACGTGGACTAAACAATTTGGATAAATTGTAAACTTACACACCCGATTCTCATTCTGTTTAAGTAAAAATTGATGTAGGTCCTAATTACTAATTTTTTGAATATGTATTTATTAATACTCTTCATAATTAAAATTACGCTTTTGAGTAAAAATATTGCCTAGAATGTGTTTGGGTTTATTCAATGTATCTCGCTAAAAACACAAATTTTAAGAGTCGGACGATTTTTTGAGAAGATATAAATTAAAGTTTTTCACGTCAATTTAAAATAGCATCCTCAAATTTTGACCTCTTCTAACTGCTGAAAGATTTAACAAAATACTTAAATCTTTACGGGGCTGATTGGATCCAAGGAATTCAAATAAAGTTGTTACTACATGGAAGATCGAAGTTGTTATAATTTGCATATTTCAAAAATTGCATTCATATTCTGAAAGAAGACAATATTCCGAGTTTAAGGACACTTTTGGTGGAATTTTTTTGTGAATTGTGTGTCGGTTTATTTTATACTGACTCTCAAATAACACAATATTTTCCTAAGGCTAGTAGTTTTTGTACCTAGAGCTATTCCCTGTTACACTTTCACCAGAAATATAAATTTTATAAGAGAAAAAAATCATTATCTGATAATACACGAATAAAAAACCCACTGGTGTAATATTTGTTTATAATTTCTCTTTCAAAAATTTATTGTGAAAAATAACATACTACAAACCCACAATATAGAAACTATTTAAATTTTAAAGAAATTCAAAATTCTAGCATGTAAACTTTATAAATAAAATAATTTTTTAATGAGTTCATTCTACATTTTGAAAAGCTTCTTCTAAAAGTGTTATTATAAACCACTATCACAATGTGTAAAGCTTGTTCAAAAAATAGCTGCAGGAACTATACCTTCCGAACCTCCAACAATTCTTTTTGTTTAAGAATTTTTTTAAATATATTTAAGCACTTCATAAAAAAAAGATCGCAAGTACTAGATATTTATAATCAGCAACATGTTCTGATGCTAATATATCAATATGAGAAACATAAGATAAATTGCATTACCAACATCCATTTTTGAAATAAATTGGATAAAGAAAACATGTCACATCGGCAAAGACTATGTTCTTAACAATTATTTTGGAGAATTTTGAAATAAAATAAGAGGAACAAAATGATTACATATTACTTTGGGCCAAGGACCCAGTGTCGGAAGTCTCCAACTTTTTAGGATTCCGTAATTAAAAAGTAAAAACCGAACCATTATAAAATCACTCGTGTGTCTGTCTGTCCATCTGTCACGTCGTTTTTCTTGTAAACTATGGAACATGGAGAATTCAAACTTCAGAGAGTTAGAAAGCCTATTGACCCACACATTTATAGATTATTAGTTATTCAGAAATATGTTTAGGAAAAATTTAGAGAGGCTAATTAAGTTACTTGGAATTTTTTTTTTTTTTGTACATCGTGTGAAAGATCTGGTAACACTGAACTGAAAAATATATTTGTTTTAATTTTACGTATATTTTCAGAGAGGTCATCGAAAAATCACTGCCAAAATATGTCCCACCCCTCTGTTTCCGAATCAACTGAAACTAAAATTATGAAAAAATTATGGGTAGTAGGAGTTCATTTAAACTTTGCAGGAAAAACTATAGCGATTATCTTAGGTGGCAGACTTTTTGAGAAAATCGCATTTTTCTTTCACACAGACACTTTACTTAGCGGGCGGTAAGCTGGGAAGTTAAGTAGCGCTCAATGTACTTATCGATGCAGAATCATCCAAGGATTGTTGATATTAATTTTCGAAAAAAATTGTCAGTAATTAGCCGAGATATTAATTAATTTACTTGATTTTTTTTCCTTTTTGTATTTTGTAAAGATTATCGTTCGAAAGATCTCATAATACAAAACTCTAAAATACATTTTTTTTTTAATTTTAGGTATTATAATTTCAGAGAGATCGTCGAAAGTGTACTGCAAAATATCCCCCCCCCTCCAATTTCCGAATCCACTGAAACTAAAATTATGAAAAAATTAAGGGTAGTAGGAATTTATTAATAAATAGTAATTAATAAATTTAATGTAAGGAACCCTTTAAGTGCGAGTTATACTCTCACTTGGCCGATTTATTTATAAATTCATATCGCATGATCGCATTTTGAAATAGTAAAATTCGCCTTTTTTCTGTTTATTTAATCTGTCATTAAATAGAGCGAATATTACTAATTCAAAAATTGATGGCAATCATGCATTTGAATTTTAAAAAAAAGTAGCAACACTGCATAGACCAGACAATTACGTAACTCAAAACATAACTCAACAAGAACGAAAAATCATGCATCAAGCACAGATTATGTAACACTTTCCAACGCTTCTAAAATAATTTTACAAATCATACCGTTTAATAAGCTAAAAGATAACATCTAAGTAATCCGAATACTTTTATTCAGCCCTGTATAGGATCTATAGATTTGTATATATACTACTTAGGATGTTAAATTTTAGTTCAGTTAGGAAACGCGTAGCACAGTTTAAAATTCTCCGTCTGGAGTTAAATAATACGGAAATGTGTTCGCGAACTTTAGTGCGTCCCTGTAAATGAACGATGACTGCTGTACACACACTATTCTGTAGTAAGCCTCTTGAAATACACCTTAGTGATATATATAAATTTCAATGCGTTTAAAATAGGGAAACATTATTTAAATAAACCGCAGACGATTTTTCTCCATAGACGTAATGTAACAGAATTCTTTTGACTGTCCCTGTAAAGTAACTATAAGTGCTATGTACACGATATTCCATATTAAGCTTCTTGTAATGCACCTTAGTGATATATATAAATTTCAATGCGTTTAAAATAGTGAAACATTATTTAAATAAACCGTCAATGATTTTTCCCCATAGACCGCAATGTAACGGAATTCTTTTGAGTGTCCCTGTAAAAAAACTATCAGTGCTACACACTTCCGTTGAAATAGGGAACATTCTATAGATAACGACTATAACATATAAAAATTGCAGAGCAATCCGAGCATATTTACGGGAGTTAGAGCACGGCCAGACGGCAGACGGCCACACGGCAGACGGCCATACGGCCAGACAAACCGAAGTCATAAACACTTTTCAACTAGGTTGGAAAGTGTTAAAAACGGAATAAGCTCTAACTTTGTATTCGCATACTTAATGTTTCTGAAAATCAATTTCCACTAAAAAATTTATAGATTAGAATTTATATATTTTTTTCAAAAATTCAATTTGAACAATATATTTTTTCGAAACAAATTTTCGAAACAAATATGAAATGTAACCTATGAATTTTTTAACAGAAATCGATTTTCAGAAGCTTCAAATATGCTAATCCAAAATTACAGCTCACAGTTGTTCTCGAGTGGTGCGTGAAAAAACTATCTCCATTGCAGTCTATTTTTCAATTATTACAAATGCATTTAACCCTTTAACTGTGGGAGATATTTTGACACCATAAACTAAAAATAGGCACAATACACCACTTTTTCCGTACTAAAATATTTGCTTTGTGTAATCGAAAATGGTCTGCCGATTAATAAAGCGAAGGTTGCGTTAAATAATCACTGGTGTGCAAAAGCTTTTAGTAACAAAACAAGCAAACTGTTCTTGCCCGAACTGAGTTCGGGCTACATAGTTAAGGGGTTAATGTAAGGAATGGACAATTTTAAGCCTCTTTAATTCCTAAACAAACGTAAATTCGCCTATAGTGGGCGATGTTTTCAGCAGTGAGCCACTTACATTTTAGGTTTAAAAACAAGTCACTAACGCATTTATGAAAAACTACTGAAAAAAATCTGACTGACTACAACCCTTAACAGTAAACTTTCTGTAAACCGTTTAGAATAATTGTTTTTTTTTTTCTCTTGATGGAGAAGTTTCCTCTCTAGAGTGTCTTCAAAAACGAATTTTTTGGCAAATTTTACAGATGTGTTGAGAAGTTTTTATTCAAAATATTGTCCCTTTAATAGTATGTTTTATGTTACATTAAACTCTCGCTGATATACTGTATTACGCTCTAATTAATTTGTTAAGTAAGCCAAAAAAAATACAAAATCTATACTATTAATGTCGGTAAAAGTGTGTGTGCGTTCGCGCGCGCGTCTGTCTGTGTGTCTAAACACGCAAAAATTCAGCGTGCGGGTGATGGGACCTGGGCGCTTTTGGTACCGCAAATTTCGGAAAAATCGGGCGACCCCCAAGTTACGCTGGCCAAGAGGTCCGGCCCCAATCAAGAGAGTTATTAATTAACAAAACTGTTTTAATTACTCGAAACAAAACCTATCTGACAAACGTATTCACGTTTAAACCACAAAGATTTCTCCTTCGAAGGGTTGCCAATCAAAGTCAAAGCCAGATGTCAGTGTCCGGGTTCCCAGGGAGGAAATTAAGCAAAAAAGTCTATTGGACGTTTTTAAACCGACTCGCATCTCGGAAAGTTCCTGGTCAAGAAATTCGGAATTTGGACAGACAGGCGGTGGATACGATCTACTTCCAGAAATTCAAAAAATCGTTTCTCTGCGACGAATAGAACCGAAAAAATCCTCTAAAAATCGATCGATAAAAAATTCCTTTTTCTTTCATCTTAGAGACAGGTGGAAATTTATTTATTTTCCATCGGACGGTGATGCAGGCATATGGCGCGCCTGAAAAGTCACGTGATTTTTTATACTGGCGGATTTTAATACGAATGTTAAACTTTTAAATTATTAATTTTTTTTACATCCGGACGTAAAATTTTTCGCTCATTTCAAATATGTCCTTTTCAATACTGTGTCTACATTGATTGCCGAGTTATTAATTATTATTTCATTCATTGGATCTTTTCTTTTAAACTTTTTTTTCAATATGTTCCGAAGGGCGCAAATTAAGCAAATGTCACATGACATTACATATACGCATTTTTCAGAGCCCCCCCCATCTCCAAATCTAAGGGGCGTAAACATTCCAAACTTGCACAGACCAACGCAAAAGAAAATCAGCTTTCAGAAATTCTAAAAATTATTCCTATATCTTAATTACAAGCGAAAGGAGGATTTATTTCTACATTATTCTATATATAATAGTAATTTTAGCAAATATGGGGGAGGGGGGGCACGAACAAAATTAGGAAATATAATAAGGCTATCTGTTTGAATCGTTACGATATTTTATAACACATACCATAAATTTAAAAAATGAGGACGCGTCTAAAATTTTGAGAAAAGGAAGAGCGCGTTTTGCCCACACGGGGGAGGGGGGGGGGGGCACTTTTCTAAATTTTAACGCTACCCGTCATGTCACATATCATTACAAAGAGCTGTGACCACTTATTCATGTTATGCACCACAGGTGCCACCCTCCCCCCCCATTTTCTTTCCCCCCAGGTGGTCACTTTTCTAAATTTTGCCGATACCCGTCCTGTGATGTATCGTTGGAAAGGTCTGTGATCGCTTAATCATATTATGCATCTGAGGTGTCAATCCCCCTCACCCCCCCCCCCAAGAAGGGCACTTTTCTAAATTTTGCACACACCCCTCCTGTGATATATCGTTGGAAATGTCTGTGACCACTTAATCATATTATGCAGCGCGTGCGCAGCACGGCTGCTATACGGTGCGGCATGCAGCAGTGACCCGAGCTGGAGGTTCGTTAAGTTAGAGGTTTATACTATTCGATGTGCAAATTAAGGGATTATCCGGTGTCGAAGGCAGCAGGGAGCCAGGTCGGAGGTTCGTTCGGTTAGACGTTTGTACTATTCGATGTGCAAATTAAGGTATTATGCGGTGCGTGCGTAGCATGACCAGTATACGGTGCTGAAGGCAGTGGGTACCCGGGTCGGAGGTTCGTTCGGTTAGAGGGATTATCCGGAGCGTGCGTAGCACGACCGGTATTCGATGCCGAAGGCAGCGGGGACCCATCCCTGAGGTTCGTTCGGTTCAAGGATTGTCAAATTCTAGGTTTTCGACAATTCGAGGCCCCGATGTAAATTAGGGGCCCGCTAGCGGGCGAAGCCAGCTAGTCATTATTATTAATGTTCGTAAACGTTTGTGTGTCTGTCTGTGTGTGCATCTGTACCCGGATAAACTCGGGTCCGGGGTATCGAAATGGAGCGCTTTTGATATAAACAATTTCAGAAAAATCCGAGAATTCAACAATTACAGCTTTCGAAGAAATCCGCCCGCAATTAAGATAGTAATTAACAAAACTGTTTTAATTACTCGAAACCAAACATTTTTTTTTTCAGATGCAAAGAAATAAATTCATTCTTGCCTACTTTCGGACCTCGAGACTAGACTAGCGGAGCTCAATCAGCTTCCGTCTTCCACTAGGCTTTTGCCGAGGCTAGCCTGCACCCGGATATTTTTAGTTCCAGCTGCGGTAAGAATGGCGTATTAGATGTCTTCTGGCATTTTTCGAAAAACAGCAAAAATCGCCCGATCACACGAAAATTTTCAAACGGACGTAAAACAAAATTTCGAATTCATAAAGGTAAAATTCGTAAAATTCGACCAATTAGAAGCGAAGTTATCAATTAACAAACTTGTAATTTTAAGTCGGAAAAAAAGATCAGTTTTAATTTGCACACTCTACGGTCTGTGGAACAAATCGCCTCATTTTTTATTTCAACACTCAACAGAGACAAATCGTCTGGGAATAATTTATTTCTGAAAGAGATAAAATGATGCATTTGAAAATGATTGCAGTTTTTATACGCTATGTAAAATTTTCAAAATTATCGAATTTTCGAATCTGAAATATATGCATCCTTGCTCAGAGTGGGCTGACATTTCAGGGAATCAAAAAATTTTCAAATTCGGACCACAGTTTTTGATTTTAGAAAAATTCCGATTTTTGTATAGGAGAAAAAAAAAAGAAAAACCTAAAAAATTTGCTATTTTTTTCAAAATATCTCCCGTCGTATGCGACCCGCATAATTTCCATCTCCACCGCCGATCGACGATTGGGATTTTTACGCTTTCTGATTATTTGTAAAATCAAACACTTTTTAAGTCATTTTCGGTATTATTGAGGATTATGAAGATATAAGAAGATATGATATAAGAAATTAATATATATTATTAGATTATATAGAAATATTAGATTATATAGAAATTAATTAGATTATATTACTGTAATATTTATTATATTACAGTTATAAATTAATTAGATTATATAGGAATTAATAGATATTATATAAGAAACCAAGTTCAACCAGAAATTACTTAAGAAGCGTTCGGTTTAACAACTAATCAGAAAGCATGATAATCGCAATCGTCTATCAGCGGTGGACAGGGAAATTATGCTTGGGTCCCATCGCGACGCGGTTTGGCTCATTCGACTCGACATCGACAGAGCTTACTGATTTTAGTTCCGAGTTTCAACACTAGGGGGCGCTTTCCTATCTCTGTTTCTATGGGCTGGATCACGACGGGGTATGGCTCATTCGACTCGATATCGATAGCGCTTACATATTTTAGTTCCAAGTTTAACCACCAGTGGGCGCTCCCATAAGTCGGGTTCTATGGGACCGATTACGACAGGGTTTGGCTCATTCGACTGAATTTCAGTAGCTTTACAGATTTCGGTTATGTTCGTATAGAACGGATTGCGCTCCCTGGCGGTGGAAGGTGTAATTAAATGATTTTGCAGTTAACTCGGGTTCTATGGGTTACATCACGATGCGGTTTGAATTATGCGACGACATCGATAGATCTTATCTATTTTAGTTCCGATGGTCACCACCAGGGGCAGTTTTTCTATCTCTGTTTCTATGGGCCGGATCACGACGGGGTATGGCTCATTCGACTCGACATCGATAGAGCTTACCAATTTTAGTTCGTATTTTCATCACCAGGGGAGCGCTTTGCAATCTCTGGTTCTATGGGCTTGATCACGACGGGGTATAGTTCATTCGACTTGACATCTATAGCCTTAACGATTTAAATGCCCGAGGTTCGTATAGAACATATTGCACCACCTGGTGGTGGAAGGTGGAACTAACGTATATTGCAGCGCGTGCGCAGCACGACTGATATACGGTGCCGCAGGCAGCAGGGACCCAAGTCGGAGGTTCGTTCAGTTACAGGTTTATACAGTTCAATGTGCAAATTAAGATTTTATCCGGTGCCGAAGGCAGCGGGAGCCCGGGCCGGAGGTTCGTTCAGTTAGAGGTTCATACTATTCGATGTACAAATTAAGGGATTATCCGGTGCCGAAGGCAGCGGGGACCCGGAACGGAGGTTCGTTCGGTTAGAGGTTTATACTATTCGCTGTGCTAATTAAGGGATCATCCGGAGCGTGCGAAGCACGACCGGTATACGGTGCCGACGGCAGCGGGGACCCAGGTCGGAGGTTTGTTTGGTTCGAGTGGGGTTCGTTCGGGTCGTTTGGTTCGAGTGGGGTTCGCGAGCCGGAGGTTCGTTCGTTTCGAGGTTTTATGCAAATGGAGAATTCAAAAGATTCGAGATTTTACAAGATTCGAGACACCGATGTAAATTAGTGGCCCGCTAGCGGGCGAAGCCAGCTAGTAATAATAACAATAATAATAAATCCTGATAAATCATAAGATCAGATTATCCATAAGATAGAGCATTTTGGCGCTAAACTAATATCTGTAAAAAAAATCAGTTTATGATTAACATAAAATTGATATGTTGAATTCGTTGATGTATAAGGTGCATCAGAATATGCTAGAAACTGTATTTTATTATTTTTTTAAAGATCCATTGGATATTTAACTGTATAAGAGGGAAAAGATCCCCGACTGTGATGGAAAATGAATAATCATCCTGGTTATGTAAAGGGACCGAAGAAACCATACAAATAAATTACACTTGAAAACATTAAAAATCTCCCTCATCTGCAGATTGATTTATTATTGTAAAAAAAATCTTCATTTTTAAATAAAAAATGATTAGCTTAAAACAATGGATGCATTTTAGAAGATATAGATTTGAAAAGAACAATGATTAAAGAGGACATTTTAAAACTTTTTATTTAAACTTTTTAAAACTTTTTTAGCGTCGAATTTCGCGCTACCCCCAAGTTATGCTGGCTAAGAGGTCAGACTACGATCAACAGAGTTATTAACAAAACTGTTGTAATTACTCGAAGACCTATCTGGCAAAGAATTCGCGTTTTATCAAAACCACAAAAACTTCTCCTTCGAAGAGTTACCAGTCAAAAACAGACAATGTCCAGGTTGCCAGTGAGTAAATTAAGCAATAAATTCATCTGGGGGGTTTTAAAGCAACTCGCATCTCGGAAAGTTCCGAGCCCAGAAATTTGGAATTTGAACAGACTGACGCAGAACACGATCTACTTTCAGGAATTCGAAAAATCATTTCTCTAAGACATATAGAACCGAAAAAAATCCTCTAAAATCGACCGATAAAAAATTCCTTTTGTTTCTTTCCAGACGCAGGTGTGATTCGATCTCTCTCCGTGCGACGACGGGAGGTTTAGAGATACGGCGGCGCTGGACGAAGGCGCAAATTAATCAGACATCACGTGACTTTGTATACTAGGACTTTTTAGAGAGGCCCTCCATCTCAGATTCCAAGGGGCGTAAACATTCCAAACTTGTACAGGGCGACGCAAAAAAAAACAGCTTTCAGAATATCTAAAAATTATTCTTATATCTTCATTACGAGCTGGGATATTATTAATTATTTCACTTATTCCCAGATTAAAAAACTTCTGCAAATTTATTAAATTCCAATGCGATCTGTTTAAAACTTTAAGATAGTTTATAACGCATGATAAAAAAATTATGAAAAAGAATAGCGCGTCACATTTCGGGGGGGGAGGGGCGCGAACAAAATTTAGAAATATAATATTGCCCACACGTGGAGGGACACTTTTCTAAATTTTCACGATACCCGTCATGTCACATATCATTACAAAGGGCTGTGACCACTTATTCATGTTATGCACCACAGGTGTCATCCCCGCCACCATTTTGCGCCCCCCCAGGGGGGCACTTTTCTAAATTTTGCCGACAACAGTCATGTGATATATCGTTCGAAAGGCCTGTGACCGCTTATTCATGTTATGCATCTCCGGGATTCATCTCCCCCACTTTGCCCCCCCCAAGGGGGGCACTTTTCCAAATTTTGCCGATACCCGTCATGTGATTTATCGTTGGAAATGTCTCTGACCGCTTAATCATATTATGCATCTCCGGTGTCCATACCCCCACTTTGCCCCCCCCAAAGGG
Organism: Maratus michaelseni; assembly: GCA_963931845.1. NCBI lineage: Eukaryota > Metazoa > Arthropoda > Arachnida > Araneae > Salticidae > Maratus > Maratus michaelseni. The sequence continues at coordinate 428,645,226 of OZ007586.1, forward strand.
AGGTACTTTTCTAAATTTTGCCGACACCCCTCATCTGATATATCGTTGGAAAGGTCTGTGACCGCTTAATCATATTATGCATTTGAGGTGTCAATCCCTCCCTTCACTTTGCCCACCCCAAGGGGGTCACTTTTCTAAATTTTTCCGATACCCCTCATGTGATGTATCGTCGGAAAGGTCTGTGACCGCTTAATCGTGTTATGCATCTCCGGGGTCCATCCCTCTACTTTGCCCACCTAAGGGGGGCACTTTTCTAAATTTTGCCGATACCCCTCATGTTATATATCGTTGGAAAGGTCTGTAACCACTTAATCATAGTATGTATCTCTGGTGTCCATCGCCCCACTTTGCTCCCAAGGGGGTACTTTTCTAAATTTTGTACACATCCCTCATGTGATATATCGTTGGAAATGTCTGTACCCATTTAATCACATTATGCAGCGCGTGCGCAGCACGACTGCTATACTGTGCCGCAGGCAGCCGAGACCCGTGCCGGAGGTTCGTTCATTTAGAGGTTTATACTATTCGATGTGCAAATTAAGGGATTATCCTGTGCCGAAGGCAGCGGGGACCCGGGTCGGAGGTTCGTTTAGTTCGAGGTTTATCTTATTCGAGATTGTGTAAGGTTCTAAGTTTTACAAAAATTGAATTTAGTACGATTCGAGGCACCGATGTTAATTAGGAGCCCGCTAGCGGGTGAAGCCAGCTAGTTAATACTTTATTAATTTTGAGGTGTGGCCCGCTTCTAGGTTACAATTTCTTAAACTCTTCCAATAGTAAGCAGGGGACCCGCTACTTGAGCATGTGCCAAAATTTATTTATTCTTTTTTTATTTGAATTAAAGTATTTTTTGTGTTTCTAAATATTTTATACAATTTATTTTTTTGTTCATCAGAATAAATATTGGGCCTGGAGCCAAATATTGATGAACAAGTTGTCCACCTCTGGAGTAGCGAAAGTGTAACTTTATTAAGCTATCAGACATGTAATTATTATCAGAAAAAGTTATTAGCTGAACTAGGTTATACTTCAAGGTTGGTTGATTGGCTGGTTGGTTACACTTTTATAGGGTTACGCTTTTATAGGGTTACACTTTTATAAGGTTACACTTTTATAGGGATTTAAATAAAATGGCTATTAATTTGCATTAGTTTTTCGCTGAACTAAAACATTCTTTTTTCACTAAAATTTAGAATTTGGTTTCTTTGTATTCTAACCATAATAAAATAAGTATCAGAATAGTAAACATCTACTAATTTTACCTATGTGCAGAAAAAACATATTTTAAAATAAATTCAATGATAAGAGTTTTCTGTAATTAGTTCTGTACGAAACAATAAAATATTGGCGTTCTTTGACTCCTAAAAGGTCCTGTTTTGTAAGAAATCTTATATTTATTTAAAAGAACATAAATAATTTTAATTGTTAAACTAACCATTTAAAACCGTTATTTAAAAAAACAGTTTTAAACTTGCATGAACACAACGTGGGAGAAAATTACTATGCTTTCTTCAAAAATCTACATTAACACCAAATTTTCCTGCTGAAATAGACACATAATTACCAAAAAAAGAGAATTTCTTTTTTGCATTGCTTCTTCCCGTTCCTACCGTAATTATATGATTAACTGCTTATTTCTCATTACTGCAAAATAACAAATAGGTCAACATTTTTTTTTCAGTTAAAGAATTTTATAGACTGTTTCGAACTATTCGAAGACAATAAAAAAAAGCAGAAATTTCGTTTAGGATAAAATAGTAATTTAGATGATTATTTATTTTTTGTTACCAGAAAGTAACAAATAGGACAGAAAATGTAATATAATTTAAAGGATTTAAACTTTGCATGCTGGAAGAGGAAAAGGATAATGTTAATTTTGGCAAACGGAAGGGTTTAGCGTCTCGAAGGAATTTTTTTAAAGCAGAAATCTGCCGAAACACACAAGATTCTCTCCCTGAAAGTTCAAAATTATGAATAGACAATACCAAGGAATACTTAGACATAAAACTACGCCCTTCGACAAAAAAGCTTGCTCTAATACCTACTTTTCTCTCGTTGATAGAAATTGATAAATTTCATGGGGGTTTTTTTTCCTACAATTTGTACCTAGGGAAATATAAGGTGGTCTATAAAAAGGGAAAAATGCATTTTTAGTGCCAGAAAATGATGAAAATTCATACAATTCAGTGTATCATAATTCGGTAAGTTTTGATCGTAGAAGTTGGGAATTTTTACTGTTTAACTTGTTAGAGCATGGTAAAAGTTTTTCTAAATATAACTTATTGGACCCATGAATCGAATAACAATTTAAATGTCACAACTTAAAAAAGTAAATTTTTTGACTTAAATGGGTTTTCATATGATGAAGAACAACATTTGAAATATTTCTGCAATTAGAAATATACCTCTAAAACTAGAAGCTTAGGAATTAAAAATTTGTCAACTATGAGAAAAATCACCTTTTATATAACCTAAAAAACTCATTGCAGATTGTAGGACATTATATATTATGTAAAGTGAGATCAAAATATATACGATTTTCACAACTGAAGTTGAGGCTCCTGATCTGCAGATTTACTGCTGAAATTATGTAATGTAACAATATACTTTTCATTATTGTGTATATTTTAGTTCTAGAAATTTAAAACAAATTATATCTTATGTATGGTACACTCTGAACTCAAGATTTGAGTGGCTCACTATTGGGGGACATCAGAAATTTATTATGTTCACTACTGCAGCATATGGGAAGGAATATTTTTAATTTTTCATTTTTTACAAGGAAAATATTTTTTAACATCGAATGTTTATTCAGAAAGATGAAGGTTAGGACTAGGGTAAAACAATATCAATCTCTTGAAGTTCACTCTTATTTTAATGAGAATTCGGTAAATATCCTTAAGTGGCCCACCTTCCTACATTTCCCTTACTTAACCGAATGACTTTCCGTTCGGTATCCTACGGTAAAATTTACCGAAAAAGCCAAATATGATGTTAAAATTAAGCGTTCGTATTAAATATTTCAGAGTTTGGAATAATTTCACTATGAAGACGATCCCCCCTAAGTTTGTTTCTTTAACATACATAAAAAAAGACAAGATTTCCAGTCGAATGGCTATTTCCATTTTTTAGGATAATTTGGTGATTAGGGTGTATGACGTGTCGTTTTTTTTATTTGACCATCTGTTCAATATTGAGTGTTTCACACAAAATGAGCTCTGTTAAATATTCCATGCGGATATTTTCTATATTTGATATCGCATTTAACACTTCAAAAAACAATTAAAACTAGGTGTTGTAGTTAAAAGAAAAACATTTTATTTTATTTAATAAAAATTTTTAAAAGAATCCAGCTTCAAAGTTTTGCTTTTGTCCTTGCAAAACAGTTTTCCACCTTTAACTTCTCACAACGTCTTTCCTTGGGATTTCAAAATGGCTACAATATCAACAATTTATGTAGTCACTTACCCAGTTAAATATGAAAACTGAGATCATAATATTATTTAAATGAAAGATAGTGCCCCTAGGAACATCAAGACGGTAGGTCATGGATAGTGTTGCCAGGTATCCCGATTTACGCGGGTCCCCCAGGGGGTATACCTTCTTTAGGTATTCACGGGTTTCACAACCCCGGGCACCTCAGCGATCTTTCTCTTTTCCCTTCTATCTCTTGTCTAATCTTTCCTCTTTGTTTCAATCTCATTGTGGTTTCCTCTTATGAGGTGAGGGCGATTCTGTATAAACTGATATCCCCTTGTTTATATCGACTTATGGAGAATTGTAAACCACCCACGTGTTTGCCGTGCGTGGCGACCCATGTCCTTGGAAAGGGGGATCCAGGCAGGTGAGGGAAACTAACACACTGCTTTGGCCTCTGCTTCAGGTAGACGGGAGGTGCATATTGGTCCCATATGCATCAATAGGCTGGTCAGCTGACTTGTCACTGGCTGGGTATCAAGTGAGCGGTCACATAGTCATCTCGTTAAGGGTGGAGACTGACATAGGTGTGTCTTGTGAACATAAGGGCCCTGGTTAGCACTGGTGCACGAATGTGCATCCCCTTGTTGGGCTCGATAGTGGGTGATGCGGCTGGGGTTTGAATTATTTTTATCTTTACTATGGATGGAAGTAATTCACTTTCTTCTATTTCTCACCCATGTGGAAAGCAACAAACTGTACAGATGACTTCATTCACACGCTTTTTTTTATTAAACGTACTGACAGTCTTTCTGATAGTTCTTTTAAGAAAACTTCGCCATTTCTTATCGCGAAAACATTTCAATCTGTTTTCGAAGACGGTTATTCACTTAAAAAACTACAGTCTGGGGATTTACTTGTAGAGGTTTTTTCAGACAAACAGTCAAGATTTCACTCAAATTGCACAAAAATAGGTTATTTTTCTGTTTCTGTTCAGGCCCGTCAAACTCTAAATACTAGCCGTGGTGTAATATCCGAACCAGAGCTTTTATTCTCTACAAAAAACTTCTACGAAATTTAGAACATGAAAATGTCATAGATGCACGCCGTATTACTATCCGTCGGAATGGGAAAGTGCTTTCTACAAAGCACATCATTCTGAGTTTCAAGAGTCCTACTTTGCCAATCAGAATTAAAGCTACCTACCTGAGTTGTCCTATCCGACCTTTTAACCCTAATCCACTCCGTTGTTTTAAATGTCAGTGTAATTGTCATACTACCACAATCTGTTGTGGTTCTGTTACCTGCGCACGTTGTGCGGAAGTCGGTCACTATGGTAAGTTATGCGAAAAAACTGAGTGCTGCATAAACTGTAAGGGTGACCATACAACATACTCTTGCTCTTTCCCAAACTGGATCCGTGAGAAAAAATTCTTGCGGTCAAAACCACTCAAAAACTTTCTTATCCTTACGCTCGAAAACCTGTTGAATCCAGAACAGCATCTGTAGGAATTTCTTATTCTAGTTTGCTCAAGCGACAGTCAAAATCCATAAGACATATAAGCACCCAAACTGAATTCTGTTTACCATCAAATAATTCTTCTATTACACTAACCAGCACTATAAAGAAAAAACCCGTAGTATGTATTATTCCGTTAGATTTAGACCTATGCCTTCTCTAGAACTTTTGCCACCATCATCAAAACCTGTGAAAATAGAATATTATAATCGTCAATCTAACCAGTCAACCGAACATGAGTCAGGTCAAACTTTTGTTTCATTTGGAAACAAATTGGAAAAACTTGCTTCCCCTACACAAAAAGCAAAACAAAAATCATGTGCACAGAAAGGGAGAAAGAAAACCTCAACCCAAATCTCTTCACAGTGAAAAACTGTGAAGGGAAGAAACCTTGCCTTGATACATCGCTTCTTACTACAAAGGATTCCAAACAGCTGCTGCACTATATAGAGGAAGCTATGGAATCAGACTCCTGACAGTTCTGACTCAAATGATGAAAATACTGTTTTTGAGGTATTCGAACCTACGTGATTTTAACTATGATTCTTTTGGTAATCTATTGTTTAAGTTAAATATATTTCTGCTAGAAACTTTGGACATTTAACCAACTGTTAGTTTAACCCTTCTTTGCATGAGTTTTTCTTTTACAATTGTTTTTTTATACATATATTAAATACCACCAGACACCAGAAATTTTAAGATAGATTTTTAACTTTGTTCAGCAACATAGTTCACGGGGAATTTACTACATTAGTATTTCTATATAAATATAGGGGTGACGAAGAAGTTTATTTATTTATTAAAAGTTAAATAAACAGTGATGGAAATTTCCATCACAATGCAAAGAAGGGTTAAAGATTGTATATATTTTAATTGTAAAAACTTATGTTCATTTCTTTCAGGCATTGTGTTATATTTTCATTGAATGATTTTAATTATACATTTATCATCACATCACTCTTTTCATTTAACTGTGTTATTTTCATTCAGCTTGTTTTTGTGGCAAAGTTTTAAATCAGTTTTCAATTTTAATTTGACGTACTTATTCTAATCTTTTTTTGGCTCTGCATGTCCCTAAAGAGACTTTGTGCCATAAAACCCCGTTCAACCAACCAACCAACCAACCGATCTACGCGGCGCAGATTGCTTGTGTGTTACCACTTTTTTAAATAGAATAATTTGTCTTGTTTTCATCTTACGCAATCTCTCATTAAATAAGGATAATTTTACTATTTCATAAAAACTGGTGGCAATCGAGAAATTTGAAAAAAAAAGTAGCGATCTGGACCTATGAATAAAAAGGAATTGATATAGCCTCAAAATGGTAAAGCTCCAACTGTGGCTGTTTCCACAGGGGCTGATTACCGCTGTGGCAAACTTCCACCAGCACATTTGAATAGAAAACTTCTTCGTATTTAAACGCCTTATTCATGAAGAATTCCTGTCATAAATAAGACAAAATCATCTATTCGTTTTTACTAGTGGAAGTTTGCCCCGACGATAATCACGCTCTGATCTTATGTAAAAAAACAACAGATGTCATCTTGTGTCTACATCCTCAGTTGCCTCTCTCAATTGGTACACAATACACTATATATCTCCTCCTCTTTATGCATAGCTCCATTCTCAGGTGTCCCTTATATATATGCAAGGTGCCTGCACTCTTTGGAATATCTAAGGAGTATGGCACTACTAATTTATATTAGACGTTTTCCATTTATATATAAATCGCTGAGTTTGTAATCACCTTGTTTAATCGCAATTTTTGTAATATTTTTCTGCGATTAAATACAGCAAAAAATTCTATTAAAATATTGTGGGAGGAATTTCATGTAAAAGTCAATACATTTATTAAGAATTGATTACCAAATCTTAACATAAGGATACTTTCATCGTAACTATGTTTATCTTTCGCCCATAAAAAAATATATTAACATTTTCTTTATTCTTGAAGAAAAATTCAAAATATGAAGTATTCATGAAATATTATATAGTTAGATTTTACACTATATCAATATTTTATAATAGGAATAGTGTTTACTTTAAATTTTTAACTGATAATTTCTAATAAAATATAAATGAATATGAGCATAAACTAAAATGTGCTTGCTGTTCCTCAGAATTTTAAATAAATATTAATAATTCAAAAAGATGATACATGAATATGTAGATTTTTTTAATTATGGACTTTGCATAAATATTCCATCAAAGTTTGATAAAAATTTCTGAAATTGCTGTGAGTTTTTAATGCATAAAATATTTGTTATTGTAATTTATCGTAAGAACTAATGAAATTTTGTTCGTCATTAAAAAAGTTTTTAAAATAATTAGGTGAATTTTCAAGTAAAATATTAATGAATTATGGACTGGCAGAGTTTGCAATTTAGCGCGTTTTTTCTATTCAAAATATCTATCAGAAATATTACAACAGTTATTTTCATTTTATTTAAGGACTAGCTGACCCGCCCGGCGTTGCCCGAGCCCTTGTAATAAACTTAAATCTCTTAAAAAATGGAACTTTGGCCACGGTCTACGATGGCTTCGGAACCGTATACCCGGCATGCTCGTACACTCTAGAAAATCTTTTATTTCCCCCTACCACCGCCAGGGGAGCATTCTGTTCTAAACAAACCTCTTTCCGAACGAACTTCTGAGACAGGTCCCCGCTGCCTACGTTACTGTATAGTAGGCGCACTACAAAATTGAGCTGGTTTCGAGAAGATTGGAACATTATTAGCCCAGTTATTGCAATAAGGCACAGTTAGGAAAATAACCTTGAGTGAGATGCCGAGGGGAGGGGATCTTCGAGTATCCTTCAGAAAATGACTAATTAGGAGGCCCACTATGCATGCATAAAAATTCGTTCGTTTTGTTAAGCTATGAACTTAATTTCAAAGTTGGCTTAAACTCTTATTTGTAAATAGTGGTAACCGCTACTCATAAATTTAATTTAATGTTATAAAGGGTGACTATTAAGTTAAATATAATGTTTGGAATCACTTGCGTTGAAATCGGAAAGATAGTTCCTGAGATATGGAAACGGAGCATAGTTAGAGAAAAATCCTTGCAAGAGGGGCCGTAGGGGGGCGGTGTTCAAGTGCCCTTCAGCAAATGACTAATTAGGAGGACCACTATGCATCTTTCAAAAATCGTTCGTTTGCTTAAGCTTTGAACTTAATTACAAATTTGGCTTACACAATTATTCGGAAATAGTGGTAACTGCTACTCAAAATTTTAGTTTAATGTTATAAAGAGTGACAATTAAGTTAATTATAATGTTTGGAATCACTTGTGTTGAAATCGGAAAGATAGTTGCCGAGATATGGAAACGGAGCATAGTTAGAGAAAAAACCTTGAAGGAGGTCCCGGTGGGGGGATGTTCAAGTGCCCTTCAGCAAATGACTAGTTAGGAGGACCACTATGCATCTTTTAAAATTCGTTCGTTTCCTTAAGCTTTGAATTTAATTACAAATTTGGCTTAAACTGTTATTCGTAAATAGTAGTAACCGCTACTCATAAATTTAGTTTAATGTTATAAAGAGAGACTATTAAGTTAATTATAATGTTTGGAACCACTTGCGTTGAAATCGGAAAAATAGTTGCTGAGATATGGAAACGGAGCATAGTTAGAGAAACCTTGAAGGAGGTCCCGGGGGGGAGGGAGTGTTCAAGTGCCCTTCAGCAAATGACTAATTAGGGGGACCAATATGCATCTTTCAAAATTCGTTCGTTTCCTAAAGCTTTGAACTTGCTTAAGCTTTGAACTTAATTACAAATTTGGCTTAAACTATTATTCATAAATAGTGGTAACCACTACTCATAAATTTAGTTTAATGTTATAAAAGGTGACTATTAAACTAATTATAATGTTTGAAATCACTTGTGTTGAAATCGGAAAGATAGTTGCTGAGATATGGAAACGGAGCATAGTTAGCGAAAAAAACCTTGAAGGAGGTCCCGGGGGGGGGATGTTCAAGTGCCCTTCAGCAAATGACTAATTAGGACTAATAATTGATAATGATAATCAATAAATGACTAATTAACTCACTATGCATCTTTCAAAATTCGTTCGTTTCCTTAAGCTTTGAATTTAATTACAAATTTGGCTTAAAATGTTATTCGTAAATAATGGTAACCACTACTCATAAATTTAGTTTAATGTTATAAAGGGTGACTATTAAATTAATTATAATGTTTGAAATCACTTGCTTGAAATCGGAAAGATAGTTGCTGAGATATGGAAACGGAGCAGAGTTAGAGAAAAAACCTTGAAGGACGGGCCGGGAGGGGGGGGAAGGCGTTGTTCAAGTGGCTTTCAGCAGATAACTAATTATCAGGATCACAATACATCTTTAAAGATTGATTCATTTGGTTAAGCTATTAGCTTAATTTGAAATTTGGCTTAGACTATTATTCGGAAATTCTGGTAACTGCTTTCTAGAAATACACCTTGAAGCTTAAATGTAATTAGACCCTTGCCCCTCTTCATTCCCGCAAATATAAAAAAGAATCTGTTAAATAAAGTTTTCTGTATTAACAATCTCCATCATAATAATAAATGTCATGTTAAAAAAAAAAAAAAAAAAAAAAAAAAAAAACGACTAATTTTCATGAAGAAAAATTTACCTGGAAAATATTTCAATCAGTGGGACGTATGTGTAATTTGTCATGTACAGGTGGCGCGGCAGTCGCATGGCTCTACGCTGATAACTTCAATCCATATTGACACTATATGTTTAGAAATCCTTATTTATGCATCGCTACTCTGGTTTATTTAATTACTTCTGTGAAGAATCGGTGCAACCAACCAGTGAACCAACCAACCCAAGAGAATAAAAGCGTATTTTTAATGAGAGTTCTTTGTGGATATTAATTAATATTTCAGTAAATAATTAAAATATTAAAATTCTGAAGTAATGGTGCACCAGGAGAGGGTTTGGCCTACCTAAATCTAAATTTGCAGCCTTCTAGGTGGGATAGATTTTCCTATCCATCGCCAACAGACACACACACAGAGCGGAACTTTCTTTTATTAGTATAGATAGATGAAATGTAATGAAACAGAGGAAAGATTCCTACTAAAATTTCCTGGTAGATATTTTGATTAAAAAAATGCGCTATTTCCTCCAAGTACCATGTGTTAGTTTTTTTTTTATGACTGTTCTTACTTTTGCACGATTTGAACTAGAAATTTAATTTTATTAATTGTAGCTTTTTCCTAAGAGTTGTCTAATATTTGTTATTATTTATTCAGTTTAAATTTGTATTTTTTTTCTGGTTGGAAAGATGTAAAACTTTTATGAAAAAAAGTTGGGCGAGGGGGGTCAAAAAGACTCCGATGGTACTATAGTAGGATTAATTAATGACGAGTATACTCGTCAACAAAAGTTTAATAAAACTTTTATATTTTAATAAATAGTGAAACGTGAAATAAGCAAATTCTAATCGACATTTTAGAATCATATTTTAATTTTGCATAATGAAAATATACATTATGAATGAGTTATACAGTGCGTCCCAAAAGTATAGAGACAACGGTGTTTTCTTACTTTAAAATTAAAAATAGGAGTAGCAATTTCAAAACAATTTATAATTAAAAATAATATCAAGACAATAATAATACTACACAAAAATATTACACAATTACTTTGTGAGAAAAATTAAATTTTAAATTTTACTGTCCCAAAAGTTTATAGACAACTCATTTTTTTCCTTGTCAAATGTTCAAGTCGTTTTTTCTAGTCACTTCAAAAACTCAATCAGGCATACTCAAGACAAGAGTTTGAAGAAATTCTGGCTTTAATGAAAACCAATTTTGTTCAATTTGCAGTTTTAGATCTTGAACCGTTGCAAATTTACGCACTGTACTTCAAGCGTTTTCTGGTAATCTTCGGAATATTGACGACCTTTCAAAAAAGCAATATCAGTTTTTCCATTATAAGAAAATGCTCCACATACGATGAGTAAACCCCCTCCTTGTTGTCTGTTGAAAAAACTTTATGGTTCCTAGCGAATATCGTGCCAGTAATATGCCCAACCATCGGGGCCGTCTAAATTAAATTTATTTTCATCACTGAAAAGAACACTCAACCATTCATCTCTCCAATTCATGTGATTTCTGGCCCACTGGACACGAGCGTCTTTATGCCGTTTTGTAAACTTTGGCGCAAGACGTATTTTGTTGTAATCAAAAAATGTACTTGCCTGCAGCCGTCGATGGACCGGGAATTTTGATACTGGAACGCTTACTTCTTTAGAAACTTACCATACAGAAGGGTTCTTGATGGAAACTAATCTCAAAATCTTTTTATCTTGCCATTTAGCTGTTTTCTTTGGTCTTCCAGAACGACATTTTGTTTTAAAATTGTCACATTTTGACAGAATTCGGTAAATACCAACCCTGCTGCATCCAATTTTTCTTGTAAATGTCCACAACTTTCCATCCACGAGCCTTTAAACGATAGATTTTCAGAATTTTCTTTTCGGAAAACTGCACATTGTGAGACATCTTTGCAATCAGTCAGAAAGGGAAAGACAGATTCGCTTTTATCTCAGGAAACTATTGCTTCACCTTGCGACATATTTCACGACCTTGGAATATTCAAATCAGCTTTTAATACCGGTTGTTTATATATATTTTTGGGCAGCATTTTTTTTTGTTTTTATTTATTTTTTATTAAATCTATGACTGTTAAAAGTTCTTTAAGTATTTTATTATATTTATTTCATTATTGTATATTTGCTTAATTTATTTCTTACTCGGTTAGTTAACTCGGTTAGTTAATAAAAAATTATGCGTAGGAAAAATTTAAAATATGTATGTTATTTTTTAAATAGCATATTTTTTAGAAAAGAAAAAAATCAACTTAAAATTCTAAGGCTTTCTACAAACACACATACGCACGCACTTACATATATATATATATATATATATATATATATATATATATATATATATATATATTATATATATATATATATATATATATAGATGCAAACTTTTAAGGTTTTTTTTGTAACCACTAAAGTTTTTAGTGATAAGAAGTGTAAAAGTTGATAGCTATGTGTGTGTGTGTATGTATATATGTATATATATATATATATTTGATGTATATTTAAAATTCCAACGCAGTTCTCTGTTTCCATTATCACCATCCATACAACTAACAATTAATTGTAAAAAACCTGAAAAAGACACAGTTATGCCTTGGTGCAAAATATAATAATTAAAATGATGTTTTAATTACCAAAAACTAATAATTGCAGACTAGTTTCAAAATGGAGCTATGAATATGGAGGTCGCAACATGTAATGTAATGTCTACCGGTTGCAAGTAAAGTAGCTGAAAGGCTGTTGATGACGGATGTTCTTTGTTTACTTAGGTGTAGGGCATGATTAATTCCGGGGATAACTTCCACTTGTAAAAATGACTATAAATTTATGGCCGAAATTCTGCATCAATAAGTCGTTTAAATAAGGCAAAAATTTCTATTATCTAATGCTGGAAAATTCCTTCGGCGGTAATCCAATTCACTGACATTGTCACAATATGGTGGAATCGCAGAGTCTGACTACCGCCAAGGCAAATTTTCACCAGTAAAATCGAACACATGTTTTTTCCTTATAGTCCACTAGAAATAGGCCAAAAAAGGGCTTTGCCTTACAAAAATTCGGGTAACTCTGATTTGTGAATATGCTGCATAGGTTGACCCTCTAATAAAAACAAAAACAAAAAAACAATGGCACTCCGGGAGTGCCGACAGAAGTGAAAACTTGAACAATTACGTGTGTATTTTTTGAACCGCCAGGAAACGTTTTATTGTGCAGGAAATACTTTTAAATGAAGTGTTTTTTTTATTCATTATTATAAACTACTACCACAAAAATTATATTACAATTTTCATTTAATGCGCAACAAACATTAAATTATTATATTACAAATTGAAATATTTCATTATTTTCATTTTTTCTTTTTATATTACTTCTGTCTATTTTTTTTCTCGTGCTCGTTAAATTATAATATTTTCCGTGTTTTGTTATTTCATTTTCATCTTTTGATTTGGTCTCGCGAGTTGAGTCACTTTTATCTGTTTTCACCGCGCGTGCTAAATTTATCTTGAAATAATTTTCTGAATTATTTTTATTCATAATACCAATCATTTCGTTTTCTGCACGTGAACTATTTCCGTTTGATACTTTCGCTTCATTGTATGAATTGGCAACATAATTTAATTTTTTATCGAAATTATTTACAACTTTAAGGCAACGTACTTGAAAAGTATTGCGCTCGCCAACAATTTTAATTCCCTCTTCATCTATCGCCAACTTTAGTTTGCTGATCACGTCTTGCCCTATTACAATATCGTATGCGAGAGATTTTGAAACATAAAATTTCGTTGATATAAGAAACCCATCGACACGTATTTCATACACAAAATATCCAATTAGATTTACAGTTTCTCCGCCAATGTCAGTTAATAAGATATCAACAGAAGACAAATTTGGCGACCCAATATGACATAACATTCGTAACTGAATAAAGAAATATAGCTGTCTGTATCAAACAATTATTTATTATTATAATTAATTATTTTACCCATTCCATTAGGTTTAGACTTATTTCTGATTCGAATTGTAGCAATGTTAGCTTTTTCCTGTACATCGGCATTAGGATTGTGATTTTGGCGATTATAATTTCGATAGTTTTCGGTAGATTCTTGATTGAACTCGTTAGTTTGACCATTATTGCTATTATTACACTGAGACGCTATGTGGCCTTGAGAGTTACATCAATCTAAAACGCCTAATTTGAGATTTATTTCTTTTGTTTTGGTATTGGGTATGAAAGAAAGATTGTGAATTTTCATTTCTACTTACTTCGGGTTTTCTATCTTCAAAGTGGTGTGAAATTCTATTCATGGTTTTAACATTACGTCTCGCCGCATCATAATCGTCTAGTTTACTTACTAATACGTCTACATTTTTAATTTTTGGAAGATCATCAATGAAATGTTCTTTCATTTCTATAGGTAACCTTTTTTTAATTTGATCTACTAGTATTAATTCTTTTAAGGATTCAAAATCAGATACTTTAAGACCGCTAATCCATTCTTCCAAATGATTTCTTAATTCAAATGCTAAATCGCGTCAAGTGTCTGAAGATTCTTTTTTATGTGACATTAATTTCTGCCTAAATTCTTCTGGCGTCATTTTGAAGCGTTTAAGAAGTAAATCTTTTACATAATCGTAATTGTTCGCCAATGTTTCTGGCTCTCTAGCTATAATATTGGCGATTTCTAACGGAATTAAACTTAACAAATGTGTGACCCAATTTTCCTTTAGTATATTCTTTCGAGAAATTTGTCTTTCAAATAATGCTAAATAGAGACTAATATCACTTTTGCTGTCAAAGTGAGATATTAATTTAAGCAAATCTATGGTTGCTTACCTGAACCAGCTATTGCAGAATCGTCGCCAAATATACAGAGATGTCGGGGTACTTTTCAGTTAGCCGGGCGCCAGTGATATATGTACATACATAAATACATATGTATATACATAAATTTGTATATATACATCCAAATATGCATATATATGTGTATGTATATATATGTATCTGTAGATATGTGTAGATATATGTGTGCGTGTATACATGTATATATATTACTGGCGCCCGGCTAACCGAAAAGTACCGGTGTCGGTAACAGTGTCGCGAATTCAATGGATTTTTCCCATCTCAAAAAATGCCCAACGCGCCTAAAGAAGTTTTCACTTCAAAAAACAAGTTTTCGACCTTCTAGACCTTGTACGTTTTTCACCATATCGAAAATAAAAAAAATTTCGCACTTCTTTTCGATTTTTCTTGAGTAACTCTGTTTCCGTAGGATTTTACATAAAAATCAATTCTCTACAACATGCACTATTCATGTTTGTAAATTGTTCAAACAAGAGGCAAGATACGAAGCCGGGAAAATGAGGTAAAATTTGCAAAAATTCACAAATGACGTTAGTTTTTGGTTAGTAACCCACTTTTAGTGCGTTTTAGAGACAAAAGTATCATAATAAACTTTGTAAAGCATGAAATAGTGTATAAGTTTCATTCATTAGATCATTAATTATCTGTAATAGACTCTAAAAATCGGAACAACAGATTTGTGGTTAAAACAGGAAAATACAACCTGGCAAGTCACCAATTTATAAACGAACTTTTATTTTTGATATTGAATAAACAATGTAATTAATTAATTATAGTATGTACAATAAAAGGTAATTGGGGATTAGTTGAGAGTAGGGGCGAATTTAACCAAAAAACCTAGTTGGTAGCTATAGGAGAGACCCACAGGTTGCACCAAGAATCGAAATTCAAAAGCAAAATTAAGTGTTGGGAATAATATAAAAAAACACTACAAAGATAAATAAGCTATAATTTAGAAATTTAAAAAGGGAAAAGAAGTATCTAGGGCCGAGAGTAGTTTGGGTGGCGGCAAAAGGGGGATGTGCCCCGGACGCCAGAATGGAAGCAGAAGAGGGCGCCAAATGAAGATTTGGTTTGTCGTCTTTGTATGAATTTGTCTGACAAATTTATGTATGTTAGTCAAAGTTTACATTGATGGTAAATGTATCTCACGTTGAGAATGTTACTTACAACACGCCCCACCAGTGGCTGAGAGGTTGTGCTCTCGAAGCTGGTAGACGGGAGGTGCTGGGTTCGATAACAATCGCGCCCGTCGGCCTAATCGTTCGGAGTTTTCGTGGTTTTCTTCGAGCCGTGGATTTATCCATGCGTAAATACGGATTAGTTTCCCTTAGAAAGACCCCCACGAAGGGCACTCCCCCCGGGCCTATATCCCTAGTGTAGATAATTGGCCGTCAATAATCAACCCAACCCAACCCAACCCGTTACTTACAACACACAGAAAACCATCAATTATACATGCTCAGACGGAAACATGTATAAAGCGGAATTGTTTCTGTGTTTTTTTTATTCAGTTTTTAATCTATCTATACTAATATTATAAAGGAGTAAAGATTGTTTGTTTGTTTGTTTGTTTGTTTGTTTGTAGGGGGTAATCTCTAAAACTACCGAACCGATTTCAAAAGTGATGGTAGCAAATTGATGGTGACAACCCCTGCTCCAACATAGGCTATATTTTATGTTGGTGTCAATAATCTCAGGAGGGTGCAGGAGCGAAAAACGTTCTAAAATTGCGATTTTTTTTTATACTGAAGGAGCTAGAAATTTGAAATTTGGCATTGTAGTTACTTATAAAATGTAAATGCTCTCTAAGAACAAAAAAAATTTTCGAAATTTAAAAGGGTGAAATGAGCGAAAAGCGTTCTAAAAACATTCTAAATTACACTTTCTATGTAATCTCTGGAACTACAGAACCGATTTCAAAAGTGATGGTGGCAAATTGATGGTGACAATCCCTGCTACAACATAGGCTATATTTTATGTCGGTGCCACTAACCCCAGAGGGGTGCAGGAGCGAAAAACGTTCTAAAATTGCGATTTTTTTTATACTGAAGGAGCTAGAAATTTGAAATTTGGTATTGTAGTTACTTAAAAGATGCAAATTCTCTCTAAGAACAAAATAAAAAAAATCGAAATTTGAACGGGTGAAATGAGCGAAAAGCGTTCTAAAAACATTCTAAATTACAATTTCAATGGAATCTCTGGAACTACAGAACCTATTTAAAAAGTGATGGTGGCAAATTGATGATGACAATCCCTGCTCCAACATAGGCTACATGTTATGTCGGTGCCACTATGGGGTTAGTGGCACTGACATAAAATATAGCCTATGTTGGAGCAGGGATTGTCACCATCAATTTGCCACCATCACTTTTGAAATCGGTTCTGTAGTTCCAGAGATTACATAGAAATTGTAATTTAGAATGTTTTTTTAACGCTTTTCGCTCATTTCACCCTTTTAAATTTCGATTTTTTTATTTTGTTCTTAGAGAGAATTTGCATCTTTTAAGTAACTACAATACCAAATTTCAAATTTCTAGTTCCTTCAGTATAAAAAAAACGCAATTTTAGAACGTTTTTCGCTCCTGCATCCCTCTGGGGTTAGTGGCACCGACATAAAATATAGCCTATGTTGGAGCAGGGATTGTCACCATCAATTTGCCACCATCAATTTTGAAATCGGTTCTGTAGTTCCAGAGATTACATAGAAATTGAAATTTAGAATGTTTTTTTAACGCTTTTCGCTCATTTCACCCTTTTAAATTTCGATTTTTTTATTTTGTTCTTAGAGAGAATTTGCATCTTTTAAGTAACTACAATACCAAATTTCAAATTTCTAGTTCCTTCAGTATAAAAAAAACGCAATTTTAGAACGTTTTTCGCTCCTGCATCCCTCTGGGGTTAGTTGCACCGACATAAAATATAGCCTATGTTGGAGCAGGGATTGTCACCATCAATTTGCCACCATCACTTTTGAAGACGGTTCTGTAGTTCCAGAGATTCCATCGAAATTGTAATTTAGAATGTTTTTAGAACGCTTTTCGCTCATTTCACCCTTTTTATATTTCGAATTTTTTTAAATTTTGTTCTTAGAGAGAATTTACATATTATATGTAATTACAATACCAAATTTCAAATTTCTAGCTCCTTCAGTATAAAAAAATCGCAATTGTAGAACGTTTTTCGCTCATGCTCCCCCCTGGGTTAGTGGCACCGACATAAAATGTAGCCTATGTTGGAGCAGGGATTGTCATCATCAATTTGCCACCATCACTTTTTAAATAGGTTCTGTAGTTCCAGAGATTCCATTGAAATTGTAATTTAGAATGTTTTTAGAACGCTTTTCGCTCATTTCACCCTTTTAAATTTCGATTTTTTTTATTTTGTTCTTAGAGAGAATTTCCATCTTTCACTACTGAAGGAGCTAGAAATTTGAAATTTGGTATTGTAATTACATATAAGATGTAAATGCTCTCTAAGAACAAAATTAAAAAAAATTCGAAATTTAAAAGGGTGAAATGAGCGAAAAGCGTTCTAAAAACATTCTAAATTACAATTTCTATGTAATCTCTGGAACTACAGAACAGATTTCAAATTGATGGTGGCAAATTGATGGTGACAATCCCTGCTCCAACATAGGCTATATTTTATGTCAGTGCCACTAACCCCAGAGGGGTGCAGGAGCGAAAAACGTTCTAAAATTGCAATTTTTTTTTATACTGAAGGAGCTAGAAATTTGAAATTTGGTATTGTAGTTAGTAAAAAGATGCAAATTCTCTCTAAGAACAAAATAAAAAAAAATCGAAATTTAAAAGGGTGAAATGAGCGAAAAGCGTTCTAAAAACATTCTAAATTACAATTTCTATGGATTCTCTGGAACTACAGAACCGATTTCAAAGGTGATGTTGACAATCCCTGCTCCAGCATAGGCTATATTTTATGTCGGTGCCACTAATCCCAGGGAGGTGCAGGAGCGAAAAACGTTCTAAAATTGTGATTTTTTTTTATACTGAAGGAGTTAGAAATTTGAAATTTGGTATTGTAGTTACTTATAAGATGTAAATGCTCTCTAAGAACGAAAAAAAAAATTTGAAATTTGAAAAGGGTGAAATGAGCGAAAAGTGTTCTAAAAACATTCTAAATTACAATTTGGATGTAATCTCTGGAACTACAGAACCGATTTCAAAAGTGATGGTGGGAAACTGATGGTGACAATCCCTGCTCCAACATAGGCTATATTTTATGTCGGTGCCACTAATCCCAGGGGGGTGCAGTAGCGAAAAACGTTCTAAAATTGCGATTTTTTTTTATACTGAAGGAGCTAGAAATTTAAATTTGGTATTGTAGTTACTTATAAGATGCAAATTCTCTCTAAGAACAAATTTAAAAAAATTCGAAATTTAAAAGGGTGAAATGACCGAAAAGCGTTCTAAAAACATTCTAAATTACATTTTCTATGGAATCTATGGAACTACAAAACCGATTTCAAAAGTGATGGTGGCAAATTGGTGGTGACAATCCCTGCACCAACAGCCTTTTTAATAAAAAGCTATGCGTTGCTGACGACTGGGTTTTTCGGTAATTTTTGCCACAGATTAATCTCGGAAAATGAAACATTTGAAGTTACTGAAAAAAACAATAGCTCGAAAAGTATTTGCCAGAAAATTGTTCGACAAACTGCGTTTGAAAGGTAAAAAATTGTATTTTTCTTGATGTAAATTTCAAATTTAATGATTATGCCGTTATTCAAATATTGAATTTCAAAAATTACCAAATTTCACAATGGAGTACCATAGCGAAACTTCATGCGTAAAAAGATAATGATAAGGGCGACGTGTCCGGACGTGTATATTGGCTATAGCATGAGTCACAAATTATAGTAGCCTTATTATTCTGTTAAAATATAAAAGTGAATTATGAAATGTCAATATTTTGTTTGATTAAAAGTTCGTTAAGAAAAATTGACCAGCGTAGCGGGCGTAGCTTGCTAGTTTAAAATAAAGTAATGGGCACTGCATCAGCAATATCAGAACAGCATGCTGACATTAGGCCTTCAAGAATCAGGAGGGATGATGCTGATGTGAGTAAGTTGATTCAATGGTTTTCCAGTCATCACCCATTTCTACAAATTAACGAGCTTTTGTCTATAAGCACAGCAGTGAAGTTATCGGTTGTAGAGAAGTGAATTGCCATCTTTCGCAAGAAGTTGGTAATAAAGGGATGTCAGGCATTTTTCATCGACAATTTGAAAGCATACATTTTAAGCGAAATGATGCAGTGGTTTTTATTACCACAGCAACAAGCAGTACAAAATAAAGGAGGCGAAAGTAGCCATACATTCTCTTGTGCAGTTTCACAAGATGCGACAAGCAATCAGACGAAGAAATGAAACAATACTTACAGTATGAATTGGCACCTTTCCCATTTGTCGCTTTTAACAGAGGAGGGTATGCGCAAAGGCACCAAGTCTATGTTTTACTCTGCTTTTACCCCCCTAACAAGTGACAGAATATTGGGAACGAAAAGAGTGGAGGTAGTTGATGGAGAATATCTTCTACATAAACTTGTTGGGATCGCGACAAATGTTTCTCTGGTATTTTCGAAAAATATGTGAGATACGTACAGCATCATCATATTGGAAATGCAGTCGTTGTCTTTGATGGTTATCCTAAACATAATCAAAAAAGTACAATGCGGTTATAATATAAGTATCTCTATTTATAGATGCCTGTAGCTTGAAGGAATAACCCAAATAAATGATAAATAAGTATTACGGTGGCCCCCAACGACTAATTTTGAGGATAGGTCAATTCCTCTTTATTCATAGTTCCGTGGTTTCAATAGCGTACTAGGCATCGTCGCAACAGAAAAAAACTAGTCGTTGGGGGCCACCCATCATGGATATGCATAATATAAAATATGAAAATAAAACATGCGTAAACTATTTATAAAATGCATTACAATTCGAATAAAATAGTGGCTTGATGACGTCATAAACTTTAAATGCTCTATTACTGAATTGCGTAAAAGAAACATCCTTATAACTTAAAAATTTATAATCATATTAACTAACGGTTTACTGCGTCCGATTAAGCGTCTCATTTCCAATTAAAATATACATTTGAATTGAAATTTGAATGAAATACAGGGTCATGAAAAATCTAAGAGTACGGAAAATATGATTACAAATATTTAGGCAACTCATTATCCGATCGACTTCATTCTTTATGCAAAATTTATGTTTTTTTTATTGTCTTTTATATTCACTTCTTAAAATAAACAATTTCGGAAATTTTTATATACCTTTTTATCAAAACGAATATTTCGAGAGTCCGAAAAAAATAGTTCCGGATAATCGAGGTTACTGAAATTCAATAAGCTTCTTCCCATTTTTACATACTAAGTACATACCAAATTTCAAGTCTCTATCTCAATTTGTTCGGGACATAGAGCGTTTACAGACACACACACAGACAGACGGACGGCAAATTTTTTTTTCTAAAAATATATTTTTCGGAATCTTCAGTGTCTGAAACGTGTAAATCCGTCAAAAAAAAATTCGATTTTCAGAACGATTACAAGGCTTACCCTGTACTACGTATAACGGGTAAATAAAAGACAAAAAAATTCATTTCAGTACATTTTTTGAGCATATGGCACATTCAATATTAACCCTTTCCGGCACAGACAAATTCTGTTCGTAAAATGAGAAATTACAGACTGACACCGGAATTTATAAACGACTTTTTTCGAAAATGAGAACCCCTTAGTTTAAGTTTTAATTTTAGAAGCAAAATTTTATTAAAATATTCTTGGTGCCGTATGCAAGTTTGGAATTAAAATTAGGTGTGCCCGGAGTGGGACCACTGTGCCGGAAAGGGTTAACTGAAATGTTAAGTTCTAAATCAGGGGTGTCCAAATATTTTTGGGGACTGCAGAACTATCACTATTTTCGAATAGAATTGTCCGGCTTACTTAATGACAGAAATTTTGTGATTTATTAAGGAGAAGAAATAAGGGCAACAAATTTTTATCAGACAAAAGATTTGGACACACCTTTCTATATCACATGCTTTAAGAATCACTATGTATACATATCCAAATGTTATTACGAATGAAACATGTAAAGATGTAAGAAATATATTTTAAAATGAAAAAAAAATATTTTTTTTTACTCTAGAAGCATTTTTGTTTTCTACAAGTATGGACCTTGGAATATCAAAGGAGTCTGGTACCACTTTTTTTTGATTAAACAATTTCTATTTAACATTTAATTAGCAGAAATTGTAACCGTCCCGTTTATTTTTAGGATTTCAAATATTCTTCTGCAATTAAATAAAGTGAAATATTTTATTTTAAAAAATGTGGTAAATATGTACGCACCCTATTTTGAGTACTTTATTATTTCCAAATTCGATTTTATCTCAAATTTTCATAAGGAATATCATGATTTGGTTATTTTATGTTTTTAGAGTATTTGTTATCTAATATTTCGTTATAGTACAAAGTCTTTACCGTGGAACATTTTTCTGTAACTGAAAAATAAACACGATAATTAATTGTATCTAATTCTTATTTAGCATATAACAATGCACCATTATGCCTTTTTTAAAATTTACGCACAATTTGATAACTTCAATAGTCATTCTTCCTATTTTCTAGTTGATGTAAGAAATTTGATACCATTGTATATTTATTATTCATTGGAACATTTATAATCTTTGTTTAGTATCGATACATCATCTAGAGTCATAACCCACTATAAAAAAAGTTTTATGAAGGAAGGCCATCAGTTTTAAATGTTCGAAATATAGATTAAAAAAGTAAAACGATGAAAATCAATCTGAATAAAACAATATATACGGCTGGCAAAAACTGGTTAATACTTTTTATTTGCATCTTTATTATAAAGAATGCATACAGTGTATTTATACATTTCCAAAAGATAACGTTTGAGTTTTCTTGTTTACTGTTTCACCTACAAAAAATGTGCACAGATAAACTAAAAAAAAAAAATATGCAATACTTTTGAATTTATTTTAAATATATAAACATTGCTAAAATAATCGCATATTCAGGTTCAGTCTTAAAATATAGATATAATCTGTACATAAGTGAAGATTTCATAATTAAATGTTAAATGGTTAAGAGAACCCTTGCGTGTAGTTTAAAAACAGCGCAGTTTCCACATTTTTAGATAAACGATCTTAAAGTATTCTCTTACATTATTGCGTTCATGTTCATATAGATCACTTGATATTTTCCTAGTGGAAAGTAGCGTAATTATAGGAATTGTTTTATGCTGTTTGTTTTAAATCGTGCAGAAATGTTGTTCTTTCATATTCCCACTCCTCGAAAAATTGAATTTTTTAAAGATTTAAGTGTAATATGTCCTTTTAAATCGTGATTCCGTTCAAAGTAAAAAAGGTAGTTGATTACTAATGGCTAGTACTTGATTAAGCATGATTTGAAGATTTATCGTACGTCTCAATTACAAGGCTGCCACTGGTGACTATTTTTATATTCTATTCGCACCACTATTTTAAAAAAATAATAATTTGTAGTATATTTCTCTTGCACATGTTGTCAAAGTGTATATGAAACAGTTTTGTTTTGAGAAAGTGGTGCGAGATATAATTAAAAAATAGTCGCCAGTGGCAGCCCTGTAATCACTGTATAATTATTACAAATCAAGTAGCTAAAATCTTGCGTATGAAACTTTGTTTTATAGGGTATAAATATAATTGATGAACTAATGGGAGTTGATCAACTATACTAGTTCAGTCACCCTATACCTTGAAAGAAACATAATTTTTTATGAAAATTCTAAATTAACTTAAAATCTTAATTCAAATATATGTTATCAAAAAATACAGGACGTTATATCATAATATGGGAAAAAACCTTTTTTTGATGTTCAACTAACTTAAAGAAATTTATAAGTAAATTTTCATTGAATTTATCATATCAAATTCTTTCACTAGCATCTAAAATTCTTCCAACAAAACTTATTGAAACAAATTTCAATTGCAATATAGAAGCTAAACCTAATTAACGGACTGATACCACATTTTATGTTTATACTTTTTAAAACATATGGAGATTAATTCCGCTAAGAAAATGGTCCAAACATCATTTTTAAGGAAATGTCGAGGAATTAGCTGTTCTTTGGTAGGTACAGCAAGGATGGACAATGGAGCTATGAAAATAGAGGAGGAGACATATAGTGTAGCCTCTACCAGTTGCGAGTGAAATAACTGAGAATGTAGTCCAAGATAGCGATTCTTGCTTGTCTACATCGGATCAACAGGACCTGATTACCGCAGAGGTAAACTTTCGACGAATAGAAATTTCCGCCTTATTCGTGCAAAATATGTCATAAATAAATTTTTAAAAAAATCTATCCGTTTTTACTTGTGGGAATTTGCCCTGACGGTATTATAATCTCTTCCACTGACATTGACAGAAGGATTCTTTATATAATCTCATACATATGCGCTATGTATGATTGGTTATGTAATCACAATATGGCCGCGGTAGTCAGGCAGGGTCTAACTACCACGGGGGCAATCTTCAACCAGTAAAAACGAATAGATATTTTTGCCTTAATTAGGACAGAAATTCTGCATGAATAAGGTTTTCAATACGAAGAAAGTTTCTATTCAAATTTACTGATGGAAATTTGATCCCGCGGTAGTAGGCTCTTGTGGAACCAGTTACATTTGAAATTTCACAATTTTGAAAATGTGTCATATTCCTCTTTAGTCATAGTTCTATGGGGTGGATGCATGTTGAGGGCAATTCGTCAGTCATTCAAATGAATTATGCACATGGATTTTCTTACTACCTTCTCAAGGGAAATTAATGACACTGTTATCACCCTGTTGTCAGTTCGGCATTTTTGATTAAGATTCCTTGATTGCTATCAGTCTTTTGATATAGCAATATTTGCCTTGTTTAATCTGTCACTAAATAAAATAAATATACTTTTTCAATAAAAATTGTAGCAATGAAGCAATCTAAATAATAATAATAAACGCCCAATTGTTATCACTGGCAATATATTGGGTGTTTCCTTGTTACTATTTTTTTAAGAAGTTATTTTTAATGCATCTTATGACTATAATCTTACATTCTACCACTTCATAATATTTAACTTCAATCCAATTATACAAGAATTTAAATTTAACATTACACCAGGTGAGAAAGACATACCACCAACTGAATATTGTTACCATAAATTTATTACAAACACCAGGTAATAAGATTTAAGAAGGGGCACCAAAATTTAGTACAAGTTAATACATATAATACAAAATATAAGAGAAGGGAGAGAATGGCAAAATAAATTCATTTACTTTTAAATTTTACTTTTAAATAAAATCAAAGGAGGTAACAATATTCTCATATCTTTCACAACCAAAAAAAAAAAGGAAAACACCCAATACTTCTAAATCTCAAAAATATAAAGTATTCATAAATGATGACGAATAACAGTGAAAATTACATTAATTTTGAATAACTGAATGGAGACAAACTCATATTTGAGAGGATAAAACTCAGAAAATTTGCAAGTTAAATCCAAAATGACATTATTTTATGAATACATTTATACCTTCAAAATTTAGGGACCAAATGAAATCGTATAGTTGAGCACATTACGTATTTTATAAATCATTTGAAAAGCTGTGAATCAAGATGATAGGACACATTTTTAATTACCTAAACAATAATATTTCACTTAATAGGATTCTCTTAATACTTCATAAATTTATTAACTCTCTTTAAAATGTATAAAATTTCACAATTAACTTAATTCAGAATAAACAATTTACTTTAAGTGCATCAATAAACTTTAATCTATAAAATTTACTATCATCTGTTTAGCTATTTAGTTCTATTTACATTTGGATATTTAGATTAGGTCTACACATTTCACCATATTTCATCTTAAATCCACATTAATTTAAAATTATATTTGTCATATATATATCTCTTACAGAATTAATATTTTTAAAGAAAACATGTGTGATTGAATTTCACTCCATATGAATTCTGTTATCAGTTTTAAAAAAAAAACAATGAAGGTGGACTATTTCACAGAATAAAAATATAAGGGCAACAAAGCTAAAAACAAGGAAAGGGGGTTTAATTTACTATTAATTTACAGATTTTAGACTAAAAGTGCAGAAAAGAATTACTTGTTAAATAATATTTATAAACACATCTGAATAAAACAATAACAGAATTCTAAATTCACATTACACATATTTAATTGCTGTTATTATATTCGGGCATAGTTATTATTGTAGAAATTTAACATTAACATTTAAGTTTTTATTACTTGAATAAAATATTTAACATCAATACTGCTACTTATGAGAGTCTATCTAAAATAATTAGAGAAGGAGAAATGTATAAACAATGAGAAAAGGAAACATTTTTTTTTATCATCGTTTCTTTTTAATTAATTAACACATAATATGTAGACAACATTTATCCGAACACTCTATTTGGCATTGATACTGTAATTTCTTATATTGAAATCATTTAAAATAGTTTTAAAAAACAGTTCATATACATATAGGATAAGCACAATTCAACATTATAAACATATAGAAATGAATAATTTTACTCACACTCTTGAAGACAAAGCAAATCACCTTTGCACAAATACAAAAATTTCTTGTACCAACCAATTTTCATTGTATTCTTGGTCACTCACCCAGCTGGCAGTTTAGGATACCTATTACACTCATATGGGGTAAGACTACTGCTGTTATCTATTTCCACTCATCATCCAACGATGTTATCTCCTTGAATTCTCATATTTAGCAGCAACCGCCTTTCAAAAGGGAGTACCTTCTCATAAATTTTTTAGGAGCCGAACCTTCTTATGTTATCTGCAAGACTCCGCTTTACCGATATTACCTCCGGGACTTATTTTTTTGGAGATTCGCACAGCTAAATACTGCTCCACTACCAGTCCAAACTTATCAACTCAGGGATACTTTGATAACTTGGTAATTGTCGTCTCATGTTCATCTCTATCATCTGAACATCATACAGCATCAAGACTCGCCTTAGATATTTTCATAGAAAGGAAATTGTCACTTTCAAAAAAGTGTTTTCAACTCACACTAAGCGATATGCCTCATTCTAGAATCTAATTATGAGAGATTATTCAATCTCGACTTCTTTTCAGCTAGGTGTCATATCAACTACTAAAAAACGATCCCCTCTCGGAGCTCAGGGGTAGAGTGGGAAAGCATCTTCCCGCCAAAAATGAACCCCCTCGCCCGTACCGAATTTTATTGGCTCGCACCTACATCACTAGCTGTTTTCTACTCACTGACTGACCTTCTCATATCACCTCTCTCTCCTCGAACCTATATGGGACCTACCCATTTAAAAAAAAGGGGGAACGGGGGCCTATCGCTTCTGTTACTATGCGCTAACTACATGGTAACAGAAAAATACTTGAAGGAACGGGTCACCTAATGGTCCTTTTTTGACCGAAATCCTGGGGGAAGGTTGACTGCATGTCCTACAAGGTTAAACTTTGCGGGTATTTTTCCTGGAATAAGTGGGGTTGAACAACAAGGTCACAACAATTTACACTTGGGGTTGATATTACGAAAAGGAAAAAAAAAAGGAACATTTAACTAGAATTTGGAAGAAAGAACTGCATTACTTACCATGTTATACATTTAAAAAAAAAAAGAAAGTGAAAGAAAAATTAACTGAAAATTTAGAGAAATGAAGGGTTATGTTAATATAAGTTAAAAAATTAGAATTTGCGAAATATTCTACAACAAGACTCCCCTATCCTGAATAAAAAAAAAAAAATTTTGACAAAAAAAAAAATTTTTTTTTTTTTTTAACAAAAAAAAAAGAAAGTATAAAGCTAACTCCCAATGGAGAACTCGATTTCCTACTCCAAGTTAGTTAACCTAGACTTGTTAAAACCAAAAAATTGGAAAAATGAAGGTAAAATGGTTTACTGCCTGCTGGAGAAACACCTACGTGGGTCCAAGATACTCGAACAAATCAAACAGCGACTCGAAGAGCTTCCAAGCATCACATAGTTGAAACCCCGCTCGTCACACTCCGGAATGTGCAATTCGAGCTGCACACAATGAACCGTCCACCTGACCACATCCCTAAAAGAAAAATGGAATTGAGTTTAAAAAGGAATTTATACATAAGTAAAAGCTGTGAGCCATATAAGTAACCATGGGGTTTATCACAACCAACTGAGCCTCTACCCTTGCCTTCAGATTTGCCTACAGTTATCTGTATTAGATGATACCTACTGAAAATTTTCACCAACTTCCCGAAACAGACCAGATATCCAGACGGTGAACTCTCATTTCACCACTACTACTTTCTACACGTGAGTATGCCACTCCACCGTAATTGCCATGTGTAACTGCAGCTAGGCCCCAAAATTGTTGCTAAAATTAAATAAATTTAAGTTTAAGGTTAATTAACATGTGAAGGACTGCCAACTGATACTTTTCACATTTTATATATACATCAAGACACAGGCTGGAGATGCAGATGTAGATATATATATACATAATACACAAATAAAATCTTTTACTCGACATATAACAGTGTGTGAGTCAAAGGTAATAAAAAAAAGTATTTAAATCAAATTCATAGAAATAGCACTAGGTTACATACAGGTAAATAGCATAACACAAAAAAAAAAACACAACAGAGATGCAATATTTCATTTTCAGTTTAAAATGCTTTACAAAAAAAAAAAAAAAAAAAATACATGAATGCAAGTTCATTGTATTAGCAGGGAACCCCTATTCATTTGAAAAGTTCATATTTTGATTGTTGGGGTTTTACTTGGAGTGTACAAATGCACTTACAGATCATTGTGCATACATTAGTGTATGTCTGCAACTCTGTATTCCTATGGGAACAATTACCATAGCCTAGACAACTTTAAAAAAGCAGAAACTAAAAACAACATGCAAAAAAAAATGTGAAAAACAAATTCCACTACTACCAGGTAACTCTGCCAACAAGATATAAAAAAAAAAGGGGGAAAAAAGAAAATATAAATACAATTACCCAAATTTACAGAAGAGAATAGAATATAGAAGGCATAAAAATGTACACACCGAAAGTGTATATGTACGGCTGTAAATAAGTCACACCCCACATACAGAAATGTATAAAATATCTCTGTAAGATTTGCACATATACCCAACAAATTACAACTTCCGAGAAGGTAACACAAATAAGTAAACTAAATAAGTGTTAGAATTAGCTATATACATACAATACAATTATATTTTCAAAAGGAAGTAAAAAAGGGGAAAAAAAAATTTACCCAAATCCCTTCGCTTGCATCACGTAATTTTCAAAACATCCCCCAAAAAACTCCAAACATCCCAGAAATAGCACGAATTTTGGTTAAAAATTTATAAAAATTTACAAAAAGTGGGTGCGGAGCGGTATGCATGCCAAAATATAACATAATACCCAATACCCTTCTAAAAAAGGTACATATAAAGCTCCAAAAACGCTTACTAACACTTCCGGAAAGCAATCAAAACAAACCCATTTTAAGTTGAAAAATTTTCAATTCCGAGTTTTAATTTCGATAAATTTCCTCAAAAACAGATTAAAACACATATAAATACAAATTAATTAGACTATATACAGAAAACATTGAGTGAAAAACAGATAAAGTCGTTACTCTTTATAAATGGGACGAACGCTTCTGTCCCGAAATGAATAATCGACCCGTGGAGTCGATCTAGAACGACCGAGGCGTTTCGATTTCGCGACAGGCCGTATCGAATCACCCTCAGTTGCTTTTTCGTTGCTATCGGACTGATCAACCTCTCTGCCTCTTTCAGCAACATTAGGCTCCTCTTGTGTGCTACCCGAACTTTCCCCTACCGGAGCAATCTGTGGATGTGACTCTTCCCCTCCCGGACTGACCTGTGGTTGTGGGGAAAGAGCACCAATTTCGGTTGAAACGCTGCGCGCCTCCTCCTCGTCTTCCTTAGTTACGGTTTCAGTGTTGCAATCATTCTCGTTTTCTTGCGCTAAAGGGGGCGGAACCCATGCGAAATATCGTCTATGTCTAGTAGTACGGAGGTGGGTTGGTTGCTCGCCACTCTGAATCGGTTCTGTTTCATCGATGGGCGGATTGTGAATCGAATTTCCGTTAGTCGTTTGTTGTTGTGGATTGTTTTGGTTAGTAATCTTCCTGTCTTTGAATAACGTTAGTCTATCAACATGGACAACTTGGGTATTTTTCGGGTTAGCAACTAAAGCGATCTTAAAATTTACATTATTTAATTGTTCAATAATAGTAAAAGGACCGTTATTTAATTTACTTAGCTTTTTAGTCTGTCCTGGCTCAATTCTAGGTGTGTAAAGCCACACTAGATCACCTACTTTTAGATTTTTACACACTGCTGTTTTTTCTCTGTATTTCTCCTGAGTTTCAGCTGCTTTAACTAGATTGTTATGGACTTCTGCATATACTTTTTGGAGAGCAGGAATTACAAGTTCACAGAAAGACGGTGCATCGTTGTAATTAAGTTTAGGTGGTTGTGAAAATACATGATAGGGAAGATTTAAGTTTCTACCATACATGACAGCTGCCGGTGTTAACTTTGTTGATGAATGTACAGCGGTCCGCATTGCTAACAGAGCAAATTTAAGTTTAGAGTCCCAGTCTGTTTGATTTTGATTTACAATATGAGAAAGTGCATTCTTTAACGTTCTATTTTGGCGTTCCACCTGAGCATTTCCGGGTGCATGATAAAAAGATGTTCTGATATGTTTTATGCCAAACATACTGTATACATGCTCAATCGCATCCGATATTAGGTTTTTTCCATTATCTGTCGTTATATAACACGGTGCTCCATATCGGGATATGAAATCTGCCAACGTGTCCGCTATTACATCAGAAGTAATTGAACTGACAGCATACGCCTCTGGCCATTTGGTAAAAGAGTCTATGTATGTGACTATATATTTATTTCCTGAAAATGTTTGTGGCAAGACGCCTATGATATCTAAGTGTACTTTATTTAGAGGAAATTCAGGGGTGGGCATACGCTGAAGGGGGGCAAGCTGATTTGCCTTATGGGCTCTTTTCTCTTGACAACTAACACAAGATTCTACCAGGTGTTTGACATCTGCCGACATCCCTGGCCAGTAAAAGTGCTCTCGGATGCGGTCAATTGTTTTCTGGAAACCTTGATGACAAGCAGCTAGAGAGTCGTGTGTTAGAGTGAACACTTGCAAAACCAGTTCCTTAGGAACCACTAACTTGATGGGGTTGTTTAAAATCAAAGATTCTCTAGTATCCTCACATACCAAGATATCGTCTCTAAAAAAGAATTTCATATACCTAGGTGAGATTTCCAATTTCTGCTCCAATTTTTTTACAATTTCACAGCATTTCGTGTCCGATTTTTGGAACTCGCAAATTTTTCCCATAAGGTTTGAGTATGGTTCAAAAGATGTTTCTTTAGCTACCTGAATACTAAAATTGCAGCTAACTGCACTTGTAGGCTTCTCTACATTAGCAAAACGCGATAGGAAGTCTGCCACACTGTTACATTTTCCCTTGACATAGTTTATTGTAAAGTTATAGTCTGATAAAGTGCATATCCACTTGGCCATGCGTGACGTGGGATCCTGAATCTTCAACATAAAGGTGAGTGGAGCATGATCTGTATAAATGGAAAAATGTGTACTGGCTATATAACACTTAAAATGTGCAGTGGCCCAGACAAGGGCTAAAAGTTCTCTTTCGGTGGCAGAGTATCTTGTCTCTGCATCTTTCAGTCTCCTGCTAGCAAAGGCGACAGGGTGTATCATTTTGTTATTATCCAATTGTGATAACACTGCCCCTAAAGATTCACTACTTGCATCAGAATATATAATGAATTCTTTGTCAAAATCAGGTAAAGCTAAACAGGGTTTTGAGATAAGAGCTTTCTTAAGATCATCAAATTCCCGCTGGGCTGCCTCGTTCCAGACAAAACGCCCTGTTTCTTTAGTGAGGTCTATTAAATTAATTGCTCTTTTAGTAAAATCTGGGATAAAGCGTCTGTAAAAAGACAATGTGCCGATGAAAGATCTGACACCTTTACGATTTGTAGGAGGTTGTAACTTTTCTATAATTTCAATATTTTTATTAATGGGGGATACTTGACCACCATGAATCTCAAAACCAAGATACTGAATTTTGTCTGTCAGGAAATTACATTTGCTGGGTTTAAGTTTTAAGTTATGTTGGCGAAGCCTTTCGAATACTAAGTTAAGTTTGGTAAAATGAGACTCAATGTCTTTAGAAGATACTACAATGTCATCAATATACACTAATATACCCAAATTTCCGAGATCCCCAAAAATGGCATTCATTAGTCTCTGAAAGCTATTTCCTGAATTAGCCAATCCAAAACAGTTGCGCGACCACTCAAATAATCCTTTATGCGTAATAATAGCAGTTTTATGCATGTCTTCAGGTCTAATGACTTGTTGAAAAAAACCACTAGTAAGGTCGAGAGTTGAAAAATAATTGGCACCTGAAAGGGAGTCTACAGAGTCTGTGATATTAGGAATGGGGTATGCATCTTTTACCAAGTTTTTATTTAGCTTCCTAAAATCAACAGCTAATCTGTATGTACCATCTGTTTTTTGTACGAGAATGACTGGAGAAGAAAATTCTGACATTGAAGGTGACAAAATATTAGCTTCTAATAAAATGTTTAATTGGTCCTCCATTTCCTGGCGCAGTTTATAAGGGACTCTATATGCTTTGCAACGAACTGGTTTATCAGAGGTGAGATTTATGGTATGGGGAATAGTGTCACAGCCAGGTAAATCTAGTACAGAGGCTGCGAACACATCTTTGTTCTTATCCAGGAAATCTTGCATTTGTGCTTTTAAAGGGGTGTCTAAGTGGTCTAAATTAATTTCAGAGCTCCATTTTAAATCTGCATGGTCGAAATCTGCAATTGGGGGGTCAACATTTACATTACAATTTAAATTACATATCTCTGGGGTTAAATTTAAGTTGTCTTTACATTTAAGAATTTTGGCAACATATGTTCCTTTATTTAAATTAATAGAATTATCTGAGAAATTGGCAAAAGATAAAAATAAACCATGCTCTTGTGTGCAAATGGTTCTAGAAATAAGGAGGCCTTGATGCATACTTCTAGCAAGGGGTTCTAACATTATAGGGTCATTAACATTTACATTTAATTCTTTATTACACTTAACATTAGCTAAAATTTTAGTTTGGGGGGGAATTGTAAGTTTGTCACATAATGCGGCAATGCCTATGATAGTCTTGTCATTACTCTCATTGCTACTCATTCTATTTTCACTCTCATTATTTTGTGTGTTCCCATTTAATTGTTCCTCCATATCATAAAAAACAGTCTCATCAGATTTGCTAGCATTATCCGCATGTTGTGCAATATGGTTTACTTGTTGAGCCTCAGTAGTCTGTGGTATACTGTAGTTATTTGTGGTACCCTCTACTTTTTCACTTTGTAAGACACTATTACTTTCACTTGACACCTTATTCTGCCCACCATTCTCGAATTCTCCACTAATACTACTTATGGTACCCTGAACTGTCTTTACATTACTACTACAGTCTACCTTCTGCTCCCTTTCACCTTTGTTGACATATTTGCACTGGGAATTTTCAGGGTCATAATTATCACAATTACACACTTTTGAATCATTATTATACATATATTTACAATTATATTTACAATTATTTACTATAACCCCTACATTATTTACAGAATCCTGACACTGTTCAGTATTTTCCTCGACGTTTTCCACACTCTCAGTAGACTCACTAAGATTATGGCAACCCTTGTTTGTCTCTAATTTGGAATGACTTTGCATATCAATTTTTTGTTTACATTGGGTTTGTTCAGGGCTTCTAAGAGTGATAGCATTGTCTGAACAATCAATGAGAACTCGATACTTTTTTAAAAAAGGCATTCCCAAAATAGCAGAAAATTCCTCCGCCAGCTGACCTGGTACAACAAAAAACTGTGCCTTGCACAGCGTATCATTAATTTTAAATGTTGCGAGTACACTTTGATTGAGATGAACTTTTTGACCAGTTACTGTCACAATCGGTGTGCAACACTCTTCTATAGGGCTACCTGTGAACAAATTGAGCATAGTGCTACTCAACAAATTGATAGCCGATCCCGAGTCACATAACGCAGTAATATTTTTATTACTTACAGTAATTTTAGTAACTGGGAGACTATATAAATGGGGTGAAAACACACTATATACAGGGGGTGAGTCGTTTGGCTTTTGGGGGATCAATTCGACCATTAAAGATCCGGCCTCTAACCGTTTAAAGGCCTCGCAGGAGTACCTTGGGCATTAGCATCATTACTCGGTTGGTTTCCATTACTGTTTTCATGTCTGTCCCTATTATTATCTCCTCTATTTATGTAGTCAACACTATCTCTATAACTGTAGTCGTTTCTACCCCTATAATTATATTCATTTCTATTTCTATTTCCCCTATAGTTACCATTCCCTGCTTGGTTTGAATTTCCTCTATAATTACTGTTATAGTTTCCACGGCCCCTATAGTTATTATGCCTGCTCCTACCCAAGTTATACTGGTACCTCGCCTGTGGGCAATCTCGTGCATAATGTCCACTTTCTGAGCACAAATGACACTGAAAATTTCTGAATTGTGCTCTTTCCTGGCTCTGGACCTCACTCTGCCTTTCCTGAATTCGAACTAAACTGTCAATTTTTGCTGACAGCAAATCTACCTGGTCTTTCAAATTGCTGATGTCCTGCTGTGATTGTTTATACTCATTTTGGGGATACATAGCTGCACAGGCTAAATTTTGTGGAACAGATTCAGGTATAAATGGAGCACTAATTTCATTTTGGAGGTTATAGAATGGATTTATACTCCTGCACGCTTTTTCTTCAAGCAATGCAACAGTGAGGATTTCTTCAGGCGTTTGTGGGTTTTTTGTAATGACCCCTTTTCTTATTTCTGGGGACAGATTTCCCAAAAGCATTGAGTGAAAGATAGCGTTTCTACTTTTGTTAACTACCTCCCCTTCTAATCCATCAATAACTAGGGCTTTAAGCGACATGTCGTAGGCTCTGTCATAGAAGTCCTGCACCGACATTTGAGGGGTTTGCTTGAAACTAAAAAAATTTGAAAGGGCTACATCTGGAGAAACATGACTGGTGTATCTTTCCCTGAAAATTTTAACAATTTCATCTACCTTTTTATCTTTATGAAGCTTAAATAACCTTGCCGCTCCCCCGGTAACTCTGCTAAACCAAGCGAATTTTTTCTCATCCTCCCCCCATTCGAAAAAGGTAGCAAGGCTATCCCACTTTTCAAAAAATTCACTAAAAGAAACTGAATTTTCAACACCGCTAAAAGGTGGAATTGAAGAAATATTTTCCATAAGGGAATTTTTCTTTTGAATATTAGCCAAGTTTTTTGCCTGATCTTCTGCCATGATAAGTTTTATCAATGAGAAAAAAAAATTAAGTGGGAGGGGGTGCAACTATACACAGAAATACACATACAAAAGCATAAAAACAAGAGAGAATTTAAATTTGGAACTATCTAAGTGCAGAGATGTCAAAACTTTAACCAAATTGCAATACAGAGTCACAGACTTACCTTTCACAACCATGAAAATTAAATCAAAATACCTTTTACAACCATGAAAATTAAATCAAAATACCTTTTACAACCATGAAAATTAAATTAAAAACACAAAATACAGCTTCATATTTTTTTTTTTTTAAATTTTTTAGATTTTTATAAATCTATAAGCATAAGCCAGGTTTGAAATGTCATGGGCACCAATCTTATTGGGTGTTTCCTTGTTACTATTTTTTTAAGAAGTTATTTTTAATGCATCTTATGACTATAATCTTACATTCTACCACTTCATAATATTTAACTTCAATCCAATTATACAAGAATTTAAATTTAACATTACACCAGGTGAGAAAGACATACCACCAACTGAATATTGTTACCATAAATTTATTACAAACACCAGGTAATAAGATTTAAGAAGGGGCACCAAAATTTAGTACAAGTTAATACATATAATACAAAATATAAGAGAAGGGAGAGAATGGCAAAATAAATTCATTTACTTTTAAATTTTACTTTTAAATAAAATCAAAGGAGGTAACAATATTCTCATATCTTTCACAACCAAAAAAAAAAAGGAAAACACCCAATACTTCTAAATCTCAAAAATATAAAGTATTCATAAATGATGACGAATAACAGTGAAAATTACATTAATTTTGAATAACTGAATGGAGACAAACTCATATTTGAGAGGATAAAACTCAGAAAATTTGCAAGTTAAATCCAAAATGACATTATTTTATGAATACATTTATACCTTCAAAATTTAGGGACCAAATGAAATCGTATAGTTGAGCACATTACGTATTTTATAAATCATTTGAAAAGCTGTGAATCAAGATGATAGGACACATTTTTAATTACCTAAACAATAATATTTCACTTAATAGGATTCTCTTAATACTTCATAAATTTATTAACTCTCTTTAAAATGTATAAAATTTCACAATTAACTTAATTCAGAATAAACAATTTACTTTAAGTGCATCAATAAACTTTAATCTATAAAATTTACTATCATCTGTTTAGCTATTTAGTTCTATTTACATTTGGATATTTAGATTAGGTCTACACATTTCACCATATTTCATCTTAAATCCACATTAATTTAAAATTATATTTGTCATATATATATCTCTTACAGAATTAATATTTTTAAAGAAAACATGTGTGATTGAATTTCACTCCATATGAATTCTGTTATCAGTTTTAAAAAAAAAACAATGAAGGTGGACTATTTCACAGAATAAAAATATAAGGGCAACAAAGCTAAAAACAAGGAAAGGGGGTTTAATTTACTATTAATTTACAGATTTTAGACTAAAAGTGCAGAAAAGAATTACTTGTTAAATAATATTTATAAACACATCTGAATAAAACAATAACAGAATTCTAAATTCACATTACACATATTTAATTGCTGTTATTATATTCGGGCATAGTTATTATTGTAGAAATTTAACATTAACATTTAAGTTTTTATTACTTGAATAAAATATTTAACATCAATACTGCTACTTATGAGAGTCTATCTAAAATAATTAGAGAAGGAGAAATGTATAAACAATGAGAAAAGGAAACATTTTTTTTTATCATCGTTTCTTTTTAATTAATTAACACATAATATGTAGACAACATTTATCCGAACACTCTATTTGGCATTGATACTGTAATTTCTTATATTGAAATCATTTAAAATAGTTTTAAAAAACAGTTCATATACATATAGGATAAGCACAATTCAACATTATAAACATATAGAAATGAATAATTTTACTCACACTCTTGAAGACAAAGCAAATCACCTTTGCACAAATACAAAAATTTCTTGTACCAACCAATTTTCATTGTATTCTTGGTCACTCACCCAGCTGGCAGTTTAGGATACCTATTACACTCATATGGGGTAAGACTACTGCTGTTATCTATTTCCACTCATCATCCAACGATGTTATCTCCTTGAATTCTCATATTTAGCAGCAACCGCCTTTCAAAAGGGAGTACCTTCTCATAAATTTTTTAGGAGCCGAACCTTCTTATGTTATCTGCAAGACTCCGCTTTACCGATATTACCTCCGGGACTTATTTTTTTGGAGATTCGCACAGCTAAATACTGCTCCACTACCAGTCCAAACTTATCAACTCAGGGATACTTTGATAACTTGGTAATTGTCGTCTCATGTTCATCTCTATCATCTGAACATCATACAGCATCAAGACTCGCCTTAGATATTTTCATAGAAAGGAAATTGTCACTTTCAAAAAAGTGTTTTCAACTCACACTAAGCGATATGCCTCATTCTAGAATCTAATTATGAGAGATTATTCAATCTCGACTTCTTTTCAGCTAGGTGTCATATCAACTACTAAAAAACGATCCCCTCTCGGAGCTCAGGGGTAGAGTGGGAAAGCATCTTCCCGCCAAAAATGAACCCCCTCGCCCGTACCGAATTTTATTGGCTCGCACCTACATCACTAGCTGTTTTCTACTCACTGACTGACCTTCTCATATCACCTCTCTCTCCTCGAACCTATATGGGACCTACCCATTTAAAAAAAAGGGGGAACGGGGGCCTATCGCTTCTGTTACTATGCGCTAACTACATGGTAACAGAAAAATACTTGAAGGAACGGGTCACCTAATGGTCCTTTTTTGACCGAAATCCTGGGGGAAGGTTGACTGCATGTCCTACAAGGTTAAACTTTGCGGGTATTTTTCCTGGAATAAGTGGGGTTGAACAACAAGGTCACAACAATTTACACTTGGGGTTGATATTACGAAAAGGAAAAAAAAAAGGAACATTTAACTAGAATTTGGAAGAAAGAACTGCATTACTTACCATGTTATACATTTAAAAAAAAAAAGAAAGTGAAAGAAAAATTAACTGAAAATTTAGAGAAATGAAGGGTTATGTTAATATAAGTTAAAAAATTAGAATTTGCGAAATATTCTACAACAAATATAGAAGAACGTACGAAACGAACGTACAAAATTAATACAGTTATTTTATTAGCAAATAAAGCTAGTTACTTTGTTGCTGTTTTAGCTGTAACAGCGCCGAAATTTTCCTTATTGGCAACGTTTTGAATTAAATTATACTATTTTTTTCACGGAATTTATGTTCCGATGTCTTCAATTGTCTAAAGTGTAATCTCATCCTGTTTTATTAGTTTTAGTTACAGATGCCTCCAAACAGGTAAAGTTGTTTTAGAACTAATCTATATTCTACATTGAAAAAAAATCAGTTCTGAAAATATTTTTCCACTTTTTTTTTCTAATACAAAGTTTGAAATCTTGTGTCGCAGTTATAATAGTCATTTATTACTTTTTAAGTAAACATGAGTAATTTACCTTATTCCAAATCATTCTAGACTTTAATATTTATAATTCTTCAGTGTTACAAATGGCGTGACAATAGTCTTTGCTGTGTGAGAAGAAATGAAACTCCGTGTCCTTAACGTTTTTCCTCGCTTTCAACTTTCCCTATTGTAAAATATTACGAATGGAAAACAGACACGTAATCCGTATTTTACAAAATCATCCATTACATTCACATTATTTTGAGACCTTATTTTATATTATGTCATATAAATTTCATGTCAGAAATTTAGGCAAGCATTCAAAATTTGTAAAGGTGTGGAAAGTAATAGATGGAACATCACTGGTTCATTCATAATTTATGAAATGTATACAAATGTGTAATAAACGTATGCGTTTCTTTTTTAATTTTATTATTGTGTTATCAAAATGATTTATTTGTCTTTATGTAAATATGTATAATTAATTTTAATCCGAGTCAGTCCAGATTTTAATATTTCTTGCTTTTTGGTGTAACAAATGGCGTGACATTTGTGTTTGAACGTGAAGTATGAAATGAAACATACTGTCTGTTTAACTTTTTTTTTTTTCTGAATCGCTTTCAGCTTTGGCTGTTGTAGGATATTAAGACAGAATACAGACACGCAATTCATAATTTACAAAACTATTTATTACTTTAGCTTATATTAATTTACTGATCTTACTTTAAATTATTTCATATGACTTTGATGTCAGAAGAATACGCATGAATTCAAATTTTTCTAATATGGGCAAATTGAAATTTAAAGAAATGTTTAATTCATTATCATAAGAGGTAAAATTATAGAATTCTAAATAACTAGGTAGCTCAGCCCCCTACTCGCTAACGCTCGCCAACCCCCGGCGAATTGCAAGGCAATTCACATTGAAACCGCTACGCGGTCACAGCTCGCTTTGCTCGCTCGCCTCATTTTATTTTTCTAGTAATTCTAGCCGGAATAAGTACTACAATAAATCATTTGAACATATGAAATTGACAATTTTTTTAATGTAAAAAAGTAATTGAAAACTCCGTTGAAAACGC
The DNA here is from genome assembly GCA_963931845.1 of Maratus michaelseni. NCBI lineage: Eukaryota > Metazoa > Arthropoda > Arachnida > Araneae > Salticidae > Maratus > Maratus michaelseni. The sequence continues at coordinate 428,684,714 of OZ007586.1, forward strand.
AATAAAACATGCATTTAGTTGATGCTACTAATGGACATATAAATAATTTAAATACTATGAAAAGAGGATCTTGGAAACATAATTAGCACCTATAATATTGTACAGCACGGCTTAAATTCATTAAAAAAAAAAAAAAAAAAAAAAAAAAAAAACGTGGTAGGAAGATAGTTTATCATCAATGATTGTTTAAATTTCGTTCAACATTTTATTATTCTAATTGATTATAGATTTCTGCAAAAGAAATTATTTTTACTTCAATAAAACGGCAACAGATGGCAGCAGGGCATTCTAGAAAGTTTATATTTTATTATCTCCGATTTTTTGTGTGAGTGAAATTCGTAAATAAATTCTAAATGAATTCATTTGAAATTAACACTATTTCTCATAATTAAAATGAGGAATCATCTCAGACGCTTTGGATTACGTTCATATGATTTTATTTTTAATAATTGCTAGCTTCAGTTTCACTGCTCTGACACTTTCCGCCATATTGGAGGCGGGGCTAACACAATCTTGTCTGTTCATTGGTCTGAGCTCTGGAAACTACGATTGTTGCCAACGATAAGGTAAAAATTCAGCCCTATTTCCGCGCCACGTAAGACAAATATATATATAGATAAGCCTGGGAATGAATTAAAAAATGCTGGAAATGAGGTAAAAGTGGCAGTATAATTAAGAAAGCCACTGGAAAAACTTTATAATAAATTTAAATATAAAATAAACTTACTTCGTATATACAAATTTCCCAGTTACTTCCTAAGATTTTTTCTGTGGATGCAAAAGCTAACCCCTTCGCGACGAGCGTCCTTTACAGAATTTTTAATCTTTTACCACCGGTTTTTCAAAACAGAAATTTTTGCCTAATTGAATCGCAGAAATGCTAGGATTAAATAAGGCAAAGCTCACAATAACAATTAACTGGTGAGAATAATGAAGGATTCTGAGCATCTTATGCGTCACGTATACGTGTCGCTCGTCCCCAACGGGTTAATAGGAAATGGCGCATTTACACCGACGAAAACTAAAACTTTTTTGCATGCATCTCCTAAACTAATGATAGGAATGAGCTGTAAATTCACATAGCCATGTTTCTGACTACGCATACTTATTCTTTTAACGCAAAAAATAGTGTAAGTCATAATTCAAAACTACTTTTATTGTGAGGTTATTAAAACAATTAATATTAAAAATATGTTTTTGAATTTAAAAAAATGCCTATATTGTGTATGAGTCCATTTTATCTCATTAAAAAAGAAATATTTCAGATGGATGTTTTTTGAAAAGCTATATAAATTAAAGTTTGTCACGTGAATTTAATATTCAAATTCTAACGTTTTGAAGGAAAAGTTTTCATAAATTATGTACTTTTCTGAGTTTTTTTTTCTTGAGGAACTCAAATTAAATGCCAAATGTGGTTATGGCCATTCGAATAATTAAACGTTCGTATAATTATTAATATCAAGATCTATCTTTATGACAAAAAATACCACAAATATTTATAAAGAACTTTTTACGAATTAAAAATGCACTTTTCTTTTATTTTTACATTATAACTTATAGTCTTTGTTCGTTTTTTTTCTTTTTTCTTTTCGTTTTTTTTTTTACGAACTGCATAATTTCGTTTACGAAGATGTTCGTCTAACACAGTAGTACTCACTATTAATAAGTATTGAAGATAAAGAGTCATTTCATAAAGGAGAAAATGCGAATTCTTCAGAAGAAGTAGAAGTTGAAACAGCCTCATTAGACCGTGATGAAGATAACATTCATATGGATGATTTACTGAATTATTGTAAGCAATTACAGGAACATAAGAGAATTAGATAAATCAAATAAATACAATGAATGCCATATTTAATGGAAAATAACAGATATAAATATATTTCCCAATTAGAAGAAGAAAAGGCAATGGCTGTACACAAGTTGAAGAAAGTAATAACTGATAAAAATCAGACTATAAAAGAACTAAAACATGATCTAGTAATAGCTCTTTTTATGAAGAACGACTTAAAGAAAAAAAAATTTAATAGATGATCTCCAACTTAAAATAACACAAGTAAAACGTGAAAATGAAACATTGGAGCTCATAGTAAGTGAAAAATAGAACAACTGAAAGAAGATGACTCCACTGATTTAGAAAAAAATCAGTCAGGAAGAATTATTGAAATATTGTGCTCGTCTAAGGAAGCAAAAAGCTCAATTTTTAGGATATTTTGGAAATATTCACTAAATAATTTTTTTTTTGAAAAAAAAAATTATTAAATGATAAATATGATGAATTGGGTAAATTAAGGGATGACAAGAAGTGACAGAAAATTGGAAAGAAAAAGAAAAAGTAATTGATTATACAGAACAGTTGGAAGAGGAAATTTGATCGAAACAAGTAGTAATTAATACTTTGACAGCAAAAGATGGCATTTGAAATAAATTTGAAAAATTACATCAAGACACAATTAAGACTATAAATATGTTAAAGCTTGAATTACAGCCAAATAACAATAAATTCAACAAAATATTATATAAAATATCTCTGCTGGATAAAGATCAAACTCAACCAATAGAAGATTTATTAAAACAAGTCAATTTACATTAATTAGAAGAATTGGCACATAAACCCATCAGAAAATTGCCAAATGGCAATTTACAATTTCAGTTAAACAGTACAAAAGAATACAAAACCCTAAAGAACACAATAAAAACTCTGAAATGAAAAATCAAATAAAACTGAATATTCAAAAAATAAAATTAATAATATTTAAATTACCCCTCAGTGTAACAGATGAAGTTCTAACCCCTATTTTACAAAAGAAAGTACCAAATTTAACAGAACTAAATTTAATTAGAAAGCTCCCTAAAGGTAACTTCTAAAATTAAATCATAAAAATTGATACATCGTGTGCAAACTCCTTGTTAGAACAAGATAAAATTCATTACAACTTCCGCTATAGCTTCGTTAAAAAATATCTTTATCTACAAAGATGCGTCACGTGTCAGAGCTTTGGCTACATGACATCTAGATGCCCCTCAGATAACTCATTCAGATGTGCACATTGTACAGAAACTCATAAAATCAATCAATGTAAGCTTCAACATAACTCTAACTGTTATCAGTGTATTAAGTGTATAAGATATAATAACTAGCATTCAGGAGAAAGAGACTTTCAACGGTTACCAATCAACCACCCGGCCTCCAGCTTTAAATCTGAAGTCTTCCGCTATGAAATCTTCAAATTGAGGGGATATTCTCCTCAACAAGGCATCAATTAATATATTAGGTGCTTCGGTGATAATATAGTTACAAAATACCGTATTTGAATTTGTATGGTAAAAGACAGTAATTTGACAAAAAAATAGAAAACCTTTATTTGAACATTATCCCTGGTAGCATCCTGAAAGTCCATGAAGTGTAAAAATGCATTTTGTCCTATTTTCATGTTATCGTCTCAGAGTATTTTTTATTTCATTCCAAATTTAAATTCTGTATTTACTTTAAAATATTTACATTTCTCACTCATTTACTTTTATTTCGTATCTCTGTCTAGACTGGGGCGATGCATAAAGTACATTAGTATTTTCGTATTTGTCTTCACTGCTATATCTTGGACAACATTGATTTTCTTTTGTACCAGTTCAGCATGCTTAAATTTTCAGTGTTATCTAGAATTATTTTGTTTTGTTATGGTTAGCCCATTTTTGGCTAGTTCTATTCTTGCTTAACTGAAATTTCATTCACTTTTCATCTTGCTTTAGGGCTTTTAATTTAATTAGCAATTTTACTACTATTTTGTCACTACTTATTTGGGTCTGTCCAAGATACACCACATTTCCAAATGTTAACTATACATTTCAAATATAAAAATATTAAGAGTTCAGGTTTCACAACATTTTTATATTTTATTATCTCATATTATTTTATTTTATTTATTACTGGCTAAATGGTTTATTTGTTCTTTTTTTATTATAATGCCTACACTGAACTAATATTGAATCTGTATTTGTGTTTATCTGTGTGTATCTTAGTATAACTATGTATTCTATTTAATTTTGTAATTCACTCATTTAAGAAAATCAACATTTTGTTAATTATGTTTTCATTGACTTGTAATTACGCAACATCTCATAGGTACTTTGTCTATAAACAATTTGGTCTTATATCTCAGTAAAATGGTTTTTATAACTTTTAATTATTATTCAATTTAGCATCTTTATTTACGTTTAAATATCACAAAGAATTAAGTATCAAATATTGTATTAAGTATTGCATTTCCATTGTACAGTGTATGGAACTGTAATTTGTACCGTGAAAGAATTTATTTGTAATCGAGCATTATTGTTATATTGAAAAACACAGAATTTTATTGAATTTAGTAATAAGATTGCACGAATGTGGGCAGCGTCCTGTGCAATTTTGTAATACTAAACACTTCTGCTGGGCGGGGCTGGTTGAGCTTAAGCCGAAAGGTAGGCCTCCCGCCCAGTTTGACCTTAAAAATGAAGTGTGTAGCATTTATAGTTTATTTACAAGGACAGTCAAAAGTATTCCGTTTCATTACAGTCAATGTGAAAAAATCGTTTCAAGTACACATTGATGATGTTACGCCATTTGAGACATGATGAAATTCTTATAAAATTATGAAGCGTACTAAAAAATGCTTTTTTAAAAATATGGTGCACAAAGCATTTATTAAGGAACTAAATAGAGTGTACTTAAGAGCACATATGTGTTATGTTCAATTTTGCTAGTTCATAGAAAATAAAAAAAAGAAGCTTTGTCTCTTTCATAACGGGAAAACTAAAAGCAATTTTTCTTTATGGCTCATTATATACATTTCACAATATTCTTAAAAATAGAGCAAGACATTTAGAGTTATCCATACATACAAAATCACTTATCGTAATTTTCGACCTGTGTTTCGAAGATAAAAAAAAATCGAACCAGAAATTTTACTTTATCGCCAAATTCATGAAGGCGTGTCTGGCACTTTTACACATAAATTAGCTTTGTACTTAAAGGGTATATAGCCCAAACATTAAAATTGAATATTTTTACATTTAACCAACCTTTATATATTTAAATACAGCAACATCGATTTTATAAAACACCATTTTTATAGCTAAACAAGAACGAAAAATCATGCGTCAAGCATAGATTATGAAACACTTTCCAACACAGCCAGAAAACTGTAAAGAAACTTCACCATTAAATAAGCGGAAAGAAGATATGTAAGTAAACAGTTTAGAAAAAACATAACACCACAGTTTTCGAAATTACCTTCCAACGTCAAAAAAATAGTCGAATTATTTTGCGCAGCCCTGTATATGATCAATAGATGTGGATATATCGTACACTTAAAAAAAAACTCGAAAAAGTTACTCTGTCTGGTGGGGCAGCAATGTGGCCCATCGGTTCTGTTATGTTTCCGCATATTTCGGTCAGATGTTCGTAAAAGTTTCCGCATATTTCGGTCAGATGTTCGTAAAAGTTTTCGCATATTTCGAAAACATTTACGTGCATTTCGGAAACGTTTCTTTATATTTCAGTCAGATGTTCAGTAGCGATTCTGCATATATCGGAAATGTTTTTGTATACATCGGAAAGGTTTCTGCATATATCGGAAATGTTTTTGTATACATCGGAAAGGTTTCTGCATATATCGGAAATGTTTTTGTATACATAGGAAAGATTTCTGCATACATCAGAAATGTTTTTGTATACATCGGAAATGTTTCTGTGTATTTCTGTTTTAAGATTTCTTTTATTTGAGAGAACAATATGCTTTAAAAAAAAAATTAACATTACATTCGCTGGAGGCGAAACCCCACTCCACAACATCATTGTTGGGTTTTCTGCGAAGTTCGTTGAGCGAACACGCTAATCATACCATAGAAATGATCCTATGAAGTATGATCTTGTAGATGATTTATACTCTAGAATTAGTAATATTATAAACTTTCTGTAATTTCTGGTGTGAAACATATATTTTTCTGAACTCGTTTTATTATTCACCTTTTATTAATAGACTGCTACTCAAGATATCACTTTAAAGTTATTTATGCAGGCGAAATAAACTTTGAAAAAAACTTAATTCTATGACAAATACTTCTGTCATTTTAAAATAACTCCAAATTTGAGAGTATGTCCTTCTACTGAAGAGAGGCTTCCAAATTTTTCTTTGTAGGAAAAGAGTTGAGTCGTCTGGAAACTTCTTTAGTTTACCTACTACAAGTTTACAAGTACAACAAGTTTAGAAGTTGTTGTATACACAGTTAAATAACTCGTTCGATAGTTTCTTTATACTCTTGTTCCATGAATCTATAATAAATATTAGACATTTGATTGATGAATAATAATATAGTACTAGTATTAATGAAATACAGATAGCACCGTATATACGTCTTTAACATCTTTTCGTTTTGAGATCGGTTCCGTTTCATAACTTTTCTAATGATGAAATGTATCGTTTATATGACAGAACAAATTCCTAATTTGACTTATACTATACGTTTTTCACTCAGTTTTTATGAATCAGATATTTGTAAATAAATAACGTTGAAAATTTGATTTATGGATGTATAAATAATTCTTTTTTTAACCCTTTAGCGGGCTGTGTCCCCAAAAAAGGACACCTAATTTTAATTCCAAAACTGACAAACGACACCAAGAATATTTAATTAATTTTTTCCTTTTATAAACTACGGGAAAATAAGCAACTTTTTATTTTCTAATAAGTTCTTTTGTAAATTCTGGTGTCAGTCGATAATTTCATCAGTTTAAAAACAGACTTACTGCTCGCCGAAAAGGGTTAAATGCAGCCTCATGAGTTCCATCTTCTAAATAGATACTCAATGAAAATATTTAATTTCCCTATACTTATAAATAAATAGATTTTAGTAATACCTTTCAACATTTTTTTTTAATCTTGCAAATAGTTATACTATTCGAAAATATTTTATATCTGTGGTAATTGTTTTATTTTCACGAATTGTATACTTATAAATAGATATATTGATAAAAATGTTTTGTCTGTTTGTAAATATTTTTAATATAGTGTTTTAAAACTATCATGCTTCTAAAAATATTCATTTAAAGGTATTATTTTATTCGTATAACTTGAGAAGTGCTGAGATAACCTGAGAAAATAAATATATTTTTATAAGTATACAGTTCATAAAATAAAATAATTATTTACAGATACGAAATCTTTTGGCATAATATCTATACTTACAAGATTAAAAAATATATTTATTTAAAGGTATTAAAAATAATACATCTATTTTGGGAAATAAAGCACTTTCATAATGCATATGTATCTGTTTACAGCATGGAAGTCACGAGACCGGATTTTAAAAAAGAATTATTTATAGATTTATAAATCAAATTTTCAATTATATTTATTTATAAATATCTGATTCATAAAAAATGAAGGAAAAACGTATAGTATAAGTGAAATTAGGAATTTGTTCTGTCATATAAACGATACATTTCATCATTAGAAAAGTTATGAAACGGAACCGATCTCAAAACGAAAATATGTTAAAGACGTATATACGGTGCTATCTGTACTTCATTAATACTAGTACTACATTATTATTCATCAATCAAATATCTAATATTTATTATAGATTCATGGAACAAGATTATAAAGAAACTATCGAACGAGTTATTTAACTTTGTGTCTACAACAAAAGATTAACTGCAAATGTAATATTACTATGCAATAAAATAGAATCTGATAATAATATTTTTTTTAAAGCATATTGTTCTCTCAAGCAAAAGAAATTATAAAACAGAATACTTACAGCTCATATAAATACGTTGCATCTGCATCTGTTTTAAGCTGTCTGTCCTCACAAGAACAATACAAATCACGTGATAATGACATGTGCAGTAGGTCGGGATAGATGAGCATGCGCAAATATTACTTCATTTCGAATTCCATTTTAAACTTTACACGGAATGAGTGTAACATTTCCGAATGTTTCAGTAAACAACATTTTACACTACCTATTCGAAAACATTTCCGCTATGCAAATGTTTTTGAATTTCTGACTTCTTCAGCGTATTCACCGCTTTGCATATCTTTCCGAAAATACGTGTAACGATTCCGAAATAACAAGTAACTGTGGAGAACACAAAGTTTACTATAAATTTCCGGAAACCTTTTCGCCTTGTGCCGAAATGCTTCTGATTTTTTTTACAGTGTATGATAAAATTTAGTTCAGTTAGAATAATCACATTTGTCAATTTTCGCTAATCGATGGAAATGCACTCGAAATCCTTTGTACAGCTCTGTATATTATCTGAAGTCTTTTGTACACACCATCTATTAAGCTAAAAGGCAACTTAAAACTCATTTGCAGCAATTACCAAACGCAAACGACAATGTATCTTTTTTTTCGTAGCCCTGTATATGAATTTATTTATGTTTCACAAACTTATATTGGTCTACTAAGTATAGTTCAGCAGGAAAATGCGTAAACACAATTAAAAACTACCTTTAAGCAATTCACTCCCATAGTTTGTAGTACTTACGAATTTCCTTGTGTATCCTTGTATATGGTCAACCGAGTTTATAAACACACACGTACTATGAAAAAAAAAGTTAAAAATGCAAACCAAAGTTAAAAACGCACTTATCACACATAGACTGTAAATATTGCACATGTACTGTAACCAATATCTTTTGTGTGTCCCTGTAAATAAACGCAATGCACACAAGAGAGCAATTTATAGTGCACCTCAGTAATGCATATATGTTTGAAATAGTGAAACATCACTAAATTACACTACAGACAATTTTTCCCTATATAACGATGCGTAAAAGAATACTTTTGTTTGACTTTGTAAATGACTAATAAATGCTTTGCACACCATATTCTACAAAAAGCATGTTTTAATGCGCTCAATAGTTATACATCAATTTCATTATGTTTTAAATGACGTAGCGTCATCAAAATGCGCTTGAACCGATTACTCCCCATTGACTGTAATGTAACGGAATACTTTTGACTGTCCCTGTAAAAAAACTATAAGTGCTACACACTTCAGTTAAAATAGGGAACATGCTATAGCAAACGACAATAATATACAAAAATTTTAGGACAATCGAAGCATATTTACGGGAGTTAGAGCACGGACAGACGGACCGAAGTCATAAACACTTTTCAACTAGGTTGGAAAGTGTTAAAAACGGAAATTTTATGTGTTCCAGGTATGACATGGATGCACACCCATGACACAGAATTATTATATTGTATTTAGCAAAATTTATGATTCAGATCATTGTTTTTATCAGAAGATTATAGATACCAAATTGCGATATTTAAACAAGTTTGGACATGGGACATCCGTGTGGGAGTGATATTTAAATACAAATTGAAAACACCCCTCCAAATTTCATAAAGAATGGGAAATAGTCTTCTTTTTTAAACTATATTATTATTATCTTTTGTTTCTGTTTTCGTTTCTTGTATCTTGCTATTATTTAAACACTTCTCTAAGTTGTGAGTGTTTTAATATTGTTAGCTGCTACCAATAACAATAAACGAAAGGCAAAAAATGCAAAAATTCGCTAAGAAAAATTTTACATATTTTCATAAATTCAAGAAAAAGTACGATGACATTATAGCCGATTAAAAAAAAAGTAAAACTCTTACACAAAACAACAGAAAAAATAAAATGCAGTGTGAGAACACAGTGCATATACAACTTTTAAAAATATGTATTATTTTATGGAAAACAAAGCCAGGCTTGATTATTCCTACATGGTATTTGAAAACAACTGAATTCGTACCTCGCAGAAATATGAAACAGTAAAGTTGAAACCACTTGACATCTTTTAGGTAGCTTTCATTACAAAAGCTACTTATTGCAGCCGTTCGGGGGAAAGCAATTCCAAAAAATTTTGGTATATTTTCACCGATCATGACCCCCAAGCCACCCTCTGTTCAAATTTTGATTTATATATATATATACACATATATATATGTCCATATATATATATATATATATATATATATATATATATATATATATATATATATATATATATATATATATATGTAGGAAGGTAATATGTAAAAAGTTAATTTATTGAATTACTTTAATAACTAGACGTTGAAATAACAACAAATGAACTTTAATATAATTCTAGAGAGATAATTTTACAACGCTTCGTTGGTAACTTCTTCAAATATATTTCATTTCTCACTTAAAACATATAATATACTTACTTTCGAATAGTCTAATTAGGTATAACAGTGCCTTTATTGACATTTCATATTTTGGCGCTTCCTGATTGATAAAAATTAAAAGACCAGCTCTTTTTCCAATTTTGAAGATATCCAAACCGTGATCTCGTGATCGAGAATTTTCATAACTCATGCTTTGAAATCATGGATAATAAAAAATACTAGAGTGTCAGTTAATTTGATGATCCCGCACGTCATAAAGAAAATAAAGTATGTTTACATTCAAATCTACATGTTTGTGTATATATATATACTGGGTGAACCAAAAGTTCGTTAAAACTTTAAAAAATCATAAAAAAGGAAGAAATTATGATAAAGAAGTGCGGTTTGCAAGAAAAGGCTCACAAAGTAGTCGGATTTTGTTTTAGCAGCAAAAACATTTTTAGTTAAAAATGTCACTGGTAGAGGGCGCTGACTACCCGAAACACAATGAACAGAACAGCAGTACGCTCCATCCATTTATTCTTGCAATAACAATTGTTCAACATGACCTCCAGACCACATTCTTCGTCTTCAGTCCTTTCGCCGGGCGAAATTTTCGCAACGCAACAGTTGCTGACTCTTTGTTCCAATAGAATAACTTTACCAAGAACACTCGAGCGGGTAATGATAACATTCTGAAAACGAATGAGAAATCCTCGTGTATCTGGGTCTTTTATTACAGGATTAGTTTGCATAATTTCTCTGAATCTTTCGCATGTTAGCGCCCTCTACCAGTGACATTTTAAACTATTTTTTTGCTGCTGAAAAAATTCAGACTACCTTGTGAGCCCTTTCTTGTAAACCTCACTTCTTTATAATAATTTCCTCCTTTTTATGATTTTTTAAAGTTTTAATAAACTTTTGGTTCACCCGGTACATATATATTTATATATATCTGACATATATGTGACATATGTCATGCTGTAACTCTCTTATTTATGAACCGATTTGGATGTGACTGAGTATGTGAATAGGACATACCAAGGTCTCAGCCGAGTTCGTTGGCCAGCTTCATCCGCCATTTTGTTTCAAAATGGCAACCATTTAAAAAAAATTTAATTTTTAAAAATTAAAAAAGTGTTCAAAAAATTATAAATTGAAAAATTTGTGAATTGAAAAATTTCTGTTACGTGTTAGAAAGTGATTCAAGGATTCTGGAACATTTTTTGTTTTGGCTATATCTTAAGAAATGGCTGAGATATGGCAGTTTGAAATTCTAGGGTGTCTGAGATTTTGAAACAATCTGATATTTGAAAAGGTAAAATGCTGTGTGAGAACACAGTGCATATACAAATTTTAAAAATATGTATTATTTTATGGAAAACAAAGCCGGGCTTGATTATTCCTTCATCGTATTTGAAAACAACTGAATTCGTACGTCGCAGAAATATGAAACAGTAAAGTTGAAACCACTTGACATCTTTTAGGTAGCTTTCATTACTAAAAGCTACCTATTGCAGCCTTTCGGACGAAAGCAATTCAAAAAAATTTGGTATATTTTCACCAATCATGACCCCCAGACCCCCAAACCACCCTCCGTTCAAATGTTGATTTATATATATATAAAATCAACATTTGAACGGAGGGTGGTTTTGGGGTCTGGGGGACATGATCGGTGAAAATATACCAAATTTTTTTTGGAATTGCTTTCCTCCGAACGGCTGCAATAGGTAGCTTTTTACATTGAAAGTTACCTAAAATGGCTGAGATGGTATGACAGTATATCAGATGGTATATCAGTTTGAAATTCTAGGGTGGCTGACATTTTGAAACAATTTGATTTTTTTTACGCTGTAACTCTTATGCTGAAATTCACATTCAAATTCAGTACGGGAATTGGGATTGAATCTTCTATAATCAAGTTCCAAGCATTTTAGCTTCGGATTTTGAGTAAAATGAGTTGACTTTTTAAAAATATGTACTATGAAAGCAACCTTTTCCTCCTGGAACAGGCCGGAAGGACTTTTTCCATTGTGTTCATCTTTCTGTTTTTGACAAGTTTTGAACTTAAATCGCAAAAATCATAAACGTTATTGAAACGATTTTCGTGAACGGAATAATAGAAAGCTTTTTAACACTTTCCACCATAGTTTAAAAGTATTTATGAATTCGGTTTGTCTGTCTGCCATCTGTCTGTCCGTGCTCTAACTCGCGTAAAAATTCTCAAATTGGCATGCAATTGATATATCTGTTTGAAGTTTACTATGTCATGTTCAGTATTAAAAATGAAGTGTATAGCTATAATAGTTCCTTTACACTCAAAAGAATTTCGTTACATTACGGTCTATGGAGAAAAATAAGTTGCGGATTATTTTACTGATGTTACACTATTTCAAAAATATTGAAATTGATATATATATATAGATATATATCCCTGCGGTGTACTACAAGAGGTTTGCTATAGAATATGGTGTGTATAGCACTTATAGTTCCTTTACAGGGACACTTAGAAGAATTGCGTTATATTACGATGTATGGGAAAAAATCGTTTGTGGTTTATTTTAATAATGTTTCACTATTTAAAACGTATTGAAATTTATATATATCACTGACGTGCATTACAAGAGGCTTACTATAGAATATTATGTGTGTAGCAATCATCGTTCCTTTACAAGGACACACAAAATAATTTGGTTAAAGTACTGTCTGTTAACAATAATTATTAGAAGTACATTTTCAGTTTCGGAACGCGTTTTTAAATGTAACTAATTTTTTGCCTGTTACTTGGTATGTGTACATATTTTTAATGATATACAGGGCAACACACAAGATCTCGAGTATATTTCCGTTTATTAAGGGAAGTTCCACAAGGTGAATTTTAAACTGTGCTATGTGTTTCCTAACTGAACAAAATTGTAGCATACTCTGTAGCAGATATAGAAATCTATAGATCATATACAGGACTGCACAAAAGAATTCGGATATTTTTCCGACTATTGATGGCAATTCGTAAAAATTTGTTTCAAATGTGTTATACGTTTTCCAAATTGTTTACTTAGACATAATCGTTCACCTTATTAAACAGAAAAGTTTTGTTAAAGTATTCTGGACGTGTTGGAGAGTGTTTCATAATCTATATTTGACGTATGATTTTTCGTTATTGTTAATTTTCATTTCATTTAATATTTTGTATTCTCTTAGCAGTTAGAGATTTTTATGTTTTGTGGTCCTTTCAATGATTTCGTAGCTGCTATCTGTTTCATGGTGGCTATGGCCACTTACCATGAATTTTGCAATCACGTGAGTAACATACAACATACCATTAGTATTTACTGCATACAACAAAGAAGCAAATATATTTTGGTTGCCTTTTTCTCTACCACAAGTATGCGCCTTACACCACAACATGTTCAATTTTATTTGGGATGGATTTCGACAGGCGATTATTTTTTTAAACTTCGTATACCACTATGGTACACATCATTTTTCGTTTTTCCTTATTTATACACTTTGTTATTATAAATTGGACTTCAGACGCTTGTGTTCTTGACATTGTTTTTGATAACGGTTCAAGTTTTGCCAAAATCTTAGATTTGCAAAAATTTCTTACACCTAGCAAACACAGACCTTTTGACAGACAGACGTGCCACAGTCGGCAATGTCTATTTAGTATCGGCATGTGTATACTGGTATTGGTGAGCTGTCGGTAACATGCCGGCAGCCGATAATAAAAAAAACCCCATTTTTAATGACTGTTGCTGTTATCGGGCTGCATTCGGCCAAAAATAGGCAAGCAATTCATTTCGGCAGGTGGCAACGGACCACTATCTGTTTTCAGATATTAGCTCGAATTGATCTGAACACATCGGTCCAAATTTGGAGCATTTATTTTTAGCCGACGTTTTGTTTTATATTTTCGTTCGAGTTTATTTGGGAATATTAAATATATTTTTTTAATTAATTTATATTATACATTTTCCGACTTTTCTTCAATCGTTATAACAATATGAAATAAAACTCTTATTTTATTCTTATATATATATATGTGTGTGTGTGTGTGTGTGTGTGTGTGTGTGTGTGTGTATTTGTGTGTGTGTGTGTGTGTGTGTATTTGTGTGTTGTGTGTGTGTGTGTATGTGTGTGTGTTGGGTGGGTGTTATGGGAGTTTAATATATTTCACATTAAATTCTAATTGTGATTAAGCAGAAAACTTTTAAAAATAGCAGGTATTTATTTATTTAAAAAAATTGCTTTTGAATTCATTTTATAAAGGACCAACAATTGTTTGAATCATCAAAGAAATTTGTGAAAACGCTCATTAAAATTATTATTCATTTATAAACTTAATCGTAAAAAGAAGAAAAAACTAGTTCATAAAATAACTCACCTTATTTTCTAATTACATATTCATTTTAAAAACAACAACCAAGTTTCTTATTTTATTCAAAAGTTATTAATTATTTTACAAGCTATAAAATTATCATAAACTCAACCCATCTTTTCAGCATTCAAATTTATAAGAAAGATTCACAAATTTCTCTCACCTAAAAAAATTATCTACCTAAAGAAAAAATATTATAAATTAATATTTATATTTTATTGTAAAATTAAAAAGATATTGATAAGCAAAAGAATTAATATTGCTACATAATTTTTGAAAATATACTGTAAATTAAATCATCAAACGACAAAAAATCAATTCTTATTCTAATTAAAATTTTTAATTACCAACTTATTTATTAAAATTAGTTTTTCCAAGTTAAAAAAATATATTTCCTAAATTAACACATTGAATTACATTATAAATCCTAAAAAGAAAATTATGTTAACTGAACAAACCTCTAAAATCCACTTATTTTATTAAATACTTAATCATTCTTAAATTTATAAGAGATATCAATTCGCTTGCTTTAACTCAATAATCACTGCTAAGATATTTATTCCATTCATTTAAATAAGAAATTAACTTCAAATACACGTGCATAAAACAATTACAAGAGAAAAACCACGTAGAACACTTCAAAATTCCAATTCACCCATCAAAAATTTCCCTACTACGACAAACCAATCGCTTATATGAATCTCTTCCCCTTATGACCCCATAGAACCAAATCCTCAACAAGTCTCAATAGCCGATTGGTTAAAGCATTCACCTTCTACACTTGAGGTCGTCAGATCGAACCTAACCTGTTCCAACACCGAAAAATGTTCCTTAAAAATATTAACAAATATATATGCCAAGATGGATCATAGATGGCGCAAAGAAAAATAAAATATGTTTATATTTGTTGTCTGGATACGTTCAGGCATTTGTATGGTTATCTATCGGCATGTCTTCGGTATAGTGTGTTTCCGGCACCGGTTCGACTAGGTGCTAACCCATCGAGCCGACTATGGCCCAGGGGACCACAAAAGGTGTTGGAATCGGCAACCTGATATCGCGCCGTAAGCGGTAGTAGGCCGATTGCTTCTCGATGGCTCTGTGTTTGTTGGGTAGTACATCTGTGCTTTTAGGTGTGGATATTTTCCACGACTGCACTTGCAAATCATTCTTTGATTTCTAATACAAATTTCAAGTACACTGTATGTTTCTCCCTTTTTTCTTTAAAAATACACTTTAGTTATTTGCAAAATTTCGTAACATACTCAAACTTTTCCATTCTCATTTGAGTTAAAATAAGCTAATACAAACATCCTTTTCCTATAATAACTATATGAAATATTTTAGCAATACAACTAAAAAATTGAAACAATGCATTTGAAGCGTAGATGAGACAAGAAAAGAAAATCATACGTCAATCATATTATGAAACACTATCCAATTTATTCAGAATACTATAACAAAACTCCATCCTTAAATGAGGTGAAAGAAGATTTGTAAGTAAACAGTTTAGAAAACGCAAAACACATTTAAACCCTATTTCATAAATTACTATCGATACTCAGAAGATTACTGGAATTCTTTTCTACTGCCTTGTAAATGGTCTATAGATTTGTATATATACTACTCAGTATGATAAAATTTAGTTCAGTTACAAAACGCATAGCAGAGATGAAATTTCAATTTCTGAAACTTATGCCAAAAAGCTGAAATGAACTCAAATTCTTTTGTACAATCCTATATATTATCTGCAGATTTTTATGCACTCCGCATATTAATCTAATATTTAATTCAGTCAAAATACACAAAACACAATTAAAACGCTCTTCCAGCAATCCCCGTCCTTAAATGGAAATGAATCCAGTTGTTTGCGTAATTCTACAATCATATCTTACTATCAGGGCTCGGAAGTAGCGCGCTACAAGTAGCGAAACTACAGTAGCCGCTACTTTTACCAGTAGTTTGTAGTGTAGCGCACTACATTAAAAAAAGTGTAGTGTAGCGAGTAGCGCGATACAAAATATCAGTAGTTTGTAGCGAGCATCGACGCTACTTTTGACGCTACTTTAGAAGGGAGGACAAAAGTGCCAATCTTCAAACCACGTGATTATAACTTGTTTCTTTTGTGCGAAATTTGTTCTCTGCAAAAATTTGCGAACGTCAGCGACAAATCTCAGTTGCAGTGTCATATATTTCTCCATAGACGACGGGCACGGTCACAAATTAACTGTAATTTTCACAGTTTGGGTGTCAGAAACTTCTTGTATTGTTATTTAAATCCATAGAAATCTTCTCAATATAATGCATTTTTATATGACTACGATTTTCTTTTACCAAAATATAGTCGTCTGGCTATATTAAATCTTTATCTGACTAATTTCTTTTCCCTTTTGCCTCGCACCCCCAGCAAGCAAAGAAATGTAAAACCTTTATTAAAGAAAAAACAAGAACGAAAAATCATGCGTCAAGCATAGATTATGTAACACTTTCCAACGCTTCCAAAATAGTTTTACAAATCATACCGTTTAATAAGCTAAAAGATAACATCTAAGAAATCCGAATACTTTTATTCAGCCCTGTATAGGATCTATAGATTTGTATATATACTACATAGGATGCTAAATTTTAGTTCAGTTAGGAAACGCGTAGCACAGTTTAAAATTTTCCGTCTGGAGTTAAATAATACGGAAATGTGTTCGCGAACTTTTGTTCCGATTATTTCCCTGTATAGGATCTACAGAATTTATACACACCATGTAATAGACAAAAAGCGAGTTAAAATTAAAATCGCGTTCATTAACTTAAAACGCACTTCCAGGAATTATTGTTAACAGACAGTAGAGAATTCTTTTGTGTGTCCCTGTAAATGAACGATGACTGCTATATACACAATATTCTGTAGTAAGCCTCTTGTAATGCACCTTATATAAATTTCAATGTGTTTAAAATAGGAAAACATTATTTAAATAAACCGCAGACGATTTTTCTCCATAGACGTAATGTAACTGAATTCTTTTGACTGTCCCTGTAAAGTAACTATAAGTGCTATGCACACCCTATTCCATATTAAGCTTCTTCTAATACACCTTAGTGATATATATAAATTTCAATACGTTTAAAATAGTGAAACATTATTTAAATAAACCGCAAATGATTTTTCCCCATAGACGGCAATGTAATGGAATTCTTTTGAGTGTCCCTGTAAAAAACTATAAGTGCTACACACTTCCGTTGAAATAGGGAACATGCTATAGATAACGATTACAACATATAAAAATTGCAGAGCAATCCGAGCATATTTACGGGAGTTAGAGCACGGACAGACGGCCAGACAAACCGAAGTCATAAACACTTTTCAACTAGGTTGGAAAGTGTTAAAAAGGAAACAAAAAAAAGAACGGATTTATCTAAAAGTAAATCCTCTAAATTATCCCTAACCTCTCAAATTCACGCTTTCCCCTGGTAGCATACTAAGGAGTTTAAAATATTTTAAAATCTTTATTTTTATACAAAAATAAAATCTTTCACTCCATTTTTTGCTCTCTAATGACAATAAATAAAAATTATTTCCTTGTCCCCAAAATTTACGCTTCCCTTTTTGCCCCTCCTCTAGCATAGAGTTTCAAATATTTAAAACTCTTTATTTTTTTTTAAAATGGCCACATTTGTTTACAAATACATCTAAAATATTTAAGTTATATATATATATATATATATATATATATATATATATATATATATATATATATATATAAATCTTCTGCCCTAAATAGTGCTCTGTAGTGACGAGAAATAATCAGAATTATAAATTATCCCCCTTCCCCTGAAATCTCCCCCACCTCTCCATATACAAAATTTAAAACTCTTCTTTTTTTTTAAGTTCCGTATTCTTTGCTGTCTGGCAACATTAAATAAATAATCAATCATCTAAAATATTCACCTTCGAACAAAATTTCTGCTCCCTTCCTGCCAGTTTAGAATCGTTAGAACTCTAATTAAATATATATATATATATTCGAAAAAGCAGAGAAAAAGAACAAGTACACCATTTTATTATTTAAAGTACCCTAGGAAGGATTGATTTCTGCTTTCAAACAAACTAGCAGCTGTAACGTAAAGTGTCAGTATGCCCCTGATTTATTATTTGCTGGATTTACTGATAAAACCACAAAGTACTCACTCGTCAAAAAAATTAATTTTCTTGCTGGCAACCCTTTGTCTTCTTACTCATTATTAAAACCTTGTGTTTTAATGTGGGGATGCTTCTTTTGAGATTAATGTAATAGAATGACAGACAAAAATAGTATAGAACTCCCTGGTCGGCATATAATAAATATTTTGAAGTTATAGAACAACAAGAAAGTGGTAATTATTCTGTGTAACATGTAAGCTTTGTCCAATTAATAAGAAGTTATCATTATCAAAATCATCTGCTTACAACTTGAAGTTGAACATATAGGTTAGTTAGCATTTTCATTATTAATAATAATTACTGGATCGCATCTCGCACCGAATATCTAAATCGTTATTCACTAAAATTCATAAATCATTAAAAATAGTATTTTCGAATTAAGATCCCTGGTTCAGAAAATATTCTTATCAAACTGTTCATTATCGCAATTTTTTATTTTTTATTTTTTTTTTGATAATACGTCTTTTGATCGTTGTGAAATATTTGTCCAATGTATGCATACAAATTAATTTACTGCATATATTTCCTTTTGAAGATTCCAAGAGATAAAACAAGGGTGGTTGGAAATAAAAATATATTATTTTAAAAAATGCCTAAGATTGCTTAATTTTGTTTTTATGGCTATTTATTTTTATTTTAGCTGCACAGGTTTTTTATCGCTAAAATAATTGATTTATAAGGTTTTATATTTGATTTGATATTGGTTAGCTTGGTGTTTTAATGAAATATCTTTATCTTTGCCTCCAGAATGAATCTAAAGTCCAGTATGTTGAAATTCGGGTTTTCAAAGGGAAACAAACAAAAATAGATAGAAAGGAAAAGAAAAGCTAGGATTTAACTTATGCAAGTCTATATGATATTGTTCAATTTTTAAGTTGCTTTCAGGAACTATATTTAAATTCTAAGGAAATAGGACTATTTGATCTATTAAAAAAATAATGTCTATTCAAATTCACCAAGGGCTATCCGCTCTTAAGTTTGTTCTCAAATCCAAACTGGCTACTTTATGAAATATTCTTTAATTCAATTTTGTTCGGAAACGCATGAAAATGCAGGTGTTCTTATTCAGAAACTTTGTAACCGAAAGACGTTTTCCACTATTCTTTATTTTATTAGTAGAGAGAAAATGGGGCTCCGACCTCAGGAGGAGCTTTGGAGCCGGAGGAAGGAGGAGGGAGGGCTCCTCCTCACGAAGTGCCCTCCTCCTCCCAAAGTGCCCTCCTCCACCACTTAAAATAAGATATGGGATTAATTGAGGATTAGTGTTAATTAATATTAATTGCGAGACTTAGAAATTTTTCGAAGCAATTTTTTTTTCAACTAGAGTAGGGTGGGAAATATTTTTTCGGTTTGTGAATTGTATTTAAAAATAGTAATTAAAAATGGTCATTCATTAATTTTAATTAGGGAACTTAGAAATTTTTCGAAGCAATTTTTTTTTCAACGAGAATATGCAGTTTGAATATGAGTGTATGCAGTCTAAGTGAATGAATAATTAAAAATGGTCATTAATTAATTTTAATTGGGGAACTTTGAAATTTTTCGAAGCAATTTTTTTTAAACTAGAGTAGGCTATTCGATATACACGTTAGAGCACATTAGAGATGAATTTTAAAAGTCAGTAATGGTTTAATTAAAAATGGTGATTAAGGAATAATGAGCGTACTTAAGAAATTTTCGCGAGATTTTTTTTTTCAACGAGAGTACGCAGTTTGAATATGAGTGTATGCAGTAGAAGTGAATGAAATAAATTAAAAATGGTGATTCAATAACTTTAATTGGGGAACTACTTAGACATTTTTTTTCTTTTAAACCAAAAATAGAATTTTTAGAGTTAAAAAATAGAATTTTTAGTTTTAAAAATTGCCAAAAGTAGAATTTTCAACTGAAAGTAATCTAAGATATAAACTCTCAACTGGAATGAATTTTGCATTAAGGTGTGAGCTTTTAGCTAGAAGTGACCTAGAGTCAAAACTTCCTGGTCCCAGGAATCACCACGGGGTCATAGTAAAAAATACAGGGTCCCGTATGAATTATACAGCACTAAATTTAACAGCTCGCCCCCTCCCCCTCCCCCCTCCCTTTTTTTACCCAGAGGGACCCTTCGATAGCCTAACAATACACGCTTAAAAAAATACAGAGTGCTACAAAAAGAAGAATTTTAACGTGTATATAAAATAAACATGAATGAAAAATCATGCCTAGCTCCATAATCCGAATCACTTTCCAAAATTAACGAAATGTTATGTGAACAAAATATAATTTTACCAGCTAGTACATAGTTAATTAAAATAGTGAACAGATCCCCTTTAGAATAAAAAATCATCCTTCACAAAAAATCAAATTATGCATAAGATCCCTTCCTAAAATCAGATAATTTACACTTTCGCCTTTTTTTTCAATTCAAGTTAGGCTAAAAGTACAGCTTGCGCATCGATATGTTCAAAATACATAGTTATAGATATTAAGCTACCTTCACAATATAATGGGACTATTTACATCCCAGGGCCCTTCACAAATAATGTAACCCTATTCGAATCCCAGCGGCCTTCACAAAATAAATTCAATAGATTCATGTTATATTACGGCGACAGAAATACGAGGGATATTGGCCTTTAATAAAAATCTAAGATCACTGTTTGAATGAAAAGGCCCCTTCACAATATACCCTGTAAAAATATTATGATTCCACAGATATTTTAAGAAACAGACTGCTATTTTCAAATGAGTACGTATTCATGGGATGTGAAAATAGGTTTTACACGAATGCCTTTTTAGTTTAACGTTTAATATATATATTTTTTAGAATTGAAACTAAGAAAAAAAGACGACTATCCCCTCAACAGACGGGTTGCTGAATCACAATGAGTCATATTAGCAGATAAGCGAAGATCTTGCTTTGACTTGACACGGGGAATCACTCACGATGAGAAATACGGCTATTGAGCTTTTTCTCAAATTTAATCAGTTTCTGACACATTTTAGGTAGGTAAATGTATGAAATGAGCTATTTAAAACTGTAAATGTATGCGAATTATTTCATATATAGTTATTAATATGGTAAGTTTTAAAAGGCTTCATTGTGTATTTATTGAAAAAAAAGAACTAAGAAATAGTCATTCCCTTAAGAATTTTGAGACAAACAGACGGGTTTTTAATGAATTTGATACATGTTATGGTAGAAAAATACAGGGTCCCCTATAAGATATAGGAATTAAATTTCAAATAATATAAAATTACATTCGTTTATGCTATTTGTGTTGCAAAATATAGAAAATTCTACTAAATTGGGTTTTTAGTATTTTAACTTAAAAATTTCTTTTGAGGAATGTATAGGATAACTAACCTTTTGACTTTGTTATTATAAAATATATATTATTGTACTATTTAGTTAGGGCATTATTTAAAAAAATTTTGTTTTTAATATTGAAAAAATATATATAAAAATGTATCTTACCTATAAAGTTTAACCATAATGTACTGGACTTATTCCAAACTCGAATGTATGCTTGTCTTACAACAACTGAACGGTAACGTATTCGCTTATCTCTTAAAACCACGGGATATTGTGACGTCATTGATAAGGCTTATGGTAGAATACAGAATGAATAGGTATTATAAGACAGAAAAATAAAATAAAATAATCATAAATCATAAATTTTGCATACTTCATACAAACACTTACAGTTTGAGAAATGATTGCTACTATTAATCATATGAGAAAATGAATCATTAGCTAATCTTATTAGTGTATGTCATATTTAACTAACAGGCTCAAACATGCGTGAATTTTGACTAGAATTATTCACTGAATGTAAAAAAATGATTATTATCGTTTAACATTTTAAAATCCTATTAAAAGCATATACATTAGTATGCTTGTGAAAGGTATATTTTTAAGACGAAACATTGTGTGAAGTGTCCTGTTTTAGGGTTAAAAGTTTCGTGAAGGGGCCTGTTTCGAAATGACTTAAGAACGCACAATTTATTTCTAAACATATCCATAACTACAAATAGTATAGTTTGTATGCATCATGAAAATACATGAATATATTTATATATTATACTATAGTTTTCGAAATATTTTTTCAAAGTTATATTCATATAATAAAGCGAGATTGATACCGTTAATGTATACGAATTCCTTCCTGTTACACTTTATAGCTTCAACTCGATTCGTTATATATGCTTCTTTGTGTATTCAATGAAAAATAATAACTAAGAAATAAAATTAAAAATAGTAATTAAGAGGTAGCCTTAAGAATTTTTTGGGATAAGAGATTGGTTTTAATTAAATAGGTTAATGAATCTAATTCGATACAAGTCATACTAAAATAGAAATTACACTAAAAATACAGGGTCCCCCACAATATATATGAATTATACTCCACTAAATTTAATAGCACCCTCCCCTATTTTCATAGAAATGGCTTCAATATAATTTAGGCTATCAATATACAATTCAAAAAATACATAGTGACCACAAGAAGGATAGGAATTCGATATATACTACTACTTAAGTAAAATATAATTTCTCTTATCGCATAAAATATATTAAAAAGTCCTGTAAAAATATATTGACAAGACATGAACTATTAATACATGAGTTAAAACATATTGGTTATACAAAACATATATATAGAAATATATATATATATATAAATTTATCATTACCTAAAAATTTCAAGCACGATTTACTGGACTTCACCTAAATTCAACTAGATTCTTCACCACGTGGTTTGATGACATCACTGATCGCGATAACATTCTAGATAAGATTCACTGATAAGAACACATTTCAATTCATTTCTTCTAAAGAAAGTATACGAACTGATTCTAAGGTCTAGGTATGTAGATATATAGTAGGGTAGTACTAATATATTTTTATAGTACTTTTTATTTTGTTTTAAAAGAAATGGTTATTTTTCTCTTTACGTAGGGTAGTCAAAATTAAAACATAAAATATTAAATTTAATCTTTAGTAATACAAAGACTTACACATACAGAAACGTTTGTGGTGAAAAGTTATAGATATTAAACCCTGCTCATAAAATAATGCGACTATTTATATATTTTTTTTCATTCATGTGCATCACATATAATTATAAAATTCAATTTTTTTTTGTTAAGGATATTCCAAAAACTCATGCAATAAAACGCTTGTGAAACCGAAAATTGGATATAATCTGTGTTCTAATTGTGAAAAAGTATTAGGTTAGAAACGTATACATGATTACAATCATCTATCAGAGATGTATACAGGGGAGCTGTACATATGGAATGTAACTTCAACTATAAGCAGTGTAAAACAATTCCTGTTATATTCCATAACTCGAAAAACTATGATGGTCATCATATTATGACAAAGCTAGGAAAGTTCAAAGATCATGAAATCGACGTGATTGTCTCTTCTTCTATGAAGAATTATATAACCTTTAAAATCAGAAAGCCAACATGTCCTATTTATAGGGCCTTCATATATTATTTTTGTTTGCGCTGGTTTTGAACCCGAGAACTTCAGCTTGGACTTATTATTGATACGCTAACCATTGAGCTGCCTGTGCCCTGATGCTTTCTCGCTTTCTTATAAATACTATCTATTACAATCACACTTTTTTTGACTCGTGATATATCATTTGAATCGGCCTATGTATATGTTGGGTTTGCTATACTAGAGGTCTCTAAACTTCCATTATAACTTTATATAGAATACTTAACTTACCATATTCAAACACACAATATTTATAAGGATATAGAACAATGTCGTGATTTCTTTAACTTCTCTAAGTATTCAAAATCACATCGTCTAAACCACACAAGTTTGGAACCCACAAACATATAATCATACTTGTCATTTTATAGCCAGGACGCTAACCACAGGGCTAAGTGAGCCCCCGCTTATTTTATAGTCACCACGCTAACTATTGGGCTTAGTGAGCCCCAGGCTAACTTATACCCACCACGCTGATTATTGGGCTTAGTGAACCCCCGCTTATTTTATAGCCACCACGCTAACCACAGGTCTGAGTGAGCACCAGACTATTTTATAGTCACCACGCTAACTATTAGGCTGAGTGAGCCCCAGGCTATTTTATACCCACCACGCTAACTACTGGGCTTAGTGAGTCCCCGTTTATTTTATAGCCATCACGCTAACCACAGGGCTAAGTGAGCCCCCGTTTATTTTATAGCCACCACGCTAACCACGGGGCTAAGTGAGCCCTCCGCTTATTATATAGTCAACATGCTAACTACTGGGCTGATGAAGCCCCAGGTATTTTATAGCCATCACGCTAACTACTCGGCTGAGTGAGCCCCAGGTTATGTAGTCACATGAATATGATTTCCAAGGTATATGTCCTTACTTGATTTAGACCATTGCCTATGGTAAGATAAAGCTGGGAATTAAATTGATAAACTCAATACATTTCCCTCGAAAACTCACTTGTATTTTATTAAATATCTGTAGAATTCAGCATAGTTTACTAAAATTATATACATTCTCATTAGTTTATGAATCTACTAAATTATAATATCTATATGGTAACTTGGATTATTAGTATTCCCAGTTAAAAATTTCTTTTGTAGATTTAATATAATAAACACTAACATGAGTCTGACTAAACTTTTACCATTTTCATTTCAACTTAGTTTTAGGAAATTTATCTATATAGCTTTAAATTTTACTGTTTAGTTAGTCTATTATTCCAAAGTATTATTTTTTTAGTTCTAATATTTAAAACATATACATATCGTTTTACATAGCAATTATCAAATTAATTTAAAGTCATATTTAAATATATATATATATATATATACAGTGAACTTCCGTTAAGACGGCCCCGTTTAAGATGGATTTCTCGTTATTACGTACAAAAACAAAATCCCCGGTTAAGGTCTATAGGAAGTGCATGTAACAGACATCTTTTAATACGTACAGTTTAAGAGTTCATTCGTTAAGATGGACAAATATTCGTCAGGACAACGAAATCCCAAATTTTTTTCTATTCCATTTTTAAGATGAAAGGAGTAGAAACCTCGCCTCTGGCGTCACGGAACAGCCGTGCGGGCGCCGCTTGCTCTCTGATAGCGTGCGCTGACTGGCTAAAAAGGGGGGGGGATGAAAGGGTTTCAGTTCACGTTCGGTTTCATTCAGTGTCTAATGTGGGAAGAAAAAATTTCTAGTTTCACACTTTATTCTTCGCTTTAAACAATACATTTTCTTTTTGCGTTTCTGTAATGGCTGCAGCTTCGAGTAAAAAAACTGCATTAACTTTATTGGATAAAGTAAAAATCATCCAAAAACTTGAAAAGAGATCTAAACAAATCGATGTGGTGAAAGAGCTTGGACTTAAACGTTCAACTGTGAACTCAGTATGGTTGAAACGTAAAGCAATAATGGATACTTTTGAATCGGGAGATGTCATGGGTTCTCGAAAGAAAATTCGAGGATCAGGCCACCCAGAACTGGAAGCTGCATTGTTGAAATGGTTTAAACAAATGCGTTCTGAGAACATTGCAATTAATGGTCCACTTCTTAAAGCAAAGGCATTGAAAATGGCCAAATTGCTGAATATTGATTCCTTCAGTGCAAGTGAGGGATGGCTGACGCGATTCAAGAATCGACATGGTCTAGTTTTTAAAACAGTGAGCGGTGAAGCTGGAAATGTACCAGAAGAAAAAATAAAAGAGTGGAAAGCGAATTTGCCATGCCTTCTCAAGGGCTACGATGCTAAAAATGTATTCAACATTGATGAAACTGGACTTTTTTATAAAGCTCAGCCTTCTCAAAGTTTGCACTTCAGACGAGAAAAGTGCACAGGTGGAAAACATTCAAGATTACGCGTTACTGTTCTAGTAGGGGCTAACATGGATGGTTCTGAGAAACTGCCTCTCCTTGTTATCGGAAATTCTAAAAATCCCCGCTGTTTCAAGGGGGTTAAAAGTTATCCTACAAAATATGAAGCCAATTCTAAGTCATGGATGACCATGCAATTCTTTGAAAAGTATATAAGGGAGT
Organism: Maratus michaelseni; assembly: GCA_963931845.1. Classification (NCBI taxonomy): domain Eukaryota; kingdom Metazoa; phylum Arthropoda; class Arachnida; order Araneae; family Salticidae; genus Maratus; species Maratus michaelseni. The sequence continues at coordinate 428,711,480 of OZ007586.1, forward strand.
TAGACAGGCGTTTCTCTAAAGAAAAAAGACAAGTTCTGATATTTATAGATAACTGCCCGGACCATCCTACAGAAATACCTCAACTGAAATCCATAAAAATTCTTTTTTTCCCTGCCAATTGTACCAGCGTTTTGCAACCAATGGACCAGGGCGTCATAAAATCCTTAAAAGTGCACTATCGTTGAATGCTCCTGACACATTTGATGAGTTCAATTGAAACATTGACAAATTCTGATGTCAATGTGCTAAAATGCATGGAGTGGGTTCAACGAGACTGGACTCTTGTTTCATCGACTACAATTTCAAATTGCTTCAAACATGCAGGCTTTGTAAACGAAACTGAAACTTCAGAATCGTCAGATGAGATTATTCATGATATCCACGAACTTCAGACATTGCTTAATGATGCAGCATCTTTGGGATGTGACATTCCGACAGAAATAGATGCTGACGGTTTTGCAAATTTTGATAACGATGTGAGAATTGTTGAAAAATTGACCGATCAGGAAATAATCGATGAAGTAAAAGAAAATCCAGGAACATCTAGCGATAGTGAAAAGGAAGGAGAAATCTGTCCTCCAAAAGTGCAAGATATTCGGGTGCAAGATGTCCGTGATATGCTGATGACAATTAGGAAATTTTATCAATCAACTGAAAATGTTTCTGAGAGCACATTTGAATATTTGGCTAAACTTGAGAATGATATCGAAAGAAGGTCTCTTACCAAGAAAACACAAATGAAGATTACTTCTTATTTTGGATAGCCTTTTAAGTACTCTCTACCGTTTTCTTTCATGTACTAACATTTTGCACCTGTAACAATGTAAGTATGCTTAAATGTAATCTCGAGTTTCAAATATACATTTGTTTTTTCATTTTGAAATTGTTCTCGTACATTCTTTTTTTTTTAGTATTTTTAGTAAAGTAGCATAAAATGGTCTGAGAAATCAAATTTTTAGTTATATTTTAATATTTATGCACATAATAAGTACTTTTTACTGTAATGTAAAACGTCAAATTTGTGAACTCCTGTTATAATGGACTCTCGTTAATACGGACAAAAAACGCTTCCCCTTGACTATCCGTCTTAACGAGAGTTCACTGTATATATATACAGATACTATTCTTACCTAATACGCCAGCTAGCTAAACACCCAGCCGTCTCACACCAAGACTCTGAGAAAAGTGAATGCTTGTTCAGGGCCTTATCAGCTAATATAATCACTGATAAGATTTGATCATGTGATATGTGGCGTCACTGATTAAGTGATATCACGTGACATTGTGGTATCATTCAATACGTCACCAGTGACGTCACATATCACATTATCAAATCTTATCAGTGATTATATTAGCTGATAAGGCCCTGAACAAGCATTCACTTTTCTCAGAGTCTTGGTGTGAGACGGTTGGGTGTTTAGCTAGCTGGCGTATTAGGTAAGAATAGTATCTGTATATATATATATTTAAATATGACTTTAAATTAATTTGATACCTGCAGTAACTAACTAAACAGTAAAATTTAAAGCTATATAGATAAATTTCCTAAAACTAAGTTGAAATGAAAATGGTAAAAGTTTAGTCAGACTGATGTTAGTGTTTATTATATTACATCTACAAAAGAAATTTTTAACTGAGAATACTAATAATCCAAGTTACCATATAGATATTATAAGTTAGTAGATTCATAAACTAATGAGAATGTATATAATTTTAATAAACTATGCAGAACTTCTACAGATATTTAATAAAATACAAGTGAGTTTTCGAGGGAAATGTATTGAGTTTATCAATTTACTTCCCAGCTTTATCTTACCATAGGCAACGGTCTAAATCAAGTAAGGACATATACCTTGGAAATCATATTCATGTGACTACATAACCTGGGGCTCACTCAGCCCAGTAGTTAGCGTGATGGCTATAAAATACCTGGGGCTTAATCAGCCCAGTAGTTAGCGTGTTGACTATATAATAAGCGAAGGGCTCATTTAGCCCTGTGGTTAGCGTGGTGGCTATAAAATAAACGGGGGCTCACTTAGCCCTGTGGTTAGCGTGGCGGGTATAAAATAGCCTGGGGCTCACTCAGCCTAACAGTTAGCGTGTTGACTATAAAAAAAACCTGGGGCTCACTCAGCCCAATAGTTAGCGTGTTGACTATAAAATAAGCAGGGGATCACTAAGCCCAATAGTTAGCGTGGTGAGTATAAATTAGCCTGGGGCTCACTAAGCCAAATTGTTAGCGTGGTGACTATAAACTAAGCGGGGCTCACTTAGCCCTGTGGTTAGCGTCCTGGCTATAAAATGACAAGTCTGATTATATGTTTGTGGGTTCCAAACTTGTGTGGTTTAGACGATGTGATTTTGAATACTTAGAGAAGTTAAAGAAATCACGACATTGTTCTATATCCTTATAAATATTGTGTGTTTGAATATGGTAAGTTAAGTATTGTATATAAAGTTATAATGAAAGTCATATATGCAAAGTTTAGAGAACTCTAGTATAGCAAACCCAACATATACATAGGCTGATTCAAATGATATATCACGAGTCAAAAATAGTGTGATTGTAATAGATAGTATTTATAAGAAAGCGAGAAAGCATCAGGGCACGGACAGCCCAATGGTTAGCGTATCAATAATAAGTCCTTGCTCAAGTTCGCGGGTTCGAAACCAGCGCAAACGAAAATAATGTATGAAGGCCCTATAAATAAGACATGTTGGCTTTCTGATTTTAAAGGTTATATAATTATTCATAGAAGAAGAGACAATCATGTCGATTACATGATCTTTGAACTTTCCTAGCTTTGTCATAATATGATGACCATCATAGTTTTTTGAGTTATGGAATATAACAGGAATTGTTTTACACTGCTTATAGTTGAAGTTACATTCCATATGTACAGCTCCCCTGTATACATCTCTGATAGATGATTGTAATCATGTATACGTTTCTAACCTAATACTTTTTCACAATTAGAACACATATTATATCCAATTTTCGGTTTCACAAGCGTTTTATTGCATGAGTTTTTGGAATATCCTTAACAACAACAAAACAAAATTGAATTTTATAATTATATGTGATGCACATGAATGAAAAAATATATATAAATAGTCGCATTATTTTATGAGCACGGTTTAATATCTATAACTTTTCACCACATACGTTTCTGTATGTGTAAGTCTTTGTATTGCTAAAGATTAAATTTAATATTTTATGTTTTAATTTTGACTACCCTACGTAAAGAGAAAAATAACCATTTCTTTTAAAACAAAATAAAAAGTACTTTAAAAATATGTTACTACTAACCTACTATTTATCTACATACCTAGACCTTAGAATCAGCTCTTATACTTTCTTTAGAAGAAATGAATTGAAATGTGTTCTTATCAGTGAATCTTATCTAGAATGTTATCGCGATCAGTGATGTCATGAAACCACGTGGTGAAGAATCTTGTTGAATTTAGGTGAAGTCCAGTAAATCGTGCAAGAAATTTTTAGGTAATGATAAATTTATATATATATATATATATATATATTTCTATATATATGTTTTGTATAACCAATATGTTTTAACTCATGTATTAATAGTTCATGTCTTGTCAATATATTTTTACAGGACTTGTTAATATATTTTATGCGATAAGAGAAATTATATTTTACTTAAGTAGTAGTATATATCGAATTCCTATCCTTCTTGTGGTCACTATGTATTTTTTGAATTGTATATTGATAGCCTAAATTATATTGAAGCCATTTCTATGAAAATAGGGGAGGGTGCTATTAAATTTAGTGGAGTATAATTCATATATATTGTGGGTAACTCTGTATTTTTAGTGTAATTTCTATTTTAGTATGACTTGTATCGAATTAGATTCATTAACTTTTTTAATTAAAACCAATCTCTTATCCCAAAAAATTCTTAAGGCTACCTCTTAATTACTATTTTTAATTTTATTTCTTAGTTATTATTTTTCATTGAATACACAATGAAGCATATATAACGAATCGAGTTGAAGCTATAAAGGGTAACAGGAAGGAATTCGTATACATTAACGGTATCAATCTCGCTTTATTATATGAATCTAACTTTGAAAAAGTATTTCGAAAACTATAGTATAATATATAAATATATTCATGTATTTTCATGATGCATACAAACTATACTATTTGTAGTTATGGATATGTTTAGGAATAAATTCTGCGTTCCTAAGTCATTTCGAAACAGGGTCCTTCAAACAGACCCCTTCACGAAACTTTTAACTCTAAAACAGGACACTTCACACAATGTTTCGTCTTAAAAATAGACCTTTCACAAGCATACTAATGTATATACTTTTAATAGGATTTTAAAATGTTAAACGATATAAATCATTTTTTTACATTCAATGAATAATTCTAGTCAAAATTCACGCATGTTCGAGCCTGTTAGTTAAATATGACATACACTAATAAGATTAGCTAATGATTCATTTTCTCATATGGTTAATAGTAGCAATCAATTCTCATACTGTAAGTGTTTGTATGAAGTATGCAAAATTTATGATTTATGATTATTTTATTTTATTTTTCTGTCTTATAATACCTATTCCTTCTGTATTCTACCATAAGCCTTATCAATGACGTCACAATATCCCATCGTTTTAAGAGATAAGCGAATACGTTACCGTTCAGTTGTTGTAAGACAAGCATACATTCGAGTTTGGATGAAGTCCAGTACATTATGGTTAAACTTTATAGGTAAGATACATTTTTATATATATTTTTTCAATATTAAAAACAAAAATTTTTTAAATAATGCCCTAACTAAATAGTACAATAATATATATTTTATAATAACAAAGTCAAAAGGTTAGTTATCCTATACATTCCTCAAAAGAAATTTTTAAGTTAAAATACTAAAAACCCAATTTAGTAGAATTTTCTATACTTTGCAATACAAAAAGCATAAACGAATGTAATTTTATATTATTAAAAATTTAATTCCTATATCTTATAGGGGACCCTGTATTTTTCTACCATAACGTGTATCAAATTCATTAAAAACCCGTCTGTTTGTCTCAAAATTCTTATAGGAATGACTATTTCTTAGTTCTTATTTTTCAATGAATACACAATGAAGCCTTTTAAAACTTACCAGATTAATAACTATATCTGAAATAATTCGCATACATTTACAGTTTTAAATAGCTCATTTCATACATTTACTTACCTAAAATGTGTCAGAAACTGATTAAATTTGAGAAAAAGCCCAATAGCCGTATTTCTGGTCGTGAGTGATTCCCCGTGTCAAGTCAAAGCAAGATCTTTGCTTATCTGCTAATATGACTCATTGTGATTCAGCAACCCGTCTGTTGAGGGGATAGCCGGTTTTTTTTCTTAGTTTCAATTCTAATATATATATATTAAACGTTAAACTAAAAAGGCATTCGTGTAAAACCTATTTTCACATCGCATGAATACGTACTCATTTGAAAATAGCAATCTATTTCTTAAAATATCTGTGGAATCATAATATTTTTACAGGGTATATTGTGAAAGGGCCTTTTCATTCAAACAGGGATCTTAGATTTTTATTAAATGCCAATATCCCTCGTATTTCTGTCGCCGTAATATAACATGAATCTATTGAATTTATTTTGCGAAGGACGCTGGGATTCGAATAGGGTTACATTATTTGTGAAGGACCCTGGGATGTAAATAGTCCCATTATTTTGTGAAGGTAGCGTAATATCTATAACTATGTATTTTGAACATATCGATGCGCAAGCTGTACTTTTAGCCTAACTTGAATTGAAAAAAAAGGCGAAAGTGTAAATTATCTGATTATTTTTTAGTGGTGAAATAAGGCGAAATATTCTATTAAAAAATTGTAGCAGAACGTTGCGCACACTGCGAATTTGATCTCAGCCAACCATACCTGTTAGCATAACTTTTTAAATAATATTGTGTCTGGGTTAATGCAATGTCTGAGAAAATTTGCAAAATTCTAATGTACTAATAATTTTGAAATTTTGCATTTTATTTCTCTAAATTCCCTTATAATGAACGGAATGATAATGAACGGAATGTAACCACATTTTATATTTATTAGGTTGATGCAAAAGTTCTGTCGTACTTTTATACCTAATTTCTATATCTTTAATACCGGGAAAATTTTAATGCATGTTAATTTTAGTATACTTGCTTGCTTTGAACTTATAGACAAAATCACCAGGTGTTAAAATTTTTCCAGTATGAAAGGTATTAAAATTAGGTGTTAAAATACGACCGAACGTTTGCACCAACCTTGTACATAGTTTCCAACATGCGGATAACTTTCGAAAAGTTATGTCAGCGTGACCCAGGTAAAATAAGCAAGCTTTATATCTGGAAGTGTTCTTAAAAAAGGACATTATATAAGAAACATAAAGAAACAAGACACAATTTAACAAATAATTTTTCTGGTTCAAAACGTGTTTATTTGCTACATTAGATATCGATACAGTTTTGCGGAAATTAGCGGTAAGTTGGCAAATATGTATTTAGGCACTTGGGGAAGATGAATTCACGGAAGTTGGAGGCATGGGAAATTCAGTTCCACAAAAACACTTGGTAAAATTTAGCATAGTTGCCAACTTACCAATATTTTCCGTAAAATTGTGTCTATTTAACTCAGGTCAATTGAGCACCGGAAATTTTATTTAATATATGGTATTAAATATGAATCACAACAAAAACAAGTCACAATTTATTTTCAAAAAATTTTTGGTTCGAAACGTCTTTACTTGCTATAGACATAGCTGCCAGTGACGACTACTTTTTTTATTTTCTCCTTCACTATTTTTCGGCAAACATAATCTACCTCGAAGATATGTAGAAATCTATAAAAGCATCTATCATAAAGTTTATTGTTCAAATTTAGTGGTGAAGGAAATAATAAAAAGTAGTCGCCAGTGGCAGACCTAGCTATATTTTATAAGATATCGGAATAAATGTTCGTAAAATATCGCTAAATTGGCATCTATGGGTTAATCATAGCTGTCAACATACTAATACCGGATTCGTCATAAATTCGTGCAAACTTTAAAAATTCATAATAAAAGAAGTAATGCTCGAAAAATTTTTCGGTTTACGCGAGAATGATCAGAAGGATTTTGGATTTTTTTTCCATGTATAATAAAAATTGATTCCGAAAGTAACCGATAGATGGTTCTCACACGTCAGACTGAGGCGTTTTATGCAAATCAGGTTCGCAATAAAACACCTGGATGGAAATGGATTCGTCATTCGATCTCGGCAGCATGCTATCGTTGCCAGATCGAGCGCTGGTGGTTAAACTTTTCTACAAGACTGGTGAATCCACAACTATTGGATTGCGAAAGTTTCGCATGGAGAAAGGACTTAAGGCGTAAAAAATCCCTATTTCATTGAATGGGATACTCAATTTAGTACGACGTTTTGAGAAAACGGGGAGTATGGAGGATCGTCTACGTAGTGGCAGACCATCCTCGAGCGCGGATCGCGTCCATGTTGTAAAAAGTGTCATGGAAGAATTGGCAGCCGAGACATTAACAGGGAGTAACAGTGCTCGTGAAGCTGGGCGAATAACGGAGATTCCGGAATCTTCAATTCGACGTATTCTGCACGGAATCTTGGATCTGTATCATTACAAGATACATGCACTTCACCAGTTATTACCGGCAGATACAGATAAAGATTAAAGTTTGCTGCATGGGCGCTGGCACAAATGGAGCGTGACCCACAATGGTTGCTGAACGTCATGTGGACGGATGAAGCACACTTTTCACTGCATAGTGACGTCAATACGCAAAATAGTCGTATGTGGGCAACGTCAAACCCTCGTGAGTACCTGACCAAGCCACTGGATATTCCTCGTGTGACTGTTTAGTGTGGCTTCACCGTGTCTTTCATTCTGGGTCCTTTCTTTTTGAAAAGCCTTGTCCTGAATCCGACTGGAAAACCTGTACAGTCACTGCAGAACGGTATCTTAAGCTTTTGCGTGACCACGTTGTGCTTGCATTTCAGGAAAAACATGCGTTACCTGTTGTCACCTTCATGCAGGATAGTGCCCCGCCCCACTTTGCACGGAAGTCAACACGTTCCTGTTGGACACTTTCACTGAAGACCGAGTGATAAGTCGAGGTTGTAAGTTTGAGTGGCCCGCACAATCTCCAGACTTGACCACGGCAGATTTTTGGTTGTGGGGATATTTAAAGGCTCGTGTATACCGGGGCTCCCCAGCCACTTTGGTGGAACTGAAAGATGCCATTCGACGGACCGTCGATGAAATCGATGCCGGCATGCTACACTCAGCTGTAACAGACGTATTGACGCGCCTCACTTGCCTAATACCTGGTGGTGGTCATGTTGAGCATATTTTACCTTAAAATAAATGCACAGTGTCATGTTATTGTGATTTGTTTCATTGTCTGTTTGTGATTTGCATAAAACTCCTCAGTATGACATGTGAGCGCCCTCTATCGGTTACTTTTGGAATAATTTTTTATTATACATGGAAAATAAATCCAAAATTCTTCTGATCATACTCGCGCAAACCGAAAATTTTTCCGAGCATTACGTCTTTTATTATAAATTTTTAAAGTTTGCACGAATTTATGACGCACCCGGTATATTCCAGGACACTGTGTCAATGTGACACAAGAAAAATACAAGCATTTGGAACTAGAAAACTGTTTAGTAAAATGGATCTTGCTTTTTCTTATTTAATTTAATTTAATAAAATTTTCTCTCCGAAACATATTTATTCGACTTCAGTCAAACTGAAACGGTGTGCAGGAAATTATCAGTATGTTGGCAGAAATACAATTAGTACAAATGTTGCCGACAGCAAAAATTTTGGAATTGTCAATGTCCAGAATAATCGCATATTTGCATTATTCACTAACTAGTCAAATGGATTTCTCATGGAGGTTTTCTGTGTATGTGACAGCAGAGCCACAAATATCCCCTTAAAGAACCCATTAGTAAAGTTCAGGTGAATAATTCACTGGAAAGAGTGACGAATTGTACACAGTATGCGTCCGGCGTACCTCAGCAGAGCTTTGGTAATTGACATTTGGTACTATTTATGGCATGGTTTATATCCACGTGTCTTCAAATGTCTAGATAGTAAATGTAGTCTGATTCTGTTCATCAATTTTAGATACAGATGCTCGAAACAATGAAAGTTATTTACAAATGTCTGGCATATTGAGTTTTTCTTTCGTTTAGATCGCCTTTTTGATGACCAAACCAGCGGCTGGGGGGTTGTGCTGATATTGAACCCATGTCACGCTTGGCCAAACCATTCGTAATTATACGTGTTTTTTTTTCTAACCTTACATAAATACGAGTTGTGTACACTTAGAAAAAAAAAACACCGTATATATTGGCGTGTAAGTCGACACCTCTACTGCAAGAGGAATAACAGGTCCTTCCGTTTGAATACAAGTATTTCCAAATAAATTTCAACGCCTTATTTAATCGCTGAATTTGTAATGATTTTCTGCGATTAAATGAGACAAAGAAAACTATTTCGAAATACTGTTATTCAAACAGAAGGACCTGTTATTCATCTAGCCGTAGAGGAGTCGACTTATAATGCAATTATGTAAAGGAATTTATTTTAAAATATACGATACCAATAAATTACTTACTTGATATACCTAAAATGTTATTCACCCTCAATTAAGAACAGTTACACAATTGATTTATAATTCGTAAGTTTAAAGCAAACGTTCATCAAAATCGCTTTTTAAACATGTGCCTCAGAAGAGGCCATAAATTTAAAAGTAAAACTCTTTTTCTATTTATTTAAAATGAATATCTCCATAAATCTTTTACACGAAGTTCACAAGCTATTAACAAGTTTCCTAAGATACAGACTGCCATCCCTATTAAAACTCAGTTGTTTATAATTAATCATCCTTTAGACGTTCAACATTTATAATCACAGTTTGGGCTATAACGAAGTGAAGCACTTAACATAATTAGTTTATCAGGGAATCAGTAACGAAGTTTTATATTACAAATTTTAGATATAAACTTCATTGATTCGTTGAAATGTCCTGGGGCTGAATTGCATTTCCTAATTACATTCCCTGTTCTTGGAAACCATCGAAGAAATACTGTTTGGTTGATAACTGATCAACAGAGTATACTTACAAATAATGGTCAATTAATATTCAGACAGATTATTTATTCTAATTGTGCATTATAACGGCTTATATCTAAAATATAGAGAGATATTTCTTGCTTACGTTTAATGCAAAAATATCTAATATATTAAATATCAATAAATATTACTATATATTAATAAAATAGACTAGTAAATCTGCAGATCAGGAGCCTCAACGTCAGCTCTGTAAGTCATTGATTTTAATCGCACTTTTCATATTATTTAGCATCTTTCAATTCGCAATTTATTTTTTTTATGTTACATACATATTTATAGGCATATAAAATACTTCGGAGGTTTCAGAAATTAGAAGCGTTAAATTAAACACGATTTATGCAATTATATTTTGAAATTCTTATGAATTTCTTATTCTTGTAATTTTTTTAGATAAAAAAATGCGTTTCTTATTTTGATATTCTTTGAAATAGGGTTGCTAAGCAACTAATAAAATAAAGAGGAAAGAAAAAGAAATGCATTTTAGAATTTGTAAAAAATAGGAATATAAAATATTTTATATTTCCCGAACAGTTGCAAAAAATTTTCCATTAATTTAAACAATTTCTAAATTCTAACAGATGTATCGGCAAATTTTCAAAGCTATTGCATATATATAAGACCTACATATCGAAAATGTAGTATCCTTATTTTTACGTTTAAATCCATTATTCAAATATGAGATTTTAATTTCAGTTAAAAATGAAGTTTGAAAATCGTCTGCATCCCCATAGAAAAGCATTATGACCTAAAAAGAAATGTTCTATATTTTTCGAACGAATGAACCCAATGTAACTAAAAACTATACAGCTAATTTTGGGTAGCTCATCAACATATCCACCAAAAATCAACTTAATAGGATGATTTTTACGGCAGTTATCGCGGAACAGACAGACAAACAAACAGACGGAAACCAAAAAATTTTCGCGTCTCCACAGTCAGCCTTCACTGATGTTTCGGAAATTAAATTATAAATTTAGTACGATATAATAAATATGTAAAACAATCACTAAGGTTAAAAATATTTGAATAATTATTTTAGAACCATTGAATGGTAACAAAAGAGTAGTCTGCCTTTTGTTTATTTAATTATTTTTGTCATGAGAACCTCTTTGATATTCTTGTATCTGCACACGTAAGAAATTTTTAACAGATTGATAGACATTAAATATCCAAAATTTATTTAAATGGCATTTTAGTAAATTTCTAATGAATACTGTTTTTCACATCATAATGAAAGAAACTTATGTCCTAAAGAACTTTATTTGTTTAAAAAAAAGTAGCTAAAACAATAATATGGACCAAAGACGTTTCTTAAGTAAGAACTTTGTAAATCATACTGCCTTTTTTCCCATTAGAGATGTTAAATTTTCTTGCTTCGGGAGGAGTAAGAGCTGAACCACCTTAAAACATCGGACTTGCTTAAATATGTATAAAATTAAGTGCGCTTTAGTCTTGGAATGGCATAAATTAAGTAGATCGCAAATACCAGATTATTTTTTCGATTAAAATTGGACGTAGTAATAGAATTTGCCAAAATTTATTTTAAAACCTTTTAAAAGACGACTATACGCATGGTTACTACTGGCGACTACTTTCTCAAAACAAAAATCTTTCTCATACACTTTAACATCACACAAGAGAAATATACTACAAAATTTATTTTTTTTAATAGTGGTGGGAATTGCATATAAAAATAATCACCACTAGTAGTCCTGTATATATCGTCGCTACCATGTCAAACTATCGAATGTGAAAAAATGCACTTTTCATTACTTTTAAAAATGGGCCGATTGTCACCACTAAATTTTATTAGAATTTTCGCCTAGTAAGAATATTAATAACATTTATGTGAATAACAATGTGGCCAGTTTGACATTCTTATTCATTTAGAGATGCCGAATTCTTACCGGAAATTTTGATATAATAAGTTTAACTTTAATGAATTTCGAAATGTCTGTCATTAAATAAAGCAAAAATTTCTGTTTGAAATTTCTGGTATGAATTCAAAACTTCTTCATAAAAAAGTAGGGCAAATTGGCAACCCTGGTGAATAATACTATTAAAATTTAGTGGTAACAATCGGCCCATTTTTAAAAGTAATGAAAAATACATTTTTTCACATTCGATAGTTGGACATGGTAGCGACGATATGGTCAGTAAATTAAGAATCCTTTGCCCAGAGAGATCTCTATTATGATCTAAGTTTCAAAATAAAAACTTAACAAAACATACACACATGCCCTTGACTTTTTTTGAAAAACTACTAATAAATTACACTGCAGTAAATTACTTGCATAGTATTACATTCGCTTTATTCTCTATTGTAATGAACAATATTTTTCTTTCATAAAAGGGTTTTTTTCTACCACAGATAGTGCGAAAGGACAAGAGTAGACCATGAAACTATGAATAAAGAGGAATTGACATATCTTCAAAATGGGGAAGCTTCAACTGTAACCGCTTCCACAGGAGCTGATTAACGTCGGTGCTATCTTTTCCCAGTAAATTTGAATAAAAATTTTCTCCTTATTTATACGCCTTATTCATGCAGAATTTCTATCATAATTAAGGCAAAAATATATATTCGTTTTTACTGTCGGAAGTTTGCCCCGGTGGTAGTCAAACCGTGCGGTTCCACCATATTGTGACAACATAAACAATCCCTCTGTCAAATTCAGTGAAAGCGATTATAATACCACCGGGGCAAACTACGACCAGTAAAAACGAAAAGACATTTTTGGCATTATTTATGGCAGAAAGTTTGTATGGATAAGGCGTTTAAATGAGACGAAAATTTCTATTCACATTTACTGGGGAAACTTTCCTTGGCGGTAATCAAACCATGTTTAGCCGATGTAAACAAACAAAGCCACCATCTTGTGACTGCACCCTCAACAAAGCCATCATCTTGTGACTACACCCTCAGTTGCTTCACTATATGTCTCTTCCTCTTCATTCATAGCTCCATTGAGTAGACAAGCCGTACATTATCGCCCAGTGATTTCATAAAAATTAAATGTTGTCCTTAACCCTTTCAGTGCGGAATTTTTTTTGGGAGTTTTATGCCCTGTGCGGAATATTTTGACCAAAAAAGCGATTTGTTCAAAAACAACAGGAAACTCCGTTAACCCCTAGACGACTTTTGTCGACGCTGATGTAGTCTACAGCACCCAACTCCTAGATATCGACATTAGTCGACTCCCGCACTAAAAGGGTTAAAATGAGTAAACTTTTTTGTAGTTAAACTAGATGTTACCCGTGACTTCGTTCACGTAACATTTAAAGAAATTTTATGCATTAATTAAGCAACATATACAATTAACAAACTCTTTATCATATTTTATAGTAGAAAATACTTCTGATATCTTAATTTGCGTAAAAGGATTACTAACTCTGCAAAAATTGTTACTTTTTGCCTACAAATGGTTGAGAAATACGCCGTAAGCTTTTATATAATAAATATGCAAAACAATCACTAAGGTTAAAAATATATGATAATTATTTTAGGACCATTGAATGGTAACAAAAGAATAGTCTGCCTTTTATTTATTTAATTATTTTTGTCATGAGAAACTCTTTGGTATTCTTGTATCTGCACACGTAAAAAAATTTTAACAGATTGATAGACATTAAATATCCAAAATATATTTAAATGGCATTTTAGTAAATTTTTAATGAATATTGTTTTTCACATCATAATGAAAGAAAATTATGTCCTAAAAGACTTTATTTGTTTAAAAAAAGTAGCTAAAACAATAATATGGACCGAAAACGTTTCTTACAGTAAGAACTTTGCAAATAATACTGCCTTTCCATAAGAGATGTTAAATTTTATCGTGCTCCTTCATAATACTATTTTAATTAAAATAACTACACTTACATATCAACAAACTACTATAGCTTAGAAAGTATCTCTTTAGTCAAATTAAAATAGTCTACTGCACCATTACAGGAATCGTTGTAATCAAAATATGCTTTCCATCTGCCTGTGCTTGATATAAATCACTATTTTCTCTTATAAACGTATCTAGGAATCTGTCACCTAGTTGATTACTCACACGCTCAACGAGATTCTTGCTAAACTTTTTATTAACCCTAGGATTAAATCTAGTTGCGAATACACCACCTAGCTCCACACCAGGGTTTATCAGCGTAATGTCATTAGAATAACTTATGAATGCGTGCAGTCCTTCATAAATAAAAAATTCTGCTTATAACAGGACATAATACACTACTCAAAAAAATTAACGGAGCAAGCAAAGAACTGAATAGAACCGTGCAAGACAGCCATGCATGCGCATAAAGAGAGTACACGTGTATCAATGCGCAATGCAGATCAAAAGATTCAAAAATATTTGTACGGGAGCTTTATTTTTTTTGAAAATATGGAAAGAACATGAAAAGATGGTTTAGGGCAACAATTTGGTTACATGCAAATGGCAAAAAAAAGCGTTGTTTGAAATGATGCACGATGTTTAATATGGCGTGTGGTCCCCTCGAACAGCTAAGACTGCTGAGCACCTGTATTCAATGGATGCGATAAGGTTATCGAGAATACTTTGAGGAATACTGTTCCACTCCTAAAAAATGTCAATCTCCATGTCCCGGACAGTAAAAGGAGGCCTTGGTCTTGTTGCAATGCGTCGTCCGAGTATGTCCCAAACGTGCTCGATCGGATTCCGGACAGGGGAGCATACTGGCCATTCAATACGCTGCATTGTTTCAGCTTCAAGCATGTTCTCCATATCACGAGCTGTATACGGTCTGGCATTATCATGCATGAAAACAAAGGAATCACCAATAGCTGCAGAGTCAGGTACGACATGAGGTCTCAGTATCTCGTCTGCATACATTTGGGCCGTCAAAATGCCTTTCCGAATGATATGCAGGTCCGTACGTCCACCTATGCTGATTCCAGTCCATACCATCAACCAACCTCATCTGTAATGTGATCTTTCATGAACGAATGTGGGATTATTTCAAATTCCCCTTTCCCTCCATACCAAAACACGTTGGTGTCACACTTTAGACTGAATCGGGACTCGTCTATAAGCAGCACTTGACTCCAATCACGTTGCTTCCAATCTCTATGTTCAGCAGCCCATCTTATTCGGGCCGCACGGTGGCTTGAGGTCAACGGAATACAGACAATTAGCCTACGTACATAGAGACTACACTGACGAAGCCGGTTTCGGACTGTTTGGCAGGATAACCTTCGTCTTTTTGCCAAGAGTAACTGTCTTTTCAGCTGAGTAGCATTATCTGTTCTGTCTCGATGAGCTGATAACAGGATATCGAACATCAGATGCTGTGGTAGCACGTGGCCGACCTTGCCCTAGTCGACGTCTAACATTCCCTGTTTTTTTGGAATCCATTCCACAGTTTTGCAATGACACTTCATGCGACTCCAATAGCGTTTACTACACTTCGTTATGTTTGCTTGAATTTAAGTATCCCGATAATACGCAAAGCCATGGATTCCGATTAATCACGTTGTTCTGACATTTTAAGTCACCTTTTCTCAAAAGGAAAGCTGAGCAATTAAATTCACAACTGAGACAGTGAAAAGAACGTTTCTCTGGAATTCCAATTTCTTCACTTACCTCCCTTTTCTGGTTTTTGACGTCATGAAGTTTGATTTGCATATGAAGTTTTCTTCTTCTGTTTCCTGCTACTCCTTAAATTATGCATATTTTATTTTATGTTACTTACCGGTGTAAATATTTGCGTAATTTCATTAAAACCATGTGCTTCCCTAATTGTTTTGAGCAGTGTAGTTATGGCAACTTACCAAAGCTATTTTTTAATTACAAATGAAGCCGAAGGACAATCGATGATATTTTTTTTTTCATTCTAGAACTTTTTTGAGATTAAAATTAAAATGGACGATTTTTGTACTCTTATTTCATCTACTATATACCTGAGTGCGTGGCGTCACATGCACATTATCTATTTAAAACATGAAAGCACTTAAAGAAATCCAGTATTATTGTACTCATAGAAAAAAAATAAACATTAATATTATTAAATACTAAATTTAACTAAAAAAATTATTTACAATGTAATTTAAACACAATTTGCTAAAATTGCGTTTTGAAATTGTGATTTTTGATGCAAAACATTATAAAAAATATATTGTTCTTTTAATAATTGGAATATAATTTCAAACCTGGTGAACGGAAAAGGACGCTACTTTATCGAACTTAACCGAAATATATTCGTTTTTAAAATAAAAATGAATGTTCTACATGAAAAAAATCAAGTCATTTTTTTCCGATAAACCATTTTACTATTAATCCCTTTTGGTGTAACAAGCCATATGAAAGAATAATTAATGAAAAATATTATATTGTTTTCATTAAATAAAATTTTTATTAATAGTGGGCAATTATTGTCCACCTAAATCCAAGGAGCTTAAATATACCTCTTTGGTTGAAGCTAAAGATGAAATAAGTTACGATGTAATGATTTCTAATTATCAATATTTGACAGACGATTTTTCGTTATGTAGAATAAATTATGTTCTGAAGAATAAATTATTTTATGAATCTGAAGTTTGAATACGCAAAAATATGTTTTATTTCTTGGAAAATTTATTTTAATATTAACAAACCAGTAGAAACAATCAACCTTTGTAAAATTAGGAGCTAAGTTATTTATTTTTTATCTCCAAACACATTTAAATAAATGCACTATGTCATTTAAGGTCGAGTTTTAAAAAGAAAAAAACTTCCTTTTCCTCACAGATAGCGCTGAATGTTGCCGGGAAGTTTGATTGTTAGTAGTACTTTTTTAAAAAAGGAGGAGATTGAGTCTGTCATTCAATTGACATTAGCCAATAAGTAAATACTCTTTCATTTCATTCTTTCGCGTAAAATGACCAATAGATGAAACGTATTTCGTAGTCAGTTTTGTTGGCAATACAATGTCCTTCTTCAAATGATGTCATGGGTTTGAAGAGGTTTATGTGCAAGAAGTACAGTTGAGGAAAGGTGGGGAGACATCGTATTACCGTTTTTTTCACTTAGTACCATAGGCTTAGCATGAAAAAATTTGGGGGTGGGGGGCACAAATGTTTATTAAACACACACACGCACACATAACCATATATATACAGTGGTTTCTTGGTTAAAAATGGCCTCAGTTAACGACGTTGCGGGCATTTTACCACATTGGGTTAAAGTAAGTCAGTTTCGATCTTCTAGCCCAATATGATGAATTTTGTCTTCTTTTCAAAACAATTTATTCGGAAAACGTGCAGCAATTTTTGAATTTTTCGCGAAATGTTTGTGACTTTTAGCGTTTTTTCACGTTTTGCGACAATTTCTTAACATTTTTGTGAAGAATTAAGTTTGAGTCTTTTAACTCAAATCAGTAAATTTTGTCCTCTGCATTTTTAAAATTTTTCGCGAAATTTTTATGAGATTTTTAGCGTTTTTTAGCTTTTTGCGGGGATTTTTTAAATATTGGTAAGAGAAATCTGGTTTCATTTTTTCAGCATTTTCGCGTTTCGCGGCGCTTTTTTGACATTCGTAAATGGAATCCAAACTTAATCTTTTAGTCCAATATAGCAAATTTTGTGATCTGCGGTTTTTAGATTTTTTACGAATTTTGTATGTGATTTTAAGTGTTCTTTAGCGTTCCGCGACGATTTTCTTAAACATTTTTAAAATACCTCTGGTTTCAGTCTTTCAGCTCAATATATTAAATATTGACCTCAGCGATTTTGAAAATTTTTGCAAATTTTTTATGCGATTTTTAGTGTTTTTCCGCGTTTTGTGGCAATTGCTTAACATTTGTGATACTAATCGGGTTTCAACCTTTTAACCCATTATAGTAAATTTCGACCTCTGCAATTTTTAAATTTTTCATGCATTTTTTATGATATTTTGCCGTTTTTTCGCGTTCTGGTGCGAATTTTAAAGACTCGTAAAAGGAATTCAGTTTTAATCTTTCACCCCATTATCATAGAAACTCGACAGAGTTTCTCGCCAAGCATAAGAAACAGCAATGCATTGAACCGTAAATGAAAGGAATTTCCGCTAATGGATGCCAAACGATTTTACAATTTTTTTTTTTTTAACTCTGCTAGTTTATATTTTGCGGACGGAACAAAACGGGTTTTTGACACATCTATATCTCGCGTTCTATTTATGATAGAAACAAAATTCTTGATTCTATGGAATGGGGCGTGCCACGGGACTAAGAATTCAAAAGTAAAGCAAAATCCGACGAATAGTTTTTCAGTAAATGCGATTTTAAAAGTGCTGTTTTTTGCACTTTTTAAATCTTGTTCAGACCAAAAACTGTTGACAGGGCTACAGCAATGTGTAATTATCGGATTTTTACGCGGTTTACGTTATTTGAATCGTTTTTATAAGTAGTTCGGACTTTTGTAAGTTTCATGTAAAAATATTAATTAGTTTTTGATTTATATCAGTTTAAAATTGTTGATTCCTATACTTAACATAGAGCAAAAAACTGTTGACAGGGCTACAGCAATGTGTAACTATCGGATTTTTACGCGGTTTACGTTATTTGAATTGTTTTTATGAGTAGTTCAAACCTTTGTAAGTTTCATATAAAAATATTAATTAGTTTTTGATTTATATCAGTTTAAAGTTATTGATTCCTATACTTAACATAGAGCAAAAAAATAATAAATGACCCAACTCTTTTAGGAATGGTCGTATACACATGATATTAAGATATGTTATTACACTCGACCCAAGTAAGCTTCCTATTATAAAAAATCTTAACATTTAAGGTTCGTTTACAGGGTCTCACAAAAGATGTTTTGATATAGGGCTAAAGAGTTGTGTAATTATCCGATTTTTACGCGGTTTGCAGCATTTGAATTGTTTTTATAAGTAGTTCAAATGTTTAATATTTCGTGTAAAAATATTAATTAGCTTTTATGTATACCACTTTAAAGTGGTTTATTCCTATGCTTAAGATGAAGCAAACAAAATATTAAATGGTCTAACTCTTTTCAAAAAGAACGTAATGCGCATGATGTTAAACTATGTTACTACGAACTACCTAAGTTAGTTTCCTATTGTAAAACATAATTGTAGAATTTACTGTTCGTTTACAGGTTAACTCAAAAGATTTTTTAATAAGACTAAAAAGCTGTGTAATTAGCAAATTTTTTCGTTGAAGTACATGATTCCTGTACTTAACACAGAGGAAAAACAATAGTAAATTGCATAACTTTTGTCAAATTCGCTATATACACAAGATATTCAAATATGTTACTACATCCTCTCTATTGTAAAGCGGCATTGAAGCATATACGTTTCGTTTACAGAGTCTCTTAGAAGATCTTGATTACACTACAACCGATGTATATTTACTGAGTGAGATGTATTTTAATGATTTTACACTGTTTCAATCTCTGTAAGGTTTCATTATCTTGCTTTAAAATTTAATATAAGATCATTTTGTCCGTCTGAAATCTCGTCGATGTTAAGCTCTAAATCTATTAATATATAGTATTTTCATCGATTAAAAAAACTGTGTTTATTTATAAATATATAATTCTAGCGTATTAGGAATTGATTGAAATAGCGATTACAAAATTCCAACTTTACGTTCATGTGCTGAGTAATAGAATGTAAAAATGTTGATACCCCAAGATTACAAGTTTTGCGTTTAAATATTTGCCGTTCATCAAATCTCCGGCTATGACGAACTTAAAATGCTAAATTTCGTATACAATAGGTGATCGGTAACGAACTGTTCGGTTTACGAACAAATCGGTTAACGAACACTTTCGCGTGAGATTTTTATGTTCGGAGAACGAACTCCTCACGAAACAAAGCCATGATGAAGCAATGCCGTGTTTCATATTTGCCGAGCTATACTTATTGCCTCTATTGTCAACTTTGAGAACATTTTAACAGTTGCATACATATGTCCTAATTAATTCATGGACTGCCGGAGATTGGGGACCTATATTTTAGGATCACCGAATTGGAATGAACAGACTATATGAACAGAAATCACTTTAATAGTTTTCATACTTTTGCAAACGTTGCGAATTTTATATTTTTCAAATTCTCGAAATGTTGAGTTAAAAAACTTAAACAAATAAAAAACTTCTAAGGTGCTCAGTAATTTTCAAAAATAATATATTTAATATGTTAGTATAAAAATCCCTGTAAATTTTTATACTAATAGAAATAGGTTCATAGGGGAAAAAAATGTTGATTATTCTCGGTAAAGTATGCTCCATAAACTTATCGTTGTAGTTGACCGATAAAAAAGTGCTTCTTATTTTTCCACATTTTTCTGAAACTGTAG
Organism: Maratus michaelseni; assembly: GCA_963931845.1. NCBI lineage: Eukaryota > Metazoa > Arthropoda > Arachnida > Araneae > Salticidae > Maratus > Maratus michaelseni. Next base: position 428,731,963 of record OZ007586.1, read on the forward strand.
TATTTTAATTAGTTTGTAAACTACTGTAAAATTGTGTAATTTTTTGTTTTTGAATGTATATAAACGGAAGAGTGATATAAACAAAAGAAAAAGGGAAATAAATATGTCATAAATAATCTGATGAATACAATGTAAGGAAATTAATATAAAAGTTTCCCAGTTGTTATGGTAGCGACATGTACATTGGAATAAGTCACTCAATAAATTGTATAATTCTGATGTATAATTCTGTTTATAGCATCACTATTTTTTTTGCCCCTTTTATCTTTTCTTTTCTGAATAAAAATGGAATCCGTATAATTGAAATTAAATACCTTACAAAAAGGAGTGATATCTCATCAAAAACAACTCGTTGTAAATGATCCCGCCAAGCCACAAACCTAAAACGTCAGTCACAAAAAGAAGTGATATCACATAAAAAGAAGCGATATAGAAGTGCATACTCCGAGTCCCGTGTAAAAATCTATCACCACTCATAATGTTTCCAAAGGACTCGGAGTGAGGTACAGTATGTGGAAACTGCTTGGCGACCTGCAGGCTTTTATAATGTTTGCGTTTCCTGCAATTACATATGACTATATTATTTTAATTTAATTTAATTTATTTATTTATTTTGCTCCCATAAAATTGTAAAAAGTTGAAGCTTCTGTTTGCATGTCTTTTCTTATTTATGAGCTTGAAAAATCAATTTGTTGATTTTATTTACCATTATTTAAACTAGAAACACCACTCTTACGAAGAGGATTTTTTAAGTAAACATGTAAAGATTTTGAGTTTGTAATATATATATATGATGATCATACGCATATTAATAACATTGTACCTTATAATAAACGTTAACTAAATTGAGATATATTGCAGTAATTCTAGGGTAAGCGGAATCGCATAGATCTGGGGAAAAATCCGTTCTGTCAGTTCTTTCGCATACAAAAATATTTAAAAAATGATGTAACAAAAATTACAAATTTATTTTTTTCGATTTTCAAAATTGATATACTGCATATATTATAAAAGCCTGCAGGTCACCAAGCAGTTTTCACATACTGTACCTCACTCCGAGTCCTTTGGAAACATTATGAGTGGTGATAGATTTTTACACGGGACTCGGAGTGTGCACTTCTGTATCGTTTCTTTTTATGTGATATCACTTCTTTTTGTGACTGACGTTTTAGGTTTGTGGCTTGGCGGGATCATTTACAACGAGTTGTTTTTGATGAGATACTAAATTTTGTGCTCTGCGATTTTTTAACTTTTCGCTAATTTTTCAAGTGACTTTTTGCGGTTTTTTTTTTTTCACGTTTCGCGGAAGGTTTTAACATTTGTAACAGAAATCCGTTTACATCTTTTTAACCCAATATACTAAATGTTGGCTGTAAATGTTGGTATAAAGTTTATTCGGAACTCGTATAGCTGTTGACTGTTGAATTTTTCGCTAATTTGTTAAGTGTTTTTTAGCGTTTTTTCGTACTTTGCAACTATTTTTTGACATTCGTAAGAGGAATCCTGCTACAATCTTTTATGCCAATATACTAAATTTTTTTATCCGAGATTTTTGAATTTTTCATGAATTTTTTTATGCAATTTTTCATTTTTTTCACGTTTTGTGGAGATATTTTCACATTCGTAAATGAATCTGCTTTCAAACTTTTAGTCCAATAAAGTAATTTTGTTTCCCTTTTCAAAAAGTTTATTCGGAAGTAAAAGAATGATTTTTACAATGGCTTTAAATTTTTCATGCGATTTTAACATTTTTCGCATTTTGCGGCGATTTTTTGACATTCGTAAAAGAATCCCAGCTTCAATCTTTTAACCCAATATAATAAATTTTGTTCTCTGCGATTTTTAAGTTTTTCGTAATTATTTTTTGCAGCTTTTACTTTTTTATGCATTTTGCGGCGATTTTTCTAACATTCGTAAAGGAAATCTAATTTCAATCTTTGAACACAATATAGTAAATTTTGTCTTCTGCTATTTTTGAATTTTTCGTGAATTTTTTATGGGATTTTTTTTTCACGTTTTGTGGAGATATTTTTACATTAGTAAAAAAAATCCGGTTTAAATATTTTAGTCCAATATAATAAATTTTTTTCTGCTTTCGATAAAGTTTATTCGGAATCCATACAATGATTTTAATTTTTCATGCGATTTTAACTTTTTTTCGCGTTTCACAGCAATTTTTTAACATTTGCTATAGGTATCGGGTTTCAGCCTTTTATCCCAATATAGTAAATTTTGTACTCTGTAATTAAAAAAATTAGACTTTTAGCTTTTTTTTCGCATTCCGCGGTGGCGTTTTTTAAACATTCATAAAAGGAAACCGGTTTCAATATTTTAGCCCAAATACAGTAAATTTTGTCCTCTGAAACTTTAAAATTTTTCACGATTTTAATCGCATAATAAATGTATGCAATTTTCTGCGGTTTTTCGCGGTTAGCGGCAATTTTTTAACACTTGTAAACTGAATCCGTTTTCAAGCTTTTAGACCAATATAGTATATTTTGTGAATTTAATATATTTCGTGAATTTTTTAGTGTTTTTTCGCCTTTTGCGGCAAATTTTTTACATTTTTTTTTCCGAAGCAGAAATAACTAACTCTCTGTTAAATTTTGCTCTACTGAGATTAAATTAATGTTTGAAAAATACAAAATTGTCGTAACACGAACTGCGATGCTCAAAATATTAAACTAATCTGGGTCGAAATAAAAAATCACAAAAATTCAAGGTTAGTTTGATTCGAGACCAGAGCAGACGTAGCCTCCACGGTGCACATGTGTACGCTGTAGACGGCAATTGGGCCCCATTACCCAGGTTCATTTAATTCGAGGTTCAGTTGGGAAAATAACCAACCAGGGAAATGAGGAAAGCTCCACTAGTTCATTATATTGAAATTAATATTTTTGTAACAAATATAATAAATAAGACATTTGAAAAAACCTCTCGGACATTTTAAATAAGTTTAATCAGCACTTTTAAGAAGTACTAATCATTTAACGTATATGTCCCTGGAAAATTGCACCTTGGATATCAATGGTTTTGCTTAATAGCGGTATTTGTGGAACGGATTAGCATCGTTTACCAAGGTACGATTGTATATTAACTTTAAAACATCTCATTCAAAAAAGCTCACACTTTGAAAAAAATAATAATAATTCATAACCATTGCAACTCAAAAATGCGCAGGTATAGTAGAAGATTAAGTGCCGTCAATAAAATAAATAATAATAAATAAGAGAGAGGAACATATTTAATTATGCACAAGACATACTACCAATAGTAGAATGCCTTTATAGTAGAAGTTTGAACGGGCCGATGTAAAAACTAGAAGTTCGGCCTGGCCCGTGTCAATTTTTACAAAAAATTCTGATTTTTCTTAAAATAAAATTAAGATTCTTTTAACTAATATTGCATAAATATTTATGGGAAAATTTTACAGTATATTTCAGACTATATCTCTACAAGCTATATAATACAGGATAGCAACATTAATGATCACTTAGATTCTTATACTATTACATTCAAATATATACTCATTAAAAAAAATAGTGTAGTTTAGATTAAAAAAAGAAAGATGATTAAAAACATAACTTTAGAAGCTTTATATTAAAAAAATTAAGATTAAAAAAATACTTCTCTGTAATTTATTAAAGTATATTTCCAGAGATTCCTTTAACAAAAGTTCATCATCTCTATTATTTAACTAGTCAGATATGCCAATCCCAAAACTTTCTTCTATCTCATACATGTTAATGCTTCAAAATTCGCTATCCCACCGCCAAAAAATAATACAATTTTTTGTCATTCTGTTGTACATCATCTGCTTGCGAATCGTCGGGTTACCTGGTTGCGAGCAGCTGATGTATTATACTAAACTACGAAAAGTCCTTCTGTCCTGTACCGGCAGGAAAAGATAGCCTCCCTATTGCTTGATTTTGAGATTTTAGCTAATTCTACTGAAAATACACGAAGCTAAATGCGCGGAACCCGATTACAGAAGAGTCATTCCCATTTCTCGTCAATATTGAATTTGAATGAGAATATCGCCAAGCTAGACAGACATAGCCAAATTAGCTTCATATATAGCAACGTATTTTTGTCGCCAAATTTGGCGATATTTCACCAATTGTAGCCACGCTTGGCGTAAAATTTGACGTTGGCGAATATAAATATATAGTGTTAAGCATGTAAATGTTGAAACGATGGTTACAACAATGAAAGAAAATCTCAGTCATTTTTTAAGATAGAGGCAAAACAAAAAATGCTCTGGAATCCTTGAATCAAGGGCGAACATTTAACGGAAAAAGTTTTTAGGATTTCTATTTTTTTTGTACAACTTTTTTAAATTGAAATCTTTAAATGGCAATCACAGCGCCCCTTTCAAGGATGGAACAAAAATCGCGATCGCAGCGCCCCCTTTCGTCGAAACATCCCCAAATTCAACTGGGACCTGCAGCCTATAGTCAAAAACACAGAAACAAAAATTGGTTCAATTATCTGCATAACTTCATACACTTTTCGATGATACAATAGGGAAAATGGAACAAAAATCGCGATCACAGCGCCTCCTTTCGTCGAAATATCCCCAAATTCAAGTAGAACCTGCTGGCTATGACCAAAAATATATACAAAAAATTTGGTTCAATTTGAAGCATAACTTCATACACTTTTCGATGATACAATGAGGACACACAGAAGGACAGACAGACATTTCGTATAAACATGTTTTTCGGAATCTCTGGCCCCCTGAAATGTCTAAATCCGTCAAAAAACGTAAATCGAAATAAATTTCGATTACAATACTTTCTTCTATTATAGATAGAAGAAAGTAAATAACATTGCCTGCCCGACACGTCTTGGGAACAATTAAGTCACGGCTCGGCCGAGAATTTAGAAAAAAATTATTTTCTCCGCTTTGTTCGGCCCTTTTAATGTTTGTTATATTGTGTCAGTCGACCGCTTATTTTTATTTGTCGGCCTGTCCCGGTTCGTTTATTTTTTTCTTGGCCCGGCGCGTTAAAAAAGTTGTCTTTATTCTGCTGGCCCGCCCCGCCACGTGCCGGGTACGGGCCTAATATTTTTTCTATACTCATTTATTGTGTCAGTTATTGCCTGTGTTCTAATTAGTGTATATGAGTTCAAAATTAATTATTGATATTTCATCTTTAGTTTTGGACATATTTACGTATTCATTTTTAAACAAAGCATGAAACTTGTAGGCATGTCTATTAAAATGATTTGTAATCAAACTGTTTTTTTTTTTCGTTTTACGATAAATTAATTTCATTTTAAATTATAAGAGAATGTTGTTTCGTAACAAAAGTTTTTTTTCTCTGCTGCATTGTCACATCCGAAAATTTGGTTCAAAACGTTAACTTTGACAGCATTGACACCCACTGTTCCAGTAATGGATACGCTACAAAAACTAATAGATAACTGTTTTTGTGATTTTATTTAGAAACAGATTTTAAGATTTTAATGAAAGCATACCAATGAAACAAAACAATCATTTTAAATTAGATTTAAGAATTAGGGTATCAATAATAATTACAATACTTATCAGACAATCAATTGTTCAAATTATATATTGTCATTATCACAAGATCAATATTTTAATTATTTTAAAAACAAGATATAAAATACTGAATTTGAAAGAATTACAGTTATAAAATTATTGTGACAATTCAGGGAAGGGGTCCTAATAAAGAAAAAAATCGGAAAAATAATTCGGAATATCTTTGCATAGAATAGTATTTACTGACACAAATTTTTAAGAGTTACATTTCCTGAAATTGCTCTATATATTACTTATATTGATTAATAATACAAATATGAAAGAACTAAAGCTTCGTGTTGAATACTTTAACTGCTAAATTAAATTATTTCAAAATAAAACTGCTGATTTGACGTTTGGGGTTCTTGATCTGCAGAGATTTACTAGTTTCAATACTAATATATATGTAATTAATATTTATAGTATTTTTTTATATACAAATATTAATTAATCCAAAATTGAAGAAAGTAAAATAAATAAATAAATAAATAACAACTCGCGTGACTTAAATATTGTCTTTATTTGAATGGGGAGGGCATCTGCCCCGCCTTTTCCTATGTCCTTGAACTTTTTTCTCTGTAAATATCTCGTAAAAAAATTATTGGCAAGTTAAAAAATGAACCTAAACATGTATTTGGCAAACAGTCTTCCTGTGGAACTTCTTGCAATAAGCAATCTTCTAAAACTTTATTATAAACACATTTATCTTGCAGATGCTCTTATTTATATAATATATTTAAATGGCGGATTGTAGGATATTAAATATTATACAAATTAAGATTAAAAAACAATGACATGTAGAGGAGACGTTGAGGCCTCTTATCTGCAGATTTATTAGTAAAAAATAAAAATATTTTTAACTTTACCTGTGTTGTTATGTAATGTAATAACATATAACTTATAATTTTCATTAAAATAATTAATAACTGTCGTTTATTCTAAATATTAAAAGACTCCACAGCACGCGCTCAGTACCTGAGGTGGGGGAAGATAAAAAATAATTGGACCATACAATGGACTGGTAACATCCAGAATATTAATATTAGGCCTCTTTTGAGCTTATATCATATATTGCGTTGAGCTTATATCATATATTGAGGTTGTCATATATTGCGCATTCAAGTCCTTCTAGAGCGCTTGGACTATCTTATTAGATAAGATGGAAATTGCTTTTTCTTCAAAAATGTGCAAGTTTCTTCAAACTTGACCAGCAACTGGATTTTCACGCACAATCTGTTTCTATACCGGTCACCCGAACGCTTCAGGCAATTGCCGTGGGGGGTACGTTCTGCTCTGAGAACGATAAGGCGAATACTACTAACAAACGTTACTATAGAATTCTACATATTTTCAGAATAGAAAGTGGAACGCAAGATGATTTTTTCATTTGAATACTTTCCCTATAAAATTGCCTTTTTTTACGAAAGTTTACTGATATGCATTTACATGAAAAAGACAAAAAAGGTATATTTAAGGCAAAATAAGTTTTAAAACTAGAAGTTATTTCTCCTGCATGTTATATATATATATATATATATACAGGGTGATTATAAAAAAACTATCCCGATATATAAGCCCCTAACTATCATACCGTTCACAGAAACTGAATGAAATTTTGGTTTAAAGTATTTTGAGGTATGCGCTCAAGAATCATATGAAAGACAAAAGTTAAATTCTAACAGTTACGGTTACAGTGACAAAATTTCGAAAATTTCAAATGGCAACACCTATTTTTTTATTGGAATGTGATCTTCATAGTGAAAAACCATAAAAAGCGTTGGAACGGTACCTGTAGTACGAAAATCGCCGGCGCTAGACAGACTAAGAAGAATAGTGAAAACAACCAATAAGGACAGAAAAGCAACAGAAAACAAAACATTTTATTGTGTTTCATACATTTTCCATTTCACACACGACGACACTTTACATGCGGCAGATGGTGGATAGCACTGAACAATAAAATGTTTTACTTTCTGTATTATTATTCTGTATTGCTTCTCTGTCCTTTATTGGTTGTTTTCACTTTTCTTCTTAGTCTGTCTAGCGCCGGAGATTTTCGTGCTACAGGTACCGTTCCAACGCTTTTTATGTTTTTTTCACTGTGAAGATCACATTCCAATAAAAAAAATAGGTGTTGCCATTGGAAATTTTCGAAATTTTGTCACTGTAACCGTAACTGTTAGAATTTAACTGTTGTTTTTCACATGATTCTTGAGCGCATACCTCAAAATACTTTAGGCCAGAATTTCATTCAGTTTCTGTGAAGGGTGTGACAGTGAGGGGCTCATATATCGGGATAGTTTTTTTATAATCACCCTGTATATATATATGTGTGTGTGTGTGTATGTATGTATGTGTGTGTAGATATATATGGATGTATTCGTCGAGGCCGAAACAAAGGGGGGATGCAGAAGGGACATGTGCACCGGGCGGCAGAATGGAAGACGAAGGGGGTGCCAAATCAAGATTTGATTTGTCGTTTGAGACATATATATATATATATCATCATCAACCATTTTCAATCCACTGCTGGACGTAGGTCTCTTCCAGATTTTTCCATTGATTCCTGTCTAGTGCTTTAGTTATCTAATTAACACCGGCCACATTACTGATTTCATCACTCCATCTTACTTGTGGTCCTCTTCTTGGTCATTATATCTGGGATACAACTGTAGGGTGTTTGTGCTCCATACATTGTCTTGTCTTATTGCAGTGTGCCCAGTCCATTTTCATTTTAGCCATTTAATTCTCTCAATGATGTCAAAAACTTTCGTCTGACTTCTTATCCACGTTATTCTCTTTCTGTCTCTTCTGGTTATGCCTAGCATACATCTTTACATACTTCGCTGTGTTGTTTGTAATTTTTGTACCATCCGTTTTGTTAGCGTCCATGTTTCTGCTCCACAAGTTGGTGCAGTCAAAACACATTGGATAAACACCTTTCTTTTCAAACAAAGAGGCATGTTACTCTTCAGAATAATATTGTTTTTCCCAAAAGCACTTCACCTATTTCTTATTCTTTTATTTATTTCATTCATGAAACTGTTTTTCGATGATATTTGATGTCCAAGGTATACATAACTTTGCACTTCTTTAATCTCAGTGTTGTTGTAGACCAGTGGTGTCCAACTGTGGCCCGCCGGATACCACTAAATTTTTAAAGAAATAGTTGACTTCTTGAATCTCAGAAATTCGATGATTAGATAAGGCAAAATTTATTGTAAAATTTTAGTGGTATCCGCCGGACCACAGTTGGACACCCCTGTTGTAGACGATTTTATTTTTTGATGCAAATGAATGAAACATCACCTTAGTCTTTTCCAAATTTATTTTTAATCCCACATCAATGCTAGCTTCTGCCAAATATTTCAGCATATTATCCAATTCTTCAGGACTATTACTGAAAATTAAAATGTCATCAGCACACCGGAGATGGCTTAAATAATCCCTATTTATTCTAATCCCTTTGTTTTCCCAATCCAGCTTCTTGGAAATATTTTCTAAGACAGCATTAAAAAACTTAGGTGAAAAGGTGTCTCATTGTCTTACTCCTCTTCCAAGCTTGATCTTCGCTTTTCCTTTGTCTAAACGGATGGTGGCTGTTGCTTTCTTGTAAATCTTCTTTATGATATTGATGTAAGGTTTATCTATACCAATGTCCTCCAGAGAATCAACTACTGCAGATGTGTAGACCGAATCAAATGCTTTTTCATAATCAAAAAAGGCAAGGTAAATTATATTCTTTGTTTTTCTGTAAGTTCCCTTACTGTTTGAATATGATCCATTGTGCTAAATCCATTTCGGAATCCTTAGGTTGAGCTGAGTCCAGAGCTGATTCACGTCTTGTCGTTAAAATTTTGGTGAAAATTTTATAAATCGGCTGATTGGACGGTAGTTTTTAATGTTTTCCTTCTCTCCTTTCTTGTAAAGTAGCACCATCACAGCATTATTCCAATCTTCTGGTATATCTGATTTCTCGAATCATTTGGAAAACAGTAAGGCTAGCACTTTTGCAATTTTTTCTCCTGTTTCTTTGATAAGGTCAATTGTAATTCCATCTTCGTCAGCGCATTTACCTTTTTTCCTGAATCTAACGGCTTATACAACTTCATGTGTCATCAATGGGATTATCTCTTCAGTTTCTGTTATGTTTACTCGTGGATCACGTAGGTTGATTTCCCTTTGATCTTCACATTTATATAGATCGTTACAGAATTTTTCGACAATGTGTACTATTTTATTATTTATTTTGGTGATTGTTCCATCTGCTCTCTTCAGTGCAAATATACCTTTTCGTCCAACACACATTTTGCGCTTAGCTGATTTTAAACTTTTGTTATCTTCTATAACTTTCTTGACAAAATCACAGTTAAATTTTCTGATATCTTCTGTAACACATTTTTTACCGTTTTACATAATTCTGCATATGCAACTCTTGATTTAGGATAGCTTTTTCTTCATTTTAAACTCTCTGCATTTCTTCATCAATCTTCTTGTTTCTTCTGTTATTTTCTTTGTCTGCTTTACTTGTTCTTCGCCAGCTATCGTCCTTGCAATTTCTTGTAGAGTATTTGTTATTTTCTTGTTCACTACTATAACATCTTGTTCTTCTTCTAAGCTTGATTGAAGTACTAAGCTTGATTGAAGAGAAACGATTTTTAAGTTCCAAATTAAATTCATCTTTATGTTTCTGTAGATTTATATTATTGACAGATTTCTTTGAGTGTTGCAAAAGCTTCATTCTTTCCACTTTAGTATTTAAAGTACGGATTTAGTTTGCATCTAACCAACCTGTGATCGCTTCCTGTATTGAAGTTATTGAAAAATCTGCAATCCTGAATAAGATGCTTTTTTGTTTGTCAAGATGTAGTAGATTTCACTTGTTGAGCCATTTGCACTACGCCATGTCCATTTTCTTTGTGGCTTTTTCTTGAAAAATGAATTCATGATATACATCTGTTCACATTTTGCAAACTCAATCAATCTGTTTCCTCTTTCATTACGCATCCCATATCTATGATTTCCTACTAAGAAGTCACCTTTCTTTTTATCCCCAATTCTAGCATTTCAGTCTCCCATTATTAATTTTATGTACCATTTTCCCTTTTGATGCATTGAAGCTACTTCTTCATAGAAATCCTCAATTTCTTCATCAGTATAGCTAATTGTTGGTGCATAAACTTGGGTAATTTGCAGCTTGTATTTTCTTGACACTTGTATAAAAGACCTTGCAACTCTCTGATGCATTATCATATTCTACGATGTGATTATTCCACCTTTTATGAATCAGAAATCCTACGCCACTTGTTCTTCCATCTTCTGTACCTCTGTAGTACAATACATGTCCACTGGCAAGATCAATCTTGTCTCCACCTTTTCTTCTTACTTCGCATAATCCTAGGATGTCCCAGTTGATTCTTTCTATTTCTTCTTCAAATTCCTGTAAACGATTTTCCGAAGATAGGGATCGTCCATTATATGTAGCCAAGGTCATCAACTTATGGCAGCCAAGCCAAACCCGGTGATTGTTAGCACCCTCTGTCTTCATGTCTTTCTGATCGCTGCCGTAACCAGGAACATGCAGACTGCCGGGAATTGAGGCCCGTGATTTGTTTTGTGAATTCATGGTAAAATAAGGGGGAGGTGGCCAAATCCCTCCACGCTCGCCAAGCGGGTTGGAGGAAACCCATCCGCGTTCGTTCCCCATACACAAGGCAAGGGTACTAACAGGCTGCACCGGTGGAAGTTGCGGATTGAACATTAAGTCTCTTTCTCCCAGTCGATTCCTTCATATATATATATATATATATATAGGGGAAGGTGGCCTAAAATGATCCTAACGGGCAAAACGATTCACATATATTTTCTTCCAGACAGGTCGCACTATCAACAGAGTAACATATAAACTAGTTGTGATAAGTGAAGGAGAAGCAATGGCGGTATTCAAGCTATCGCAGTAATAAGCGTCTGAATAGAATTCTTTGAAAAATTGGTTTTTATAACATCTGTTATAATGTAAGCACTAAACTTTCTTATTTGTTTAGATATACAGTTTTTCATGTGCATAAATATGACTTGGTTTATTTAATGGAGTATGTGTTAGATGTGAATTACACTCTTAATTACTTATATATCCTTTATTTTGCCGATAAAAAAAGTTTACAATTATTTTTAAATGAAGGATCATTTTTCCCTTTGCTGAGGGTAATATAATCCTTTGGACACTTTTTAAAAAATCGATTTTTTTCATTGCTCAATTTGGGTTTAAAATATTATTAAAATATGTTTATAATGCAAAATATAGTGTAAAACTTACCAGCAAAGGGCCAAAAATGTATCTAAACAGTTAGATTATTTTACACAAGTTTTTCCCTTAAGGGGATCATTTTAGGCCACCTTCCCCTATACAGGGAGAGCAAAACGTCCGTAGAAATTTTAAAAATTCATAGAAACCAGAACCTTAATCAAAATAAAAAACGGTTTGCAGAGTCAAGTCACGGGAATTTTTTTAAGACAGGAAAAGAAAACTGAAACAACAGCCGATAGTTGGCGCTGGTATAAACGACATCGGTAGAAATACGCAAATGAGACGGTTATAAGAACTTGCGCTCTTAATATTCAGCCAGTTCACTGTTGTAAACCGTGTATGTGAACAAGGATGATGATTGCGAAGGAAAAGCTTTGTTGGTGAAGTTGTTCTACGTGAACCAAGAATCAGCGACCATTTTTTGCGTAAATTCAGAGTTCAGAAGAATGTGAGGACTGAAAAAGGGCTTCTAACAGCGACAGGCCTCATAAGGCTTGTTCGGTGATTTTGAGACAACTGAGACACCGATCCTCCGGAGGATCGTTTATGATCCCGAGGACCATGTTTAGGGAAAGCACGTTCGCCGCATGTTGCAGCGAAATGGAAGCGTTAGCGTCCGATTCATCTGCAGGAACCAGCAGTGCTCGTGAAGCTACCAAATGCTTGGGCTTACCACCATCCTTGGTACGCAATATTCTTCATGGCATTCTTGATCTGTACCCATACAGATTGGAGTCGTGCCATGAAATTTTACAAGCGGATACCATACAGATGAAGGCATTTGCGAAGTGGGCTTTTTCCAAAATCGAGCAGAATCCCACGTTGGTTTTTTAACATCTTGTGGACAGATGAAACTCGTTTTCCGCTTCATGGCGATGTTAATACCCATAATTATCGCATCTCGGCGACATCTAATACAACGTGAGTACACACAGAAACAATTGCGTTCCCCAAAAGTGACAGTGTGGCGTGGGTTCACAAGTTCGTTCATCATAGGACCCTTCTTCTTTGAAACGCAGAGCCTAGTAAATGGGTAGAAAACGGTTATGGTGAATGCTCAGCGTTATTTAACGTTTCTGAGCTAGAAGATCGTGCCATGTTTGCGTAAAAGAGATGTGATTTCTACCATCACATTTATGCAAGATGGCGAACGTAGTGACACTGCTACTCCGGTCAAGGCATTCCTGATACAGACGTTCGGGGAAGATAAAATGATTAGCAGTGGTTGCAGATTTTTCCGTGGCCTCCTCGGTCTCCAGATTTGAAATCTTGGGTGTATCTATCCGGTCCATCCAATATGTCGAACTAAAAGATGCGATCCGCCGAGAGGTGTCATGTGTACATCTGGACCTGCTGCACTCTGTCGTTACTGGATTTGTGACTCGAATGCAATGCGTTATCCCTTATATTTGTGGTCAGGTGAACCACATACAGCTGTAATAAACGATTTGGAGGCATTCTGTTCGTTATTTGCGTATCCTTTCTTTGATTTGTGTACTTCAGTGCCACGTATCGGATGTTTTTTTAAGTTATTTTTTCCTGTGTTATAAAAATTCCCGTGACCTACTGATGCTAGCCCTGCAAACCGGTTTTTATTTCGGTTATTTTTCCAGTTTTTATGAATTTTTAAATTTTCTACGAACTTTTTCCCCACCCGGTACATATATCTGTGAGTGTGTGAAATAAGGGTAAAATGTTTTGCAGTTGGAAAATCCGAAAGAAAAACTAAACCAAGTGTACTAAAATTGACAAGTACATAAACAAGAAGGAAAAATCATGCGTCAAGCATAGATTATGTAACAGCTTCTAACGCTTCCGAAATAATTTTACAAATCATTACCGTTTGAAAAGAAGCTGAAAGATAACATCTAAGTAAACAATTTGGAAAACGCATAACATATTAAAACATAATTTCAGGAATTTCCAACATGTACAATATTCGGAAAAATATCCGAATACTTTTATTCAGCCCTGTACAGGATCTATAGATTTGTATATATACTACATAGGATGCTAAATTTTAGTTCAGTTAAGAAACGCGTAGCACAGTTTAAAATTCTCCTTCTGGAGTTTCTGTCAATAAACGGAAATGTGTTCGCGAACTTTTGTGCTTCCCTGTATAGGATCTACAGAATTTATACACACCACGTAATAAACAAAAAGTGAGTTAAATTTAAAATCGCGTTCAGTAACTTAAAACACACTTCCAGGAATTATTGTTAACAGACAGTAGAGAATTCTTTTGTGTGTCCCTGTAAATCAACGATGACTGCTATACACACAGTATTCTGTAGTAAGCCTCTTGTAATGCACCTTAGTGATATATATAAATTTCAATGCGTTTAAAATAGTGAAACATTATTTAAATAAACCGCAGACGATTTTTCTCCATAGACGTAATGTAACGGAATTCTTTTGACTGTCCCTGTAAAGTAACTATAAGTGCTATGTACGCCTTATTCCATATTAAACTTCTTGTAATGCACCTTAGTGATATATATCAATTACGATGTGTTTGAAATTGTGTAACATCATTAAAATAAACCGCAAATGATTTTTCCCCATAGACCGTAATATAACGGAATGCTTTTCAGTGTCCCTGTAATAAAACTATAAGTGCTACACACTTCCGTTGAAATAGGAAACATGCTATAGATAACGACAATATCATATAAAAATTGCAGAGCAATCCGAGCATATTTACGGGAGTTAGAGCACGGCCAGACGGCCATATGGCAGACAAACCTAAGTCATAAACACTTTTCAAAAATTGGAGGGCAATCCGAGCATATTTACGGGAGTTAGAGCACGGACAGACGGCCATACGGCAGACAAACCGAAGTCATAAACACTTTTCAACTAGGTTGGAAAGTGTTAAAAAGACTGGTGAGGTCGGGTGTCTGCCCGGGACACTATAAACTGAAGGGTTTAAAACGCACAATTTAAAAAACATTTTTTTTACTACAATTACACGTCCGATTGACTAAATTAATGATTTTCTGTGACCTACGATCAAAATTTTCAAAATTTTCCGAGAATAATTGGCGAAATTCGCATTTTCTGGAGATGTTGGCATCTAGAGTCTGCGAGCCACAAGTTATCCCATTGCGGGCCACAGGTTGTGCATCCCTAGTATAGCACTTATCCCATTTACAAGAACGTACAGAACTATTACGTTACATTATGCTTTATGAGAAAAAATGTCTTTGCAATGTATTTTAATGATGTTACACTACTTCAAACATAATGAAATTGATATCTACAAAAAATAACTTTTCAAAAGTAAAAAAACAGCCAAGCTTAAAAAAAAAAACGAAAGTTTTTGCTAAAAAATGGTGTGATATCAAATTTTCAAGCTCTTATTATAGTACTTATTTATTTTTTTTCCATTAAAGAAGATGTCATATATATAAGTCGAGTTCTACGTATATGTTAATAGAAATCGTTTTCTCCTGTACTAAATACATCCTAACGTGTTTCTGAAAATTCAATTTTTTTTCAAATTATGCATGATGGGCTTGGCGGCCATCTTTCCATATTATACACAAAGTTCTAAGCACCCATATCCGTAGTTAAAATCCAAAGTTCAAAATTGTAACTTAAGCAAATATTTTAATCATTTCGTTTTCGTTTTCGGTTATCAAAATATTAGTCTTCCTCAATTTATCTGTTCGTAGTTAAAATCTGAAGTTCGACATTGTTATAAACATATTACATTGCAAACATATTACGCTTTTACTTTAGAAATTTGAGGGCTTAGAATTATGGAAAGATGGCCGCCAAACTCATCATGCATAATTTGAAAAAAAATGAATTTTCAGAAACACGTTAGGATGTATTTAGTACAGGAGAAAACGATTTCTATTAACATATACGTAGCACTCGACTTACATATATGATAACTTCTTTAATGGAAAAAAGTTAAATAAGTACTATAATAAAAGCTTGGAAATTTGATATCATACCATTTTTTAGCCACAACTTTCGTTTTTTTTTTTAAGCTTGGCTGTTTTTTTTACTTTTGAAAAGTTATTTTTTGTAGATATCATTTCTTTTTTTTTTAAATGCGTAAATTACATAATTTAAATAATCTACTCCATGAAATTAACATGAGAATATTATATAAAATTACATTTTACTTTCAGTTATTGTTTAAAGGGTTAACTAGAAATACCAGTAGATTTTTCAATTAAACTAATTACACCCTTAAAAACAACATATTAAATGTGGCTTGTTATAATACTTGTTATCCTTCGTTAAAAAATATCACTGCCTAATCCATGAGATGAGTAAAAATGGAATATGTACATAGCGCGTCAGCGCTGCTTTTGAAATCAAACGTGATATTATACTCTTTTATTATTAGCGTTCAATCACATTGATTGGCGAATCTTTATAAAATGTAGTTAATGGTGAAAAGTAACAAAATATCTTAGCAATTTCTTAAATTTACATTATTTTATTCAATTAAACACTGTACTCTTACAATAAATTTAAATGGAAACTTCACTTCTAAAACAAAACAATTTAACAACTGAATTCCATTAATTTATAGAAAAATGATGTCAAAGAATTATCAGCCTGCGAACGAAATGCTTGTCCTTTACCATGGTTTTAGAGAAATAAATTAATCACATTTAATTCCTTTTCGAAAAGTTTGTTTACGTTTGGAAAGAAATTTTAAATGGCGATAACTCTTAATGTATACATTTTAGAAGTGAAACCTCATCTCTCAAAAATTATTTTATTTTTAAAGATCTTTCTAAAAATGTAAATTTTATGAAGTTATATTATATATATATTAAAGCATGAACACTACGTCTGATTACTTTATTTTACAATATTATAAGAACACACATTTTAGTAGACAGTTAAATGCACCAAACCAACATGAGTGAAAAATTGACCTGCGCCAGGTCTCGAACCCGGGACCTTCAGCGTACCGTGCTAAAGCTTTGCCACTAAGCCACCCAGATCAATATCCTAAACTGGCAATTTCTCATTCTTATTCCTGTTGTAAACAGTCATCGGCCACAATTTGCAATCACATTTAATTGTCTGATAAATGTGTGTTCTTATAATTATGAAGTTTTATTTAAAAAAATACCTTCAGAAAAAATGGCTGACTTGCAGATGAAATTTGATATGATTAACCCTTAACTGATTTGTGCTATTATAATACAGATGGTACACGGTTGTTGGCAGAGTTATATCTCTGTTTTGGCATAATTTTTTAGTTGCCAAGTTAATTAACAGTTTTTTGCTAATTAAGGATAGAAATTTATTTATATTTTCACTGGATTTTATAAAAGCACGTAGATTAGGTTATTACTTGTCCAAAAGTGCAATCCTTTTTCCTTTCTGCCCTATATTTTTGTCTGTAGGTTGTTTGAAAAAAAAATTGACGAAGAAAAAATTGATCATTTAAAGTAACTCGACGTTTTAAAAAAAAATCTATATCTCTGTTTATAAATCACTTATGAAGATGATTTTGGTCTCAAATTGAAGAATTTCTTCATTAGATTCTTTTAGTTTTCGTTTTTTTTTTCTGTGACGCTTGGTTCATTTGATATCTGATATTTTAATCTGGCAAGTTTGGTCGATTTAACATTGCGAAGTTTCTTCCTGTAAGTAAGCAGTAGCGGACTTGTATTCCAGTTCTTGGCGTTGTTTGTTTGGCGTATTTTTTTTATAGTTTGGCTTGGCAGAGCGACCGCCCTGCTTGATGTATTGTTGTGATGCACTACAATACGCTTTATATAGAATACGGATAGTGTAGCTTCTATCATTTATTTACAGAGATGCACAAAAGAATTCAATTGCATTACTCTCAGTATACATTAGTTGAGAATCATTGGGAATTGAAATTGCATCATTATTATTGAAATTTGTTCGTAAAAAGTAACTTGGCAGACTCAAATATGATGTTAAATAAACATTAACTAATTCTGTACGAATATGAAAAGCGTACGTATTCCAAAGAAAATGTGATTTTATAGACAAGAAAGTTATAAAATTAAAACATCCATCTGAAAGTTTAAACATATAAAAAGAAGCTAAAATATTTTATGATGAATTAAAATTTTAAATATGCAGAAAAATTATAAATACACTTATGACGCCAGAAATTTTTGGGACCCTTAAATCTGTTTGTTCTGGGAAAGTGCCACGCGTGTCTTGCCAGTAATAGAGAATTGATCGTAAAATAGAAAAAAAAATAATGGAAAAAATATTTTTACTTGAAATTTCCAAAGCAATATTGAGTTATTCTCAAACAAGAATCTTAGCCAGAAGGTACTTTATATTATTTACTAGGGGCTCGAGGGCAATTTTATAAATTTTAAGTTACAATGACAGTCTTTTAAATGGAAGTATATGAAAGTACCCATTAGCACTTTTCAACTTATTTTGGCAGGGCGGGGGAACGGCCCCGTAATCTCCCTCCCAATAGCCTCGGGCTACGGCCTTATTGTTAAACATGATTTCTGTTTACAACACAATTCAGTGTCTTTCGTAAGACTCAGAACATTATCGAAATTTAAGTCACTCCCCCCCCCCCATCCCGGGTACGCCACTGACAATTAAATATATTAAACTTTCAACTCTGAACAAAAGTTCATGAAAAACATAAATAATATAAAACGCGAAAAAATCAATTTGCATTCTGTTACTGCATATTTTATTCATTCAATCAACAAGACCAGAATAAAGCACGGGCATGTTTCCACTGTTTGGGTGGCAGAAACTTTCTTGTTCTTCGTTTGTTAGCATTTAAATCCATAGCAATTTTCTCAATATATCTTTATTATCCGAACACGATTATTTTCAGCAAAGTGCAGTCTTGTCTGACTATGTAGGTCTTTATCTGATGCTTCCATTCGTCAAAATTTATGCTTCTCCCAATCGCGCTTGATAGTATACAAAAAATAAATAAATAATAAAAATGAAGAGAGGGGAAAAAATTATACATATGCCCCTAAAATACCTTCTTAATATCTTTAAAATAATGTTTAATATTGTTGAGTAAGGTGCCTAAAAGATTTCACTTATGCGTCACTCTCAATTTGTGGAAAACCTGAAAAAAAAAACTGCCTTCAAAAAACTCTGCTTCTTTCTCTTCCTCCCCCCCCCCTCACACACAGCACTAAAGACAAAATCTCTGTTCTTTTTTTGTTGTTGTTGTTTCGTTTTGTTTTGTTTCAAGCATTCCCATATCTTTACGCATTTCAACATTTTTAAAATGTATTTTGATGCTTAGTAATAGGAACATATCCAGATTTTATTTTATATCTTTCGGCAGTGCACACGCTCGCATTTGTATGATTTTAAGTATTTTTTTTTTTTTTTGGAAAATCTATCCAAATGAACTATGGGGCCTCCGTTTTAATCATTGCCAATTTAATTTATGGCATTTAGACATACTACACTTTTAATTATGACCAAAAGTTCATGAAAAACCTAAATAATATAAAACGACACCCCCCCCCCCCTTCTTTTCCGTTTTTTAAAATGCAATCAACAGGTTCAAGGATGCAAACCAGAATGGCACAGGCTCTAGAAGCCCTGTCCATCAATCAATCAACATACACCAACAACACAGCAAAGAAAAAAAGTCAGTAAGATTTAAACATTTTTCGCTCAAAACTGTATCAGTAAAATCATTAAAATTATTTCTATGAGAATCAGATGTTTAAATAAAGGTTATTGAAACCTAAATAATATAAAACACGCCCTCCCCTTCCCCTTACGTCTTTTAAAACGCAATGAACATACTTTAATTAATCAACAAGCCCACAAACATTAGAAATTTCGCAAATCGTGCCTATACACACAGCCAATTTAATGTAAGAATTTAACGAAGTGACCAATGAAGTGACCCTTGGATACAACTCCACCTTTCCTCAAATAATGTACAAAAAGTATCTGAAAAGCTATTGTAGCTCCATCTGTTATCATACTGGGGAAATATTCTCGTACTTTTAGGTTTGCCATATAAAAAATTCTCGGGAAGAATTTTAATAATTTGCCAAGACAATTTGACTGAAAAACCAAACTTAATAAATTTCAAATTTTCCAATTTTTATAGTGTACTTCATTTCTTTTAATGGCAACGGGAAATAAATTGCATTAGAAATTGAAAAAAATAGATTTCTGTAATGTAAACTATGGGAGATGTTTGAAAAAAAGCGGTAAAGAATGATCTGAGAATTTTTTTAAGTTGACAGTAATTTTACTCGTGTTCTAAAGCATATGTACATTACGTTTCGTTCAAAGCAGACAAAAACTGTAGATTTGTATAAGGAACATACACACACACATACCAAGAACGACTTTTATATATATATATAGATATGATCTGCAGATCTATAACAGGGTTCGTACGCTTGTACCACATTTTTTAAATAGAATTTTTTGCCTTATTTAAGTGCAGAAATGTATTACAAATCCTGCAATTAAACGAGGCGTCTACAATTTCTGCTATTTAAATATTAAATAGAAAAATTATTTTAAAAATTTGTGGTAAAAGAGTACGAACCCTGTATAAAAGTTTTAATCCTGAAAGCAAGAATAAACTGTCAAAATAGCCTTTTAAAGTGTACTTTTTGCTCTTTTTTAACACATTTCGATTTTTTTTATTGTAAACATTGAAACATTAGTAGTGGAAACTTACCTGATTTGCCGTCGACGCATATGGACAGAATTGCTTTATCAGAGTAGTAACATGCAGCCTGTAAAACATGATTGAACAACAACTGGGAGAAGATGCCATAGTCACCAAGTTGATGTTTATTTACTGTTAAAAAACTCGTCCAAGCATATATCAGCAAGTTTTTTTGTGCCGGTTGCTATACATTTTGTGAAAAAACTGCAAACATGAACATCTGTCTTGAACATATATCGCTATATAAATATTTTCGCTATTTAAATATAAAAAATAATTTTTCTAATTTTAAGTAGTGGTGCCAGACTTTTTGGAAATTGATGTGTACGCACCTTGTCTATATCACGTTGTCTGTTTAAATAACGACGTTGTATGAGGTTCTACAATTAATTTAACAAGCTATTGGCATGTTTGACTCTCTTTATATAAATACTTGAAAATAATTAAGTTATAGATTATTTCTATATGATTTTCTGTGAAAATATCGCGTTTATATCAAAGTAGGAATGCGGTGTAGACTGCTTAAACCAAAATATTGTATATTTAAATAAACATACTGTAAATATTCAAACAGCGCTCAAAAGGTCTCAAAAGTGGTGGGAAAATACCAAGAGTACATCTTCGTCTCTCGAGAACGAACCTAAAGACAATTCAGAAACAACCTCAAAGGGCAGTGACAACTACGTAGAAGAAGCTGTCAGTTCTTTACCGGGAAAGTTTTTGAAGAAATAATGTTCGTCCAAGTCACTGCCATAGACACCGATTTAACGGAGGCAACCAGGCAAACTTCCACCACTAATTTTAAAATGTTATTTTTGTCTTAAGCAATCACAATGATTAAATAGGACAAAAAACTTTTTTAATTAGTGTTAGAAGTATGCCTGATTATCGATTTCGCCCTCGTGAAGTCGGCCCTTATGATCGCTACTAGTCCTTTGCCTCAATCTACAAAATGCTAGAGAGTTTGTTTTGTGTACGCTACACTTGTGATAACGTCACCCCAGGTAGCCAAAATTTTGCACAAAGGCAACATTTGGAAAAAGCCAAGAAGAGATCTCAACAACCAGCGAAAAGTACATAAAAGGTTTTTTTCGCGTAAGAAACTGAATTGCAAAGTTTCCAGAAAGGGAAAGAATTGAAAATAAGATTCAATTTGTTTACAAATTATTTTGTCCATGTGCTTTAAGAATGATTTAATTTACTGACCAAAGAAATGTTCTACTTATTTTATTTTTTTATTATTCTGAAAGCAACTAAAAATATTTATAAAGTCAAAAAACATTTAATTTATGATTGTTATCAATCTAGTAAAATGCTGCGTCAATGAACTGTGAAATTTTACTGATTTTAATTTTTATGTGACTCAAAATAGTTCCTTAATTTTGCAGAGTTCAATAATAAAAAAGCGTGTATTCACTGAATAAGTCTATTTTCATTCACATTATAAAATTTTTATTCTCATTTGACCTTCTTAACTACATGAATACTAATGGAATGTCTGACCCCGTGATTTTGCATTTTAAGAGGAAGTGCACAACAAACGTTTCTTTGGTATGGCTGCTAATTAAAAATAAAAATTTATTGTCGCAAAGCAGCCTTATTAAGAAGTGTTTGAAGAATACGTGCACATATTCGAATTTACTTTGGAATTAGAATGTGTTTATTACACTACGTCAAAGTCGCACTAAGTTTTTGCAGTGTACGCTTGATCCAGTGTACCTTATAAGAAGTCAGGAAGATCTTGATATCTTTTAGTTTCTTCCCTTTCATCTTTTAGTTTTCGACAGTTACAATTTCACTTTTAAATTTTCAAGCTCCTATTACTTGAGAATCATCGAGATTCTTGTTAGAAGCGAAATAACGACTTTATATTAAATTCGTTATTTTTGCGTCAAACTTTTAAAGACCACAATACCTTCCTAATATTTTATTGAAATCGGGTACAAAATAATTAAAAAAAGAAAGGCATCTTTTACGGACTTAAATTTGGATTTAAAGTTACATCTGAAAAAAAATTCTTTGAAATGAACCATTATGTATGCAGAAATTCAAAAATTTATAGATGAATTTTTTTTTTATTCAAACCTTTCAGGGGCAGGTAATTGTATTTCTGTAATGTTGAATTGACACCAGAATTTTCGAAAAAGATTTTCAAAATTTAAAAAAATGTAATTTCACAACTTGTCATTCATTAAAATTGTAACAGTAAAATTGTAATAAAAAATTCTGGTAAAAGACGTTAATAAAATTAAGTGGCATAAATAACATACCACCACCCTTCTAGGAATTAAACATTTTAAAACAAAGTACACAGGGTACTCAGATATTCATCCGACATACTCAAAGCGATGTTTGTGGACGTCAAGACGAAAAAAAATTAATGGAACAAGGGGTCATAGACCACGTTTAACTGGTTAAAATCGCGAAAATACGTATTCAGCTTGTGACTCCATATGAGAGGGAAAATGGATGTTACTTGATTGCTGAATGTTTTTGTGCGATCACTCACTTACTGTAACGCAACCAGATTCGCGCAACGCATGCGCTGTGGTAGAAGCATGTGCTGCGGTCTACGTAAGCTAGCGCCATTGCAGTGTAACCACGTGCAGTAGTTTGTTTCATTAGGGATCGTGATGACTGGCTACACAAACGAGAAATACGCTGACATGCATCTAATGTACCGTCGATCAGATGGCAACGGACGCTTACCATACCAGATGTACCAAGAAAAAAATCCAACAAGGCGTTGTCCGCATCATACCACGTTCACCGACATCGATCGACGGTTTCGTGTCTTACCTGTCACCAGAATTTAATGCAGAAAAACCAAGCAATGTACGCACGCTTCAAATGGAAGAAATGTTTGTGCAGCGGTTTGGTTGTGCGCCCGTCGACAAGTACACGAGCGGTTGCAGCTGAAATCGATGCTCACCACAGTTCGGTGATGAGTGTTTTTTTATACATTAAAGATGCACCAGTTCCATATGCAAAGGGTAGAATCCCTAACTGAAGACGACTATTCCTCTCGTGTACCGTTCGTGCAGTAGATGTTTACGTTACCACACATACTAATCCTCAATTTCCTGCCACAATGTTATACTTGATGGCGCCAGCTTTACTGGAGAATCCCCGAACTTCTGAATGGCGCGAGGTACCGTGTTTTCCGGCAACACGTCCTTCTAGAATTGCTGCAAAGTGTGCCGACCACAGTGCAGCGAGGCATGTGGTTAAAGCATGAAGTTGTCCCAGCACATTTTTCACGCGAGGTGCGTAATCACCTCGATGTCACATATCCAGGTAGCTGGATTGGACGCGGCGGAGCCGTTGCTTAGCCCCTCCACGTATGGCGGATGCCAATCCGACTTTTTCCGTTGGTGTCACCTAAAATCAGTCGTGTATTAGACGCCTGTGGACACAACAGAGGATCTCATCGTGCGAATAGTCGTCTCTGTGGCAGACATCAATGCCACACCCGGTATTTTAAATTGAGCCTGAAAATCCTTTTTACGTCAGACTGTGCAGTGACGTCCACTTCGACCAATACCTGGAAGAATTTTCTTTTGATATGAAATATATCTTTTTTATTGTTCTTTTTTTTTGTTCCCGTGTGACGTCACAATTTAAATATGTATTTTTGCAATTTTCCGGTACTAAACATTGTTTGCGACACATATTTCATCACAATTTTTGTTCGTCTTGATGTCTCCTAATAACCCTCTGAGTATGTGGGATGAATAGCTGAACAACCTATATATATATTCAGTTGTCTGGAAATCCATGACCATATATCTACCAACTGTTACGATTTTTAGCCACCAGTATTTTCTAATAGTTTTCCTCATCTTCCACTAAATCCTTATTTTATTCTTCGTCTTCTAAATTCGTCAAAATTTTACGATTAAATTAGACGAAGATATAACTATTTAGTGGTAGTAAACAGCATACGACTTGCATCTGTATTTCATGACATTCCCAAAAACACGTTAGAGTATCGGTCTTACCCGTGGCCCCCTGGTCACCGAGCTACCATTATTTTTTAAATAAAAATAAATTGTCTTATTTAACACTAGAACGGCCGTAGCGGTCGTTTTGACCAGTACAAAAAAATACATATTTCGATTCGAACGAGAAATTTCTTCATAAAATAAGTTAAATGTAAAAACACAGAAATAAATAATTGAAATAGGTTAAATAATTTCAAATATAAATTGTGGTATAAAATATTTTTATGAAACTTGAGTAAAATTTCCGGCCGATCTAGTGTTATTGACTGAAATTTTGCGCTTAAATAAGTCGAAAATTACCTTTCGGAATTTGTTGTGGCAAACAATTTTCAGGGTAAACGGTTGAAAACCCCTTAATGTAGCGTTTTTTCTGATATTATTGCTAGTTATTTTTTGTCATAACAAAGGTTTGCATTGAAATTTTGTCTTCAAAGTGAAGGGTGTTTTTTATGATTTTTTTAATGTTGATTTCGAGAAAATACTCAAAAGGTTGTAGCACATAGTTTCTTCACAAACCGAGAATTTCTGTTTTGTTGGTAAATTAAAAATATATTCATACGGGTATCAGAAAGTTTAGGTAATGTCTTAAAACATTATTTGCAAAGAAAAATTGAGTCTGAATCTGTGTTGTCAACTTATCCATTTTTCATTAAAAAAACTTCTGCCATCGTATCAAAATTTCTGTACAGTGATTTTTTTTTACCTAATGACAGACATTCTGCGATTAAATAAAACAAAAAATATTATACAGACATTCTAGTAAGAAGGGCGAATTTTTATATATGAAGGTGTGTAAGATGGTTGCAATGTTTTGGACTATTGTTTCCGGAGACTACAATTCCGAATTTCATGCCTGGAAGAAGTTGTGTCAATACTGCTACGTGATTTTCTATATTTTCAGTGAACGTGTTGCGAAAATGCTACAACGGCAAACCATGGGTACAGCGCCTAGAATACATAGTGTGGAAAACGGCTACAAAATAGTACTAAAAAATTAAATCCGATAAATGTAGAACGATGCTGAAAAGATAACGGGTCGATCGCAGCGAGATCTTCTAGCTGTGGTGTAGACAGGGTGGAGGTCCAGATGGTTTCGATACCACTAATTTTATAAAAATATTTTTCTCTTATCTTATCGGAGAATTTTCTGCGATATTGAAGGCGAAGAAAACTTTATAATATTACTGGTTTCCAGAGCATTTGGACCCCCCCCCCCCTCTCTAGCTACGCCACTGTCTGATAGCTCTTTTCAACTCAAACATTGTATAAGAATCGAACTGAGAAAACGTTTCAGCTGGTGGTAAATATGTTAAATCATTAAATTATACCCTATTTCCTTTGAATAGTGATTTTCATAAGCTTTGAAAATATGAATGATATTGATCATAGCCAAAAAACGTGATACGCAATCTTTTGTGCCTGGTTGCAGTACTCAATACAAGACAGCAAACTAGAAACTATCCCTATTTATCATACCAAAGGATGAATCTCTGATAGAAGAGTGGAAACGATTAATTCCCTGATATGATAAAAAACGAACTTCAAAATCATTTACATCTGAAATATACTCTTACAAGAAGATTTTATTAACAGAAATTATGTTTATGTTGTCAATAGTGAAACGGTTACTTTTGCTAGAAGTAAATCTATTTTTAAAGCAGATGTCGCTGCGATCGCCTTATTCTTGTACCGCATCGTTGCACGTTTATCGGCTACAATTTTTTAGCACTTTTTAAAGCATTACCAGTTCGGCTTGTTTTAAATTCCGAAATTTCGCATTCATACCAGAATTTCCCTATAATGTTATTTTCGTTACTTAATCGCAGATATTTCGTGACTTCTTAAAGTAAAAATTCTTGTTTCAGAATTTCCGTTTGAATTCGAAAATTTTGAATTAAAAAATGGTAAAACCGTTTTCCACACTATGTATTCTAGGCGCTGTACCATGGGCCCCTACCGTGTATGTTGAAGATGCATGGAAATGTTTTCGATTTGGAGTACCTGTGATACGGAGAATGCCCTCAAACCACATCGAAGGGGCATAAAATCTCGGTCAAGTTCGTTAATGGGCAAAATCGAACCAATGGGGGGGAGCTTTTTGAAGAAAAAAATTCATAAATTTGTCAATTCACAAGATATCAAATCCGCTTAAATTTATTATAAATCCTCTTAATATTATCTAAAACTTTTATATTGACAAGTTTTTTATAGGACCAACCCTTATAGCAAAAAAAATAATTAAAAACAAAAACATTCACTGCCGGCTCCGTCTGCAAACCAGTTAGGTTTTGAAGTGGACGGTTCCAACTGCCACATCATGGCAAAAAAGGTCATTTCTTTCGCAATTCCCAACAAACAAGCGCCCCACGGTCTGCGTCTTCGAAATATACCTGTGCCTGTAGGCATAGACGATAACTGCAATAATTCTGCACAAATCTCTTCCAAACTGATACATAAAATCAAGGGGCATAAAATCTCGGTCAAGTTCGTTAATGGGCAAAATCGAAATAATGGGGGGGGAAATGGTGGGAGCTTTTTGAAGAAAAAAATTCATAACTTCGTCAATTTACAAGATATCAAATCCGCTTAAATTTATTATAAATCCTCTTAATATTATCTAAAACTTTTATATTGACAAGTTTTTTATAGGACCAACCCTTGTAGCAAAAAAAATTAAAAACAAAAACATTCCCTGCCGGCTCCGTCTGCAAACGAGTTAGGTTTTGAAGTGGGCGGTTCCAAATGCCGCATCATGGCAAAAAGGTCATTTCTTTCGCAATTCCCAACAAACAGACGCCCCACGGTCTGCGTCTTCGAAATCTACCTGTGCCTGTAGGCCGAGGCGTCAGGGATTTTTTAACAACAGACCTTCCGTGTTTAAATAAAATAAAAATTTCTAAACAGAATTTTTTGTAGGATGGTAGTTTTGTTTTAATGAAAATTTGGTCTAAGTTGGCAACACTGCATGCAAGGTTACCCATAAAAACATAGTCGTCTGCCCAAACCTTGCTTCTACACTATGTCCGCAGTTGGACGGTGTTTTTTATTTATATACTAGCTGACCCGCCCGGTGTTGCCCGAGTCCGTGTAATAAACTCAAATCTTTTAAAAAACGAAACTCTAGTCAAGGTCTCCGATGGCTTCGACACCGTATACCGGGCACGCTCGCACGCTTCGGAAACTCTTTTATTTCCCCCTTCCATCGCCAGGGGAGCAACCTCTTTCGGAAAGGATCTCTGTGACAGGTCAACGATGCCTCGATAAGATGGGAACATTATAAACCGAGTTATTGAAATAAGCCACAGTTAGAGAAAATAATCATGAGTGAGGTGCCGGGTGAAGGGGATGTTCAAGTGTCCTTCAGAAAATGACTAATTAGGAGGACTACGATACATTTTTAAGAATTCGTTCGTTTGCTTAAGCTAGGAACTTAATTACAAATTTGCCTTAAACTATTATTCGGAAATAGTGGTAACCGCTACTCATAAATTTACTTTAATGTTATAGAAGGTGACTATTAAGTTAATTATAATGTTTGGAATCACTTGCGTTCAAATCGGAAAGATGGTTGCTGAGATGCGGAAACGGGGCATAGTTAGGTAAAAAACATTGAAGGAGAGGTCGGGGGGGAGGGGATGTTCAAGTGCCGTTCAGCAAATGACTAATTAGGACAACCACTATGCATCTTTAAAAATTCGTTCGTTTGGTTAAGCTAGGAACTTATTTAGAAATTTGTCTTAAACTATTATTCAGAAATAGTGGTAACCGCTACTCATAAATTTAGTTTAATGTTATAAAGGGTGGCTATTAAGTTAATTATAATGTTTAGAATCACTTGCGTTGAAATCGGAAAGATAGTTGCTGAGATATGGAACCGAGGAATAGTTAGAGAAAACTTTGAAGGAGGGTGGCGGATGTTCAAGTGACCTTCAGCAAATAATTAATTTGGAGGATCACTACACATCTTTAAAGATTGATTCATTTGGTTAAGCTAGGAGCTTAATTTGAAATTTGGCTTAGGCTATTATTCGGAAATACTGGTAATTGCTTTTTAGAAATACACCTTGAAGCAATGAATGCTGATTTTTACGATAATTTAGTAAAAATGGAATTGAATGGAGAAGTTCGGAACATTATTACTGAGATATTACTGAGAAACTAAGATTTAAAATAGCGGTATTCTGTATATAAAACAACAATTAAATGCTACGGGTGAAGCTAAAAAAAATGTTAAAATTGTTAAATGTAATTAGACCCTTACCCCTCGCCATTCCCGCAAATATATAACAAATAATCTGTTAAATAAAGTTTTCTGTATTAATAGTCTCTATCATAATAATATATGTCCTGTTTTTAAAAAAAACCTTAAACCCAGATAATTATAATGAACAAAAACCTACCTGGAAATGTCTTAAACAGGTGGCGTTTGTGTAATTTGCTGTGAGTAGATGGCACTACATTAGCTTGGCTATATGCAGGTAACTGCAATCCATGTTGGCACTATTTCGTTATAAGTCCTTATCTATGCATCGTTACTCTGATTTATTTAATGTGTTCTGAGAAGATATTCTACACAACCAACCAACCAACCGAAGAAAAAAAGGGTATTTTTAATGAGAGTTCTTCGTGCATTTTAATTAATATTTCAGAAAGTAATTAAAATATTAAAATTCTGACATTCAGGTACACCAGGAGAAGGTTTGGACTACCTAAATCTAAATTTCCAGCCTTCTAGGTGGGCTAGATTTTCCTAGCCATCGCCAACAGACACACACACACAGAGCGAAACTTTATTTTATTAGTATAGATTTATTATTCAGATTGCTTGATTGCTACAACTTTTGTAAAATAATAATATTCGCCTTATTTTATGACAGATTAATAAGATGAATATTACTATTTTAAAAAGTGTTAACGATCAAGTAATATAATTTTTTTTTTAATTAGTCAACTGGCTACAGTGTTCGAAAAAATTCGATTAGTGGGTCATGGGTCATTATGGGTCAAGCTATTTTTATCTTACAAACGGCTAAGACGATTTGAACTAAATTTTGTATTTTATGGTTTTTGCGCACGAGAAAATCATTCGGCTAGGTCACATGCTCGAGAAAATCCGATTAGTGGGTCATTTTGGGTCAGTGTGTGTCAAGCTAACTTTATCTAAAAAACGGCTCAGACTATTTTGACTAAATTTTATATCGTACGGGTTTCCAGCACGAGAAGACAATTAATTGGGCTTGGTCACATGTTCGAGAAAATTTGATTAGTGGGTCATTTCGGTCATGGGTCGTGATATTTGAACTCAAAGCTAATTTTGACCGAGCATAGCTCGGTCTTCTCTGCTCGTTTACCAGTAATCTCCGTAAGATTGTAAATTAAGTTAAATAAAAACCACAAAGAACTAAGATATATTTTGTTAAAAAAAATTCCTAGTTGGAAACGTGTTTATTTGCAACAGAAATTATCGGTACGCTATTACGCAAATTATTGCTACGTTGGCAGATATGCATTTACCTCCTGTGGAACAAACACATGATGGGAGCCAGATACTGCAGAGGAGATAAAACGTTTCAAATGAGCTACAAAGGCATAAAAACGACGCCATGCTGAAAAGTGGACTATGGTTGCTATGTCAAAATGAAATGGGTCATTCCATGTCAACTGGCCTAGAGGCTTCTTCTTGACCCCTTTCAGTTTTGATATAATTGATGCAGGACATAAATATAGGTCTAAGATGGACATTTTCAAACTGTCAGAGTCAGAAATAGTATACTTGGGTCAGCAGAGGTCCTTCTGTAAAGTTCACTATTTTACAGTCACAGAAAAATGATCAGATCACCAAGTTTATCATCTTATTGCTCATGTTACAAGAAACCTTACTCATTGAAAATATGTGGTCTAGTATAACTTTTTGTGCTAAGAAACATATTTGCAGTATTAAAGATCACAAATTAATACATTCATAATTACTTGGTCTCAAATTAGGTCATACGGCCTGTCGCTATTAATTTTAACCTTACTTTAACAACTTGTAGCTACCGAACAATTTACTTCAAACATTAGTCACTTTACCAATAAATTCCCTATAAAGATGTCATAGAGCTGTTGAAGTTGTTTTTCTCCTGATTAAATATTCTTTAATCTTTGAAATCCCTTTAAAAAAGTTTCATAAATTCAACCCAGTTTTCAGAAGCCCATGTCTCTAAAAGGACACTTTTGATTTGATTACCGTTAGTACCACTGGAAAGAACAGACCTCACTTGACAAGAAAACGTTGGTTTTATTTTGGGACTGATCGGTATAAGGTAAAAAAGCAAGGTACAAAAGATTTACTTTGTTTGAGATTTGCAACTACAGCTGTCGTAGAAATTGATTCCAAAAATGTCTCTGGAAGACTGAGAACACTACATTAGGGAAAGAATAACATAAAAGTATATGCAATAAGTGGATCATTTCATGTAAACTGGTCTAGAGGCTCCTGTCCGAGTGTCCTATGTCGGATGCAAAGTAATGTCCCCATATACTCAAATATCTCTTAAATGGATAAAACAAGAAATGTGGAACAAGTGTCTACCTACCCTGCAGCGACCCCTAGTAATTAAATGCGGAAATTCTTGACCACATCTCGAAAAATCTGAAAGATAGAAAAAATAACATTTACAAAAGTTTACAGCATCCTCGATTTAGATTTAAATATATTACATATAAAAATAACTGTATTAGAAGCTTTGAAATCTTCTTTTTTCGATAACAAAATACGCCACTAATCTTTTCGATATTTTTTGAACTTTTAATAAAATTATTTTTATATGCAAAATGCTATTTCAATCTAAATCGAGGATGCTATACACTTTTGTAATTAACAAATTTTTTCTCCATTTCTCTTATTTTTCTAGGTAGGGTTGGTCGATATTTTCCAAATTTTGTCAGTGGGGACGCTGAAGCCACTATCATATGAGAGCACATAGTCATTTTACTATAGGTAGACACTTTCTCCACTATTCTAGATTTATCCATTCAAAAGATATTTGAGTGTACCAGAACTTTACTTTGTACTTGGCCTGGGACAACCGACCAGGATGCCCTAGACCAGTTCATATGGAATGACCCACTTGTTTCATATAATTTTATGTTATTCTTCCCTACTGTAGTGTTCTCAGTCTTCCAGAGACATCCAGAGACTTTTTTAGAATCAATTTCTGCGGCAGATATAGTTGCGAATCTCCCACAAAGTAGGGTTTTTTTACTTTGCTTTATTTTTCTTATACCGAGGAGGCCCAAAATGAAACAAACGTTCTCTTATTAATTAAGGTGTGTTCTTTCCAGTGGTACTAACAGTAATCAAATCAAAAGTGGTCGCTTTTGAAATATAAACTTCTGAAAATATGGTGAAATTTATGCAATTTTTTAAGGGATTTCAAATATTAAAATTAAAGAATATTTAAGCAGGAGAAAAACAACTTCAACAGCTCTATAACATCTTTATAGGTAATAGATTAGCAAAGTGACTAACGTTTAAAGTAATTTCTTCAGTAGTTACAGCTTGTTAAATTAAAGGTAAAACTCATCGCGACAGTAAATATGGCCTACTTTGAGGCCAAGTAATGATGAATGTATTGATTTGTAATCTGTAATACTGCAATTATGTTTTTTAGCACAAAATATTATACTAGACCACATATTTTCAATGAGTAAGGTTTCTTGTATCAGGAGCAATAAGATGACAAATTTGGGGATTTGATCATTTTTCTGCGACTGTGAAATAGTGAACTTCACAAAAAGACCCCTGTTGTCCCAAGTATACTACTTCTAACTCTGACAGCTTGGAGTTGTCCATCTTAGACCTATATGCAGAAATGCCAAGCTCCTACTAATCTTCCGTAATATGTGGGTTAATTTGACCCAGGTTTAATACGTTTCGCACTGATTTTTTTTTAAGAAATGAAATTTAATAAATTCCATGTAGAAACTCGAAATTAAATAAATGAACATTCATCAAATAAATTTTCTGGTTCGAAACGTTGTTAAACTGGGTCACATTAATCCACATATGACGGAAGATTAGTCACTGCTTAGTGGGAATTCTGCACCTCTGCCTATATGTATGTCCTGTATCAATTACATGAAAATTGAAGGGAGCCGAGCAGGAACAGTATCCCCATTTAGACCGCTTGGCATGGAATGACCCAGATGTACATAATTCTTATTTTTAAATGGTATATAAACTGTTTTCTTTTCTTGATCACATTAAGGTTCGCACACTCCTTAAATTCCCAAGGGGTCTCCCACCGCTATTTAAACAAAAAGAAATTGTATTTAATATTTAAATTGCAAAATTCGTAGTCTTCCCGGTTATTCACAGAATTTATAAAAATTTTCTGCAGTTCAATAAAGCGAAAAATTCTGTTAAAAATTTTTGGTAAATGTACACACCTTGTAACTTGTGTGATTATAATGGATATTCATCCTAATTTTGTGGGGAAATTTCAAGTTAGGTGTCTTCCATCTTTGTACCTGCAAATCGTTTGTTCCGAAAGATAATTTTCGTCCTATTTAATGGGAAAATTTCTGTCATTAAATATTAAAAAAATCTAATTTAAAATAGTGGTATTATCGTGAC
The DNA here is from genome assembly GCA_963931845.1 of Maratus michaelseni. Taxonomy (NCBI): domain Eukaryota; kingdom Metazoa; phylum Arthropoda; class Arachnida; order Araneae; family Salticidae; genus Maratus; species Maratus michaelseni. The sequence goes on from OZ007586.1 coordinate 428,765,104, forward strand.
AAGCTGAAGACTCCTCCCACCTTATGTGATAGAGAAAAAAGTTCGAAATTTATGAAATAAGCATCCCGAAAAACATTACAAATAACCAGAACTGTGTACAAGAAAAAATGTAAAGTTTTATTTTGTCAGTCTGTGTCATCAATGAAAGTAATGCATTGCCAAATATATATTTTTTTGTTCGTTTGTCTTTTGTAGAAAGGTATGAACATAGTGTTGGAAGATTTAAATAACTTTTCTTTTTCCACTTCTGGAGCGAGATAAAAGTTTATTTAAACATTTCCTTGAAAAAGCGATAGATTATCTCTCCGTTGAAAGACGAAAACAAAAGAAATTCAAATGTTATGAAATGGGGATACAGAAACTGTTAAATCGAAATCATAAAGATGGAAATAAAAAGGAGTGCATTGAACGCATACATTAAGATATATAAAATAAAGTATTTTCGGAAAAAAAAGACAGGTAAATCTTAAAATGGTTTCGTTTTCATCTGTCTGATCTTGAATAGCAGTTTATCGACTTTCACTATTTCCAATTTCTCTTTCTTTTATTTCCAAACTCTTATTCATATTAAAATTGTCAAGATTGTGTTACACTTAGAATATCTCCGAAAACCGTTTTTCAACGAATTATTTTTTTTAATTAATATAATTTTCGTAGAGTTGTTTAAAGAGCAAAACTTACTTCAAATATTTTGTTGATGTTTGCTATAAAATTTATTTAAAGAGGACAGTAAAACAGTACGCTGTTAAAAAAAGTGCTGGTAAAACAGTACGTGCCCTGTAACTTGTGTGATTATAATGGATATTCACCCTAACTTTGTGAGGAAATTTTCACGTTACAGGTCTTTAATCTTTTTGCCTGAAAGTCTTTTGCTCCGAAATATAATCTTCGCCTTATTTAATGGCAAAATATCTGTCATTAAATATAACAAATTTTCATATTCTAATAGTGGTAGCTAATGGCCCGCAGACTGCAGGTTGAAGACTCCCACCTTACGTCATAAAGAAAAAGTTCGATATTTCTGAAATCAGCATCCCGAAAAACATTACAAATAAACAGAACGGTTCAGAAGAAAAATATAAAGTAATATTTTGTAAGCCTGTGTCATCAATGAAAGTATAAATTACCAAATATATATTATTTTGTTCGTTTGTTTTTAGAAGAAAGGTATGCGCCTAGTGTTGAAGATTTAAATAACTTTTCTTTTTCCTATTCTAGAGCGAGATAAATGTTTATTTAAACATTTGAAAAACCGGAGGAAGAGGAAAAGGAAAGAAATTCAAATTTTACGAAATGGGGATACTGAAACTATAAAATCGAAATCATAAAGATGGAAATAAAGAGGCGTAGATTGAACGTATATGTCAAGAAATATAATATTAAAGTATATTTTCGGGAAAAAAAGAGCATTAACAAAACAGATATATCTTAAAATGGTTTCGTTTTCATCTATCCGATCTTGAATAGTACAGTTTACCCACTTTCACTATTTCCAATTTCTCTTTCTATTTCCAAATTATTATTTATATAAATATTTTCGAGATTGTGTTACACTTAGAATATCTTCGAAAAAAGATTTTCAACGAATTATTTTTTTAAATCGCTATAACTTTCGTCGAGATGTTTAATGAGCAAAACTTACTTCTAATATTTTGTTGATGTTTGCAATAAAAGTTATTTAAAGAGAACATTTGCACATTTCGCTGTTCATAGTTAAATTTGGATTTCATTTCACATTTAAAAAAAACATGTTTGAAATAAAATGTGCACATAAAAAGCCGAAATTTTGTGGTATAAGTTTTCACTTTATTTTACCATTACACTTAATTTTATTATTTAAGTTTTAAAACACAGTTTAAATGGAGTCTTGCTAAAAATAATTCTAATATTTTTTTTAATGCTTGAATAAAATCTTTAATCACATTGTAAAACCTGTTCACTCAAAAATAAATGTTTTTCAAGATATTTTCAAATGTGATAATCATATATATTACGAAAACATAAAAATAAATCGCAGTTTTTCAAAAATAAAATTTTATAATATGTATTTTTTAATTATTTATGTCCGAAAATATGAACAAATGAAAATTTAATATTCGAAAGAATTTTCCCCGGCTGTTTGAAAATATGTTATAGTATTTATGCAATCATTAAATAAATTATAGAAAATTTTCGTCTATTAAATTTATTAAGCTAAATTGGTAATTATAGAGGTTTTCTGGAATATTATTCATATCTCTACTGAAATAATTTCTTGAAAATATTGTTTTTAGCACTTTATTAAAATACAGAATGTGTAAATATAAATCGATATAATAATAACATATATAAATCCTTATACGGCTTAAATATAAATATAGTTTTTTATTTCAGAACTGAAACTTTCTAATCAATATCAACATTATGAAAGCTGAACTGATTTGGAATAGAAATTATTCATTAAAAAATATTTTTGTGTTCTATAACGAAAATGCTTTTGGAACATGATAAAGTAAAGTGTCTAGAACTCATCCTAAATAGTAATATTGAATTTTTACTTGCTTCTATTTATACAAGCAGAAAGTATCGGATTCGTGAAAATTTTCGGCTTCCGATTTTTGTCGGATTTATAGGTTTTAGAAGGTCCTGAACACGATTTGGCTGTTTTTAGAAAATGTCTGTCTGTAAGTCTGTGTCTGTTTGTATATGACACAAATTTTGTGGGTGCTCTAACTCACGTACTACTGCGTAGAATAGGATGATATTTCATATAAAGTTTTATTCCTATGTAAACTGGTGCTGATTAGTTTTTGGGGAAAATCCTCTCAGAGGACAGTGCCGTTCTATTTATATGATAGTGGAAAGTCGGACAAAACCGGGACCCTAACGGATTTTTTTTATTGTTATTCACTATGTGAACAAAACAGTCAAAATTTGCATTAAAAACGATAAACTGATTCCTTGTGAAGAAAAAAGTATTCATTCAATCGCGAACAATAGCAATTAAGATCATAAAAGCACATTTTTTAGAAGTGTGCAATGTCCCGGTTTTGTCCGACCTGGTCGGACAAAACCAGCAACTGGAAATAATAATTAAAAGCACATTGTAACTTTGCAATAATACTATTTTTTAAAGGGAAACTTGCAGGATATGACATATTATACTTATAGAATTTGAATCTATATCAAATCCACATCAAAAAACAATGATGTAAGTTATGCCTTAAGAGTTAAACTTGTTTGGAAAAAAAATCACAAATGAAAGTTTGATCTTGTTCATCTGTATTGCTGCACGCTTCATGTGCCCACCCTTTGCAGTGAAGGCACTGTATCCAACTCTCTTTGGGTTTAGATTGTTCATATAAATCTTTGCAAAAGATACATGCTTCACCACTTTCATCCTTCTCCTCGTTTGATGTCAAGGGTGGATTCTTCTTTGGCTTCTTCTTATTCACCTCAGTTTTTTTTTCTGTCATCTTGAAAATTTTTCGCTTCATGGCTAAATCTTTCTTGTCTTGTTTTTTCATCCTTTCTTTTTCTTCTAGTTCCAGTTCTAATTTGTAGGGAGTTGAAGTAATAATAGCTGTTTTCCGTCGACGCTTGTCGGATTTCCTAATAGCCCTAGGACCGGTTTGTACTGTAATAGGCTTTATATCCTGTGGTGACTGCAAAAGGACGCTTGATATCTCTTCCCAGACCTTGAGAAGACGTAGACGGTCGCACAGGAACCTGCAAGCCAACGTCGTTTTGCACAGGAACTGGAGCCTTCGAAGTTGGCGTTGATAGCTTCTCTATAGACCCATTCCCTTTCTCAGGCTGAGGCTTATAGGTTCCTACAGGCACGTCTACATCAGGATCTTGTTATTGTTCAGGCAATACTTGGCATTCAGCCAAAAGATTTTTTTCCACTTCCATGGGCCTCTCGGTTGTCTCAGCGGGAGTAAAGAGGTGATCTAAGAATACAGATATTTTCTAAAAACCATCAAATCGTGTTCAGGATCTTTTAAAACGTATAAATCTATCGAAAACCGAAAGTCGAAATTTTTCACGAATCCAACACTTTTTTAATTTTCAACTTAATTTGGAATATAAATGACTAAAAAACAGTTTTCTATATAACAACTTAATTAAAATAATATTTTTTGTATAGTTTTTAAATATTTATAGATCGTAAAATAATAACTAAATAAGTGAATTCCCCTTTCAATCACGCAAATAAATGAGTTGTCCAAAACCGGGAACTTCCCGGTTATATCCGACGACCCGCATCCCGGCTTTGTCCGACCACGCTATTTTCATAAAATGTTACTCTAGCGTTGTTCAAACAACTCATAGACACCAATACAAAACGTTAAAATAAGAAGTAAATAATGGGCTATCATACGTTTTACTTACCTAAACTAAATCCTTGGGCATTTAGGATTGGTAACGTAATATTGCAGACGCCGAATTGTTAACTTTTTCACGTGAAACTTTAAAAAAAATCACCACTACGTAATGAGTTGTTTTACACGACTACTGTTTACTGGGTGCTGTCAAGCCGCTCGCCTAGAAGTAATTCTAGAAATTTCCGCTAGATACTGCCACAAATCAAGCCATAAAACCTGGATCCCTGTTTTATCCACCTACCCGGTTTTGTCCGACTCTCCCCTACTTATATCTCTAACATATGTGCACAGAATTCAACGAAACATCTAATTTGGAATCCTCATGATAGGAATAGATCGTCATTCAAGTTTGATTGGGGTCATCTAAGAGAGGGTGCGGAAATTCAATAATTTTTTCGAAATATGCTATTCTTATATCACCAATTTAAATGCACAGAATTGAACGAAACTTCACTATTAGAATCCTGGATATGAAAAAAATTCCATTGTCATTGAATTTTGATTGCGGACACTTAACAGGGGGTACCGAAAAAAAGACCTATTTGCTAAATCGATGTAATTTTTTGTACTAGTTAAATCATTTAATTGATTTTATATATATCGAAGAAAGTTTTGCGATTGCCACAACATTCTAGGTATAACAAGTTTATAAAATGAATATTTTACAACTTTATTAATTTTAAATATATACATACATACATATATACACTATATGGCCATTCGTCACCAGACACTTTCTATTTTATACATTTTGTCCGAATTTTTAAAGAGATACATGTTGGATTCTTCTGAAACGTCAGAATTATAAAGAATATATTTGACCTCATATTTATAAATGACGATATGAATAAGGGGTGGGGGTGGGGGGGGCAGTGAGAGGGCCAACAGAAATCGAAGAAAAACAATAATATTTCAAATCACCCTGTAAAGTAAAATGCACGAAATGATCTATCTCTACAGCACACGGATGTGTGGATATTTTTCAATATGTGTATTTATTTGTGTAAGAATAGCACGTATGTTCTCGGAGATATAGCGATTTTTTTTTAAGTTCCAAAAATTCTTGCATGTTTTTGTTTATATCATGCAGGGTTTTCAACCAAATTTAACGCCAGTTTCAGAAAACTTGCCAAAATGTAGTAGAAATATTATAGTGTAATTGGAATATAAATATATTAAACATCTGATGAATAATAAGTCAACTCTACAGAGCAACTCAGAAAAAAACTCAGAAAAATATCAGCTATAAAGTGAGCTGATTTTTATTTGCTCTCTAAAAGTAGTTGAATGATAATGGATTTTCCACAAATTGTCATTTTTTTTCATACTATTTTTCAATTTTTAATGCCACTCTAGTTCTCTTTGGAAAACTACTCTAACAAGCTTATTCGAACAAAAAAAGAATTATCAAAATCAAAGGATCCGTTCCAAAACGATCATAACCTGGCACAATAAAGTTTTCCAAGGAGTACTAAAGTATTAATAAAAAATTAAACATAGTATAAAAATTAAACATGACAATTTGTGGAAAATCCTTTATCATTCAGCTACTGTTAGAGAGCAACTAAAAAACGGCTCACTCTATCGTTCTGAATTTTCACAATATTTGACTGACTTTTTTATATGAGTTGCTCTATAGCAGCGTTCCCAACCTTTTTTCTTTCACGTACCCCTTTCTTAGGCTCTTCATTTCGGCGTACCCCCATTTCACATAAACACGCCTCTCCCCCTCCACTCAACCATATAACGCAACCTTCATTTTGCTTGCTTCTTCATTAGTAATCTTCTTATCACAACCAAATAATAAATGGACACAAAATAAAATTAACATTTCTAACCTTTTTTTTTTTTTTAACTTGCATTTTAAAATTAATATTGCTTTTTATAATAATAGCTAAACAAAAAAAATTAATATAGCATTAAAAGAAATTTTAACTATCTTACGTTGATTATTGATAACAACTTTGTCTCATTTATAAAAATAATCAAAATGACTTTTCATACTGTCAATGGGATCCTTGAGCTTGTTTCATGGAATTGATTTTCTTAAAATCGTGTTCAAACGAAGACAGATATATAATCTCAAATCAGGAGATGCGCCAAGCTTATGGCGATATTTGATTTTAATGTACGCATAAGACGGAAATGCTCTTTCAACAAACTCTGTATTTGTGAAAGGCAACAAGTGTTTTATAGCTTTATTACTGAGTTCTTGGTATTCCTCTTTTACTGCTATCGAAAAAGCAATAATATTTCTTTGGTTGAAATCAGATTGTAAAGAAGAATCAGTCGAAAGTTCGATCAATTTTTCTTTTTCAGAAATTGATAATTTTTCGGCTTGTTGAAAGAACAAACCGTTAAATGGGTTTGAAATCCAGTTATTTTCACACCTCTGCTTCGAAAAATATTGTTTGAACGACGTTTTAAGTCCTGTTAAGTGAGCCATTATACTAGCTTTTATTTCTTCTGATAGTTTTCAGATAAGAAATTATAAAGTGTTTGAAAAACTTTTGGCTGGTGTTTTCTGATGCACGATTCCCAAAAATCTAATTTTTTAATCATAGACTCGATCTTGTCAGATACCTTAAAAATGGTTATGGAACTGTTCTGTAATTAAGTTTATTTATTTCTGAAAAAATGTCAGATAAGTATGCAAGCATTTGAAGCCATTATATTTCATGAAATTTAGAGATCAACTCAAAAGAATAATCTTTAAAAAAAAAAAAAAAAAAAAACCTTGAACTTTATTTTTAAATTTAAATAATATTTCAAGTACTTTTCCTCGTGAAATACACCTCACCTCTGTATGCAAAAGCAATGTAGTATACAGGTGTCCATCTTTTCACACAAAGTTTTGAATAGTCTGGAGTTTGTTCAATTGGCATTAATAAAATTAACAACTTTGACAGCTTGGTGAAGTACTTCTTTCAATGAGTATGGAAAGGGTTTGGTCGACAGACTGTGTCTAAGTATACAGCAATGGTTCCAAGCTACATGAGGTGCAATTTCTTTCATTAGACCGCGTAAGCCTATATAACACCCAGACAGATTTTCCACCATCAGTGCGAACCCCACAGTAATATTGACCCAAACAATTTCTTTTTCACAGAAATAACTGTGAATGGCATTAAATATATCTTTTCCTGAACATCTTTCTGTGAGAGGATAGCAGAGTAGCAAATTTTCTTTAAGTACATTATCATTCAAATATCTCACAATAGCAAGCAAAAGTGACAGATTGGAGATATCCGTACTCTCATCCACCTGAATTAAAAAGTAAGGATTCATTTTATTCTTTTAATTACTGTACATTCAATATCGGCAGACATATCACTTATTATTCGAATAACTGTATTGTTTTAGAAAGGGATATTTTTTATTATTATCACATGTTCTGCACCAAACATACATTCGACAGCATCTTTGATACAAAGATGTATCAAAGTTTCAGCGATTGTATGATTTTTACCACTTTTAGCAATATGATAGCATATTCTGTGCGATGCTTCAACAGCATTCTCATTGTCTTTGTTTGTAGAAAACACGTAAGATGCTACATTAGGGCCGCTTGATAGTCACTGAAAGAAACTGACATCCTTTTGTTTATAAATTGGATGTTTTGACTCTAAATGGCACATTAATAAAAAGGATTACCATGCTACTATTAAACAATATCTCTCCACAAACAATGCATAGTGATATTGAAAAATCTTCCTCTCTCGTGAACAGTGTTGCCAGTGGGCTACTTTTTTTAATTCACTTTTCTTGTAGAAAGTAAAATTCGCCTTATTTAATGACAGATTGAATAGGGCTAAGACAAGACGAATTATGCTGTTTCAAAAAAGTGGTGCCAATCAAGCAATCTGAATTTTAAAAAAGTAGCCCACTGGCAACACTGCTCGTGAATGAAAATTCATATTTCAAGTACTATTATTATATTTTCTTTTCTTGAATAATGCTTTCAGTTTTATTTAAAGTATTAGGTTTATCACTTATCAGAACAGGCAACAACTGCACTCAGGTTGTCTTGTACTTCTAAATGATCAGATTGTTTCGAAGTACTTTCAGTTCCGGACTCACCAGGTTCAATTTCAATCGCAGTAGGGTATCGCTTAAAGGGTTCCGGTTTTCAACCAATTATCCATTTTAATCACAAAACAAATCACTCATATAATAAATAAACACTTCAAATTAAATGCTCGTTAAAATGAGGAAAGCTTTTCTATTAAAATACGTTAGTGATATAACTCCGCCTATTCGAAAACGAAAATAAAGGCCAGCTTTTCAAAACGTTTTATCAAAAGACATTACAGCCAGAAGCTCTGACTCAATTTAGGCGTTCTGCAATAATTATTAAAAACGGAACAACAAAAAAAAAGTGGTGAGAAATCAATATTACATAATTATGAATTGAAGTTTTCGGGAAGATGGTGAAAAATATATAAGTACTCATGCAATATGCTTAACAGTGGGCGGAGCTAGTGACATTGCATTATCAATGAATTGGATTTACACATGAGACTAACTTTGTTATCCAAAACTATCAATTTTCTTTTTGTGTTTTCAGTTAAACCATTTTTGTGATTTCCGCCATTAGCGATATTATTTTCACGTACCCCAGCAACCCCGCCACGTACCCCCAGGGGTACGCGTACCCCAGGTTCGGAACCGCTGCTCTATAGAGTTGACTATTACGTAATGAAAAAAAATCTTTGTTATCGTTCGCGCATGCGCAGATAAAAAAAATTCGTACAACTGCTCGTATTTCACCAAATATTCAATATATTTATATTCCATTTGTACTATAATTTTTTTACTACATTTTGTCAAATTTTTTGAAACTGGTGTTAAATTTGGTTGAAAACCCTGCATGATATAAACCTGCATGATAAAAAACATGCAAGAATTTTTTTAACTTTAAAAAAAAATCGCTAAATTTCCAAGAAGATACGTGCTATTCTTACACAAATAAATACACGTATTTCACAATATCCACATATTCGTGTGCTGTAGCTATAAATCATTTCGTGCGTTTTATTTTACAGGGTGATCCCTAATATTATTTTCCTTGATTTTTCTTAACCCTCTAATTGTCCTCTGATCAAATCGTCGTTGATAAATATGAGGCCAAACATATTCTTTATAATCCCCAATTTCCAGAAGAATCCGTCAAGAATATCTTTAAATATTCGACAAAATGTCTAAAATTGAAAGTGTCCAGTGACGAATAGCCATATTGCGTGTGTGTATGGTTCAACACGACAGAGATTCTTCAAATACAATATAACAACAAGATTTAATAAAACAACAAAATATACAACTGAAGATTCAACATATAACTAGATTATTATTAATGAACAATCACAACTTTCCGTATTTCAATAAATACATAATTTACAAGCATCTCTGAGCATTGTGTCAAAAATCATCGATCTATGATTTTCTATGATTTTAAAGTGGGGCTAAATCAAGAAGAATGCCTTCAACGTCTACAATTAGCATATGGAAATGATGCTCCATCTCATACCACTGTATTCAGATGGTTTACAGAATTTAGATGTTAAATTCTCTCCTGGATAAAGAACACAAAGGCCTTTGTCAGCCGTAGTCCAAGAAAATGCATCGGCTGTACAATAAATGTTAATCGTTGATAAACGCTGTACCTAACAAATGATACAGAAGGAACTTAATATTGGATTCGCAGCTATACATAAAATTTTTCATGAAAAACTACATATACAAAAATTGTTTGTCGTTGGGTCCTCCATAATTTAACAGAACACTAAAAAGCGGAGCGTGTCAGAATCAGTAAAGAAACCCTAAATTTACTTAATGATGGAAGGCACCGTATTCTTTCTAAAATCATAACTGGTGATGCACAGAGGAGTATTTCTGAAAAAAGCTGGACAAAAGTCGAAAAATGAAGTTCGTTAAAAACCGCAATACTTTATTTGTTTGTAAAGCTTAGTAGTGGTACGTAAACACTATCTTAGGAATGTTCGGTAACACTACCCATCGCGTTAGCAGTCTGAATACAGCTGTCGTGAATCGCAGATGTCTCTTTTCACTGCGCTGTTGTGAGAAGCGCATAATTTAATTGCATTTATCGTTGTATACAGTAAAGATCTGAAAAAACCCTTTATGGACAAAGAAATGGAAGGTATGTAGCTTAAATTAGTGTATTTAGTTTTAGTTATAAATGAATATAATTATGAATAAAACTACATTGTTTTATCTTTAAAAATAAGTGTGATTTTTACTAGTTCTTTAAAATTATTAGTGATTTATAAATACGTTCTGCCCTTTTCCCGGCAAAACTTTTTGTTGTAATATAAAATTTAGATATTCCTTGTTATATTCATAAAATAAAATCTCGCCCAAATTTGCCCTATTTTTTTTTACCCTTTTATAAAAAAAATGGTATCAGAAGATGACGATATTTTGAAAACGAAAAATCTTCATTTTTCTTTTAGAAACTTCAGTGACAGCGAAATGTTTCAAGAAAGTTACCGTTTGACTTGATGCAAGATTGTTCTAATAAGAAAATAGCTGAAAAATAATGTTTCATGGAAAGCAAGTTATAGAAATGACGAAATGCCCAGTAGATGAACAAGAATCAATAAAAAGTTCGTTAAGCCGTTTCAATTCGGATTTTAAAGAAACATGGGAGACTGCCAAATAGGGAAAAAAGTTGCTCTCTTAAGGTAAATGAACATTGACTTAACATAAAATTGGCTGAAGAAGTTGGCGACCAATAAACGATTTTGTGGCAGAACCCTCTACCTTCCACTACAGGGTTCAGTAGGCCAATACGCATTCGTTTTGTTCATGAAACGAACTATATTATTAATGAAGAAATTGAATACATTGAAAATCAAGTTAAAAATCTTAAGAAAACTGATATACCTACTACTAATGGTAGTTTATAATATGTAAAACACACGCTGATACCTACTATGGTAGATACGAAGGTTTGCAATGCTGCGACAAGTACTTCATCAACAATGAGATGTTACATATGCGGAGAAACTTCAAAAAAAATTAATACATTGGAGAAGAAGAATCCTGAAAATCCTGATGCTTAAGATTCGGCTTATCAGTTCTTCATGCACGGATTCGATTTTTTAAATCACTTTTGCATTTGTCATATAAAAATTCATTTTAAAAAGTGGCAAGCGAGAATCAATGAAGACAAAAATGTTGTGGCAGAAACAAAACAAAAAAAAAAGAATTCAAAATAGTTTCAAAGAAGAAATGGGTCTAGTAGATATTCCCAAGGCAGGTTTTGGCAACACGCAAGAGGAAAAGTATCAAGAAGATTTTTTGTGGACCCCAATACTGCTTCCCGAATCACTGGAATAAATTTTGACCTTATAAAAAGGTTCAAAGTAATTTTAGAGGCACTGTCAAGTAGATATAGAATTGATGTTAAGAAATTTGAAAATTACACCGAAGAAACTGCAAAGCTTTATGTCGAATTATATGTGTGGCACCCAATGCCACCAACAGTACATAAAGTTTTAGTACATGAGTCCACAGTAATTAAACATGCAATATTACCTATCGGCCAACTTTCGGAGGAGGCTGCTGAAGCTAGAAACAAACATTTCCGCCAAAATAGGCAAAATTTTTCCTGAAGATTTTCTCGAGAGCAATATAATAAAGATGTTTTGATCAGACTTTTACTAAATTCTGATCCTTTTATAAGTAGTTCAAGACCAAAGCCTAAGAAAAAAAAGCAAGCCATTTTCTAGCGAAACAATAGAACTATTACTCCCAGAAGCACCATACGGACAACATCTAAAAAAAGAGGAAGATGAGGATGAAGATGAAACAGATGAAGATGAATCTGATAAGTTAAAGAAAATACTTTTTATAAATATGCAAAAAACTGAATATTTTATTAAATATCCTAAACGTTTATTCTGAATTGTTTTAAATATATAGTTTACTTTGTAAAAAAACAAATATTTTTTTGTAAATTCGTAAAAAAAAGTTATATGTTTTGTTAAAAAATTATATATAATGGCTCTAAATAGCTTTTCACAACATTTCAATTTAATATAGCTCACAAAATATTTTTGTCCACATTTTTCATAAAATACTCCTATGTGCGATGGTGCATACCTTTTTTGATGTTCAAACATGTCAAGAAATTAAAGTATGGGTCTTTGGAGATGACTCAAAACCAACAATGGTGAAAAGACAACGAACAATGAAAAATATAATGTATGCCGTGTTCTTCAGAAGTACAGGGCTGGTCAAAACCCTAAAGCTAGAGGGACAGAAGACAGCTACAGCTAACTAATATACCAGTAAGTTTCTTTCAGAAATTCTTCAGGAGGTGAATGTTAGGAAACTTATGCTTTTCTCTCTCCATGACAATTCATCTTCTCATTCAGCAAGGATTATAATCGAATTTCTTGAAACAAAGAACATCGAAGTGATAGAACACCCACCCTATTCTCCTGATCTTGCTCTGACTTCTGGCTTGGCAATTTTTTAAACTAAAAAAATTACGTGGGCATCGTTTTCATTCCGAAGATGAGATTGATGAGTCTTTTTCATCTATTTCAAGAAATGAATGGCTTGAGGTATTTAATCTTAGGAAAATTTGCCTACAAGACTGCATTGGTCTTGAAGGGAACTACTTTGAACATTTCTAAGAATTGGTAAGTTTTACATTTACCATTTAGTCTTGTCTCAAAGTTTTCAGTGAGACCCTCGTATATATATACATTAAATAAAACGAATATTACAGTTTCAAAAAAGTGATAGCAATCAAGCAAGCTGAAAAAATAAAATGTAGACCAACTGGCAACAGTGGCTGTATCTACAATGCAGGATTCATCTGAAGTGTTGCCAATCCGCAACTTTTTTTATCAAATTGCTTGATTGCCAGAACTTTCTTAAAATAGTAATATTAGCATCATTTAAATATAGGTTAAATAAGGCGAATTATACTATTTCAAAAAAGTGTTGGCAATCAAGCAATCTGAATTGATAAAAAGTAGCGGACTGTAAACGCTGTTCCTCTGTAAAAATAAAAGTGGAAAATTGGTAGAATTTCTTATAGGATTTTTCTATAAGATCTACAGGATTTTTCGGAGTACCTAAACGTAATTATTCATGATTTTATTAACCACTTGCACTAGAAAGATATGCTATGTCCGCAAAGCTTCGAAATGAACACGCACGTCGAGATGTTTTTGTGAATTAGTTGTATAATTTCCAAGTCTCGTACTACTATTTTTTTAAGAGTAATATTTGTTTTATTTGATAATTTAAATTTTGTAATTAAATAAAAGAAAAATTATCATTAAAAATAGGAGTAAGAGACGTGGCAGATATATTTCAAAGATATTGACATATAATTATGTGTAAACATTTAAGAATAATTTTCGTCTCATACTTTTCACCACAGGAAAGCTATGGGTTAATTTTTTAATATTTTTTTCCGGCTACCATATATATAATATTGCATGCTGAAAGAAATGAGATTTTTTTTTCAGGCTATAACCACTCTCTCAATTTCTTATGTATCTATGGAATGTAATGATAAATGCAGTAATAGATGATTCGCCCGTCACTTAACTTCTGCGTTGTTTATATCACGGAACCATTTACAGGCTGTTTTTTTATTTAGATTACTGTAAATAAAAATTTTAATTTAAAAGGTCTCAGGAATATAAAATTGAGATTAAGTAAACAAACAATCCAAGCACCATTTCAACAACAAAAAAGAACAAAAAATCATGCGTCAAGCATAGATTATGTAACACTTTCCACCATTTCCAAAATAATCTTACAAATATTTACCGTTTAATAAAGCTGAAAGATGATATCTAAGTACACAATTTGGAAAACGTATAACATATTTAATAAAAAGAAAACTGCCCAGTTAAACTGAGGGCATTGAGCTCACAGGCTATTCACACTAATTGTATATTATACTCTTATTTCAAAAAATTTGAAATAAGCCCCTCGAAAAATAAAGAAATTGACAATATATTAAGGGGATCACCCCTTTTCTTCCGCCCTTATAATTAACCAATGAACTCCCAAAACTAATCAGGGAAGCGCCTTATTACAATGATCCTATATACAAATTTTAAAGCAAATCGGATAACTCTGCATGAAAAATTAATTTATCTAAATTAAGGGGGGGGGGGGGGATCAGCCCCTCCCGTATCCCCTTTTATACTTAACCAATGAACCCCAAATCTAATCAGGGAAGTGCCTTATCGCAATAAACCTATATACAAAATTTGAAGAAAATCGGATAATTCTGCATGAAAAACCAATTTATCAAAATTAGGGGGGAGGTTAGCCCCTTTCACTCCTTTATACTTAACCAATGAACCCCCAAAAGTAATCAGGGAAGCACCTTATCACAATGAACGTATAAACAAAATTTGAAGCAAAACGGTTATTTCTATCAAGAGTTATCGCGTTACGTACATACATACAGAACCGGCGGGCACATTAGCTCTCAGGCTTTGATAGCCTGTGAGCTAAAAACCCATTTTTAAGAATTTCCAACAATATTCTTAAAAATATCCTAACTCTTCTGTGGAGCCCTGTATATGATCTATACTTTTGTATATATACTACATATACCGCCAAATTTTAGCTCAGTTAGGAAACGCGTAGCACAGTTTAGAATTTCTATCAAGAGTTATCGCGTTACGTACATACATACAGAACCGGCGGGCACATTAGCTCTCAGGCTTTGATAGCCTGTGAGCTAAAAACCCATTTTTAAGAATTTCCAACAATATTCTTAAAAATATCCTAACTCTTCTGTGGAGCCCTGTATATGATCTATACTTTTGTATATATACTACATATACCGCCAAATTTTAGCTCAGTTAGGAAACGCGTAGCACAGTTTAGAATTCACCTTCTGGAATTTCCGTCAATAAACGAAAATGTACTAGAGAACTTTTGTGATACCCTGTATAGGATCTATAGAATTTATACACGCTAAGTAATAGACAAACAAGAACGAAAAATCATGCGTCAAGCATAGATTATATAACACTTTCCAACGCTTCCAAAATAATTTTGCAAATCATTACCGTTTAATAAGCTGAAAGATAACATCTAAGTAAACAATTTGGAAAACGCATAACATATTTAAAAACGTAATTTCAGGAATTCCCAACATGTATTTCCAACATATACAATATTCGGAAAAATATCCGAATACTTTTATTCAGCCCTGTATATGATCTATAGATTTGTATATATCATAAGAGACGGTAGTCTCTTGAGTGACGCAGCGAAAAACCGAAAACCGTAAGCCCAAAACCGAAGATTCCGTCACTCTCATATATACAGCTAGCAGGACATCAAAGGAAAATCGAAACGCCGACATTTAATATCTCAGTAAATATGAGGCATACCGTTTCGATTTTTTCACATTAGTCTTATATCTATGGCCTAACTCTATCCTGAAATTTATAGATTTCTACATGCAGTAGATTTTGAGATCTGGAAACCAATTTTTAAGCGAAAATGGAAAATGTAATGGTGTAATGGGCACAGAGGTGTTATCTCGAAAATGGATCGAACGATTTTTTTTAAATTAATATATTATATTAATCGCTTTTAGATGAAGAGAGTAAGATTTTGAGCTAACGTAGGAAAACTCTTGTTTTTTATATAATCCAGCTTCAAAATCGGACTCTTTTCTTATGCTTTTTCTGGTAGACTAACATTAAAGATTTTCGGCCTTTTCACTCTTTTTTATTCCTGCGCGGTCAGGATGTTCATGGGTATCACGGTTATAGTTAAAGGCGATTTCGCAATCATATGTGGCTGAAGAACTATTTAGATTTTTTTTTTTTTTTTTAATATGAAAACAGTTTATTATACATTCCAAAATATGTATTAAATTAAATTATGGTTAAATTTTTTTTCTTTCTTGTTCGGATGCAAATAATTCATATTTTTAATCTGCATTTGGTAGAAAAATGAATTATCTTTAATTTTAAAAACGAGAAATTCGTAATTACTTGTATAAAATTAGATTGTATTTATTATTGGTATTTATGATTTCAAAATTTTTAATAAGAAATTGTTTTTTTGCTAGTATACAGTGAGCAAAGTCTCTAGCCATGCCAACCAACCAATCGGTTGATTATCTGACTGATAGTTTAGCCACAGTAGTTTAACTTTGGCTTAGCTGTTATTACTTATTATTAGTTTGTCTTTGGCTTGGCTCTTATTTATTAGTTTGTCTCGACAGCTAAAATTTCACATTTTATAATTTTTATATCAATACTTCAGGTAAGAATGCTTTTTAACTTGATTATTTCCTGTATTTATAATAATTTTTTGTTACTAACATTCTTATGTTTTAATGCGTGCAAAATTTAAGATTGGCGAAAAAGCTGTGTGAAACTGCTAATCTATTTTATTAATATAGTATTAGCATACATTTCTTAAATTTTTATTTTCTAAATTTAAAGCACATACATTTCAAAACTATATTATTATTTTAGAAAAAAAACAAAACAAAAAAAACAACTCTTATTCCTAATATTACATTGGGTCGGTGACGAAAATGATTTTTTTCTTATTATTATTTCATAGCAGGTCGAGTTTTCTCCGACCTTATGAAATAAGATTAATTTCTTTTTTTTTTTTTTTTCAGCTGTGGAAGAAAATCAAACGGTTTGTTGATTTTTTTATTAAAAAGTAGGTAGAGGTGCGTAGAGACCCTCGCGCTAGATAAACTATTTTCATTGATAAAACAATGTTTTTGGTTTACGATTTTTTATTTCGCCGTAATGCATGCATGACTTCTGGAACTTTTGGAAGAAAATAGGTAAAAATCATCTATTTTCATTCATGTTCCAGTGTTCATGCATGCATTACGACGAGAAAAAAAAATCGCAAACCAAAAATGTCGTATTTTGCAATAAAAACACTAGATGGCGCCAGCTCTCAACAGCACCCTGCTTTCGCCAAGACTGGCGAAAAAAATATCCAAGTTGGCGGGGGGAACAGAGAACGGAAATGCTCCCAAAGTAACCTTTACTTTTCACAAAATGGGCCCCAAGAAAAATAACTGAACAGATGTGTTACACTCACGCTAAAATGTAAACAAAAGATTGGCGACTGTTTGGATGGCACGATTTCCAAGACTGCGCCAAGCTACTAAATACAAGCTTAATAGCCAGGTTGCCATAAAAGAAAAAACAGTCCCCAAAGTTTGGAGACTTTTTTCTTTTTTTTAACTGATTAAATTTTTTTTTTTTAGCATGAGTGTAAAGCATGCATCGACCCTTGGCTGTCCTCTTAAAAAAAAAAAAATAAACGCAGTTAAATAAATGTTTCCTAAAAAAACCCACCCTATTACTACATAAAATATTCTACTAAAGTTTGTTTTGTTCTGTTTTTCCGCACCATTTCCAATAATAAAAACAGTTAAAAATACCTAAGGAGTGCTTATTTAGTTTTAAAACAAATTAACAATTGCAGAATTCTGACAAAACAGAGCTTCATTTTTACAGATTTTGTTATATAAGAATTTTAGAATGACCTACATAAATTATTTTTTATGCTAAACCATTAATATGTACTAAAATGTTCCATTTTCAATACAAAATTCAGTACAATCATCATTAAATATATCACTTGCAATAAGCCTGTATTATGCATTGAAATGTATTTATTTCAATAAATTGATTTATCTTTTGTGCCATGCTGTCGAAAATTCAAAGAAAAATTTATGTAAATGTTTTTTTTTGCATCATACTATCCATTTGCATACATTTCACTTAGTTTGGATACTATGATGCAAAATAAACCTTTACATAAATTTTTCTTTCAATTTTCGGCAGCATGGCACAAAAGATAAAACAATTTATTGAAATAAAGAACCTTTTAGTAGCTTTTTCGCCAATCTTAAATTTTGCACCCATTAAAACATAAGAATGTTAGTAACAAAAAATTATAAATACAGGAAATAATCAAGTTAAAAAGCATTCTTACCTGAAGTATTGCAATAAAAATTATGAAATGTGAAATATAAAAATTTAGCAGTCAAGACAAACTAATAAGAGGCAAGCCAAAGCTAAACTATATGAATAAGTGATATAAGCATAAGCAGATCCATAAGCAACCGATTGGTTGGTTGGCATGGCTAGAGACTTTGCCCACTGTATACTAGCAAAAAAACAATTTCTTATTAAAAATTTTGAAATCATAAATACCAATAATAAATACCAATCGAATTTTATACATGTAATTACGAATTTCTCGTTTTTAAAATTAAAGATAATTCATTTTTCGACCAAATGCAGATTAAAAATATGAATTGTTTGCATCCGAACAAGAAAGAAAATAAGGAGACTCATAAGGTTAGACTCCTTGACTCATATTACCTTTATTTTTAACCTCATCGACAAAATTAATACTTTTTATGTACCAGATTGACAATACATTTTTTATCGCCCGATAGACAAAATTCTTGATTTTTATGCACCCGTTTGATGAAATTTGGGTTTTTTACGTGCAAACTTAACGAAATTAATGTTTTTTCATGCCCGATCAACGAATTTTTTTTTTATGCAAGCGTTTGATGAAATTTGCGTTTTTCATTTGCTAATAAATGAAATTCATGATTTTTACCGGCCTGTTTGATGAAATTTATAATATTTTCTCCCCCTATCGAGAAAATTCATGTTTTTTCTGTGCCGATCGATGAAATTCATGATTTTTGCACATTGATCTACGAAATTCATGATTTTTATGCTGCAAAATGACGAAATTTGCAATTTTTTCAGACTAATTGGTATCTAATGCAGTTTAATTCATTCGACTTGACAATTTTTATGCACCTCATCGACAAAATTCATACTTTTTACGGGCCGGATTGACAAAAAAATTTTTATCACCCGATTGCCAAAATTCTTAATTTTTATGCACCCGTTTGAAAAAATTTGTGATATTTACGTGCAAACTTTACGGAATTAATGATTTTTTCATACCCGATCAAAGAATTTTTTGATTTTCATGCGACCGTTTGATGAAATTTGCGATTTTCATGTGCTTATAAATGAAATTCATGATTTTTACCTGCTTGTTCGACGAAATTTATGATCTTTTCTCCCCCTATCGAGAAAATTCATGTTTTTTCTGTGCTGATCGATGAAATTCATGATTTTTGCACATTGATCAACAAAATTCCTGATTTTTATGCTGCAAAATAATGAAATTTGCAATTTTTTCAGAGACTAATTGGTATCTAATGCAGTTTAATTCATTCGACTTGACAATTTTTATGCACCTCATCGACAAAATTCATACTTTTTACGGGCCGGATTGACAAAAAAAATTTTATCACCCGATTGCCAAAATTCTTAATTTTTATGCACCCGTTTGAAAAAATTTGTGATATTTACGTGCAAACTTTACGGAATTAATGATTTTTTCATACCCGATCAAAGAATTTTTTGATTTTCATGCGACCGTTTGATGAAATTTGCGATTTTCATGTGCTTATAAATGAAATTCATGATTTTTACCTGCTTGTTCGACGAAATTTATGATCTTTTCTCCCCCTATCGAGAAAATTCATGTTTTTTCTGCGCTGATCGATGAAATTCATGATTTTTGCACATTGATCAACAAAATTCCTGATTTTTATGCTGCAAAATAATGAAATTTGCAATTTTTTCAGAGACTAATTGGTATCTAATGCAGTTTAATTCATTCGACTCGACAATTTTTACGCGCTTCATCGACAAAATTCATACTTTTTACGTGCCGGATTGACAAAAAAAAATTTTATCACCCGATTGCCAAAATTCTTGATTTTTATGCACCCATTTGATGAAAGTGATTTTTACGTGCAAACTTGACGAAATTAATGTTTTTTCATGCGCTAATAAATGAAATTAATGATTTTTACCCGCCTGTTTGACGAAATTTATAATCTTTTCTCCCCCTATCGAGAAAATTCATGTTTTTTCTGTGCCGATCGATGAAATTCATGATTTTTGCACATTGATCAACAAAATTCCTGATTTTTATGCTGCAAAATAATGAAATTTGCAATTTTTTCAGAGACTAATTGGTATCTAATGCAGTTTAATTCATTCGACTTGACAATTTTTATGCACCTCATCGACAAAATTCATACTTTTTACGGGCCGGATTGACAAAAAAATTTTTTATCACTCGATTTCCAAAATTCTTGATTTTTATGCACCCGTTTGATGAAATTTGTGATTTTTACGTGCAAACTTCACGAAATTAATGACTTTTTCATACCCGATCATAGAATTTTTATATTTTCATAACGACCGTTTGATGAATTTTGCGATTTTCATGTGCTAATAAATGAAATTCATGATTTTTACCCGCCTGTTCGACGAAATTTATAATCTTTTCTCCCCCTATAGAGAAAATTCATGTTTTTTTTCTGCCGATCGATGAAATTCATGATTTTTGCACATTGATCAACGAAATTCCTGATTTTTATGCTGCAAAATAATGAAATTTGCAATTTTTTCAGAGACTAATTGGTATCTAATGCAGTTTAATTCATTCGACTCGACAATTTTTACGCACCTCATCGACAAAATTCATACTTTTTACGGGCCGGATTGACAAAAAAAAATTTTATCACCCGATTGCCGAAATTCTTGATTTTTATGCTACCGTTTGATGAAATTTGTGATTTTTATGCTACCGTTTGATGAAATTTGTGATTATTACGTGCAAACTTGACGAAATTAATGTTTTTTCATGCCCGATCAATGAATTTTTTAATTTTTATGCGAGTGTTTGATGAAATTTGTGTTTTTCATGCGCTAATAAATGAAATTCATGATTTTTATCCGCCTGTTCGCCGAAATTTATGATCTTTTCTCCCCCTATCGACAAAATACATGTTTTTTCTGTGCCGATCGATGAAATTCATGATTTTTACGCTGCCAAATGACAAAATTTGCAATTTTTTCCGAGATTAATTGGTATCTAATACAGTTTAATTTATTCGACTCGACATCGACAGGATATATTGATTTTAGTTTCAAAATTCACCACCAGGGGCCGCTTTCCTCTCTCGGGTTCTATGTGCCCAATCACCACGCAGTATGGCTTATTCGACTTGAAATCCACAGCCTCAAAGATTTCAGCTATGTCTGCATAGTATAGAGTGCGCCCCCTGATGGTGGAAGATGGAACTAACGGATTTTGCAGCTAACTCGAGTTCTATGTGTCCGATCACAATGCAGTTTGGTTCGACTCAGCATCGACAGGATATATAGATTTTAATTCCAAGTTTCACTACCAGGGGGCGCTTATCTATCTCGGGTTCTATGGACCCGATCACGACGAGGTATGGCTCATTCGACTCCAAATGGATAGCCTCAAAGATTTCAGCTATGTTTGTATAGAACAGAGTGCGCCCTCTAGTGGTGGAAGATGGAACTAACGGATTTTGTAGCTAACTCGAGTTCTATGGGTCCCATCACAATGTAGTTTGATTCATCGACAGGATTTATCGATTTTAGTTCCAAAATTCACCACCAGTGGGCACTTTCCTTTCTTGGGTACTATGGGCCCAATCACGACGAGGTATGGCTCATTCGACTCTAAATCGACAGCCTCAAAGATTTCAGCTATGTTTGTATAGAACAGAGTGCGTCCCCTGGTGGTGGGAGATGGAACTAACGATTTTTGTAGCTATGGGTCCCATCACAATGCAGTTTAATTTATTCAACTCGGCATCGACAGGATATATCGATTTTAATTCCAAATTTCACCACCAGGTGGCGCTTTCCTATCTCGGATTCTATGGGCCCGATCACGACGAGGTATGTCTTATTCAACTCGAAATCGACAGCCTCAAACATTTGAGCTATGTTTGTATAGAACAGAGTGTGCCCTCTAGTGGTGGAAGGTGGAACTAACAGATTTTGTAGCTAACTCTATTTCTATAGGTCCCATCACAATGTAGTTTGATTCATCGACAGGATATATCGATTTTAGTTCCAAGTTTCACCACCAGGGGGCGCTTTCCTATCGGGTTCTATGGGACCGATCACGACGAGGTATGGCTCATTCGACTCCAAATCGACAGCCTCAAAGATTTCAGCTATCTTTGTATAGAACAGAGTGCGCCCCCTGGCGGTGGAAGATGGAACTAACGGATTTTGTAGCTATGTGCCCCATCACAATACAGTTTAATTTATTCGACTCGGCATCGACAGGATATATCGATTTTAATTTCAAATTTCACCACCAGGGGGCGCTTTCCTATCTCGGATTCTATGGGCTTGATCACGACGAGGTATGGCTTATTCGACTTGAAATCGACAGCCTCAAACATTTGAGCTATGTTTGTATAGAACAGAGTGCGCCCTCTAGTGGTGGAAGGTGGAACTAACAGATTTTGTAGCTAACTCTATTTCTATAGGTCCCATCACAATGTAGTTTGATTCATCGACTCGACATCGACAGGATATATCGATTTTAGTTCCAAGTTTCACCACCAGGGGGCGCTTTCCTATCGGGTTCTATGGGACCGATCACGACGAGGTATGGCTCATTCGACTCCAAATCGACAGCCTCAAAGATTTCAGCTATGTTTGTATAGAACAGAGTGCCCCCCCTGGCGGTGGAAGATGGAACAATCGGGTTTTGCCATGCATTTTCATACTTCTAATTGTGTTACTCTCTCGCTGTATAATTTAAAAGTTGAGTCTTGGATTCCTCTCCCTGGGCCACCACCCTCATATTTTTATTGGGGTCCAAAGGGTCTTTTTTAGCATTTCTTTAAAATTTTATTCTAATGATTAATTTATACCCTATGCTTAATTTTGACTAATTGACATTTTCATCAATAACCTTAAAAAAGTAATGATATC
Source organism: Maratus michaelseni (assembly GCA_963931845.1). Lineage (NCBI taxonomy): Eukaryota > Metazoa > Arthropoda > Arachnida > Araneae > Salticidae > Maratus > Maratus michaelseni. The sequence goes on from OZ007586.1 coordinate 428,788,361, forward strand.
AGTACAAAAACCCTTAACGGGTTAAAAGTTGTGACGCAGCACTTTGTTTTGGCTCTATAAATTTTAAATATGGGTCTTAAAAGTAATGATATCAAATTTAAGTGACGCTATGTTAATAATTTTTTTTAATCATAATTTTCTTTTTAGTTTTATATATATTCACAGGTGCAATTATTATCTTAATATGAAAAAAATATATAGAACTTATTCGCTGATGCTTTTTCATTCACATCTCTCATGAATTCAAAATATGGGTTTTAAAAGAAATGATATCAACATTTGAGTGACACCTTGACGTGAATTTAATAGGACTCTTTTAAAATTCAATTTAAATTATTTTTGGTTTGTCTTCTAAAGTATATTTACACATACAAACAATACTTTTAATTTTTCAATACACTTTTAAATATATTACTTTCACTGAGCCTATATTATGTATTGAAATGTATTTATTTCAATAAATTGATTTATCTTCTGTGCCACGCTATCCAAAATCATAAGTAAAATTTATGTAAATGATTATTTTGCGTCATAGTATCCAAACAAAGGGAAATGTATGCAAGTGGATAATATGACGCAAAATAATCATTTACATAAATTTTACTTATGATTTTGGATAGCGTGGCACAGAAGATAAATCAATTTATTGAAATAAATACATTTCAATACATAATATAGGCTCAGTGAAAGTAATATATTTAAAAGTGTATTGAAAAATTAAAAGTATTGTTTGTATGTGTAAATATACTTTAGAAGACAAACCAAAAATAATTTAAATTGAATTTTAAAAGAGTCCTATTAAATTCACGTCAAGGTGTCACTCAAATTTTGATATCATTTCTTTTAAAACCCATATTTTGAATTCATGAGAGATGTGAATGAAAAAGCATCAGCGAATAAGTTCTATATATTTTTTTCATATTAAGATAATAATTGCACCTGTGAATATATATAAAACTAAAAAGAAAATTATGATTAAAAAAAAATTATTAACATAGCGTCACTTAAATTTGATATCATTACTTTTAAGACCCATATTTAAAATTTATAGAGCCAAAACAAAGTGCTGCGTCACAACTTTTAACCCGTTAAGGGTTTTTGTACTGATACTACATACATTTAACTTTTAGCACAGTTTAAAATTCTCCTTCTGGAGATTCTGTCAATAAACGGAAATCTGTTTACGAACTTCTGTGCTGCCCTGTATATGATCTACAGAATTTATACACACCAAGTAATAGACAAAAAGTGAGTTAAATTTAAAATCGCGTTCAGCAACTTAAAACGCACTTCCAGGAATTATTGTTAACAGACAGTGGCGAATTCTTTTGTGTGCCCCTGTAAATGAACGATGACTGCTATACACACAGTATTCTGTAGTAAGCCTCTTCTAATGCACCTTAGTGATATATATAATTTTCAATGCGTTTAAAATAGTGAAACATTATTTAATTGAGCCGCAAACGATTTTTCTCCATAGACGTAATGTAACGGAATTATTTTGACTGCCCCTGTAAAGTAACTTTAAGTGCTATGCACACCCCATTCCAATTAAGCTTTTTGTAATGCACCTTAGTGATATATATTAATTACAATGTGTTTGAAATTGTGTAACATCATTAAAATAAACCGCAAATGATTTTTCCCCATAGACCTTAATGTAACGGAATTCTTTTGAGTGTCCCTGTAAACAAACTATAAGTTCTACACACTTCAGTTGAAATAGGGAACATGCTATAGATAACGACAATAACATATACAAATTGCTGGGCAATCCGAGCATATTTACGGGAGTTAGAGCACGGACAGACGGCAGACGGCGTGACGGCAGACTGCAGACGGCCAGACAAAACACACAAGTCATAAACACTTTTCAACTATGTTGGAAAGTGTTAAAAATTAGTTAAATTTAAAAACGCTTTCAGCGACTGAAAAAGCACTTCCAGCATTTATTGTTAATAGACAGTACCGAATTTTTTTGTGTGCCCCTGTAAATGAACGCTATACACACAATATTCTATAGGAAACCTCTTGTAATTCACCTTGGTGATATTATATATAAATTCCAATATGTTTGAAATTGTGTAACATCATTAAAATAAACAGCAAATACGTTTTTCCCATAGATCCTAATGGAACGGAATTCTTTTCAGTGTTCCTGTAAAAAAAAACTATAAGTGCTACACACTTCATTTTCAATACCGAACATGCTATAGTAAACCTCAGTAAAATATATCAATTGTATGACAATCTGAGTATATTTACGCGAGTTAGATCACGGACAGGCAGACAGACAGACAGACGGTAGACAGACAGACAAACCGAATTCATAAACACTTTTCAACTATGTTGGAAAGTGTTAAAAAATTAATGAAAGTGTGATATTTACCCAATACCATAATAGCCATCCTTGCATTAATTGTTTGCAAATCTGAAGGCCATGGGTTAACGAGGTTTTTTTAATTCAAACTATCTACCATAATTTTGGAACAATGATATTTGCTTTATTTTATCACGGAATGTTTACCATTACAGAAATTAAAATATACTATTCGACATTACTGTTACTTATTTTCAATAAATTACGCGCTAAAATTGAAACACTTATTATAACATACCGGTCGTCATATTTTCCATTCAGAAATACATACGACGACCGGTTCCTGGTAGGGCAGTTCATGTGTTAAGTCTCAATTTGCAATCGCAATTATCTGCAATGTAATTCCAATTTAATTGTATGTAATTGATTATAGTTACACACATTCAAGCACAGACATTTCGTTAAATAATGGGATGGGGACGGTTCCATCTACAGTGCTGCAAGACTTTTTATGCCATGTAATTGTAACTATAACAATTACATACAATTAAATTGTAATTAAATTGCAGATAATTGCAATTACAAAGTTGCCCAACTTTGGTCTCAATGAAATGTGTGATTAAAATACCATAAACAAATAGCCTAAAGGAGAACTTTCCCCATTACTTATAATTACAACTAATGAATCAAAACATTTATGTAGATAGTTCATACTATTATATTCCAAACAAAATTTTTTTATAATACATAGCCGCCAAACTTTTTTCCGATCTTCAAATATGTTTTGAATCATAAAATTTATTTATTAAAACGTTCTTGTTTCTATACGGTACTTATTTTATTCGTATATTAACATTTAACATTTTCGTTTTTTTTTTTTTTTTTGACACAATAAACTAAAAATAGCTGCAAACTTCAATTTTTCCGTTCTAAAATATTTGCCTTATATAATCGAAAAATATCTGCCTATTAATAAAGCAAAGATTACAGTTAAAAATTAGTGGTACCCAAAAGCTCTTAGTAACGAAAGGAGCAAACTCTTCTCGCACGAGTGAAGTTCAGCAAAACAGTTAAGTGGTTAAATTGTAAAATTTCTGATTTAGAATATGTTTATTTGACTTAAGAAAAGTGGATCACTATAATATATCGACACCAAAAAGCACACGTGTGCTTATCATGAGCTCCATGATATGAGTATAGTGGATGAAAATAAGGTTTAAAAAACGAACCGATATATAAACACTAAACATACCAACAACCGGTCATTTGACCGGTACCAAATGAAAATATTTCGATTTGAACGAGAAAATGTCTTCAGAAAATAAATAAAATAGAAATCAAACAGAAAAAGTTAAATAAAGAAGTTAAATAGTTTTAAATAAAAATTCTGGTGTGAAATATTTTTATAAAACTCGAGTAAAATTCCCGGTATGTTTAGTGTTAATATAAAACCTCTGAATTCATAATTATTAATTCTTTTTTACAGTCTGTTACAAAAGTATAAGACCACAACATATTTTGCTATTTAGGTAATTAAAGTAATACTTCAATCAAAATAAAGAATATTCTATGTTAGTGCATCAAGTTTTTAGTAAAATGTAGCAACTTACACAAATGAAATTAATTCGGAAAAAATAAAACATCAATATAACAAAAAAAGTGTCAAAAAGAACTGTTACAAAATTATAGGACCACCTGTGGGAAAGACAGTTTTCTCAAATTTAGTAAGATATTGCTCCACCATTTTTCTGAATAACTTCAAACACACGATTTGGCATAGAGTTAATTAATTTCTTAAGGAGCGATTCGGGAATATTATCCCATTTCTCAATAATGCCCATTTCTAATTCATATGTTGAATTATATTGTTTGTTATTTTCATACACTTGGCGAGACAAATAACCCCACAAGTTTTCTATGGGGTTTAGATCAGGGCTTCGACTTGACAAAGGTAAAACATCAATCTTTTCTCTTTTAAGTCACTCTTTTGTTGATTTCGATGAATGACTGGGAGCATTATCTTGTTGAAACTTCCATTTTGCACCTCCTAAAAGTGGTCCGAAGGGTATCAGACTGCGAAATAGCATCCGTTGGTAACTGTCCGAGTTAATTTTCCCTTCAACTCTTTGGAGATCGCATTTTGATGCATATGAAAATGCGCCGCTCACCATAACGGAACCGCCTCCCATCTGCCTACTGAAGCAGTCGCGAGATCTTTGCCTTAAATCATGCCAGTAGTAATTATTGCCATCTGGACCATAAAGATTGAATTTTTTCTCATCTGAAAATAATATATTTCTCCATGCAGAGTTCCAGGACATGACATTCATTGCCCACTTAAGACGAGCTTCTTTGTGACATTTCAGTAGTAGTGGTTTACTTTTTAATTTGCGACGAATAACACCAGTATTAGATTTTAAACTTCGCCACACGGTTGCATGTGATACCTTTTTAGTTATCTGTAGTGCTATTTTACGAGTCGACTGGTATTTTTTCGTTGCCAGTTTGACAATTCGCCTATTATCACAATCTGATAACTTCTTTTTACTACCAGATCGTTTATGTGTTCCATACAATTCTTTTTTACTTAAAACATTAAGAATCTCAGTTTTAAAACGATTAAGACTCTTACTTATTTCACGTTCAGACTTTCCTTTTTCTTTGTAGAACCACACTCTTCTCACTTCTATTTCAGACAGCTCACTCCGAGGAGGCCTTTTACTAATAAATTCAAAGAATCAGACACAATTCAGAATTTCTGCATTTTATTCTTTTTAAATTTTACAGATTGTTTAGGTTGCAGTTAAACTCTGACAAGGAAGATCTCCATAAGCGTACACTCAGAAATTTTTGAAAAAATTACAGAATGTTCTTCTCATGAAGATATATGCGTCTATAAATTATTTCTGCGGAACCTCGATATAACGTACGTAAAAAAATATGAAAATTTCGTCTATTTGGCGATTTATCACCGGTTGGCGACGGAGTGAAATTAACCATTTCAGGGGCAAAGTTCTTATATTTCTAAAATGTTGAAATCATTGAGTCAAACCGGGATTTAACAACAAATTTATTTCGAAATAAGTCAAAGATTTTCTTCACGTATATTATAAAAGTAAAATTTGATTCCAAAATTCCGGTGTCATTGTGGCATTTGAGAATTAAAATTAAGACGCTTTTATGACAAATACTCTTTAAGGAAAAACTTTTTCATACTGAACTTGTTTATGCATGTTTAACTTACATAATAAATACATTTTTGTAACTACAATTTTGTGTGCACATTTATATGTATATATAATGGAATTTAACGATTGTATTTTACTATTTAAAACAAAATTTAAATTGATTAAAATTGTTTCAAGTTCAAAAATAAGCCCGATTCTGAACATTGTCAATTCAAGAAAGTTTTGGTTGCTATGGAAACAACAACTTCTTCAATATAGAAATGTATAATGAATCCGTTTGTCATCGGGCTTTTCCTTTTAAAGTATATTTAAAAAGCACTTGTACAACCGGTGAAGCCGTTTAAATTAGAAAAAATCGTGGAATGGAGGATAAAACAATAGGGAAAATTTCATTCAATCGGTAATAAATAGAGAAAAAATCGTAAGTGATTTATTTAATCTGATTTAAAAAATATTTTCAATTAATATTAGTGCAAAAACGTACAGAGAGTTGAAAATGTTTAACGCAAAATACAAACGATTCTGAACAAGATGGTGTGGTATCATGAGCCATAGAATTAACCCATTCGTATAATTTTTTAAGCTTATGACAATTTTACACTTTCAAATTTTACAAAAATCTCATAGACAGGTCTCATAACATTAAAATCTCGATTGTTAACTAAAAGTGAAAATAACCATACAGATTCAATCATATATTCTAATACGAGCAAATCTTGTGTGTGGTTATATATATATATATATATATATATATATATATATATATGCAAATTTTATCTTAAAAACGGCTCTAACGATTTTGATGAAATTTTGTATCCTACCGTTTCGGGGCACCAGAAGACCATTGGGCTAGGTCACATGTTCGAGAAAATTCGATTAGTGGATCATTTTGGGTCATTTTGGGTCATGGTCAAGCTAATTGTATCTAAAAAACGGTTCACACGATTTTGACGAAATTTTGTATCCGACTATTTTCGGGCACGAGAAGACTATTGGGCTGGGTCACATGTTCGAGAACTTTAGATTAGTGGGTCATTTTTGGGTCAACGCGGGTCAAATTAATTTTATCTAAAAAACTGCTCTAACGATTTTGATAAAATTTTGTATCCTAAGAGTTTCGGGCACGAGAAAATCATTGGGCTAGGTCACATGTCCAAGAAAATTCGATTAGTGGGTCATTTCTGGGTCATTGTGGGTCAAGCTAATTTATCTAAAAAGTGGCTCAGACTATTTACACTAAATTTTGCATCCTATGGTTTTCGGGCATGAGAAGACTGTTGGGCTAGGTCACATGTTCGAGAAAATTCAATTAGTGGGTCATTTTGGTGATGGGTCATTATTGGTCAAGCTATTTTAACTTGAAAACGGCTCACACTATTTACACTAAATTTTGCATCCTATGGTTTTTGGACACGAGAAGACTGTTGGGCTAGGTCACATGTTCGAGAAAATTCAATTAGTGGGTCATTTTGGTCATATGTCATGATATTTGAACTCAAATCTAATTTTGACCGAGCATAGCTCGGTCTTCCCTGATTGTAATTCAATAATACACATAACTTAATTTCAGCTTCGCTATAACATAAATTAGATATTTGCCACTTCCAAAACATAGAACAATTTTTTTTTCAGTGGTAAAAATAAATAACTGCAACAACAAGTAGCTTGGATATATTATACAAAAAATAATAAATAATTCTTCGTTTAAGTTTAAATTAATTAAATATTGCGCATCCGAATAATCATTTTACAAGCAATTTAAAATGCATTGAAATCGTTTGCGTTTGGCGAAGGAAAAATGTTGCTAGCCAAATCGTGTGTTTTTGCGCCAAATACTCGTTAGTATTTTTTTTTTTTTTTTTTTTTTTTTTTTTTGCAGATTTTCTACTGGGATTCCGCAGCTAAAGGGTATAGCCAGGTTTCCTATAAAAATATGCCCTTGAGTCAACCAGATCGAGTCCTACATGAATCGATAGCCCTTCAATAGAGATGCGTTTTTACCAAGTTTGAAGCACATATCTCAAACCCATGAGCAGTTATGACTTTTTATGTGCGTTTTGGAAAAAAGTGCATTGTGAAGAAAGTAATGATCGAATTTCCCCGAAAAAAATCAGGGATGTGTAATATTAAAATAAAAATAGCGGATATTATTTTCAGATTATTTTCTGCAAAATAGCCAGTTTTATAAAAAATTTCTTGTTTTTAATTTAACTTTTTAATTAAGAATATATCGAAATTTTTCAGTGACACCTTCATGTTTTTACCAAAAATACTACGAGGTATGATGTATATTTGGTGTGAGTTTCAACTCTCTGCGCTGGGTGTATCACAGAAAAAAAAAATTAAAAATTTTTACCAGGGGTGGGGTGAGTTAAAAGTTGCATGTGTTATTAAAATTTCATGCGCAGTTCTATGTATAGTTTACACATGTAGCTATGCTGTTGGTGGCAATCATCTGAAGGAAAGCATTTTGTTTTGTTAGTTGATAGTTGACTGATTTTGCTTTTAGTTTTCTGCGCAGTTTTACTTAACACATTGCTTTTCGGCTTTTAAAAATGAAGCCCCTCCTATGGGCGTTACATTTGTTTTTCCATTATTTAACAAAAAAATTTATTACCATGTGTTTCTATTATAAAAAGATGTATGTAATAGTGGTATTGTTTCTAATCGAACTATTAATATGCATAGTACTCTAATTGTAAAAATGCGAATTTTGTGTATTTTCTTTGAGAAATAATGTAACATATGAAACACAAAAGCACCGCCCATGGGCTGAATTACAGATCTCCAAAAGACGTGAATTCCTGTCTCCCATTCAGAGCCTGATTACCAACGGAATAATCTTCCACCAGTAAAAATAAAGAGAAATTTCGTTCTTATTCAAGACAGTAATTTTTTTTGTGACTAGAGCGTTTAAATAAGGCAACAAATGTCTACTAAAATTTACTAATGGAAGTTTTCCCCGATTGTATTTTCCTCAGTGTGTTAACACTGTTTTCGATTAATCAACAACAGTGTTAAGTCAAATTGAGCCGAAAACTATTAAAAAAATCCGTCAACTGTCAACTAACAAAACACAATTGTATCCTTCAAATGATTGCCACCAACAACAGGACTACATACGTAAATTGTATATAGAACTGTGTATGAACTTGTAATAACACACGCATTATGCAACTCCCCCATCCCTGGAACACATTTTTAATTCTTTTTCTATGATGCTACCATCGTAGATAGTTGGAACTCACACCAAATATACATCACTAGCGGACATGCCCGGCGTTGCCCGGGCCCGGGATAATAACCTAAAAAATACCTAAAATCAATGTTGAATGATTTTATATTTTTAAATGAAAATCTATCCAAACGAACGGAAGGACAGTCGTTATAGTTACTGTCGATTTAATATCGATTTCATTTCTGACGTTTTGATATATTAAACTTTCAATTCTGACCAAAAGTTCCTGAGGAAACCTAAATAATATAAAGCGCTCCCCCACCTTTCCTCTTTTAAACTCAAAATAATATACAGTATTAGCCAATTTATTAGTCCCATTCGAAAAACAAAATTTAAAACCTTGTGTCTAAGATGATTATATTAAAATTAAATTAAAATTATGCACTCGTGGCATCATAATTCACTTTTATATTTTAACAGAATAGTAAGGCTACCATAATTTGTGACTCGTGCTATAGCCAGTATACGTCAGGACACATGGGCGTTATCATTATCTTTTTGCGCGTGAAGATTTGGCTATGGTACTCCATTGTGAAATTTGGTAATTTTTTAATTCAATATTTGAAAAACGGCATAATCATTAGATTTGAAATTTATATCAAGAAAAAACATTTTTTTACCTTTCTAACGCAGTTTGTCTAACAATTTTCTGACAAATACTTTTCGAGCTATTAATTTTTTCAGTAACTTCAAATGTTTCATTTTCCGAGATTAATCTGTGGCAACGATTCGCGAAAATCCCAGTCGTCAGCAACACATACCTTTTTATTAAAGAGGATACCTCGTAGTATTTTTGCTATAAACATGAAGGTGGTCACTGAAAAATTTCGATATATTCTTAATTAAAAAGTTAAATTTTAAAAAAAGAAAAAAATTATAAAACTGGCTTTTTGCAGAAAATAATCTGAAAATAATATCCACTATTTGTATTCTAATATTACACATCCTTGATTTTTTTCAGGGAAATTCGATCACTACTTTCTTCACAATGCACCTTTTTCCAAAACGCACATAAAGAGTCATAACTGCCCATGGGTTTGAGATATATGCTTCAAATTTGGCAAAAGCACATCTCTATTGAAGGGCTATCTATTCATGTAGGACTCGATCTGGTTGACTCAAGGGCATATTTTAATAGGAAACCTGGCTATACCCTTTCACTGTTCCTTTATTACATACATGTGTAGCTTCATAAACATTTTTTTCAAAATTTTCTGAGTATGCGCTTTAAGGAGACCTTCTAGTCCAGTAGAAATAGCATTTTACCTTACAAAAATTCGGGTAGTTCTGATTTTTGGGTATGTTGTAAAGGTTGACCCTCTAATAAAAAAAAACAAGTTTTCGACCTTCTAGACCTTGTGCGTTTTTCACAATATTGAAAAAAACCAATATTTTTCGCCACTTTTTCGATTTTTCTTAAATAACTCAATTTTAGTGCATTTTACAGAAAAAAGCACTGTCACCATTTTTTAGAGCATAAAATTCTCTACAACATACAGTATTCAGGTTTGTAAATTGTCCAAATAAGGGGTAAGATACGGAGCCGGGAAAATAGGGTAAAATTTGCAAAAAATGCAAAAATCCACTAAAGACGTTAGTTTTTGCTTAATAACCTACTTTTAGTGCATTTTAGAAACAAAATTGTCATAATCAACTTTTTAGAGCATGAGATAGTCGATAGTTTCATTTATTATAGGTTGACCCTCTAATAAAAAAACCAAGTTTTCGATCTTCTAGACCTTGTGCGTTTTTCACAATATTGAAAAAAAACAATATTTTTCGGCACTTTTTTTTATTTTTCTTAAATAACTCAATTTTAGTGCATTTACAGAAAACGCACTTTCACCATTTTGTAGAGCATAAAATTCTCTACAACATGCAGTATTCAGATTTGTAAATTGTCCAAATAGGGGGTAAGATACGGAGCCGGAAAAATAGGGTAAAATTTGCAAAAATCCACTAAAGACATTAGTTTTTGCAAAATAACCTAATTTTAGTGCGTTTTAGAGACAAAAGCACTTTCACCATTTTGTAGAGCATACAATTCTCTACAACATGCAGTATTCATGTTTGTAAATTGTCCAAATAGGGGGATATGGAACCGGGAAAATAGGGTTAAATTTGGAAAAAATGTAAAAATCCACAAATGACGTTAGTTTTTGCTTAATAAATGCACTAAAATTGAGTTATTTAAGAAAAATCGAAAAAAGTGCCGAAAAATATTGGTTTTTTCAATATTGTGAAAAACGCACAAGGTCTAGAAGGTCGAAAACTTGGTTTTTTTATTAGACGGTCAACCTATAATAAATGAAACTATGGACTATCTCATGCTCTAAAAAGTTGATTATGACAATTTTGTTTCTAAAATGCACTAAAAGTGGGTTATTAAGCAAAAACTAACGTCATTTGTGGATTTTTACATTTTTTCCAAATTTAACACTTTTCCCGGCCCCGTATCTTACCCCCTATTTGGACAATTTACAAACATGAATACTGCATGTTGTAGAGAATTTTATGCTCTACAAAATGGTGAAAAAGCTTTTGTCTCTAAAACGAACTAAAAGTAGGTTATTAAGCAAAAACTAACGTCTTTAGTGGATTTTTGCATTTTTTGCAAATTTTACCCTATTTTCCCGGCTCCGTATCTTACCCCCTATTTGGACAATTTACAAACCTGAATACTGTATGTTGTAGAGAATTTTATGCTCTACAAAATGGTAACAGTGCTTTTTTCTGTAAAATGCACTAAAATTGAGTTATTTAAGAAAAATCAAAAAAAGTGCCGAAAAATATTGGTTTTTTCAATATTGTGAAAAACGCACAAGCTCAAGAAGGTCGAAAACTTGGTTTTTTTATTAGAGGGTCAACCTTTACAGCATACCCAAAAATCAGAACTACCCGAATTTTTGTAAGGCAGGGCCCTTTTTTGCGCTATTTCTACTGGACTATTCCTTGTGAGTTCAAAATTAAATCGTCTGCTTTATTAATAACTAGCAAACTACGCCCGCTACGCTGGTCAATTTCTTATAACGAACTTTTAATCCAACAAAATATTGACATTTCATAATTCACTTTTATATTTTAACAGAATAATAAGGCTACTATAATTTGTGACTCGTGCTATAGCTAATATACACGCCAGGACACATCGCCCTTATCATTATATTTTTACGCATGAAGGTTTCGCTATGGTACTCCATTGTGAAATTTGGTAATTTTTGAAATTCAATATTTGAAAAATGGCATAATCATTAGATTTGAAATTTATATCAAGAAAAATACAATTTTTTACCTTTCAAACGCAGTTTGCCTAACAATTTTCAGACAAATACTTTTCGAGGTACTATTTTTTTTCAGTAACTTCAAATATTTCATTTTCCGAGATTAATCTGTGGCAACAATTATCGAAAAACCCAGTCGTCAGAAACGCATAGTTTTTTATTAAAGAGGCTGTTGGGGCAGGGATTGTCACCACCATTTTGCCACCATCACTTTTGAAATCGGTTCGGTAGTTCTAGAGATTCCATAGAAATTGTAATTTAGAATGTTTTTAGAACGCTTTTCGCTCATTTCACCCTTTTAAATTTCGATTTTTTTTTATTTTGTTTTAGAGAGCATTTACATCTTATAAGTAACTACAATGCCAAATTTCAAATTTCTAGCTCCTTTAGTATAAATAAAATCGCAATTTTAGAACGTTTTTCGCTCCTGCACCCCCCTGGGGATAGTGACACCGACATAAAATATATCCTATGTTGGAGCAGGGGTTGTCACCATCCATTTGCCACCATCACTTTTGAAATCGATTCGGTAGTTCCAGAGATTCCATAGAAATTGTAATTTAGAATGTATTTAAAACGCTTTTCGCTCATTTCACCCTTTTAAATTTCGATTTTTTTTTTATTTTGTTCTTAGAGAGCATTTACATCTTATAAGTAACTACAACGCCAAATTTCAAATCGGTTCGGCAGTTCTAGAGATTCCATAGAAATTGTAATTTAGAATGTTTTTAGAACGCTTTTCGCTCATTTCACCCTTTTAAATTTCGAATTTTTTTTTATTTTGTTCTTAGAGAGCATTTACGTCTTATAAGTAACTACAACGCCAAATTTCAAATCGGTTAGGTAGTTCTAGAGATTCCATAGAAAATGTAATTTAGAATGTTTTTAGAACGCTTTTCGGTCATTTCACCCTTTTAAATTTCGAATTTTTTTTTGTTTTGTTCTTAGAGAGCATTTACATCTTATAAGATACTACAACGCCAAATTTCAAATCGGTTCGGCAGTTCTAGAGATTCCATAGAAATTGTAATTTAGAATGTTTTTAGAACGCTTTTCGCTCATTTCACCCTTTTAAATTTCGAATTTTTTTTTTATTTTGTTCTTAGAGAGCATTTACATCTTAAGTTACTACAACGCCAAATTTCAAATCGGTTCGGTAGTTCTAGAGATTCCATAGAAATTGTAATTTAGAATGTTTTAAGAACGCTTTTTGCTCATTTCACCCTTTTAAATTTCGATTTTTTTTTTTTTTTTTTTGTTCTTAGAGAGCATTTACATCTTATAAGTAACTACAACGCCAAATTTCAAATCGGTTCGGCAGTTCTAGAGATTCCATAGAAATTGTAATTTAGAATGTTTTTAGAACGCTTTTCGCTCATTTCACCCTTTTAAATTTCGAATTTTTTTTTATTTTGTTCTTAGAGAGCATTTACGTCTTATAAGTAACTACAACGCCAAATTTCAAATCGGTTAGGTAGTTCTAGAGATTCCATAGAAAATGTAATTTAGAATGTTTTTAGAACGCTTTTCGGTCATTTCACCCTTTTAAATTTCGAATTTTTTTTTTTGTTTTGTTCTTAGAGAGCATTTACATCTTATAAGTTACTACAACGCCAAATTTCAAATCGGTTCGGTAGTTCTAGAGATTCCATAGAAATTGTAATTTAGAATGTTTTAAGAACGCTTTTTGCTCATTTCACCCCTTTAAATTTCGATTTTTTTTTTTTTTTTTTTTTTTTTTTTGTTCTTAGAGAGCATTTACATGTTATAAGTAACTACAACGCCAAATTTCAAATTTCTAGCTGCTTCAGTATAGAAAAGATCGCAATTTTAGAACGTTTTTTGCTCCTGCACCCCCCTGGGGTAGTGGCATCGACATAAAATATAGCCTATGTTGGAGCAGGGGTTGTCACCATCAATTTGCTACCATCACATTTGAAATCGGTTCCGTAGTTCCAGAGATTACCCCCTACAAACAAACAAAAAAACAATCTTTACTCCTTTATAATATTAGTATAGATATAAGAGTGGTCTTATATTTATGAAACAGAGGGTTTCCGTAAAATCGTTTGGCATGAAACAACACATTATTCAAACTTTTTTCCCCTGAGCTAAATAAACATGAGCAGGGAAGGCCGAGCTATGCTCGGTCAAAATTAAATTTGAGTTCAAATATCATGACCAATGACCAAAATGACCCACTAATTGAATTTTCTCGAACATGTGATTTAGCCCAACAGTTTTCTCGTGCCCGAAATCTATAGGATGCAAAATTTAGTGTAAATAGTCTGAGCCGTTTTTAAGATAAAATAGCTTGACCCATAATGACCCATGACCAAAATGACCCACTAATCGAAATTTCTCGAACATGTGACCTAGCCTAATAGTCCTCTTGTTCCCTAAACCTGTAGGGTGCTAAATTTATTCCAAATCCTCTGAACCGTTTTTAAGATAAAATAGCTTGACCCATAATGACCCATGACAAAAATGACTCACTAATTGAATTTTCTGGAACATGTGACCTAGCCCAACAGTCTTCTCATGCTCGAAAACCATTGGAAGCAAAATTTAGTGTAAATTGAGCCGCTTTTTAGATATTGACCTACAATGACCCAGAAATGACCCACTAATCGAATTTTCTCGAACATGTGACCTAGACCAATGATTTTCGCGTGCCCGAAACTCGTAGGATACAAAATTTAATCAAAATCGTTAGAGCCGTTTTTTAGATAAAATTAATTTGACCCGCTTTGACCCAAAAATGACCCACTAATCGAAAATTCTCGAACATGTGACCCAGCCCAATAGTCTTCTCGTGCCCGAAAATAGTCGGATACAAAATTTCGTCAAAATCGTTTGAACCGTTTTTAGATACAATTAGCTTGACCATGACCCAAAATGACCCAAAATGACCCACTAATTGAATTTTCTCGAACATGTGACCTAGCCCAAAAGTCTTCTCGTGCCCGAAAACCATTGGATGCAAAATTTAGTGTAAATTGAGCCGCTTTTTAGATATTGACCTACAATGACCCAGAAATGACCCACTAATCGAATTTTCTCGGATATGTGACCTAGCCCAATGATTTTATCGTGCTCGAAACTCGTAGGACACAAAATTTAATCAAAATCGTTAGAGCCGTTTTTTAGATAAAATTAATTTGACCCACGTTGACCCAAAAATGACCCCCTAATCGAAAGTTCTCGAACATGTGACCAAGCCCAATTGTCTTCTCATGCCCGAAAATGGTCGGATACAAAATTTCGTCAAAATCGTTTGAACCGTTTTTTAGATACAATTAGCTAGACCATGACCAAAAATGACCCAAAATGACCCACTAATCGAATTTTCTCGAACATGTGAGCTAGCCCAATGGTTTTCTGGTGCCCCAAAACGGTAGAATACGAAATTTCGTCAAAATCGTTAGAGCCGTTTTTAAGATAAAATTTGCATATATATATATATATATATATATAACCACACACAAGATTTGCTCGTATTAGAATATATGATTATAGAGTTATTTCTTTTCATACAACTACTTTTAAATTCAAACTAATATTTTCTTTGTTGAAAAAATGTGAAATTCTGAGTGGTCTTATAATTTTGTAACAGACTTTAGATCTACCTATAAAAATTCTGTAACTCTCAAAAATTTGCTTTTTATTAAAAATTTCTTATAAGCATAACAAAGATTTATCAGTAATAAAAATATTACATAAAAGAATAAGAATTGCAAATTCATAACTTCTATAGTTTAATTTAATTTTTTTGTTTGCTTTTTTGTATTATCAAACAAATTGGGGATTCAAATTATTATGACTTAGCATAGATAACAGTACTCTGCAGATATTTCCTTTTATAAAATATTAAAGAAATGTCAATATTCTGAGACATAAAATATTACAACATATTTAAGTAGAATATTTTTTATAAATATATATGTAAAAGGAAAAACATTTTGAGAGCATCCAATAAAATATTTTTATTCGGTTTCACTGAAACCATGAAATGCTAATCACTTAGGGGAGAGTCGGACAAAACCGGGTAGGTGGATAAAACAGGGATCCAGGTTTTATGGTTTGATTTGTGGCAGTATCTAGCGGAAACTTCTAGAATTACTTCTAGGCGAGCGGCTTGACAGCACCCAGTAAACAGTAGTCGTGTAAAACAACTCATTTCGCAGTGGTGATTTTTTTAATGTTTCACGTGAAAAAGTTAACAATTCGACGTCTGCAATATTACGTTACCAAGTCTAACTGCCTAAGGATTTAGTTTAGGTAAGTAAAACGTATGATAGCCCATTATTTATTTGATATTTTAACGTTTTGTATTGGTGGCTATGAGTTGTTTGAACAACGCTAGAGTAACATTTCCTGAAAATAACGTGGTCGGACAAAGCCGGGATGCGGGACGTCGGACATAACCGGGAAGTTCCCGGTTTTGGACAACTCATTTATTTGCGTGACTGAAATGGAATTCACTTGTTTAGTTATTGTTTTACGATGTATAAATATTTAAAAACTATACAAAAAGTATTATTTAAATTAAGTTGTTATATAGAAAACTGTTTTTTAGTCATTTATATTCCGAATTAAGTTGAAAAAAAAAGTAGTAAATCATCGTGTTGGGGCTGAATTAAATTATTCACGAGATTAACCTTTTGTTTAATTTCATGGTAGTTTTTAAGTGTTTAATTTTCTGTGTATCAAATTATTTGTATCTAATAAACTACAATAATTTTTACTTTCTTCTATCTTTAGAAAAAGAAAGTATTGGATTCGTGAAAAATTTCGATTTCCGGTTTTCGATAGATTTATACGTTTTAGAAGGTCCTGAACATGATTTGATGGTTTTTAGAAAATATTTGTCTGTGAGTCTGTCTGTCTGTATGTGAAAAAAATTTTGTGGATGCTCTATCTTCTCTAACAGGGTTTGAAAAGACGGGGATCTACCCGTTTAACAGTGACGTATTCCTAGATCACCTCTTTACTCCAGCTGAGAAAACCGAGAGGCCTATGGAAGTGGAAAGGAATCCTTTGGCTGAATGTCAAGTATTGCCTCAACAACAAGATCCTGATGTAAACATGCCTGTAGGGACCTATAAACCTCCACCTGAGAAAAGGAATGGGTCTATAGAGAAGCTGTCAACGCCGACTTCGAAGGCTCCAGTTCCTGTGAAAGACGACGACGTCAGCTTGCAGGTTCCTGTGCAACCGTCTACGTCTTCTTAAGGTCTGGGCAGAGATATCAAGCGTTCTTTTGCAGTCTCACCGCAAGATATAAAGTCAATTCCAGTACAAACCGGCCCTACGTCCATTAGTAAATCCGACAAGCGTCGAGGGAAAACAGCTATCCTTACTTCAACCCGCTACAAATTAGAACTCGAACTAGAAGAGAAAGAAAGGATAAAAAAACAAGACAAGAAAGACCTGAAGCGAAAACTTTTCAAGATGACAGAAAAAAACTGAGGTGCCAAAGAAGAAATACCCTTGACATCAAACGAGAAGAAAGATGAAAGTGATGAAGCATGCATCTTTTGCAAAGATTTATATGAACTATCTAAACCCAAGGAGAGTTTGATACAGTGCCTTCACTGCAAAGGGTGGGCACATGAAACGTGCAGCACTGCAGATGAACAAGATCAAACTTTCATTTGTGATTTTTGTGTCAAACAAATTTAACTCTTAAAACATAACTTACATCATTGTTATTGGATGTAGATTTGATATAGATTCAAATTGTATAAGTATAATATGTCATATCCTGCAAGTTTCCCTTTAATAAATAGTATTATTACAAAGTTACAATGTGTTTTTAATTATTATTTCCAGTTCCCGGTTTTGTCCGACCAGGTCGGACAAAACCGGGACATAGTACACTTCTAAAAATTGTGCTTTTATGATCTTAATTGCTATTGTTCGCGATTGAATGAATACTTTTTTTCTTCACAAGGAATCAGTTTATCGTTTTAATGCAAATTTTGACTGTTTTGATCACATAGTGAATAACAATAAAAGAAAACCCGTTAGGGTCCCGGTTTTGTCCGACTTTCCCCTACATACTTTTTTTTTTCTTAAGATGATACGCACACAAAATGAAATTGTAGAAATAACGGTAGCTTTCTTTGACTTATATTACACATATTTACCATTGTTTCAAAAGTTTAAGCACATTACGCAAATATTAACAAATGCGGGATTAATTTCAAACAGCCAACTTTTCCAACCTATAAACTGTTTTCCCTGAGCAATATAACAAAGAATATTTAATTTCCGTTGATTATTTAAGAATCTGAAGGCTACAGAATTTACAAAAGAGGAAATTTAAAGATTTTAAAGTTGAAATCAAAAGGTAAGCCTTTTATTAAAATTTATAGAATTTTAAAATGTTCAAAGCGAGGAATATACCAATTACGGATTAGAAATAACAATTTCGATCGAAAACCAAGATACGGACGATCACGCGTACGTACCAAGTGTTCAGACTAATATAAAAATTAAAGGTTTTGTGTCAAAGCATAATATGGCCACAAGACAAATAAAAAAATCTCGGTGTCAATATGTCAAAGAACACAATACGTACAGACGCATAAGGGAATGCAAAAACTTTGTTTTAAAAAATGTCTTTCAAACTGCGTCTAAACACACATCATATACAGGCCAGAATGAATTGTGCTAGAATGGGCAGGTCATACAGGGGCATTTAGGCGATGACTTAACGCGGAGTAAATCAGACAAACTGCAACCACTAATTTTAAAATGTCACTTTTGTCTTAATTAATCACAGTGATTAAATAAGATAAACAAAACTCTTTTAAATTAGTGGTAGATATATGCCAGAGTTCTTATTTCGCCCGCATGAAGTCAGTTCCTATGCGGAGACAAGTGACTCACCATATTATTCACCGACGGAAAGAACTGAAATATGGATGGACCTGATGATTGGAATTTCTACTGGTAAAACCTCAGGAAACAGTAGAGTACTTTCTTCAATAGCCAACAAGCCGTTAAGTTTCTGATTGTTTCGGGACAACTTTTCTGTAATGGACAAATCTTCCTAGCTTTTATCCATGGAAAATTTTTAAAATGTATCAAGACGCACTAGATGACACATCGACTTCCATCTGGTGATGTCTTAAGGGGTTCTATGTTAAATAATTGCTTCTGCAACCCTTTCCAAAGCATTTGTTTGGTAGACTGACTATAGCTGAGATCATATGTGATCGCAGAGGATAAACATAAACAGATTGAAATATTTTATTTTAATGTAGAAGTAATTTGTTTTCTGTCATGTGAACAAGTGATTTTCGTGGCTTCCAAAAGTAAAAAAAAAATCTAGAATTATAAAAAGAACGCAACATTTTGAATTGAAATATTATGATGTGTTTTAGCTTGGCTTCCAAATGGACGAACAAATAATTTGAATTGAAATATTGTGATGTTTATTATACTTTAAAATTGTATATAATGTACATAGGCAAGTTAATTTTTAAATTCCTACTATTAGCTCAGACTCTCTATATATTTATATATCTTGTTCAAATTTTCAATCGTTAATAAAATACTTTGTATTCACCCACTCAAGTTCAAATACATTTTTTAAAATTGTAGTGGATGACACTGGATATTAATACAGTTTTTTCAAATATTAATTCATTAATTAAATTAAATTAATTACTTTTAGTTTTATATGGGAGAAAAAAAATTCTCCCTAATATATATATAGATATATATATATATATATATATTTGTGTATATATGTAATTTGAGAGCTAATTGAGTCAAATTATCAATTATGGAGCTAATGGAGGTTAATTAATATTTTTGGAGTCTACTGGAATTTAATATTTTTGTAATCTACTGGTATTTTAATTAATGTTTTCTTTATTGCTATTTTTTTACTATCATGCTTTCTCTGTTTTTACTTACCCATCATACGTAGAATAGGGTAAGTCTTGTAATCGTTTTGAAAATCGAAAAAAAATTTTTGACGGATTTACACGTTTCAGACACTGGAGATTCCGAAAAACATATTTTTAGAAAAAAAAAATTTGCCGTCCGTCTGTGTGTCTGTGTGTGTGTCTGTAAACGCTCTATCTCCCAAAAAAATTGAGATAGAGACTTGCAATTTGGTATGTACTTAGTATGTAATAATGGAAAGAAGCCTATTTCATTTCAATAACCTCGATTAACCGGAACTATTTTTTCTGACTCTCGAAATATTCGTTCTGATAAAAGGTGTATAAAAATTTTCGAAATTGTTTATTTTAAGAAATGAATATAAAAGACAATAAAAAAACATAAATTTTACATAAAGCATGAAGTCGATCGGATAATGAGTTGCCGAGATATTTGGAATCCTATTTTCCACACTCTTCGATTTTTCATGACCCTGTATTTCATTCAAAATTCACTTTAAAGCTATATTTTAATTGGAAATTTGACGCTTAATCAGATGAAATAAACCGCTAGTTAATAGGATTGTTATTTTTGGAGTTATAAGGAAAAACCTCTTTCAAGCAATTCAGTAATCGAGCCTTTAAAGTTTATGACGTTATCAAGCCACGATTTTATTTGAATTGCAATGCATTTTATAAGTATTTTACACATTTTTATTTTAATATTTTACATTATGCATATCCATGATGGGTAAGTATTACGGTGCCCCCCAACGACTAGTTTGTTCTTGCACCATTAACTGTGACTGCAATTACATCAATGGCCTACGCAGGGGTTTTCCGCCGAGAGTGACCCAGAAGCAAGAAGTTAGCGTCGTCACGTGACCACGCCGTGCGCATGAATATTATAAATTAAATTTTACAGAGTCAAGACATCAAATTTAAATAATAAAATAGTAAATTTCCAGAATACCCACAGTTTGTTTCACCGTAAATTAAAACAGAAAATAGTTTGTAATCAAGTGGCAATAGATTACACAGGAAATGGTAACGATTTTACTTACCCATCATACGTAGTATAGGGTAAGTCTTGAAATCGTTTTGAATATCAAAAAAAAAATTTGACGGATTTACACGTTTCAGACACTGGAGATTCCGAAAAACATATTTTTAGAAAAAAAAATTTGCCGTCCGTCTGTGTGTCTGTGTGTCTGTAAACGCTTTATCTCCCGAAAAAATTGAGATAGAGACTTGCAATTTGGTATGTACAAAAAAAACTTTAAAAACAGGAATTACGGCTCTGTACGTCTTTGTAACATAAAAATTAACCATTTTAGGCAAACGTTGACTAAAAATTATGTGATTGAATACATTTTACAATGACGTTATCTGATAATAATTACGACGACTCATTATGAACCATTATTTAATTTCGTATATTAGTAACAAACATTAGTAAACATATTTACATAAAGTAAAAAAGCAAAAATCTTATTTCCACATTCTTTTTTTGAAGGCCCCTTCTGTTCATCGACATCTACAACATAGTTAATAGACTTATGGAATTATTGGAGGTTTTTATTTACTACCAATATTATAGAATAAATGTTTTCTTAATGGTAAATATTTCGTACCTTGTGCCATGGCTTGTTCCTCTTTCATTGGGTCCACGGATTCAATGGGTGGCCAATCCATCTCCAGCTCAGTTTCAAGGTATAATTCGTCTTGATTCACCACTGAGATGTTGTTGCAGTTCCCTTCGCAGTTGAGGCACATGTTGGAACAACAAAGACCTGCCTTCTTGCACCCATAATTTTGTTGGCAGTTCTTTTTGTACTTACAGGATACAAGCTTCAACAAAGCAGGGAATACAGGCTCAAGGCCAATATTTGTTTTCTTCCATCCCTACTCTTCAGCATTTTTTCAACTCCTAGCCATTGCTGCCCCTGCTGATATACTCTTAACCCATTCGGGACCATGGGTGCATATATGCACCCTCAAAAAGAGCATACAGATTTTTTTTAGGCACCAGTAAAAAATAAAAGTAATATTTGCTTTCTCTAATTCGAGCATTTTTGTGATAGTTTAAGTAAAGGTAGCTTTTTTAAAAAAAAGTGGTGCCAACCGAATAAAATTTGTGTAAAAGCCGCCGATCCCGAAGGGGTTAAAGATTGCTGTCGTGCTGTAGCTGCCAATGATAGTAAAGCAGCAATATTAGAACTGTTTTTAAAGGCTGGCTTCTTGTACGAAATATACCTTAACTGGTCCAGCGAAGGCACATTCGTCCCAATATAGCCGTACAGCGAGGGAAGGAAACGTTGAAATCAGCAGCTGCAATCATCTCCAGAGTAGCGTTCGAATCTTTGAATACTTTAACAACATCAGCGACATCTGGATTCTTCACAAAAGTTTTGAGGAACTTCAGTTTTTATTGCATAAACGGTACTGACATTGTATCGCCTTCGCTCATAGCATGTAGGAAGAGGATGTTTTCCACAACCGTTGTATTCACAGCATTAATTAGAGAAAATATCGCTGGAGAAACAGCGTCCTTCCAGGTTTTAAAAAGAAAACGTTTTCAACCCTGCAGAAATCTATCAAAATTACCAAGAGTTCTACATCCTCCCCAACTATAATCACCATCTTATTTGATGGAGCCGAGGACAAAGCAGTGTTTACAATCAAGGTGTCTGCGTCGTCTTATGCTTGCTTGCATGTAATATCTGCTGATGATAACTTGTCAATCATCACAGATATTAACCGAAAATTGTTTTTTGGGTTAGCAAGAAACTTTTCTTTGGAAATGGTAAGTATCATTGTACCGTTAAACAATATGTCAGTTGAAGCATGTTTCTTTGCTCGTCTCCATACGCTCAGCAGTTTTTGTACCACCTTTGTAAGTCATCAGGTTAGCCATCAAAGACAACTACTGCCTGCGGTTGGTATTTTGACTGTACATACTCAACATATTTGTCGCAGATTGTTGAAAAAGACTGATTCTTAGGCCAAACAACCTTATGCAATAAAAAACCACCATCAATGACGAATTGAATACTGAAACTGAACAACTTGTTTGTTAGGGGTTTGAATGCTTTGTAGGGAGTAGATTTGGTTCCTATTCTTAAGCCATTGTTGAATAGGGATAAGGAATAAGGGCCTAGGTCATATGTCAAAAACTCCTGAAGGACTTCATCCGAATGCTTTGCAAGCGAAATTCGTTGGAGCACAGTTGTGGGATTAATAGGAATCGACTCGTAGTCTACTAAATAATGATTCATAATGAGTCGTTGTATTTATTATCAGACAATTTCATTGTAAAATGTTGTCATCACATAGATTTGGAATCATTAATAGTCAACGTTTGCTTAAAATAGATAATTTTCATGTTACATAGACGTACAGGGCCGTAATTCCAGTTTTTATACAGTTTTTGCCTTTTACCGCTCCCAATTTTACCTTCTCTTACACTGTTAAAAATTAACTGCAGTAAACTGCAGCAAACTGTCCAGTCATTTGACCGTTCTTATGCAAAACGGTTACAAAACCGTAATTAACTCTATTCTGACAATATGATTGCCCATAATATGGTTAGAATGTAGTTAAATTACGGTTATGTAACCATTTTTATAAAAACGGTCAAATGACTGGACAGTTTGCTGCAAATGTTTAAAAGTGTAGAGTACGAGCACTCCGGAGGAAGAGCACCCTCGAATCATGAGAGGAATTGGAGCTGCTCCACTGCTCCCACCTTCCTCTGGCGCCGGATCCGCTCTTTCCCTCTACCTCAAATGCATAAAATATTGTCAATCATATAATCGTTAGTATCATTAATTGTTAACGTTTGCGTTAATGTGGTTAGTTCCATGTTACATCGATGTACAGTGCCGTAATTCCCGTTTTTTTATTGTTTTTTTTTTTTAACACCCATTTTTGTAGCACTCTAATGGCTAAACCATTGATCAAAGGAAAAAACTTTCAATACGTAAAATGTAGGAAATTGCATTCTCTTTAATTCATACATTGTTGACTTTCACTCAAAATGCATAGTTTTGGAGTTATTTTGAAAAAACAGAGAAAAAGCCATTTTTTTACACGTTTTTTGTAAAAAAAAAAAAAAAAAAAAAAAAAAAACGTATTTCCCAGAAAAAATTTTGTTGGAAAACCTCGGATTCATGCTCAGCGACCCAAAAAACATAAAGGAACCAAATATCAAAACTACACCAAAATTTTCCTTTATTTTCTACCAAATGACTGGATTATAAATGGTATTTAGATGATTTAAATGGTGTTTAGTTAATAAACTTCAAGGCAATTAAATTTGAAATTTGATGTTGAACCAAAGATATACATATTTATTTTGTAATAATATTCTGTGCAATAAATATTTAATTCCTGTACTACAAGGCATTTTTATTTAGTCCTGCAGTGCATCCCTTTTATTTGGAATATCGACTTTCAGCAATTGGAGGAAATGAATTTTATTTCAGGGGATACAGACGACTTGCGACATCTACAAGGTCAAAATTTTGTTAATCTTTAGTTAGTAAAATTTAATAGTAGTAATGTGAATTTTGAGATGCCTATTTTAAATGTTTTAATTCTTACTTGATTTTCATTTACGAAATTGTCAGTATTCATTAAATCTGATTTGGAGAATAACTGTTGGAACTGGTTGATTTAGGATAAATGTTCAAAACTAGCAAACGGAGTTTAAGGTAAATTGGGTTTTTGCTGTTGATGGAATTTCGTAAGATATTTTGGTAATAATATGAAATTGTGGAGTAAAGATTTACTTTTGATAAGTACGTTTGCAAATCAAAAAGTTCCATCATGTTAAGATATTGAAAAGGAATTTTATTTTTCTGCTATAGTTTGATTGAATAGATATGAAGAAGAAATTAGGGAACAGAATTGAGTTTACTAATGAAATGAGACCACAGAAGTTCGTTAGGAGATTAAATTGAGTTTTGGAATAATTATAAGTATGATTTGAATTTTTGTTTAATTGGTTAGTCTAAATTGTTGTTGTTGTTGTTTTTAGTTTGTGAATTCTAGAACTGAAATTGTCTCATTTCTTAGTATTTTGAATTTCAAATAAGAGAGAAAGTTGATTTTCAACATTTTAAAATTGAGACATAAAGAAGGCAATATTTTATGATAGATTTTAAATATTAGAGAAGAATCATATTTGACAGATTTGTATTAAAAAAATATTCACAGATCACGCACTTGGGGTTATATTTGGATTTATATAAATTTTAACGGGATTATGGGAGATAGAACACAACGCACTTCCATATATTTTTAATTAGAGTTTATCTTAATTTTGTACTTCTGATTCAATATAAATCAGTTTATTAAATGTAAAGTTCCAAAGGTAAATAGTCTATATTTCTAATATAAATTAAAAATATAAATTTTAATGTTTGTGTAATAAGGTAGATTTCAGAAGACAGTTGTAAAATATATTAATTTTTTATTAATTGTGTAGTTTAAGTAATTAGTTGAGTAAAGATTAATTTAAGTGTAATAATAGTAAGTATTTCTATTGTTGTGATATGTAAGACACAACACTCCTTAAGTCAGTGCGCGCATGATATCGTGAAAACGTGTGTATGGATTGTCATGAAACATGTTATAGATAATAAGCTCATATGTGTGTTTAAAATGATCTGCTTTTAAGTATTTACAGTGATAAGTTTTTTAGTTATGACTATTTTTATTGATTAAAAATGAAAATTTTGATTTTTTTTACAATTTTTTTTTTACATGTTTAATGAAATAATTTGGACTTAAGAGTTGATCATTTTCAAAATACATATTTGTTTATTATATATATAAATTTTTTTAACAATCCATACATATCGTCGCTACCATGTCAAACTATCGAATGTGAAAAAATGTATTTTTCATTACTTTTAAAAATTAGCCGATTGTCACCACTAAATTTTAATAGGGTTTCAGGGTTGCAACATTACACGGTTAACAGTTTGTCCTCTATTGCCATTCAGAAATTTTGAATTCATACCAGAAATTTAAAATAGAAATTTTTGCTTTATTTAATGACAGAACATTTCGTGATTACTTAAAGTAAAAAATTTTCTCTCAAAATTTCCGGTATGAATTCGGCATCTCTGAATAAAAAGGGAGACCAGACTGGTAATCCTGTTCTTCACAGAGATTTTATTAGCATTTTTATTCGGCAAAGAATTCTAATAAAATTTAGTGGTGATAATCGGACCATTTTTAAAAGTAATGAAAAATGCATTTTTTCATATTCGATAGTTTGACATGGTGGCGACGATATGTTCTCAAGATATAACGCGCGCAGTGATTTACGGATTAAAAAAAGATCTATTTTTATTTCAAGAATACGCAAATTCTGTAAAAGACTAGTCAGTTTCTAAAGTTAGTATACTAAACAGCACAATCAGTTTAATCAATAGTCAAAATTTCATGTTTGTACATTAAAAGTTTTTGAAGATACACTAATTCAAACTTTGAATGTTGATGTTGATTTACGACGAGTTTAAAAGGTACAAGACCTGTTAATGGAATGTTTAGAAATTCTGAACGAAAAAGAAAATGTTCTTAAAGAATTGGATTCCGGAATTGATCAGTTAATTCAATACAAAACTGAATATGACAAAGAATTAAAATCAGTTGAAGATTATTCTGATAAGATCTCTAGTTTGAAATTTAAAATAAAATCGAGATTATAAGAAAATGTAAAATCGAAAATGAACCAAAAACTTTGGTTGAATCAAACAATGGTTCAAAAACTGGTAGTAAACCCATAGTATCTCCTAAATTAAGTATAGAAAAATTTACTGGCAATGCAAGCCAATTTTTAGAATTTTTAATTTATTTAACAGCGCGATAGATTCGAATGAATCATTTACAAAAATTAAAAAGTTTCAATATTTAGAGTCCCTCTCGTCCGGACCTGCATGTAATATCATCTATAGTTTTGAATTAAGCGATCAAAATTATACTATGTGTTTACAATTATTGCAAGAAAGATATGGTAAGCAAGAAAATGTTACAAATTGTCATAATGAATAAAATTTTAAATTTATACCAGTAAAATCTATTAACAATGTCACAGCATTGGGGAAATTATATGATAGTATAGAAACCAGTGTAAGAAATCTTGACGCATGAGGAGTAAATCAGGCTCCTGTGGTCGTTTATTGTTACCCATTTTGTTGAAATTATTCTTAGAAAATTTAATTTTGGATTTCCATAGAAAACGAGATCCTGATAAAGATGCAAAAGTAACTGATTTAATTAATTTTATAAAAGTTGAGTTAAATAAGTTATAAAATTAAGTTATGAAATGTCATGAAACTACAAATTTAGTAAGTAATTCTCTATGCAAGTTGTTTGAAAAGTCTCAAATGAAATATGAAAATTCTCAAACTAAATATCAAAATTTTCCAACTAAATATCAAAATTTTCCAACTAAATATCAAAATTTTCCCCAAAAGAAAAATATACCTTCAGCTGTTGCTTTAAATACGTACACAAAACAATTTTTCGTATGTCATCCGATCGTGCAGGTCTTATATATTCAAAATTCACGTAAGAACAAAAAATATACAAGTAAAAGGAATAATGCCGCTGCTACAAATGCTTTTTCAAATCACACGTATCAATCAATTGCAGAACAAAAATTTCCCTTGCTCGAAATGTGGTAAAAACACCCACAATTATTTATTTTGCCCTAAAGAAACAATAAAAGAAAATCTTGAAAATTAATTTAAAGGCGAATTGTATCCATGATGTCTGAACTTTGTCATATTAAACAAAATAAAGGTACCTTATTGCAGACTTGTACAGTTTCTGTGTCTGCTGGTAAAAAATGTCTGTTGGCCAGACCTTTATAAAAATCCTATAAAGTCCTTTATAAAAATATATTTTGTTCAAAAACTAAAATTTAAGCCTTTAAGAACGGAAAATTCATTAGTTTAACCTTTTGGACGAAGACTCCCCTATGAGTCCTGTTATGAAGTAGTTTCTCTTGAATCAAATAGTATTGTACAACCAATCAACTTGATAAAGATGGAAGCTCTTGTGGTTGATAACATAACCGCAGCTGTTCTTAAAACAATAGATCCTGAAGTACTAGACATAATGAGAATGAAAGGATTTAAGCCTGCTGATACAGGTCCTGAACAGGAAATAAATATTTTGCTAGGCCCATACTTTTTGTGGAATTCAAAAGGGAATTGTAGGAAAGCTGACAAAAAAACTGTATAGGTCGCCCAAATGAAAGTGACACTACAGTCGGTTTGAGAAATTGTTTAAATGGTATTAAAATAAATTAGTATACAAAAGAAAAAAGTAATACAGACGTAACAGATAGGCTAGACAAAGTCACCTCGTAGGTTGTCACCTTGTAGGACCTTGGTGATAACCACATGCGCTTGACCAGGTCGTGACCTGCCGTCAGTATTGCTTCTTTCACTACGAAAATCCCTACACCATCGGAATACCTATCTGCGTGACATACACTGCGTGCCATACACATTTTGCATTCGATGATGGATTTCACTAGCACTCACATTTTCCGCTGTTAAAAATTGCACGACCGCACGTTGACACCGTTTGGAGGCATCCATGATGCGAACGATGTCTTTTAACGTGCTCCCATGCTATCACACACGCATCTGGCGAGATCTGACAACATCGCATGCATTCCCAGCACTTTGCGCCCTCTATAGGAGCATGCGCAGTCATCTTTCTCTTCAAATGGTGGAGTTATTACAGAAATGCACACTTATATGTGTCGCGGATACTATTTTTGGTCATACAGTGCAAGGGCAAATAGAATCAAATAAAAAGGGAGTAGCTTGTTTACGTGTTTCTGTTGAAAACATAAATACACAGTTGAAATCATTTTGGGATCTTGAAGCAATTGGCATTGTTGAAAGAATAGAAAAAGATATTACCGACCTTGATATATAAACTCGGTTTATGGCGTCAGGTGCCACAATCCTAAAAATTTACAAGAAAGTATTCCATTTTTTCCGTTCAAAGATCCATTCTTCTTCCATACTAGAATAATTGCTTCTTTTGAAGATCGTCTAATATGGTTCCCTTTATTTTCATCAGTTCTTTGATTCTTTCATTTCTTATTTTTTCTATTCTTGATATCCTGCATGATCTTCTTAGAGCATCCATTTCCGCTGGCGCTAATTTCTTTCTTCTGTCTACATTAATCTCCATCCCTCTGTTCCATATAACAATATGCTCTTTACAATAGAATTGTATATATTATACTTTCTTTTCCTGGAGATATCCTCACTCCACAAAATGGAATTTAATAGTTTTACAGCCTTTCTTCCTTGACAGATTCTGTATTGAATTTCCTGTGAGTCTTTGCCTTATCTATTAATGTCTACACTTCCTAATTTTATGTTATTATTTAAATTTAGTTCTGTCTCATTTCCCCCTATACGAAGGTATTTGGTCTAACGTTCATGTAAAGTCCCCATTTCTCATATTCTTCTTTAAATTTTATCGTACTTTTATATAAATCATTTTTAGTTTTTGCAATTATAACTTGGTCATCTGCGAATTGCAGAGTAAAAATTGACGTTTCATGCACATTAAGTCCCATTCCTCTGTCATTTTCTTCCCAAATGTTTAATGCTTCTTCAACATAAATTTTAAAAAGTGTTGGGTAGACACAACATCCCTGTCTGAGTCCTTTATCTTTTGACAATCTTTGGCCAATTTTAATCTTTGTTTTTCATTGTCTTTAAAGTTCTTGAATTGCTCTAATAATATTTGGATTTGTATTCATTTCCTTTAATACATTCCATAATTTTGCGAGTGGAACGTTATCATATGCCTTTGTAAGATCAAGAAATAGAAGATGGGTTTGATTTCCCATCGCCATTTCTTTTTCAATAATTTGTTTAAGACAAAATATGTTATCCATTTATGATCTTCCTGCTCTAAATCCACCCTGCTCTTCACTTGCCTTCGTTCTAATTTCTTCCTCAATGAAATCTTTCAAGATTCGTCCATATAGTCTACTAAACGAGGCTGTTACAGTAATGCCACGATAATTTTCACATTTTTGTTGATCTCCTTTTTTATATATTGATGTTAAATATCCAATTATCCAATGCGATTATTTAAGATTTTTATATTATAAAGATTTTGACAAAAATATAAACATAGTTCCCTATAGAATGACCAGAGCTACTTTTAGTGTCAACTGCAGTTCTCTTATCCTTGCTTGCACTATCAAAAAACATATTAGTAAGTATAAAGACTCGCATAAGAAAACATTTGAAATCCTTAATTCGTCCCTTTATGTAATTATTTGTTTACCGGAGAAAATAATGTTGTAGAGGCTTTTAAATTATCTAAAGAAGCTGTTGAAATTTTGAAAGATGAACTTAAGAAAATATTAAACTAATTCCGAGGAACTTAGGAAAAGATGAATTGATGAAAACTTACATTTTTCTAATTCCAATCCCCCACATACCTTACTAAATGTATTAGGCTTGACTTGGAACAATAAATAATTTGGGGTTCGAATTAGACCATTGTTATCTAAACTAAATAATTATCCTTGTACGAAACGTAGTGTTTTGAAAATTGCAGCTATGTTGTTTCGTCCAGCTGTATTTATTGCCCCTTTTATTATTCGCATCAAATGTCTCTTGTAAGAATTATGGGTAATGGGCATATCAGGGGATGACTTTTTTTCTAGTGAGCTATAAAATGATTGGAAAACTTGTCTTTCCGAAATACAGGATCTCAAACACTTGAAAATTCCCAGATATTATTTTAGCACCCTTATCATGGAAAAGGAGCATCTCCAGTTACATATTTTTACAGATGCTAATCCTAAAGCCTATGACGCAGTAGCATACTTGCGATATCAAACATCTAAAGATAAATTTAAAACTACTTTTCTCATGTTTAAGTCTAGGGTTCCCCCTTTTGGAGAAATTGAATCTTCCACGCCTCGAATAGATGTTAGCAGATATTGGTGCAGAGTTGCCAATTATCTTTAAAATATTCTCCAGATATTTTACTTTATTTTTTGGACGGATTCTGAAATTGTCCTCCATTGGATAAAGAGTAAACAGAAATGGAAACCATTCGTGGTAAATCGAATTCCTAAAATACATGAATTGTCAGATCCTAGCTTATGAAAACATTGTGACGGCAAACTTAATCCGGCAGATATAATAACTAGAGCTTGTTCTGGAAAACAAACGGTGAATTCTCAAAAATGGTGGTATGATCGAGGATTTCTTTCCTTGCTTGAAGATCAGTGGCAAAAGAGTTAAAAAACCTACAATTCTAGCACCTAATGTTTCTGATGAGCGGTCTCGAAAGACAAAAACTTTCTCTTGTATAGTTTACGCAAATAACTCTGTTAAAATTCAAATTTTAAATTTGTCAAGGTATAGCTCACTAAAGAAATTGTATCGAATAACTGCATGGGTATTTAGATTTCTTTCTAATATCAAAGTAAAAACAGAAAAAAGATTTTTTTCTGAATTATCAGCTGATGAAATATTAAATGCAGAAATTTTTTGGCTAAAGCTTGTTCAAGAAGAAAGTTTTCCTGAAGTTATAAAATGCTTGAAACATAACAAAAATATCCCTAAATAATCAAACCTTTTGCAGTTAGTTCAGAGGAAAGATTACTCTTGGTACGAGGGCAGTTACAGAAGGCTAACTTGCCATTTTTTATAAACATTCTATAGGGATTCCTGCTAAACATAAACTTACTGAATTAATTATAAGAGATTCTCATAAAAGGCTTTCACATGTAGGCGTGTCACACACACTGGTACAAACTCGTGAAAAGTTTTGGATTTTAAGAGGTAGACAGTGCATAAAATCAGTACTCAACAATTGTACAATATACAGGAAATTTAACATACGTCCTGGTCAACAAGTAATAGCACCTCTTCCAAGTGACAGTATTAACAAAGCACCGTTACAGGCCTTGATTTTGCAGGGGCCCTACATGTGAAGATAAAAATGATATCTCATTATTTAACTGCGCTATCACAAGAGCACTTCATTTGAAGCTTGTGAAGGACATGTCAGCTGCGGAATTCTTGTTAGCATTTCATTGATGCATTTCAAGAAGAGGGTTGTGTGCCATAAACTACTCAGATAATGCATAAATATTCATAAGAGCTGAGCTCGAATTAAAAGAAATGTGGAAAGCCTGGAAATCACCAACCTGGTGTTAAAAAGTTTTACGCCAGTCAGGGAATTTCCTGGAAATATATTGTTGAACGTGCAGCCTGCTGAGGTGTCTTCTATGAGCCAATGGTTCGCTCCATGAAAACTACCTTACGTAACATCAGAGGAAAATCTTCTTTAACACTGAGGGAATTAGAAACTCTTCTAGTTTTGAAGTAGAAGCTATCATTAACTGTCGTCCATTGACTTACATGTATTCTGAGCTAAAAGAACCATTTCATCTTACACCTTCTCATTTTTTAATCGGAAAACAAGTTTTATGTTTACCAATTATAAAAGTGAATGATTTAACCTTACCAACAACCAAAGAGACTTTCATGAAACGCTTCCGTTTACGAGAGACTCTTTTAAATCATTTTTGAAGTCGCTGGAAAAATGAGTATTTTCTCAACTTAAAATCTGCTTGCTCACTACACGGATCAAAATAAAACTCCTGACTTCAAATCGATGATGCTGTGCTTGCACATGCTGAACATTTACCTAGAGTTTTGTGGAAGTTGGGAAAAATTACAAAAACATTTGCTGGAAGAGATGGAAACAAACAATTCCATTATTAAAAGACCAATAAATTTAGTTATCTATAAATTAGTTAATAAAATAATTCCAAATAAATCTATAAATTAATTAATCTAAATTTGTTAATAAAATAATTCTAAATAAATCTATAAATAAGTTAATCTATAAATTAGAGTTGAGAGACATTAAAAACTGAAAAAAAAACTTATTCATTTAGAAACTCTAAATTTTATTTACTTGATGATATTTATATAGAACTCTAATTTCATTTACTTTGTAGCGGCCATATTAAATGTCCGCTGGTGTGGTAGAGCACGAGGGAAGAAGTACACCTGTTTTAAAACCAAGAACTGGTTTATTAGCACAATTAGCAGGGTGTTTGAGCGAGCTCCACGAAATTTTCCTAAAAGTTTAAATTAACTAAAGAGTTTTTTGCTAACAACTTGTAGCTTTAACAAAACTGAAACAATATAATTGAACCTTAACCTTTAAAATATATAAGCACGATCCAACACTCTTATCCTTCAAATTAAATAAGCACTGATGCAGGTTCAAATCAGCTTTACCACTACATAAATCTCCAGTATAAAATACTAAGGCCGATTAGCAAACCTGAGACTCGATGCGAGGTCTCAAGGCTAAATCTAAATCTCAATCTAAGTCTAAGTCGCAATATTCAACTTCCCAGGCCAAGTATACTCTAGCTCCCCTGAGCTCCGAACTCAAGTCAAAATTCGCTGCTTATATACTTCAGTGTCGATCGACCAGCTCCAGAAAATTTGCATAATTGAAATTACACGGCGACTCACAATTTCAGGGATTCAGCTGTCCATCGAAAGTTAAAGAAAGATAGAGAGCCTTTATAACTTGTACGCACATAGTCGGTTAATGGACAAAACGATCTCATTCACACATTGCCTACTCACGAAGTAGTCAATACCTTACAACCCCTCCCGGAAATTGTGAAAGAAAAAGCGGTGGTTGAATGCAGACCATCGTCTTTTTCTTTTAAAAATTTCGAGTCAAAAAATGAAAACAACATGTGACGGGTAAATTTAAATTTTGAATCCAAATGTAAATTTTGTACTTTTAATCCATCACGCAAAAACTGGTCAGATCGACGACACTTTCATCATAACCTCCTGTAAATGTGCAGTATCATGCAGAAGAATCTCACAAAATTTTCCTCACAAAATTCACAGCTTGCCAAAAAAAAAAAATACGCAACTTTACCTTCAAAATTCCATGAAGTGCCGAAACAAATTGTAAAGTAGAACGTCACTACAAAACTATCTGTCAAAGAAATAAAGTAGCGTTCCTAAAAATTCCCAAATTGCCAAAAACTCACATCCCCGAAATTCAATGTAGATGACTCGCTCAATTACAATGGTCACAAACTAACAGCTAACAGAGCTGTGAAAGTGAAACAATTTTCTTTTATAAAATATAAAGGTATAAATATACATTACAAATTTCTTCAAAACACAATTCTTCTTCTTGAGAACTAAAATATAAAAAAACTTTTATAAATAGATTATCTGCTTCAAGATGGTTTACTTCCTGGAACAAACTTCATTATCTACATACAATTTTACGTCATAACTATGAAATACACTAACAATATTCATAATTAACAACAACAGAACTAATAAGTAACTTCATAACTAATGTATAACGAACAACACTTAAAACTTCAGAACTAGTGCATAACCAACAACACTTTTAAAACTACATAACTTGCGAAAACCCAACATGCAACACTAAAGCGATAACGACCACGAATACGACCGAAGGGAGAAAGTTAGATTTGGTAACAATGTTAGTAAAGTGAAATAGAACACGCGTGTCAAGGGCAACTCTTGACCGCAAAACACGTGCACGCCTATCCGCGGCGCGTGTAAAAAACCCATAATACTAAATTCATAATTCAAATTCAACATATAGAACAATCATACACATAATATACACATAATTTATACATAGAATATTCACAGAACACTTATAGAACAATTATACAAGCAATTTAACAATCTCTTGAACATGAAAGCAGTGAATCCCAAAAGATGTTCTCCGACATCATAACTTAAATTTTAGCAAAAAAATTTTGAACAGAAGTTAAATGCACAACTTGTGAAGCCGAGATACAAAAATCCAAACACTGGTCAAAAGGTAACTATAAACAGTTCAGCTGCTTTGCACCGTCCAATGAACTTGTTGACATTAATAAAGGTACTTTATAATGAGAGTAATAAAAATGGAACGTCGTCACCTGATTTTATAGTGAAGATGAACTGGAAGCTTGTAGGCTCATAGAAGAACTCTGGCGGCGTCCCCAAAATCCTTGGACGAAACTCCGTTCTGATTCAGACTGGTAAGGAGAGGCCACTGTCGCTTGTCGTGCCTGCAGCCGGGTGTTGTAACCATGGCGACGTCCTTAGGGAGGAGCTCGTGTAGTGTCCACTCGACGACTGCTCGTAGATTCCACTCGACGACTTCTAGGCGGGCTTACTGATTTGTCCATTTGATGATTGCTAGGCGGGCTTATTGAAGTGTCGACTCGACGATTTCTAGGCGGGTCTCGACGATGGTGCCCCTGGGCAAGATTGTCTCTAGGGTTGAAGAATGTAGTATCGAAAGGCGTTCGTTTCCGTGAGGCTCCCGACATCGATGTGGAGGGCAAGGTCCGCTTTCTGCCGATTCTCCCGCGCCGTTTGGTTGTAGAGGGGAGATAGTCCATGCCACGTTTTCGTGCGTCACTTTGGCACTGTCGATGTGATGACTTCTGAGATGGTTGACTATCAGTAGATTTGTTGAGATCTGTTGGTGGATTGCCGTACCGTCCTCTCTTGGCAGGAATGTCTGTCGATGACTTTGATAACAGTCTCTTTTGTTGCGGTCGATGTGACGTAGGCGGATTCTGCATGACTTTTTTGTTTGGAGGATTAGAATTACCTGTCGAGATCGAATGCGGGTGCTGTCTTTTGCCATATTTATGAACCACTTTAGGTAATGTCTGTTCAGCTGACTGGTTAACTCTGTCTCGGTCAACTTGAGGAAATTTACGCTTCATTTCCGTGCGTATGTTATCACTATTATTATTAGAAGAATTATTTGCATAAGAAGATTGACTGACGTCAGGAGAATGAGAGGTCTTTGACTGAGGCATAGAGGATTCACCGTCTGACGTTTGAGAACCATTTGAGCTAGTGTCCCTAAACTTATAAACTCTGACCTGATCCAAGTTTACCGTGGTATGACAACCGTCAACATCAATAATTAAATTGTTACCTCTGACTTCCAATACTTTGTACGGTCCTTCAAACTTCGGTCCAAACTTAGCGACTCGTTTTTGCCGACTAGAACTCAACCAATGTTTTTCTAACAACACAAAATCACCAACTCTAATCTCCAACTCTCTCCGACGCATATTATAATACAGCGCTTGTTTTTTCTGAGCCTTTCCCATTTTTACCTGTGCTTCCTTAACAAACTTATCGATGTCCTGAATCATATATTCATTTTCATTACCTGAGATTCTAATTAACTTTTGAAATGGAGTTATAATCTTACGACCCAAAAACAATTCTGCAGGGGTTTTTCCAGTGGATTCGTGAACTGCCGTACGCAAAGCATAGGCAAAATGCTGCAAGAATTGGTCCCAGTTTGAATGATGAGTGCCAATAAAGGAAGAAATCATTTGAATGAGGGTTCTATTGACCCTCTCAGCCATACTGGACTGTGGCCGGTATGGAACTGTAAAAGAATTATATATCTCCAGCTGTGTGCACAATTCTTTAAAAATTTCGGATATAAAACAGGGACCGTGATCACTAATTACCTGGGATGGTGCACCATATTTCGAAATAAAACAGTTAAATAAAGCGTTAGCTACAATTTTTCCTGAAGCTTTTCTGAGGGGGACAAACTCAACCCATTTACTAAAATAATCTACAATTACTAATACAAATCTATATCTATTTCCGGTTAAGGGATAAGGACCAATTAAATCAACTCCGATACATTCTAGGGGAAAGGACTTTTTAATTGAAATTAGTTTGCCAGCTGGTCTTATATTTTTGTAATTATATTTTTGGCATGTGTCGCAGCTGGAGACATAGGCGCGCACTGCTTCCCGCATTTTAGGGAAGTAGCAGGAGTCACATAATCTAGAGTATGTTTTCCTGACACCTAGGTGACCTGCTAAAGGATTGTCATGGAATTCGTGCAAGATGGCCTTACGAAGAGAAGCTGGAATATAAACTCTTAATTCACCACGAGAATTTACAGTTTTTGAATAAAACAGAAGACCATCGATAATTTTGAAATTCCGGGACCAATTTTGGAACATATGCGCGTCCGCGCTTTGTACCATGTCAGCATCCTGTAAATATTTATATAACTGACCAAATTCCTCATCCTTTTTCTGTTCCTCTATGAGTTGCTCTCTCGACTTCAAAACCAATGACGACAAAACACAAACCTTAACCTTCTCAGCTATTTCAACACCCTCCTGGGGATTCCTCGATAAAGCATCTGCTACTGCGTTTTCCTTTCCTGCCCTATGCTCAATTTCAATATTAAACTCAGCTAACTTTAGACACCATCGCACCATTCTCGAAGATAAACCTTTTCCGTGCGTTAACTTTGTTAAAGCAGAGTGATCCGTAACCACTTTGACCGGGATCGTACAGAAGAAACATCTAAATTTGTTTAGAGCCCAAATTACAGCAAGGCATTCGCGTTCGGTAATGGAATAGTTCCGTTCCGCTGCATTCAAAATTCGGGACGCAATAGCTATGTGGCGACCTTTCTGAGCTAACATCGCACCAATTCCGACTGCGCTAGCGTCACAGTATAATTCAAATTGTGAAGCGTAATCGGGATGAGCTAAAACCTGTGAAGAAATTAAAGAATTCTTTAAATGTTCGAAAGCATTTTGAGCCGCTTTCGACCAAACAAATTTAACCCTCTTTCGTTTTAAAGCATATAGTGGTTCGCAGATTTCTGAAAAATGTGGTATAAATTTTTGAAACCAAGCCACCATACCCAAAAATATTGCTACTTGTTTCGCATTCTTTGGAGGTGTCATTGCCGCAATTGCATCTGTTTTTTGCTTGTCTGTTTGTATGCCCTCTTGTGTGATTCGAACGCCAAGATATTTTAACTCTTTACGAATAAATTTACATTTTTCTAATTTGACAGTGAGACCCGCGTTTCTGAGTAATGTGAATACTTTACGTAACAAATTTATGTGTTCTTCGAATGTTTCAGACATAACGATAATGTCATCCAGGTATACCAGAACTCCGAAACCAAGAAGGGGTTTCAGAATGGTATCCATTGCCTTCTGGAACGTGGCTGGAGCCCCTGATAATCCAAAACTCATGCGTTTAAATGCGAAACACCCATTATGCGTTATAAATGCTGTTTTAAGTATGTCTTCCGGTTTCATGCCGATTTGAAAATAACCGGAGGTTAAATCGAGTGTGGACATGAATTTAGTACTTTGAATATTGCCTAGTACTAGATGGAACCCGTCAAAATTTGACGGCAAAAAACTTGATAGTACCATAAAAATAAAATTCATAGCTGCTTTAAAATGTTTGAAACTTTTGCAGAATAATTCAAATAAATAAAAAACCCACTTTGAATTAAAGCTAGGTTGAAGAACAGCAATTGGCTAAGTTTCACTGGCACATGTTCTCGCGGAATTTCTTTCATCTGACACATTTAGCGCTGTTGTGCAAATAAATGGTAAGTGCTGCCTTGGGGAGGGGGAAATGGCGGGATGGACCAAGGAGATGCATAACATGAATAAGCAGTCAAAGACCTTTCAAACGATATGTAACATGAGGGGTGTGTGCAAAATTTTAAAAAGTACCCCCTTGGGGGGGGTAAAGTAGGGGATGGACACGGAACATGCATAATATGATTAAGTGGTCACAGACCTTTCCAACGATATATAACATGAGGGTTGTGTGCAAAATTTAGAAAAGTACCTCTTTGGGGGGGGGGCAAAGCGGGGAGATGGACATCAGAGATATGCATATGATTAAGCAGTCACAGACCTTTCCAACGATATATGACATGAGGGTTGTCTGCAAAATTTAGAAAAGTACCCCCTTGGGGGAGGGGGGAGGCCAAAGTGGGGAGATGGACATTGGAGATGCATAATATCATTAAGCGGTCACAGACCTTTCCAACAATATATGACATGAGGGGTGTCAACAAAATTTAGAAAATTGCCCCCCTTAAGGGGGGGGGAAGTGGCAGGATGGACCCCGGAGATGCATAACATGAATAAGCAGTCAAAGACCTTTCCAACAATACGTAACATGAAGGGATTGTGCAAAATTTACAAAAGTACCCCCTTGGGGGGGGCAAAGTGGGGGGATGGACACCGGAGATGCATAATATGATTAAGCGGTCACAGACCTTTTTAACGATATATAACATGAGTGGTATGTGCAAAATTTAGAAAAGTGCCCCAATTGGCGGGGGGGGGATGGACCACACAGATGCATAACATGAAAAGGCAGTCACAGGCCTTTCGAACGATATATCATATGAGTGGTGTCAACAAAGAAAAGTCTCCGCCCCGTGTATGCAAAACATACTCCCCCCCCCCCGCCGCCATAATTATTGATGCGGACTCATTTTTTAAATTCGTTCGCACCCCTCTTCTCTCGCAAAATGTTGTGAATTTTAAAAACTCCACTTACGAATTTTTTTATACCAAAAGCACTTATGTCCGTCGTCTGCATGCAGAGTTTTGTGCTTACAGACGCCAGACACAACAACACACACACAGACAGACGTTTACCGACATTAATAGTATAGATGATACTCAGTGCCTACACATTTCACCCTTTATAATTCAGCCAATGAGTTGACGGTTGTTCATTTCCAGAAACGAAACAATAATTCTTTAGGATGAATTTTGTTTGTTTGATACACCGTGGCAGAATGCGTGCAATGCAGCGACAGGCGTCACAAACTTTTTAGGGCACCTGCAGACTAAAAACATATAATCAATCTTCGCGGGAAAAAAATCCTAGATTTCGTCAAATGATCACGGGAAAAACACTAATTTCATCAAAGGATCATGTAAAACGTGAATTTTGTTAAAAGGCCACAGAAAAACGCGATTTACACAAAAGATGAGCAAATTTTGTCAAAGAATCGCAAAACAGGAAATTTCACCCAAAGATAGCGCTTTCTTGCCAAACTTCGTCTAAAAATTGCGGAATAAAATGTATTTTATCAAAAAATCGCTGGAAAACGCACATTTTGTTAAAGTATCGCGAGAAAAATGCGAATTTCTTCAAAGATTGCTGAAAAAACGCGAATTTCATCTAAGGATTGCTGAAAATTCATGAATCTTATCAAAAGGCAGCAGAGAAAATGTGATTATTATCAAAGCATTGCGAAAAAAGAAAATTTCGTCTAAGGATCACAGAAAAACGCAAATTTCATAAAAGAATCGTGGAAAATAACGCAAATTTCGTGAAAAAAAAATCACAGAAAAAACACAAATTTCGTCAAATTATCGCTGAAAAAAAAACACGAATTACGTCATAGGATAGCTGAAAAAATTATGAATCTCGACAAAAAAAAGATACAGAAAAAAATGCGAATTTCATTAAAGAATCACGAAAAAAAATGCGAATTTTGTTAAAGGATTGCGCAAAGAATGTGAATTTTTTGAAAGGTTCGTGTGAAAAATGAAACTGTCTGTATTAAAAACAGCACACACACAAACATCTATACAAACCTCAATACACACAAACATATTATAGGCAGGGCTTGAAACTCAATTTTTCCAAAGACGGGAGTCTCCCTACCAACATTTTTAAATGGAGGGGAGTTGTAATGTTTGGGAGGGAGAAAAAAATCTTTAAACCCCACTATTCTTTTACGTGCTATTTAAAGAATTACATTAATGCAGACATGACAAAATACCATTGAAAAAATTAAGTCAACTGAGAATGATTATGTAAAATGTTTATTTTTATTATAAAAAAGGGAAGAAAGTTAAGTTTTATATATGCAGTGTATTTTTCAAGTTCCATTAAATGTGTTAGGGACCCTTAACAATTAGGTTGTTAAATAAATTTCTGACTTTAGATTTTACTTGATTGAGATTCACCGATCGATCGTGGAAAAGACGCAAAGTTCATCAATCTGTCGCGGAAAAAACGCTAAGTTCGTCGATCTGTCACCAAAAAACGCAAAGTTCGTTGATCAGTCGTGGGAAAAAAGCAAATTTCGTCGATCGATTACAGAATAAACACAAAGTTTGTCGATCTGTCCCCAAAAAACGCAAGGTTCGTCGATCAGTCGCTTAAAAAACGTAATGTTCGTCCATCTGTCGCAGAAAAAACGCAAAGTTCGTTGATCAGTCGCAGAAAAAAATGCAACGTTCGTTGATCTGTCGTGGAAAAAACGCAAAGTTCGTCGATCAGTTGCGGAAAAAAGCAAATTTCGTCGATCGATTGCGGAATAAATGCAAAGTTCGTCGATCAGTCAGGGAAGAAAGAAAAATTTCGTCGATCAGTCAGGGAAGTAAGAAAAATTTCGTCGATCGATTGCGGAATAAACGCAAAGTTCGTCGATATGTCCCCAAAAAACGCAAGGTTCGTCGATCAGTCGCTTAAAAAACGCAATGTTCGTCGATCTGTCGCAGAAAAAACTCAAAGTTCGTTGATCTGTCACGGAAAAAACCACAAAGTTTGTCGATCAGTCACGGAAAAAACACAAAGTCCGTCAATCGGTTGCGGGGAAAAAAAATCACGAAATTTATCGTTCGGTTGCAGGTAAAATAAATAATGCAAATTTCTCCAAAAATGCTGAAATTTTTTGGGCGGGAGGCTCCCGCTCATGATCTTTTTTGGGCGGGATTTCAAAATTTTCCGTGCGAATCCCGCCCTGAAATTCAAGCCCTGATAGGTATAGTTTTAATCTGAAATAATATACTGAACTTGAACTAACTTTTGAAAAATCGGGTTAACCCAAATCCAACTTGCAGAAATCTACACTCAGTCTGAAATCGACTCGAACCATAAAGACAGTTAACCCAACTTGCAACAAAAATAATTATTTTCTGTGAATTTTCTGATTTTTTCTTTTCTCAGAAATGCTGGTAGTCATTTTGTCCCCCAATTTTGCCCTTTACAATTCAGCCAATGAGTGGAGGGGGCCAAAGGAGCGTTCCTTATCACAAACGAAAGATGAGATACGTTCGTTTGATGTCGTTGTTGAAAATTTATGGATTTCTATTATTAAAGTAATTTTTTCATTTTACCGTATTTATTTTCTTTTTGTGTTGTATGTATTTTGCTACTTTGAATTTTTTTAAACTAACCCTTTTTTTTTTGGAGAGTGAGAGAGAGAGATTTAGTAATTTGGTGACACGAAGTTCAGCAAATTCTTAAAATCCACAAATCGTTTCCAATGTAAACAATGAAATTTACAATTAAGTTGCAAGTGCAAAATTTCAGTTTTTTAAATTTTTCATGTCATTCTGTACACATTTTAATATGTCATTCTGATCATTATACATATTTAGTTATGCATTATTAATTATTTACTTGACCTTTACTTTTAATATTTTAAATATTTCAAACTTACAGCTGAATGTAATTATTAAAACATTTGAAATACTGCATTCGAAAAATGAAATTTCAGCTTAGAAACTCGACAATTAAAAAATTTAAAGTAGAAAAGTACTTATGATATAAAAAGAAGAAAAAAAAATACACCAGAATTTATCTGTATTACGAAAGCGGGAGAAATGATTTTCTGTGCTATACGAAAAGATATCCAAATAACTCAATCATGAACATAGAAATAGGTATCGGTTTTTATGTTCAGGTGCACTCAATCCAAACTTGAAACTTTTAAAACGGTCATTGAATGAATGAAATTCATCTCCGCCTTTCACATACAGAAAACTTGCTGTGTCGCCAATTATGTTTATATTTTATATATATATAAAAAAATAATTCAGGCACTTTTCCGTTATACGGACACCATTGTCGCCAAACATACATACATACATACATACATACATACATACATTTTGGCATAGTATCCGTATAACAGAAAAGTACTAAAGTTCATGGTTTAAAATCACAATAAAATATCATGAAATTTATTGATTAGTTGTGGGAAAATATCGGGGAAATAATGTGTTTTTCGTGAATTTTTTGTTTTGTTAACAATGTGGTTAGAGAGACAGGGAGAAATCCAGAAAACTTGCTGTGTCGCCAATTATGTTTATATTTTATATTTTATATATATATATATATAAATAATAATTCAGGCACTTTTCCGTTATACGTACACCATTGTCGCCAAACATACATACATACATTTACATACATACATACATTTTGGCATAGTGTCCGTATAACAGAAAAGTACTAAAGTTCATGGTTTAAAATCGCAATAAAATATCATGAAATTTATTGATTGTTGTGGGAAAATATCGGGGAAATAATGTATTTTTGTGAAATTTTTTGTTTTGTGTTTAATTGTAAGCATTCATTATAATTTTCAGCGCATTATTAAATTGAAATTTTTGTTTAAAATATGTAAACAAAACAGTGACCAGAAACCTGCACAATTTCTAATATAGATAGATAGATGCATGCATGTAGTACTTTTAATTATTTGGTAAAAATACTGTGATCATCACTGAGAAAACCTGAATTTAACCTAAAAGTAATTGTCGAGTGTTTAAGCTGAAATTTCATTTTACGAATACAGTATTTCAAATGTTTTAATAATTACATTTAGCGGTAAGTTTGAAATATTAAAAGTAAAGGCCAAGTAAATAATTAATAATGCATAACTAAAAGTAATTGTCGAGTGTTTAAACTAA
This sequence comes from Maratus michaelseni, assembly GCA_963931845.1. NCBI lineage: Eukaryota > Metazoa > Arthropoda > Arachnida > Araneae > Salticidae > Maratus > Maratus michaelseni. Next base: position 428,831,942 of record OZ007586.1, read on the forward strand.
TTTCATTTTACGAATACAGTATTTCAAATGTTTTAATAGTTACATTCAGCTGTAAGTTTGAAATATTAAAAGTAAAGGCCAAGTAAATAATTAATAATGCATAACTAAATATGTATAATGATGAGATTTTTTTTTTTTTGAATTATTCAGTACGCAAATAATTCACATCAAAATCTTAAAATTTTCTTTCGTGTTTAGCTATGCTTAATAACCAAAAAAGCTTGATTAATACAAAAATTATTTGGTAAAAATACTGTGATCGTCGCTGAGAAAACCTGAATTTAATCATATCACACAGAATTACATATTAAAAGTTTAAAATTAGTTTGTTTACATCGGAAACGATTCGCGGAATTTCGTGCCACGAAATCTCTCTTTCTCTCAAAAAAAGGGTTAGTTATAAAAAATTCAAAGTAGTAAAATACATACGACTTAAAAAGAAAATAAATACGGTAAAATGAAAAAATACCTTAATAAAAGAAATCTATAAAAGTTTCAACAACCGAACAACCAAATGGAACACATACGCTTCTAGAGAGAGGAAAAAGCCTTCACCTCATTGGCTGGAACATCGCGTCTGAAGATAGTAAAAGCCTCTAGCTGATTAGCTGAATGCTCGCGCATGCGTATAAATAGCATATTTGCACGAAAAACTAAAAAGCAGGTTAGCTTTAAGTATATGGATGTCATCTATTACAGGAATTGGATACTGTGGATATTGGGTTATTGAATTGAGTTTTCGATAATCTATAGTGAATCTCCAAGCCTCAGGATCCTCAATGCTTTTTCCATTGTTTTTCCGACATAATACTACTGGTGATGCGTATGGAGATTCAATGGGCATAATAATGTCGTCGCGGAGCATTTTGTGAATGTGATAATTAATGATTTTCTGTTTGACTTTATCGTAACGGTATGGTTTGTTTGCTACTGGCGCATGTCAACCGGTATTAATTTCATGCCAGGAAACGTGTGTCAGCCCCGGTTTGTCTGAAAACACTTCCCTGAAGTCATGTAAAAACTTATTAAATTTGCTTATCTCCCCCTTTGTTAAACCAGATTCACTTAAATCAATTGAGAGTGATGAGGACTTTGTACAAGTATTCTCATCATTATTAACCTCCAGTGTACGTGAAAAGAAATCCAGGCTCATCCCTCTATCTTTTATGAAATCAACTCCAACAATATAATGGGCTTTTAATCCATCTAATACTAGAAATTGCCACTTAGCTTTAACTGACCTTATTTCCACATCTAAATTCACCAGACCTTTTATACTACATTGTATCCCTTGAGCCGACTGAACCACTAAATTAACATGCCGCAACCTTTTATACGAAAAACATTTCTTATACATTTCAAACGATATAAAACTTTTATCCGCACCCGTATCCAGAACACTTTTTACCACTATACCACTCAAAACTATTAGCAACTCAGGTAATTCCACTGGGTTAACTACTACCGTATTTAAATTTATCACAGAAGGCTTTGAAGAGTTAACCTGTGACTGCTGACCTTCCGTGCAACAGCCACCTACCAGTTTAAACCCTGCTGACGATTTTCAATACCACAAGACTTTCCCACTGACCGCTTAACGTCATTTTCACCAACACTAACTGTCTAACCCTGGACGAGCTAGTCTGCCTTGGGTTAACCTCGTTCCTTCTATCCAAACCATTTCTATTGCGACTGCTCACCCCCTCATTTCTTCTGAAACCATTATTATAAGCTTGATCATAATTCCTTAAACCACCACTAGCTCTTTGAAAATTTTGTCTATCCCCATAATTAACTGGACCACGAACATTACGACCATTATATTCATTATCATAATTCCTGGACCTATTAATAAACCTATCCCCCTCGTTGAATTCTCGTGTGGTTCTCTGTCTATGGTGATCCGCCTCATGTCGCGCTTCATACTTTATTAATAATTGATAGAGTTCAGCTGTATTCGCTGGGGCACGCAGTTCACTAAAGTCCTGGATTGATACTGAGAAAAGAGGAAGCAGAATGTCAATCAGCTCCTGATGAGTAACGTCAAGTGCCAACTTGTTTTTCAATTCGAGCTTTCTTAGAAAAAATCCCTACGCTTTTTCATAAATAGTCTGGCGTTTACAATAGAATTCACGTCTTAATTCCGCTGCATTACGCTCATTAGGAAAGGCTTTAGTTAACTCGGAGCATGTTTGCTCAAATCTTTTCGCATCATCAGTCACCAAGAAACGTCCAATGTTCTCAAGCCAAAGCAAGGCTTCATCCTTTAGAGAGCATTTCAATACTAAATATTTGTTCTTATCTGGAATATCGTTAAAGGCAATATAATCGTTCAATTTATTTAAAAATTCTGTGACATCAGAATTTCCGGCAAAGTGAACTCTGGGGACTATCTCTCGTGGATGTGGGCCATCGTACAACCCGTGAAGTTGGGCGCCATTTGTAGCGGCCATATTAAATGTCCGCTGGTGTGGTAGAGCACGAGGGAAGAAGTACACCTGTTTTAAAACCAAAAACTGGTTTATTAGCACAATTAGCAGGGGGTTTGAGCGAGCTCCACGAAATTTTCCTAAAAGTTTAAATTAACTAAAGAGTTTTTTGCTAACAACTTGTAGCTTTAACAAAACTGAAACAATATAATTGAACCTTAGCCTTTAAAATATATAAGCACGATCCAACACTCTTATCCTTCAAATTAAATAAGCACTGATGCAGGTTAAAATCAGCTTTACCACTACATAAAACTCCAGTATAAAATACTAAGGCCGATTAGCAAACCTGAGACTCGATGCGAGGTCTCAAGGCTAAATCTAAATCTCAATCTAAGTCGCAATATTCACCTTCCCAGGCCAAGTATACTCTAGCTCCCCTGAGCTCCGAACTCAAGTCAAAATTCGCTGCTTATATACTTCAGTGTCGATCGACCAGCTCCAGAAAATTTGCATAATTGAAATTACACGGCGACTCACAATTTCAGGGATTCAGCTGTCCATCGAAAGTTAAAGAAAGATAGAGAGCCTTTATAACTTGTACGCACATAGTCGGTTAATGAACAAAACGATCTCATTCACACATTGCCTACTCACGGAGTAGTCAATACCTTACAACTTATTCTTTTTAAATTTCTCTAAAATTATTCTTTACTTCATAATGGTAAATGTACATGAACAATTTGCTTTTTTTTCTCATTTTCTAATTTCTGTTTTAAAATTTTTGTTTTGAGTGGTTTTGAAACATTTAATGAATAGTATCTTAAAATTATTTTTTTTTATATTTTTAGTAGAAAAATTTATGAAGATTCAATTATATAATTTGACTAGCTTACCCGCCCGGCGTTGCCCGTGCAAACAACCTTAAATGTACCTGAAATCAGTGTTGAACATTTTTTTATTTTTAAACAAATCTAATGTTGGGGGCCCCACTACCTTAGACAGCAAACACTGGGCGTGTCATACACACTCCCATATATTACCGTAAGTCGAGTCGAAAGAGCCATACCCCTTCATTATCCAGCCCATATAACCAGAGATAGAAAAGTACCCCTGGTGGTGAAAATCGATAAGCTCTATCTATGTAGAGTCGAATGAGCCATACCCCGTCGTGATCCAGCCTATAGAACCAGATATAGGAAAGCACCCCTTGTGGTGAAAATCCGAACTAAAATCAGTCAGCTCTATCGATGACAAGTGGAAAGAGCCATACCCCATTGTGATCCAGCCCATAGAAACAGAGATAGGAAAGCACCCCTTGGTGGTGAAATTCAGAACTAAAATAGGTAAGCTCTATTGATGTTGTGTCGAATGAGCCAAACCGTGTCGTGATGTGACCCATAGAACCCGAGTTAGCTGCAAAATCCTTTAGTTACACCTTCCACCGCCAGGGAGCACAATATGTTCTATACGAACATAACTGAATTCATTAAGGTTATCGATGTCGAGTCGAATGAGGCATACCCCGTCATGATCCAGCCCATAGAACCAAAGATACGAAAGCGCCCCCTGTGGTGAAAATCCGAACTAAAATCAGTAAGCTCTATTGATGTCGGGTGGAAAGAGCCATACTGTAATGACTTAACGAACTCCAGTGATCCAAGGTGATGATTAACATCCAGCACTTTTTATTAGGCATCGTTGATACACAAGTTAAAATAAGATGAACAATTAAAAAACATTACACTCTGCCATCAAAACCCCAGCGTACACAACCATCATATACTGTTCACGCGCACGCATCATTTTCCGCTCACCATCGTCTGTTCAACTCTCTCTGCATCTCTCTTAGCGTAGCTCGGTTCACTTCTTTTTCACCTGCCAACTAACATCTCTTGCAGTCTCTTTGCATATCTAAAACTGTCCTTTCGATTCGATTACACGGCTTACACGGCAGTCAACCTCCGAAGCTAGGCGACAAAACCATGGACAAAAACTGGACAACTCTAGGCCAGCAACTCACGAATCAGGCTAGGCCATAATTTCTTCGGTCGTTACACTGCTCTCATTGACTGGCTGCTTCGTTGCCACGGATGGCGTTGCCGAGGCTATTTCATGGGAGGAGCTTGAAATAGCCTCGAACCCAAAATTCCATATACACGTTTTAATTTTTAAAAAATCTAAATTAAAATTTAAAAATCCGGCCCCGAGGTATACTGTCCGGTGACAACATCTACACATGACAAAAATTTTAGAGTCCTAGGTGTTATAATTACGGAGAAATCCGCGGGCAGGCAGGCAGGCAGACAGACACTTACTCTTTTATAGAGATAGAGATTGTGTGTTTATTGAAGAGTAGCAGATCCGACCGGCGTTACCCGGTACCGTCAAAAAATAATACAAAACGGTAAATCACTCTAAAACCTTCCTCTGGTAACTCTTTGTCTTTCGGAAATTAAATAGAGATATTTACCCGAAGCGGAGTTAAATTTAATAGAAATCTCCAAATGTCTGGATCATTTGATTCAAAACGGGTCAGTTTTCGGTCAAAATTGAAAAAAGTTACCGTCGAATTTTCACAAAATTTGCATTTTCGGAATCAGAAACATAAACTGTGAGTTTTGATTTTTCTTAATACTCGAGGATGAGTGAAAATGAAACTTTTTCGTTTTCTGGGATTATCAAATCGGTAACTTTCTTTTGCGGTTTCAATAAAAATAGTCATTTTTAGCGCACGCGCAGGGAAATCTTTTAGTTCCACCGCCAGGGGATGCATTTTGTTCTAAGCAAATTATCCCAGGCGTGTCCCCGCTGCCTACGATACCCTGTATAGCAGACGTGCTAGGCACGCGCTGCAAAATCTTTTACTTCCAGTTTCTACCACCAGGTGGAGCATTCTGTTCTAAATAAACCTATTTCCGAACGAAACTCCGGCACTCGTTCCTGCTGCTTACGGCACCATGTAGAAGGCGTGTCGTGCGCGCGTGAAAAATCTGTTAGTTCCACTTTCCACCGCCAGGGAGTACCAAATCTATGTCTTAAATGATTAGATATATCTTAATTAGTTCATGTTAAGTTGAATGAACCGATTCCCGTTGAAATCAGACCCACAGAACCCGAGAATATAAATCACCACCTGGATATTAATATTCATAAATGGTGGTAACCAAGGGCTGAAAAAAATGATACCGAAGTTTATTTAGTACCTGGGAGATTTCGGAAGACTGTCAGAAAAGATTTCGTTTGAGTCGGACCAAGATTAATTGCAAAATCTTTTAGTTACATTGTCCACCGCCAAGGTGTGCACTCTGTTCTAAACAAACCTCTTTCCGAACGAAACTCTGGCACGTCTCCCCACTAATTATGACAACGTATAGAAGGTGTTTTGTTCTCGCGCAGAAAATCTTTTAGTTCCGCTTTCCACCGCCAGGGGGCGCCAAATCTATGTCTTAATTTGTAACTAGGTTGGAAAGTGTTAAAAACGCATAAAAATGAAATTAAAAGAAAAAATCTAATAACAAGCGGGAAAAATTCTCCCTTACGGCAGAATATAGATTGGCCATCCACGGCTTTTATAGTTGAGATTTTTTCAGCCAAGTAGTCAAAAAAAGAACGTGTTTGTTAGCATAAGCCAGCTTCTCGTGGTCCATGGGATCTTTTTTAATGTGTTCGCACTTCTTTTCTTCGGTAAACATATTTTCATTTTCAAATTCCTCCCTCGTCAAAATGTGATTGTCGACGTTCAAAGATAATGCCTGCATAAATTCAAACCATTGCAGCTCGACCGCACATAATGTGACAAATTGAATCGGGATTCCCCACTGTCGCATTGCGGCATACACACGTTTCTTCTCGTTTTCCCAATGAGCAGTTTCATTTTTTTGTGTTTTTGAGGAATTTGTAGCCGTCGTCGTGCTGAATGGGGTCGTTCACAAAACTTTCATCGAGCAAATTTTCGGCCGTGAGTCTCCCATCCAGTGATTTCTTTTTCCGAACGGAAATGTCAATAGCATTCTTAAGGCGAAAGGGATTAAATTTACTATATGCGTACAACAAACGATCGCACAGTGGGGCGTTTTGATGATCTAGGTGGACAAAATTCATTTTTCCGATTATCTCGGAATTTAACAATACCGCGCATACTGGTAGCCTAATGTCTCTTCTGTCGAGATCCGTACGCGTTTTGTCAAAAAAATCCGATGTGTGGATTAACTACGACCGTAAAGAAGGCAGGTGGTTTGAGGGAGTTTCAACAGTTGCACTATTTTTCTCTGTTCGAAAGTAATTCGTGACTTTTCTGTTTTATTTGAAAGCAGGAGTTTACTGGACATATGTCACATGTTTGCTACAAGATTTAACCTATTGTTGTTTGAAAATAAGCGCCATCTTGTTTTCAAACTTCATCTTGACTTTTAATATAGTATTAAGCATTATTAAGGAATAAGCATTTTTTTAAATCAAAGTGTCATTCCAAAATTAATGGAAACTTAAGAAAGCTCCTGCGAAAGTTTGCGAATCATTGAGTTATATTAACTTGAAGTGAGTGTTTGAGTATTTAATTCAAATCTTGCAAGTCAATTTTAAACCACTTTTAATTATCCGATTGAGCTGAAACTTTGAATACATGTGTAGTTTCAAGGACAATACAATATTATAATATAAATGAATAATAATAATATAAATAATAATAATAATATAAATAATAAAAAAAAATAATAATAATATAACTTATTAAATAAGCCAAATATTTATCACTGTTTGATTATTTTATTACTGATACATTCGAAAACCCAGCAAAACCTAATTACACTTCAACGCAATAATTTTGTCCACCTAGATTCTCAAAACGCCCCACTGTGGATCGGGTCGGACTGCCCGTCAATCCGACCTTCGTGTTTCTGAATTGGTGATTTTGGTGTAGGTGTACTCTTTTTTAAGGTGCCTCACTTTGCCACAGTAAATAGTCGGAAAGGACAGTTCTTCGGCATTTTCATCAAAGATTAGCGACTTCGGTATTTGATTTTCACCAAGTGCTAAGCAGATACAGCGGTCGTCGGTGAGCAACGTGTGTGTCGCACTCAGGTCTACTTCTGACTCGTCGACCTCCACTTCTTCTTCTTCTTCTTCAAATTCGACTACTAGCTTTTCCACGCCAAAGTTTTGCCATGTTCTTTCCCAATCTTCCGACAAATGCACTTTAAGGTGTTAATATAGTGTTCCTGTCGAGTGAGGTACCGGGCTGCTGCATGGATTTTTTGTGGACTAACGATCGCGTTCATATAGTCTGATTTGTTAGTCAAACGGAGTTAATCCAATAGCGAGCAGTAGCATGCGTAATATCCAGTGTACGTGCAATTTCAGAAATCGAAGTATTGGCATAATAAAGAAAGAGAATTTGATTTTTAATATCGTCAGTAACAACCATTTGTATAGCTATGTATAAAGGGTGTCGATAAGCTAACCAAATTAGCTGTTTAACCCGTTCTTAACTTGGCATAAAAACTCAATGACAACAAACAATTTTAAAATATCTAAATTACAAATAAGAATTCCCATGTTTAAGTGTTGAGTTTTTCAATAACTGTTCGATTTAGAAAAATATTTTTCTACTACTGTGCAATTTTTTAATGAAATTTAATTTATCGTGTTGCTATGGCAGCAGACGATAAAACGATATCTTTGGAATAAGGGAATAAATAGAAGAAAAAGTGGAGTTGATGTTTGTGATAAAATGTTTTTCTTTAATTTTTAAAAAAGGTGTATGTTACGGTCAATATGATTAATCCGGTTATTATTAATAATGACCGGATTAATCATATTGACCGTAACATATACATAATTCACTTTTATAACAGAATAATAAGTCTACTATAATTTGTTACTCATGCTATAGCCAGTTATCATTATCTTTCTACGCGTGAAGGTTTCGCTATGGTACTTCATTGTGAAGTTTGGTATTTTTTGAAATTCAATATTTAAAAAACGGCATAATCATTAGATTTGAAATTTATATCAAGAAAAATACAATTTTTTACCTTTCTAACGCAGTTTGTCTAACAATTTTGTGACAAATACTGTTTGAGATATTAATTTTTTCAGTAACTTCAAATGTTTCATTTTCCAAGATTAACCTGTGGCAATGATGTATGGATGTGATTTTTCATAAACATAAATTTTACTGTTGCCTGAAAGAATAAGCCACCCTGCGTGTGGCTAAAAAAAGTAGGGGTAATAAATAATCCGCCCTTCCCTTTTTAAAATTATGATTTTTTATCTGTAAACAATTATCAACTTTCTCAAAGCTAAAAAAAAAGAGTAAAAAAAAATGACGATTCTAAGGCTAAAATGGAAGCAACCACCTAACCAATCAAGCATTCTGGGTACAATTACTTAGTGTCGAAGGAAAAAATTCGCCAAAAAATCAAAAATCGCTGTACGAATTTTGCAAAAACTTTATTGAAAAGAGGATAAAATTTACAATATTGGGCTAAAAGATTGTAACCGGATTCCGGTTACTAATGCGGGTAAATCGCAGCGAAACGTGAAAAAAACACTAAAAATAGCATTAAAAATTAAACTTAAAAAATCTATTCAAAAATTCCAAAATCTGGCTTCGAGGTGCAAAACTTCATGCATAAAGGTAACTTCCCACCAAATTTTGTAGCTCTGCGTGCAGCGGTCTCTTCAGAACACAACCGAGAAACACACGGACACACACACACACAAACTTCCTTCTTTATTATAGTTGGAGAAATTATGTAAGTATTTTTTTTTGTTGTATTGTAATTAATGTAAGTATTATTGTTTTTTTTTCTAAAATTATTTCTTGAACGTTGCACATTTTGAATCCACCAATCTTCGGGGAGTTTGTTAAATAATTGCTTCGGCAACCCTTTAGAGGGCATTTGTTTGGTAGACTAACTGTTGCTGAGATGATATGTGATTGCAGTGGATAAACATAAAAATATTGAAATATTTTATTTTAATGTAGAAGTAATTTGTCATGTGAACAAGTGGTTTTCGTGGCTTCCAAACGGAAGTAAAAAAAATTCTTGAATTATAAAAAGAACGCAACATTTTGAAGTGAAATATTATGATGTATTTTAGCTTGACTTCCAAATGGAAGAACAAATAATTTCAATTGAAATAATGTGATGTTTATTATACTTTAAAATTGTATATAGTGTACATAGGCAAAGTTATTTTTTATCTTATATAAACTGAATTTTTTTATCCTTGTGTTTATTATTAAAGCTAATAAGCACAAAGAACATTTAGTTTTTGCACCTGAACCACGTGAAATTTGGTAAATTTAAACAACATTCTAATCGTGATTTAGAAAATCTAATTGTTCTCACATTGCTGTATTACCGTGGATATACTTGTTAAAATCTTCATGGGTTACTCGACAATTCTTTATAACAAGAGGGGATTTCAGCTCGACAATTCTTCATTCCACAATTCATATAGTACAAAATATTGGCTTTACACGCAAAATATTAGTGTTTTAAGTTAGTCAGGTTTAATCTCAGGCATATACTCAATTGAGAACGTTTGAGGTATCTTAAACCCGTGAAGTATACAAGCATGGAAAGCAATACTGCTTTACTAAAGAACTAAAAGTGACCATTGAAAAAGCACGATATTCTCTGCCAACAATAGAATTTCAAAAACTAATTGAATCAATAGAAACACATTGTTTGAAGTTATACCAAACCAGGAACTTCTACTATTAATAAATAGCACCATGTAAAAGTGTTAAATGATGTGCTTGCTTCCATAATGCCTAAACCTTTCAGCCACTGTATGGTTACAGATTTGTATGAATTTTTATTAAAGTTATGATAATGTACATACAGTGGCGGTCAAAAGTTTCCTGCCAATTAGTTTCTTTGATTTGTTTGCCAGAACGTTTCAGCGAAGAAGAAACGCAATTGCTCCAAAAGTTAGGAATACGCAAATGACCTCTGACCACGTGATCATTTTGATTGGCTATTGAAGACACTTGATGAAAAGGGAGGAATTCGAAATTCGCGTGTGCAAAAGTTTCCGGCCATTCGTCATTCGTTAGTTTTTGCTATCGGTAAAGTGTTGTTTTGGCCGTGTTTGTTAATTAATCAACGTGAATAACGTAGTTGAAATTAAAAAATGAAAAGTTCAACAATTATTCTTCGTAAACGAGTGATTTGTTTGTCGCTAAAGGACCAATCCGCTCGTGAGATTGCGTCAAAGTCATCGATCGGAAAATTTACTGTGAACAATATTTTTAAAAATATATAAAGATGGTCATGGCCTTCAGGATTTGCCACGGTCCGGGAGACCCGGAAAACGACTATTCGTATGAACAGAATTGTCAGGAGAAAAGCAGTTAATGACCCGCATAAAACTGCCACTGCAATATCCCGCGATTTACGGAGTGAAAATATTGCTGAAAAAAGTCTGTCCACCGTGTCAATACGCTTACGTGACGTAAAACGTTATGGAAGAGTCGGTGTTAAAAAACTTTTCATGAATTAAAAAAAAATCAGCGGGCCCGGCTAGCGTTTGCCAAAGAAACACAAAGACTGGTCTAATGAAAAACTGGAAAAAAGTACTATTTTCTGACGAATCAAAGTTCAACTTTTTGGGAGTGATGGCAGACACTACGTTCGACGACCAAAAGAAACGATATGATTCGAGATATGTTATTCCTACAATGAAGCATGGCGGAGGACATGTGGGGGGCATTTTCTGGAATAAGTGTCGGTCCGTTAGTTGAAATCCGAGGCAAGACGAATGGTGAAATGTATAAGGATATCTTACAAGATCATTAGCTGCCTTATTGGGGGAAATATTTGTGGTCGCAACTATTTGTTTCAGCATGATAACGACCCAAAGCATACATGCAAGCTCGTCAAACAGTGGATTTCGCCCAAAACAATTCCGCTTTTGAAATTGCAGCGCAATCACCCGATCTGAATCCAATAGAAAATCTTTGGAACTTGACAAACGTGTGCGAAATTATAAATATTCCAATTCAGCAGAATTTTCCCCAGAATTGCAAGAAGAGTGGAAAAAACTTATCATAGACGACTTCATTGAATCGATGCCACGTCGCTGCGCCGCAGTACTTATTGCTAAAGGTATGACGACCATATACTAATTGTAAATATTATTGATCACTGTTATTTTATATTTATAACACCATTTTTTGCCAAACTTTCCAAGATGGCCAGAAACTTTTGAGAACATGCGTTTTCCTTTGCAATTAATTTTGTCAATTAAATTTATTGATATTTATTTGTTATTCCACAAATAAGTTCCTAACTATTATGTCAATAAAGTGTATAAGTATCACTTTGATATTCCTCATCATATAGGTATACTTACAAATTAAAAAATTTTATGCTAGCCGGAAACTTTTGACCGCCACTGTATTTATTCATTTTATATGATTTATTTAAATAATTTTACAGAATCAAATAATACGTTTTCGTTTAATTTAGTATTGTTATTTAATAAACGACATTTTCTGGTTGTGCCTAAATTTTTGAGACAGACTGTGTGTTACAGTTTATTGACCAGTATTACAGAGTAATATTTTCTTAAGTCCATTTAGGCTCAAATAAAGGATGAATCAAGTTAGCTATAGCCATACATGTCTAAGTATGGTAAAACAGTTTTGCGCTACAAGATAAGGTATCTTCCAACACCCGTTCCCCCGCAAGCAGCAAATTTCGGAGTTAAAGATCGTTTCTTGAAAACTATAGGATATACGACAAAAAGTTCATTGACAAAATTGTAGACTATCATCGTTTTAGTAAGAGAAGACATAGTATGCTATAGTAACGCACACAAGGGAGGGGTTCAATTTAACACTGTTTTCGAATAGGAGTTTTCGCAATATTTAATCGCAGAATTTTAGAATCTAATGAGCCGAAATTTTCTGTTCGAAAATAATAATATCTTGTACCCCCTCCCCCGTTTGTGTGCACTTCTGATGTGCGCGCGCATACAATAAATTATGGTCTGTACAGAATAAAATATCTGAAATCTATGCAAGATATTTTGTTTAAAAAAATAAATAATGACAGTCTATAATTAATTTTACAAACGGACTTTGTCACCCCCAATTCAGAACAGTTATACAATTAGTTTATTATTTATTATACCTGTATTTCCTATTTCCTTTAAAATGAATAGCTTCATAAATCGTTTACACAAAGTTTACAAGCTATTAACAAGTGTCCTAAGATACAAACTGCGTCCATATAAAACCTAGCTCGTTTATAATTAATTGCCCTTTTAACAGTTATATATTTTATTCACAATTTGAGTTATGGGAAAGTGAACACTTAATATAATTAGTTTATCAGGGATGTACTAATGAAGCTTTATGTTCAAAATTTTAAATATAACCTTCATTGATTCTTCAAAACATCCTTGGGCTGAATTGTACTTCTTAATTACATTCGCAGTTCTTAGAGAGTCTTGAATAAATAATGTTTGGTCGATAAGTGATCGACAGAATTTGCTGATAATCAAATAATATCCACGCAAACTATGTAGTCTAAATGAATATATTAAAGCAGTTTACATATAATATACATAGATATATCTCTTGCTTAAATTTAAATTTTTAAAAACACAATACAAATATAACTATTTATTTTGAAACCTTTGATGATTATAAAAAAAAAGAATTTCTTGTATTTTTTTTCTTTCATAAGACATGAAGAAAGGTTTCCTTCGTATTATGTTGTTAGTAACTACATACGTAACAAATATTTAATTCATTGATAGTTATAATATTATCGGGATTCTCACGGTCCTTGATTTTGAGTGTCACTATTTTCGAATTGCAATTTTAGCCTTATTTAATGGCAAAATGTATGTCCCTTGGAAACACTGGTACTTAAATTCAAGGATCGTACGTACCCTGATTATACAAAATTGTTAATTTAGATAGCATTTTATTAAATTTCTTTTGAACCTTATTTTTTATGTCAAATTGAAAGGAACTTCTATGCAAATTAAACAACTTTAAAAAAGAATTATCTAAAACTATAATATAGACATTAAGCTTTCAAGCAGTAAACTTTGTAATTAATACAGCCTGTTTTATTCGTTTGAAATGTTAAATTCTGGTGTTGCTTCAGGAGAGAAAAGTGCAATACCCCCAAATAAATTGCACGTTTAGATAACTAAATAAAATATGAAATAATACACTATAAATCTGCAACACAAAACATGTGTAAATCTGCAGCGTTTTAGGCTTGTAATGACATAAATAAAACAATATCTTATGTATTTTGATTGAAATTGAAAGATATAGAAAAATATTTTTTAACTTAATTCATATGATCAGTAAAATTAAAGTTCTTCTACCTAGAGAAATCTCATGCGTGTTGTAAGACTCCAAAAATGTAAGAAAACAGGCATCAATGCCCTTACCGTTTTTTGAAAATATGCTAATATATGACGATCTCACAGTCCTTGACAATCCACGGGGTTCTCGCGGTTATGGAAGTTGAGTGCCACTGTATTCGAATAGCAATATCCGCCTTGTTTAACCTCAGAAATTCTTTCATTAAATAATGTGAAGAGTACTACTTGGAGACAGTGGTACTTAAATTCAAGGACCGTACGAACCCTGATAATGCAACATGATAATTTAGATAGCATTTTATTAAGTTTCTAATCAACATTATTTTTCTTCAAAATTTTTATCAAAATGAAAAGAACTTCTATCCAAATTAAAAGGAACTTTACTTTAAAAGAAATAAGCAAAAACAGTAATATAGACATTAAACTTTCCATACAGTGTTACGAAATCCTTGATCACATGTTCTGTGGGCGGGGTTATGCTCACGGCGCGCGTTACGTAATGTGACGTAACCTCGAACCGATTAGAAAACAGTTTTGTATTTTTCAGTTGGAATAATTTGTATCGTGAAAAATGGAGCTTCTTGGCAGCTCTCCTGAAATTTATAAGGATTTTTCAGTCTAATAATTATTTTTAATTTACTTTTGTGTTTAATGTGCTGTTAAATAAAATAAGAAAAGACTACAAGACTTTTTAATGTGAAATCATGATCGACACACTTCACCAGAATTATTTATTGTATTTCTTCTTTCGAAATTACGTTCTTTCTGACTGTATCTGCTGCTGATTATCATTATTTATCATACAGTAATAACTCTGGAATTAATATAGCCTATTTTATTTTTGTGAAATGTTAAATTTTGTTGGTCAATGGCAGCACAAATCACTTGAACTGTAGACAATTCAATATTTAAAGTACAAAAAGTATAAATACGATCATTTGAATTTAACTACAGTAATCTGGGGTTACTTGTACTCAAAACAAAATACAAACAAATCCTTCCGGCTCGATCGCTAAGAGTGGGTTGATTTCTTTGTACATTTATTTTTTTTATTTCTCGGTACATACATCAGATTTAACACAAATTAAGCAAATTTGTCTCACTCCCTTTAAGTTTGCAATTTTAAGCGAGAAAGGTGATTGGCAGGGATATTTTTAATTAGGCTTACCAAATGTAATTGAATGAATGTGAGACAATTATGTCAAAATTACGTCCATTTATGTTCGTAGGCTGTTACTATAACCAAAACCATTCAATGAATGTCATCGGAAGTTTTTTGCGTTATTTTAAATAAACTATAAGAGCGACATACTTGCAAGATCAATACGCAAAAAAACAAAATCCGGAGAAAATACCTGTAGGAGACGGTATTATAGTTGTCCTTATCGGTCAGGAATTTTTCTGTTTCTTTATTAAATAGAATCTGGAAAAAAAGTGTCTTCTTCGATTCTGAAACTAATCTTTCAGGATAAAATACTTTTCTATAGATTAAATAAGTCTTCCTTAATGTACAAAAGAAAGCTTTTGAAGAGAGAGAAAGTTATCATTTTTAAAATGGAAAAGTTTTCGAACCAATTAAGAAATTAGTCTCTAACAACAGAATAATTTCTTATAACTTAGAAGAAAATCTGTATGCGTACAATGAAAATGATATAAACAAAGGGAAAGCAATCGTTTTTTCAACGAGGAATTTCTCCCAACACGAGGCAACAACGGTTCCCAGACGCCAACAATCCGCAGAACAAGTCAGATGTCTTGGCTTGTAAAAGCCTTCTCATGGATCAACGCGCGTGCGAGGTAAGCTTAAATTCAATAATCCAGGACAAACGTATATTTAAGCAATCGTAGTTAAAAGGAGTGGAAATAGAATTTTTCATTAATGAGAAATCACCCCTAACTATATTCAAAAGCTGTTAAAGAGGTAAACTACTCTTAAATCTTAAAAAAATCGATATTTCGAGGTGTGTATTTGACATGTGTATGTGAAAGAGCAACATTTTCTGCGAATTTTAAATCATTCCTATAATTACGCTAGTCATAACTAGAAGCATATCAGGTGATCCCTATGTAAGAATGCTTAAAGTAATATTTTCAAGTCGTTTAAAATGAGCTTTTTATAAATTACACGCAAGATTTCTCTTGAGCTACTCAACATTTTTACATGAAATCTTCACGTATTTATATATTATGTCTTTATCTTAACTGAACCTAGACATTCGTATATTTTAGCAAAATTTATAGTTTTAAAATACAGTTGAAAGTTTTGCACATTATTTTTCGGGAAAATGAATAAATATGTTTCATGTAAAATCAGTGTTGTGTACAAAACGCTTTTCTAGCTTTTATTAAATTTTAATATCTTTATAAGCTTCTACATTCTTTTTAAATAAAACTAATTCTAGAGCAATATTTGCACATTTCCTTTTAAAATTTAGCTTTAGCAATATGCATAGCTTCCATTTTTGAAAAGTCAAATATACACACTTTAACCCTCCTAGTACCAGATTTTAAATTTTTCTTAGTTTTGCATGATTTGAATCAGAAATTTAATTCTATTAAATGTAGCTTCTTTCTACGAAATGTCTCTATGATTTCATTACACCTAGTTTTTTTTCGAAAGTAAAACAATAAACATGTTTAGGTTCATGCTGAAAATATAGATAGAATCTATAGCGTCTAAAAATATCAAGTAGTTCCAGAGATATCTTGTGCGCAATTCTGAAAAACCTCATTTTGAGACAAATAACTCACGAAAATCCGACTAAACATCCAAAAGATAAATTGTCAGAATTGAAACTGATACTTCTTAAAAGAGAATCAAAGTGCTTTTACCAAGACTATTGAAGTTAATACATGTGCTTTGATAAACTAAGTATTGTTTTAGAACATTAAATATCCCGCCAGTCGAAATCATTCGCTACGAAATTGAAAAAATGATGTCTAGAGAAATAAAAGAAATTTTAAATACTATAAACATGCGTACCATTGCTAGAAAGATTTATATATAGCCAGTTAGATTTATTAAAGCCGGATATCCGCTTAAATACTTATAGTGCTTATAAACTGGTGTACAAAATTAAGAGAATTTGCATATTTTGTCAAATTTCATGAAAAGAACTGGAATGTAAAACCACTGCTTCGGAAGAAAGATGCAAATATTGTGTGTTGAATATGTAAGCGTAAACGTGTATGTGGGAAGAGATAGTAGAGGTAATTTCTTTCGCTCGCACACCTTGGCGAATTTCTGGGTTTTTTGCAGCAATCGGTTCAAACTAGTGCTCCCGATGCGATACTTATTTCAGTTATACGTTTAACCGATATAGGTATATACGCATAATACGTATTTAAGAAATACGTATACCTTAAACTATACGTTTAAACGTATCCATATACGTATAAGCGTATATTGGTTAAACGTATAACTAAAGTATACGTTTAATTCAAGTATACGTATATTTCAAGTATCGTATCATATATTCTAATACGAGCAAATCTTGTGTGTGGTTATATATATATATATATATATATATATCATATATTCTAATACGAGCAAATCTTGTGGGTGGTTATATATATATCTATATATATATGCAAAAATTATCTTAAAAACGGCTCTAACGATTTTGACGAAATTTCGTATCCTACCGTTTGGGGGCACCAGAAAACCATTGGGCTAGGTCACATGCTCGAGAAAATTCGATTAGTGGGTCATTTTGGGTCATTTTGGGTCATGGGCTAGCTAATTGTATCTAAAAAGCGGTTCAATCGATTTTGACGAAATTTTGTATCCGACCATTTTCGGGCATGAGAAGTCAATTGGGCTGGGTCACACGTTCGAGAACTTTCGATTAGTGGGTCATTTTTGGGTCAACGCGGGTCAAATTAATTTTATCTAAAAACGGCTCTAACGATTTTGATTAAATTTTGTGTCCTACGAGTTTCGAGCACGATAAAAGCATTGGGCTAGGTCGCATGTCCGAGAAAATTCGATTAGTAGGTCATTTCTGGGTCAATGTGGGTCAAGATCTAAAAAGCGGCTCAATTTACACTAAATTTTGCATCCAATGGTTTTCGGGCACGAGAAGACTGTTGGGCTAGGTCACATGTTCGAGAAAATTCAATTAGTGGGTCATTTTGGGTCATGGTCAAGCTAATTGTATCTAGAAAACGGTCCAAACGATTTTGTCGAAATTTTGTATCCGACTATTTTCGGGCACGGGAAGACTATTGGGCTGGGTCACATGTTCGAGAACTTTCGATTAAGGGGTCATTTTTGGGTCAAAGCGGGTCAAATTAATTTTATCTAAAAAACGGCTCTAACGATTTTGATTAAATTTTGTATTTTACGAGTTTCGGGCACGCGAAAATCATTAGACTAGGCCACATGTTCGAGAAAATTCGATTAGTGGGTCATTTCTGGGTCATTGTGGGTCAATATCTAAAAAGCGGCTCAATTTACACTAAATTTTGCATCCTATGGTTTTCCGACACGAGAAGACTGTTGGGCTAAGTCACATGTTCGAGAAAATTCAATTAGTGGGTCATTTTGGTCATGGATCATGATATTTGAACTCAAATTTAATTTTGACCGAGCATTGCTCGGTCTTCCCTGCTCGTATATATATATATATATATATATATATATATATATATATATGCAAATTTTATCTCAAAAACGGCTCTAACGATTTTGACGAAATTTCGTATCCTACCGTTTTGGGGCACCAGAAAACCATTGGGGTAGGTCACATGTTCGAGAAAATTCGATTAGTGGATCATTTAGGGTCATTTTGGGTCATGGTCTAGCTAATTGTATCTAAAAAACGGTTCAAACGATTTTGACGAAATTTTGTATCCGACCATTTTCGGGCACGAGAAGACTATTGGGCTGGGTCACATGTTCGAGAACTTTCGATTAGTGGGTCATTTTTGGGTCAACGCGGGACAAATTAATTTTATCTAAAAAACGGCTCTAACGATTTTGATTAAATTTTGTGTCCTACGAGTTTCGAGCACGATAAAATCATTGGGCTAGGTCACATGTCGGAGAAAATTTGATTAGTGGGTCATTTCTGGGTCATTGTGGGTCAAGATCTAAAAAGCAGCTCAATTTACACTAAATTTTGCATCCAATGGTTTTCGGGCACGAGAAGACTTTTGGGCTAGGTCACATGTTCGAGAAAATTCAATTAGTGGGTCATTTCTGGGTCATTGTGGGTCAAGATCTAAAAAGCGGCTCAATTTACACTAAATTTTGTATCCAATGGTTTTCGGGCACGAGAAGACTGTTGGGCTAGGTCACATGTTCCAGAAAATTCAATTAGTGGGTCATTTTGGGTCAAGATCTAAAAAGCGGCTCAATTTACACTAAATTTTGCATCCAATGGTTTTCGAGCACGAGAAGACTGTTGGGCTAGGTCACATGTTCGAGAAAATTCAATTAGTGGGTCATTTTGGTCATGGGTCATTATGGGTCAAGCTATTTTATCTAAAAAACGGTTCAAAGGATTTGAAATAAATTTAGCACCCTACAGGTTTAGGGAACAAGAAGACTATTAGGCTAGGTCACATGTTCGAGAAATTTCGATTAGTGGGTCATTATGGGTCAAGCTATTTTATCTTAAAAACGGCTCCAACTATTTACACTAAATTTTGCATCCCATGGTTTTCGGGCACGAGAAGACTGTTGGGCTAAGTCACATGTTCCAGAAAATTCAATTAGTGAGTCATTTTGGTCATGGGTCATGATATTTGAACTCAAATGTAATTTTGACCGAGCATAGCTCGGTCTTCCCTGCTCGTTTACTTTAAATACAAATGGATCTCATCAGTGTTATGACACTGAACGGAGAACAGGATGGAAATCGGTGGCGTTACTAAAGCAATCTGTATAGTATGTTTCAGACATAGAATCTTGTTATTTTTCCCTATAAATGATTATTGCAAATATATAACGAAAGTAAAAAGACTTTTTGAGCAAATAAAAAGAATATACACGTTTCAGATTTATTGTTAATCCTTATTAAATATATTCTTTCTTTTTAACACTTTCCAACCTAGTTGAAAAGTGTTTATGATTTCGGTTTGTCTGGCCGTATGGCCGTCTGTCGTCTGTCCGTACTCTAACTCCCGTAAGTATGCTCAGATTGCTCTGCAATTTTTATATGTTACTGTTGTTATCTATAGCATGTTCCCTATTTCAACTGAAGTGTGTAGAACTTATAGTTTTTTTTACAGGGACATTCAAAAGAATTCCGTTACATTACGGTCTATGGGGAAAAATCATTTGCGGATTATTTTAACGATGTTACACAATTTCAAATACATTGTAATTGATATATATTACTAAGGTGCATTACAAGAAGCTTAATTTGGATTATGGTGTGCATAGCACTTATAGTTTCTTTACAGGGACAGTCAAAAGAATTCCGTTACATTACGTCTATGGAGAAAAATCGTTTGCGGTTTAATTAAATAATGTTTCACTATTTTAAACGCATTGAAATTTATATATATCACTAAGGTGCATTACAAGAGGATTACTACAGAATATTGTGTGTATAGCAGTAATTGTTCATTTACAGGGACACACAAAAGAATTCTCTACTGTCTGTTAACAATAATTCCTGGAAGTGCGTTTTAAGTTGCTGCCCGCGATTTTAAATTTAACTCACTTTTTGTCAATTACTTGGTGTGTATAAATTCTGTATTTCACATACAGGGCAGTACAAAAGTTCGCGAACAAATTTCCGTTTATTGACAGAAACTCCAGAAGGAGAATTTTAAACTGTGCTACGCGTTTCCTAACTATACTAAAATTTAGCATCCTATGTAGTATATATACAAATCTATAGATCCTATACAGGGCTGAATAAAAGTATTCGGATATTTTTCCAAATATTGTATATGTTGGAAATTCCTGAAATTACGTTTTTAAATATGTTATGCGTTTTCCAAATTGTTTACTTAGATGTTATCTTTCTGCTTATTAAGCGGTAATGATTTGTAAAATTATTTTGGAAGCGTTGGAAAGTGTTACATAATCTTTGCTTGACGCAGGATTTTTCGTTCTTGTTTAATTTTAAACAAATATTTATTTTTTTGTGCGTATACTCAAATAGTGCACGGGGGGAGGGGGGGGGCAAATGGTTTTCTTTCCACGATGCTGATGTTTTCTACTCTATGTTAATATATAACGCAATTTCATTTTTTTAACTATGACACTCGTGGTATTTTTTATACAAAGTGTATGTTCATTACAAGATATTACGTTTTAAGAATTGTTGTTAATCTTGACAAATTTCATTTTTTGTATTAGTACCTATAAATTTCCATTACTTATAGCCTGACAAATAATCGTCACTGCTGGTTTCAGAACGCAATCACACAAGCTTAAAATGACTTGCCTTCTCTTTTCTTTTCTGCTGTAAAACGTATTTTCAAAATATTTTTAATATAGAAAAAAGTATTCTTAAATACAATAAAAGTATGTTTAGTTAGTTATTTGTTACGGGCGATTATCTGCACTAGGGATATAGACCGGTGGGGGGAGTGTCCTCCGTGAGGGTCTGTAAAATAAAAATAAGATTATGAAAATTCCCAGGTGTTGGATTGATCAATGTCATTATAAAATATGAAGTCAATGTAAGTTTGTGTTCTGCAATACTTATGTTTTGGGCGAAATGTCCACGCCATTAATCAAAATAAGCTATGTGTGTGTTTTACAGATATGCGAAAGGTAAATCATTTCATAATTAGTAGTTTAGATTTGAGGGGAAAA
The DNA here is from genome assembly GCA_963931845.1 of Maratus michaelseni. Classification (NCBI taxonomy): domain Eukaryota; kingdom Metazoa; phylum Arthropoda; class Arachnida; order Araneae; family Salticidae; genus Maratus; species Maratus michaelseni. The sequence goes on from OZ007586.1 coordinate 428,853,518, forward strand.
AGCAAAATCTAAACTAAGGAAAAAATATTCCAATTTTTTTTTTTGCAAGTACCGACTGCAGAGTGCACAGGACACAGCGGCTGTTTCTCGAAGTTTCTGATCCGCAGACCAGCAGGAGAAAGGCATAATGTTTTAAGCAATGAACGAAAACCGTTTAAACGCATACACGTTTAACCGCTGGTGTAAGATCCGTATATACGATGTACCGTATATGCTGTTTCGTATAATACGTATGACCGCTGTGGTCGTATCATACGTATCCAAAATCTGCACCCCGTATAATACGTATTATACGTATACTCGTATAAACGTTTAATAGGGATCACTAATTCAAATAGTCAAAATGAGTAACCACCAACGTTTATAAGATGGAATTAGGTGGCGAATCGTGTGGAGGTTAAAAATAGGCCAGTCTCAAGTCCAGATTTTTAGAGAGTTCGATGTAACGCCCAGCGTTGTATCCAACTTATGGAAACAGCTTCAGGATACCGAATCCATCGAGAGAAAGCCTGGCTAAAGTCGTCCAAGAGTCACTATGGTCAATGAAGATCGTTATTTTTCAATTACAGCGAGGCGTAACAGGCATGCTACAGCTTCTCAGCTCTCTCGTGACCTCTATGCGGCCACAAGAAGCCAAGTTTCAAGAGTTACTGTTTCCAGAAGGCTTCGTGACAGCATAGATTAAAGTACAAGATGGGACACTATCATAGAGCTTAATGGTAAATCGATGACGATCGCAGCGCCTGTAGTGACAATGAGGAATAAATGTCTCCTACACGAAATATTTCTGGTTTTGAACGTCTACCTTTTTATGAACTTTCATATTTCAAATGTTGCCTGTTTTCGGTTTCAACTTGTAGAAAAGGCAAAAAATGAAAGTAAAGCTTCGAACTACGGTTTGTATGCAGACAAGATTCTGCCTGACATACTGAAAAAGTATTGAAATGAACTGTTGTTTCAATAATAATAAAAGAAAGACTAAAAATGAGGTCGTTTAAAAATAAATGTGACTAACGCAACAATGACCAATTTGAAGAAAAAAATTATAGATATTAAAAACATCGAGCGTAAACAGATTTCATATACATAGGTAAATTTCGGAAGCTTGTTAGTTTTTCCCCCTTGTCACTAGTGACACTGACATTGCTGCCATTACAGATTTTGCTGTAACTGTCCTATATTGTATATTAATCTGTGCATGAAAGAAGCCTGTTTGCAAGAAGACCTGCTGTTTTTATCCTGCTCACTTCTGCAAACACGAAATTCCTTTAACATGGTGTAAAGATCGTAGAGAATGGTGCAGGGATCAATGGGCAACCGTCCTCTTCACTGATGAGTCCCGGTTCAGCCTAACAACTAATTCTCGCCGTACTTTCATATGGAGATAACCAGCGACCCGCTATCTTCCCTCCAATTTTCGAGAAATTGACCATTATGGCAGCGGGTGTTTGATGGTATGGGCAGGCATCATGTTGGACGGTCGCACAGACCACCATGTCTTTAAAAGAAGCACTGTGACTGCTGTGAGGTATAGAGGGGAGTTCTTGGAGTCCTATGGTCGCCTCCTCAGAGGTTCAGTTGGCCCGGATTTCATTTTAATCGACGACAACGCCCGGTCACATAGAGCTCATCTGGTTGACGATTTTCTGAAAACTGAAGATATTAGCCGGACGGATTGGCCAGCCAGTTCGCCAGACCTCAACCTTATAGAAAATGTTTGGGACAATATGGGTAGGGCAATTGCAACTCGCAACCCACCTCCGAGAACCTTCTAGGGCCTGAAAACAGCGTTTCTGAACGAATGAGAACAATTGCCACAGAAACTCATAAACTGCCTTATTTCCAGATTGAAATCGCTTTGTGAGACCTGTATATCTATCGGTAAGAGGGGACCATACACCCTATTAAACCATTTTTTCTTCGAATCTTTAACCACTGTTTCACACTTTTTGTTTCCGATGAGTGTTACGCACAATCTTGGATGTGTATTATAACTGTTGAATGGTTATTTTATTTGCATTATATCAACGTATGTTCATACGAAATTTCATTAAAATCTGTCCAGTAGTTCTGGAGGTAATTGACCAAATCTGAAAATTCTCTTAATTTGGTATACCAATACATATTCCTGTACACTTGCTTAATCATCGTCAATCTACAAAATATCTTGTAAATATGGGTAGTGAAGATAAACAGTTCTACCTTCTTATAAAGATATTTGACGGCTTTCCATCATAAAGTTTCAACTGTTAAACAAGGTTACAATTTTCATTTAAATCGATAAATTATGAATTTGTATTATTAAAAGTTCACCAATATACAAAGTACTTGGAAGTTTTTATTGTAAATTACAAAGCACCTGAGTAAACTTCAACTTCAAAGCAAATTTCATGAACCTATCTTGTTATCTGATTGTATTAGCGCTTTCAGATAGTATTTATTAATTTGACAAAACAATTTTCAAACAGAAAATCATCGGATAAGGATTTTTTTAATATATTAAAAAACAAATAAAAAAATTTTTGAATTTCAAGAAATATGAAAATCAATTTAATCTGTTTACTTCACCTCTAATGATTGATATTGAAATTATTGTTCAGAATTTATTACTACAGTTTATTAAAATTTAATGCGATTTCAAATTAGAGAGCGAAAATATATGGATATGGGGTTTCCAAAGGATCAAGATCCATAATCCGTGTTTTTGGCCCATGAAATAATAGACCGGGAAGCGACAGCACAGACAATCACCTCATCGAGTTCACGGCTGAAATTCTAGAATTAGTTAAAACTCGATTCGCATATTAAAACGCAATCGGTCTGCCAAGTCATATCTTGGTGGAAAACACCTGAAAACCCGATTTTAGCGGTTGACTCGTAGGTTTACCATTGTGTTTTCCTGCACTCAGTTCTCCATGTTGACATACTTTTGGGTACAGGAAAACACAATGCTAAACCTACGAGTCAACCGCTAAAATCGGGTTTTCACGTGTTTTCCACCAAGATATGACTTGGCAGACCGATTGCATTTTAATATGCGAATCGAGTTTTAACTAATTCTAGAATTTCAGCCGTGAACTCGATGAGGTGATTGTTTGTGCTGCCGCCTCCCGGTATATAAGACTAAAATTCAATTTTGTTATACTGACTTAATTATTTCACTTTTTAATATTAGAAGGTACTATACGATTATCCTATACGATTTCAACAATATTTTTGCATTTTGTTCGTTTTATATAACTTACACAAGCTCAAAGTTCGTATTATTCGTAGTTTTTGATGAAAAATACGCAATTTCTCCTAATTTTACCTCAATTTTTAATATATTTTTTTAATATTTTACTATGAGCGCAGCTTTGCAACACTTTTATTTTTACATATGTTGTATATTTTGATGTGTTTTATAATATATGTAAAGAAGAAAGTGTTGCACGATTGCGCTCATATAAATAATGTTGAGGTAATTGAGGTAATTGAGGTAAAATTAGGAAAAATTGCGTATTTTTCATCAAAAACTACGAATAATACGAACTTTAAGCTTGTGTAAGTCATATAAATCCGAGCAAAATGAAAAAAAATAGTTGAAATTGTACAGGATAAACCTTCTAACATTAAAAAGTGAAATAATTAAATCAGTATAACAAAATCGAGTTTTAGCCTGTTTCATGGGCCAAAAACACGGCTTCTGGACCCTGATTCTTTCTGTAATGTTATAGATCTTGTTAATAAAAAGTAATTTTGAGTATTTTTTCGAAAAATAAGAAAACTATGAAAGAAAAACTCTGTATAATAATAATCTTATAACTTTGCGTGAATATTTCTTTAAAATGGCTGTGTTTTTTACGAAAAAATTTTATTCTGTGCAATGGTAATAATATTATCGACTTTTTTATGTGGCTCGCAGATTTGTATATAATGCTTAATTTGGCCCGCAGTGGTAAACGAGTTTGACATGCCTGATCTACAGTATAAGTAACTAATAAGTAAGAACGTAATTTTTAACTTCATGAACTGTTATTTCCATCTTACAATGGAAAATTAATTATAATTTTAATTTTAATTGTAATTATTTCTATTTTTTATTGCAAACACATTTAAAAGCAATATTTAAACTTTTAACTGAAGCAATTTTGTTTAATTAGTTATATAATTGAAATGTAAATATTTTTGCATCTCATAGTAGAAAATATTACCGATTAGCAATATTTATATTTTTAATTAAAACGAACTTTCCTACGTTTAAAATACTATTTTTGCATCTTACAAATTTTCCTATATGATATCATTAGCTAATCGGCAAAAGATCATATGATATCGCTGTGCACTCGGCAAAAGATTACCAAGTGATCAAATAATCGAAAACTAATAGGAAAAGGTTTCAAAATTGATTCAGTAGTAGTCGGGATGCGACGGTCGACAGGCTGTTTGCCTAGCGAACAGGATACCTTCCATACCGACCCCGGAGCGTGAGGTTGTCAGGACGAAAATTTAGTCGGTGTAGGACATTTGGTCGAAGTTCAGCTTAGAATTAGTTTCTGATTGGGTTTAAAATTACCAAACAGCAAATAATACTATGCCGAACTTCAGACAAATGTCCTAACCCGGCTGCTATTCGTCCTGGCGATCCCACGCTTCGAAGTCATCAGGAAAGGCATTTTGTTCACCCGGCAAACCGCCTCTCGGCCAGACTTCGAGTAATCGTAATCGCGTAATCGTAGTCGATTATAATCGATTACAAAAACTGTGTTATCGCACTATAATCGTAATCATAAATTTTGGTTTCGAAATAATCACAAAGTAATCATAATCAAAAGATTTCACTCAGATTACAATCATAATCTAATCGTAATCGCTACATAGTGTAATCGCAATGTAATCTGTATCGAAAAGCTCTGTAGTCGTAATTTCGCACAAACATGCGATTACATCACGATTACACCTTTTTTTTCCTTTCGCTTTTCATCCAAAAAATACTGGGCTTTTCTAAAAAGATAAACATTGCAGGAAAAGAAGAGATCTGGATATGTTCACGGTTTCACCTCATTAAAATCAGTCTAAAGTGGGGACCCTGTAGAGGTCAGAGATCACAGGGGACAGTAGCTGTAGATCAGGACTACAGATAAGAGATTCTATAGTCCTGGCAGTAGATGGCCTTTATAATGGGATACGTGAAACAAGATGTATACTGTGACATAGAAGTAGTATGATTTGACTTGGTTAAAGATGTGAGAACTGGGGATAGTATCTTGGCATGTGGTCACTCCAAGAGCCATGGGTCAAACTCACTGAATGGCAGTGAGTGATGAAGTATAAAAAATAAAAAAGGAAAGAAGAAAACATATGTTATAGGCTATTTATTTCACTGTAACAGACTATAACAGTTATAATAACACAACACTCCACCCTCAAATGTGAGAATGTGGGAGTCTGGGTTTTGGCAATAATAATAATAATAATTTTTAAAAAAGAGGTTTTAAACTGCATACGAGATACGGCAATTTATCTAACGACTCATTCTCATTTTGCCCTTCTTAGCAATTGTTTATACTTTTAAATTTTCCGTATATTTCGTATATATTATCGATGATTTGGTTTATACTCAAAGTACATTTGCCCTTTCTGTAAAGATCCTTCTACAAAATATTTCCAGATTTAAGGTGGCAACAACAGTTGTAAAACAGTTGGTATTGCCGTAATTTTTTTTAATACTACTAAAGTGATTTAAGTATATGCATATGTATATATTGGTGTTATAAGTTTCTTAATTAAGAAAATGTTTTCTGGAAAATCAATTCCTTTTTAGTAACGTTAATTAACAAAATAGTATATTTTGTTTGAGAAATCGCGTAACTAATGCATGTTTTATTTTTATACGTACGATCAATTTATAGTTTAGTTACGACCAAGATTATTTTTAAAAAATATATTGAAATCGCTTCAGTAGTTCCCGAAAAAAAAGGGTACACAAAATATCAGCTCTTTTCCATGGAATTTCCCAAGTGTTGTTACCTAATTAAATCGTCTTATTTAGTAAAACAAAATGCAAATGACTAAAATATTCTTGATTGACAAAATTAATTTTACTTTCATTTTATTTTCCATTTTTATAAAATTAATTATTAAAGTAAGCTATTTTGGTAATTATATAACTGAATGTGTGCATATAGTATAATGTGATTTAGTATACATAGTTTACTCTAACTATAATCTCATATATATGTGTGTGGGGGGGTGTGTCCAGATAGAAAACCAAACTTGAGATTCAGTAAAATCAGTACAATCTTTCAACTTGTATTTCTCCTTTTTTGTCCGAACACAATATAAACATTAATGCTATTTTCTACATATCTAGCCACACACAGATGAGACGGAAAATTCTGTTTTACTATGACAATTGACAAATAGAAGAAAATTTAATCTTTTGTAATCGGGAATGAGAAGGTCAAAATAGAACTTCAGAACTCTTTACTGAGGCATTTTCTTATTATCAAATATGAATATGTGTATGACAAAATGAGATTTTTGTTGATTTTTTTTCTTGGTTCATAAGAATTTCTAAAGGTAAATGATCAAAAGTTATTAGAACAAGGTGGATTTGAAATGGCTAGATTCTTTCAGACAAGCTTAATTGCTTTGAACTGTGAACAAACACATTTACTTATAAATACTAATGGAGTTCTTCATTCCTAAATAATTGTATAATGTAAATATATATTATATAAAGATAGCTAAACAATGGTTCATAATAGTCCTGCATAGGTTGGGTTATACCCAATCCAAACCCTACAATTTTATTGGCTCCTGCTGTTTTCCAAAAATTATTTGCTGCACATCGTGCAAATTTTAATAGCTATGCTGATATTTATGCAGATTTTTCTAAGAGTGGGGATATTATTTTCTGCGGGGTTTTTATTGATAACACTAGTTTGAGTTATCGGCTTCATGCTTCAATTTTCCTCTTTACGGCTGAGTTGATTGCGATAGAGAGAGCCATGTTGCACATATCTCATCATCATAACACATCCTTCATCATATATACTGACTCAAATAGTACTATTGACGCAATAAAATCTTTTAAAAAGCATCCTTATGTCTCAGCCATCCTGGATTTTTATAATAAATTGACTAGACGTGGTTATAATAATTTATTTTGCTGGGTAACTGGACGCAGGGGTATTCCTGGAAATGAAAAAGCAGATAAGGTGGCAAAACTTGCTCTTGATCCGTTATGCCATAAGATTCCACTCTCATACGTTAAACTATTGATAAAACACTTTATTCATAATAAAGGGCAAGAAAGTTAAAATTTAGAATACAATAATAAACTGCACCATATCAAACCTACAATCATGACCTGGCCTCCAAGTTATCCGAGGAAAACAGATGTTCTTCTGACTCGTCTGAGAATTGGACATTCAAGGATCACTTATAAACATCTCTTACTTCGGGAGGATGCATCCATGTGTCCACATTGTCATTTTGATTGCCTGACTATTTATCATGCTTGAACTGATTGTCCGGGCCTCCGGCACTTGTATAGAATATATTCATCATCACCAATCTTGACAAACCTAATTGGGGAAACACCTCATGGGGCACACTTTCATTTTTTAAAACATGCTGGCTTTTATTTTGAGATATAGTTTTTATATATCCTTCATATTTTATCTATAATAATGTTAGTTTATACATGTTTAATTTGACATCTGGATGGTGTAACCTCATCCAAATACTATTTCTTAGTGTATTACTTTTATACTTCACTTTTTTAAGAATTCTTAATATTTGTTTTATACACTGTATGACTATATCTGGATGGGTAACCCCATCCAGATAATTTTCTCATTAAACTTTGTTTCTTTTTAGCACTTTCCAACCTAGTTGAAAAGTGCTTATGACTTCGGTTTGTCTGGACGTATGGCCGTCTTGCCGTCTGTCCGTGCTCTAACTCCCGTAAATATGCTTGGATTGCTCTGCAATTTTTATATGTCATTGTCGTTAGCTATAGCATGTTCCCTATTTCAACGGAAGTGTGTAGCACTTATAGTTTTTTTACAGGGACACTCAAAAGAATTCCGTTACATTGCGGTCTATCGGGAAAAATTATTTGCGGTTTATTTAAATAATGTTTCACTATTTTAAACGCATTGAAATTTATATATATCACTAAGGTGCATTAGAAGAAGCTTAATATGGAATAGGGTGTGCATACCACTTATAGTTACTATACAGGGACAGTCAAAAGAATTCCGTTACATTACGTCTATGGAGAAAAATCGTCTGCGGTTTATTTAAATAATGTTTCACTATTTTAAACGCATTGAAACTTATATATATTACTAAGGTGCATTACAAGAAGCTTACTACAGAATAGTGTGCGTATAGCAGTCATCGTTCATTTACAGGGACATACAAAAGAATTCTCTACTGTCTGTTAACAATAATTCCTGGCGTTTTAAGTTGCTGAACGTGATTTTCAATTGAACTCACTTTTTGTCTATTACTGGGTGTGTATAAATTCTGTATTTCATATACAGGGTAGCACAAAAGTTCGAGAACACATTTCCGTTTATTGACAGAAACTCCAGAAGGAGAATTTTAAACTGTGCTACGCGCTTCCTAACTAAACTAAAATTTATCATCCTATATAGTATATATACAAATCTATAGATCATATACAGGGTTGAATAAAAGTACTCGGATACTTTTCCGAATATTGTATCTGTTCGAAATTCCTGAAATTATGTTTTTAAATATGTTATGCGTTTTCCAAATTGTTTACTTAGATGTTATCTTTCAGCTTATTAAACGGTATGTTTTGTAAAATTATTTTGGAAGCGTTGGAATGTGCTACATAATCTATGCTTGGCGCATGATTTTTCGTTCTTGTTTAGCTTTTGTTAACGTTACATTTTGAGGAATTTTTAATGCATTTTTTTTCTTTGGCACAGCTTGTCCCCAATGAGACCTTGCGCCATTAAACCCTATACAACCAACCAACCTCACGAAAGATACCACTACACTTAGCACCTGTTTGCCACTGCTGATCCTCGCCGAACAGGCTAGTTCTGCTTTTAAAGGGAGAGTTTACACCTTCCTTTAGAAAGATCTGCCTATCTCACCAGCCACTTCCTCGACCGGGGCCTCTACCCTTTATTTCAATTTCTTACAACGTTGCATGCAGACATCTATTAGAGTTACATCTAGAAATTGTACTACCTACATGTTGATAGGGGAGGTTGCCCACACCATCCAGTGGTCATTAACACATGTTAGACTAATAATTTTTATCAAATTGTTTTATTACAACTACAATTACATAATATTTACAACTAAAATCATCGTGGAGCATTGTTAGATGCATGTAGACTAGATAAGCGTCACTTCACGTCACTTCACATCAAACATCTATAACATCAAACTTCACCTTACGTCACATCCCTTCACATCAAACATCTATAGCATCAGGCTTCGCATTACTGCACATTACTTCACATCACTTCACATCAACATCTATTTTATCAACTTCTTACTCCACACAGACCTGTAATATTCAAGTTTCATAAAAATCCTGTCACTTTTAATAAAATTGGTGACGAGCTCTTAGCTTCGTAGTCACCTCCAAACACAACATTTGCATTATCACCTCATCAAAATTTCACATCTTACTTAGAATCGCCATATCACTCACTTCCATTTTACTCACCACCTCGGCGGTGGTCCCAGCACCGCCGAATGGGTGAACACACAATTCCACCTAAGTGGGTCGTGGCGGCTACAAATCTGACAAATCTGGTTCTAATCTGAATAGGCAGGACGTCACAGACGGGACAATCTCCCCTCAGCCTTTCGACCGTCAACCAAGGTGCAGCCTGTTCTTTTTATTGCTCTCTTTTTCGTTTAAATGATCGGAACTCTAGACCATTGGCATCAGACCAAACACTATCAAGATGTCACTGGCGGCGTTGCACCTCGAGGGAGCGTGACTATCACCTCGGATACCGACACCGTTGGGCGCCAAGCAGCCAGCCTAGTGTCCTGCATAATTTGAACATGGTGGTACAAAATCACTTCTCCAGTCTGCGACAAACAGGCATGTAATGCATCATTTCACATCACTTTTCAACATTCTGCATCAAAGAGCCAATCCATCTTTACTCATTATCAGCTTTTTCTACATCGACGGCTTTTACAAGTACCGCCGACAACTAGATATCCACATCCCACTACTAATCCTATCAGACCTTTGTACCGTCTATCCACCGTTCGCTCATCTGTTCATCGACTACACCACATACTCCCACACACAGAGATGACTACTAATAAAGCACAACTATGCCGCATCTAGTGGGAATTGCCTCCGCCAATGAATCAGAATCTCTCCCTGCACTCTCCCCCACGACACGTCGCACAGTGGGGCAAAACCCCGAAAAGCTGGCCAAAATATGAAAATGTTATTCAAATTGCACGAAACTTTGTGCACAGGTATTTTTCAGGATGCTAATTATGATTCCAAAATTAAAATTCCAAAAAACAAAATGGCGGACCCAATATGGCGGACTAAAAATTTAAATGTTTTGATATTTTTTCAATATTTATGAAATCTTGTATACGGGTGCTTTTGAGGTTGCTAATTACGATTCAAAAGTTTAAAAAAATGGCGGATCTAATGTAGTAAATTAAAAGTTAAAAACAATTAGATTTAAATACAATATAACGTTTTGAGACTAAACATTACAAGGAAATTTTCAAGAAATTAACACATTTTTAATCAAAATTAAACAATGAATTTTTGTTTATGAAATACAATTAAGTACATTTATAGAAAGTAAAATATCACAGTATTTAATTGTTATATTATTAAAATAAAACGAAAGGATATTCTAAACTTCATCATCTGAATCATCTGTAGTATAAGTAGATTCTTCAGAAGTGGGGGGTGTCGAAATAGTTTACAGAGCGTGTTGGCGGTATTAGAAGTTGTTGTGCCTCTAGGGACAATGATCTTAATTTCTTCTGTGGTAATTTACGTAAGCTTGAAATGAAGGGGTCTGATGATATTAAAAGCCGTAAAAATACATCTTCCATTGTTTTAGTCCTACTGGATTTTCGCGAGAAATCTTCTCGGTACCTTTTGATCAATTTGTTGCACGATTCTTGCGCGTCTTCTGACATTTGCCCAATTGGTAATAATGAGGAAGCTATTATTTCTTTGCCATGAATAAGTAGTTTGTGCACTGAAGTTGGCATATAAAACCAGGGATATAGTTCAACGAATTTATGAGCTGTTTGTAAGCAATAGTGCTCGAAATTGATCAAATGAATGTCATGACCACAAGAAATTACTTGTAATATGACGTGGAATCGTTTGATCAGATCTTCGTCTACGCCCGTTATGGAAGCAGAAATAGTTGTGTTTTCAAAGAATCGACGAGCTGTATTGCCATCATTTGTGCTTCCATATCCGGGCTTTGGTTTATCGACGATAAGTCCTAATTGTAAGCGAAATCCTTTTTGTATATTTTGTTTTGCAATTTCAGTTTTTCTTCTTCTCATCTGGAGTACGCGCTTGCCATTTTTTTACATCCAGTTTGTATGCCAGATGCAAGCAACATTCAAAACATCTTATATAGGCATGTAATGTGGATATCCCGAATTGCAAATGATCTTCATTCAGTTTCAATTTGAGAATGTCATCCAGGTTATTAAACTGTTTTGAAGTTGCCTGACATAGGTAGCAACGCTGAGTTGACAAATTACCAGTAATGGCATTACAAACTTTACCATCAATCATCGTTAATGCTAGTTTGTAATTAACGACTATTTCTTTTCTATCAATGATTGTTTTAAAAGGAATAAGTTTAATCACCTGATCTTTAATATAATCAGTTTCATTGACAGTAACCTCCTTATTTTCGTGCAAAAATTGTATTCTGATGGGCCTACAAAATCGAGGAGATGAAGGTCTCGGATTTTTCCAGACAACAATTTCTGCATTATTCGCAACACTTACAAGTTGTAGTGGCACAAGAGAGGTGAAAAAGATATTTTCATCTGATTTGCTACCATCATCATCGCTAAACTTTTGTTTAAAAGTACTTTGACCAGATGTGCCATCACATCCCCACTTGCAAATCAAATTCAAATTACTAACATTCTCGGACGTCAGATTCTTAAGAACGTCCGTTTGCATTAATAAAATACGCTCAGCAGTATGATCTAGCAAAGATTGCAGTTTCACTTCGGCAGCAGTTTCGGTTATGGTTATGTCTGATTTATGGGGATAACATTTTTGCTTAGCTTGTTGCACCACTTTATACGATGGATACATTTTACAATTATTTTCTAAACTTATACTTCTCAACCCTTGATACTGATTTCTAGATAATTTATGCTCAATCATAAGGGAAAGAGCATAATCACCTGAAAGAGTATTTTCTAGGACGAATGACGTAGATCTTCTGTATTTCTGAGCTTTTAACGGGCTCCCCGTGGTTACATCCTTGACAATGCTTGCAGCATCTAATTGTCCAGAAGCTCGAAGACTCATTTGCGTGTCAAAACATAACTCCTCCATACTTGATTCTGACCGCATGTCTTCAGTTTTTCTTCGTTTTGTTCTTTCGCTGGCAGCGTTAAAATCTAAAGAAGGTCGACCTGATTTAGTTTTTTTTTTGCGTTTCTACAAACTGCTGGGTTTCTTCGAAAGAAACAAACATGCTTAGCCAATTCTCAATTTTTTTTTAAAAATAAGTCCTCAACCCTTCTAACCTCTTGCCATTTAGTACGAAAACTGGTCATCAACTTCCGAATAACTGGTTTGATGTTTTTCGGCAGAGTGAAATGACATTCAAGTCGACCAGACATAAATTTTTCGATATCTTCATAAACCACGGATATACTATCACTTAAGTGACTTCTCACTAAGAGAAAAATTTTCCTTCCGTGATAAACCAATTTTATCACCACTGCCCATAGCCATGTCAGTAGATTTTGTAAACTAAATTAAATCTGATACAATCGAACTCATTATTTTAACATATTCAAGAATATAATATTTAGTTAATTAATATTAATTAAATAAAAATCTTTATATTAAATAAAATACGAACTCAAACTAATTCGAACACGTATTGAAGAAAAAAGATAACTGTATCACGCACTTTAATTAAACCCTCTTGGTTTACAAAATTCTTTTTTAGAATAGAATAATGCACGTCAACAAATCAAAAATGCTGCCATTTTCAGAAAAAATAACTTTGCTCAAAGAATTGCTGTCACTCAGCTTTAACATACGACAACAACATCGCAGACGATAAACTAAATTTCTAAAATACACACTCCTTTTTTTACAATTTCATATTTTTTGAGGCGATTAAAAAAGTGACAGTTCTACTTGCTGTTGCAAAAACCTGCACGAAACGTAAAATGGCAGTTTTTAGCAGCTGTTTTTTTTTTATAATTTATTATATAATAGTTCAGGCTATTATCTCCTTAAATTTCGTTGCGGAACACCGTGGAACTTTTATACTTTTTTATGTTTGAAAGCACAAAAATCATATATTTATTTTAAAAAAATTATCAAAAATAATCATGAAATTATTATTTTTTATATGGTTAGAACAATTTTTGTAACACATCCAAATAATGTACACATTACTATCGTGTGAATCCATTTTAAATCATTAAAATCGGATTATATGGAAATATGTAGCACGTGTTTAAAGAAAGCGTTGTTTTGCGCTTTTTGTGTGCCTCAGATGACACTCGCCCAAGCATCACTTTTGAAATAATGCAGGTTGTCAGGGAAACGCGAAAACCTATTTGTAAATATAGATTCTGACGCTCCAAACATTATTCTATCCAACTGTATAATAAAAATTCCCGAATTAGTAACTTTATTTTTCGACTTTTGGCCAGGTTTTTGGGATTTTGCCCCACTGTGGCGTCGTGAGGACGGAAGTAGTGGTCCATCGGTATCTTCCCCCGTCTTGAACCCCGCTTTGAACTGAAAGGGACCGCTACGGCGCTGCGTCCTCGGTTGAGCTCCACGTCTTTCGCCCGCGCAAAAGCCGGGTTGATTCCGGAACGCTCAGAAGGACTCGCAGTCAATTCCTTCATAAAATAAATAAAACATAAATCGCACAGAAATAAGTCAAATAAAAAATTTAAGTAGTTTTAAATAAAAATTTCTGATAAACATTCCGATATGTTTAGTGTTTATGAATTATGCAACACAAAGTGCAACATTTACAGAAAATAAAATGGATTAGCTTCGATTTTTATGTTTGTTCAAAAGGGAAAATGATTTAACCGTTTAGGACAAGACTAGGGTCTATATCAAGGATGGAGAATACGCGTGCCAGAGGGTCAATTGTGTTACTATTTCAGAGTAATCTTGACTTTATTTAATAGCAAACTTTTTACCATTAAATAAGATGATGATTACTATTTCCAAATAGTAGTGACAACTGGCGTGCTGTCACGCGGGTCCTGGTCTAGGGGCTGAAACAGTATTTTCCGAGCTAGACGAGACAAAAATGGTCTAGACTTAGCCATGAAACAGCTGAGCTGGCAATAGTGCAATAGGGGCGTGTTTTATTCTTTATAAAATGCGAAATATCAGGTTGCTCTTATCTGAATGTTGTTTTTCATTTTACTTTGAAACTTTATCCAATATCCTTTTATGAAATGTCACTAAATGAATATTGTATTGGTATTGAAATAGGTCATGCTTCCTATTCATTTTTAGCACTAATTGACTCGACATTTTCATAACATATTTTTTGTTTCATTTAGATATTGGAAATCTGTATCTCGTTTCCTGTTTCAAAACATATTTAAAAAGCTTGAAAAAGAAAATCTTCATAACGATAACTCTTAAAACGAAAATTTTATTTAAGCTGATTTTTAAATTTAAATAACTCTATAACCAATCTTCTTAAAGTTGTAAAATGAAACCTATACTGCACTTCAAATGTTGCAAGTAAATAACCACAATAAGTACAAAACTCAACTCGAAATAGAATCAATGTTCCGACCATTTTAATAATAAAGCTTTTAATAATAAAAGTCATTTAATTTATTTTTCATTAAATAGTAGCTTATTTGTTTAAAATTGAAACAAAAAAATTAAGACGAAATTTTAATTACAAATTACACTTCATTAAAAATGGTGAAATATTTTAAAACACAATGTTGGAGCTGAAATAAAAATAATTTTATGAATTTTTTGAAAGTATGTTATTAAAGATACAATTATTCGAACTTTATTAAAAGGTAGAAAGTTACTTCTTTTGCGAAAATTAAAGTAAACAATAATCAAATGAAATCGTTTAACAAAGCATCTTACGACGGTTATTTTTAACAACAATCTTTTGTTACATCGTTTCTATTTTTAATATTTCACTTTATTTTTATCTCTTAAAAGTAAAATTAATTTATTCATAATTGTAATTTTACTAGTTTTCCTGAAATAATGTATTTTTATGAATCAGTAAATAATGAAAAGTACGAAGTAACCGAATTTTTTATTAATATGTCTGTTTTCTCTTTTAAAATGCGAAAGTAGTTTATTAAGTTATTGTTTCTTTATAATACATATATTTATTTTTACTCTTTACTTTAATTTTTAAATTAATAAAATATATTGAAAGATAAACGGATCTTATACCTTCGTTTTATTTCATTATTTTGTTACAGAGAATGATCGATAAGAAAATTTTTCCATTAACTCTGATTATAAAATAGGTTTCCCAATTTCGAGGCATATGCAGCTAAAACTAATAAATAGAATGAGGCCATCTTTATAATAAAACTCCAGGTCTGTCTGAATGTGTTCATTGCGTGCTTACCATTCAGTAAAATCGCCTGAGAGTTGGCCAGTTGGCCATTTTTTTCTCAAAATTATTTTTTAGAATAAAACTGCATAAAATTTGGATTTTGGGAAAAATGGTAGTAAAACAAACTTTTTGAGAGATGATTTGTATTAAAATAACTCATATATTCGAGATTATCTTCAGTTGACATTCGGCAAGCCTAACCAACCCTGTAACCAAATCGACAATTGACTCGTTCAATAATTCGTTCAATTGGCGAAATTATAACTGCTAGGTATCCAGGTTGAAAAACATTCAATCGCATATCGTAAACCTCGCATGTCATGCCCGAATCTAGGTCTACTATAATACAGGCTGAATAATAAATCATTTTGATGCCCACATAGACCAATCAACGATTGGTTCACACGCGGCGCGACGCGGTGTGGCCAATCGTTATTCTCCTACGGGCAATTAAATGGTGGCGTGAGTCAGCACGTATTGCAGGAGCCTTACCCAAATCGAAGGCTCATACAATCCGGGCTGACTCACGCCGAAATTTGTCCACAGGAGAAGAACGATTGGCCACGACACTTCTACGCGCGTGGGAAACAATCGCTGATTGGTATAAGTGGGCAACAGAATGCTTGATGATTCAGCCTGTATTATAGTAGCCCTACCCAAATCAATCACGTCAGCACATTATTAACCAATCACAGTTCAGAAGGCATCATGACTCAGGCTGTTCGTAGAATACAATAACGAAATATGAAGTATTTCTCAGACCAGACAAGTAATATTTATTTGCTTTGGTGGTAATTATGTTCTTTTAACTTTTCTTAATAAAGTATCACATGGTTAGCTGGCACGATCACAAAGGCAAAAACCATTTTGAATTTTTTTTTTGCCCTGTGAATTAATTTTCCAAGCCAAAGCTCAGAAAATTTTATTATTTGTATTTTGAAGTCTATCGATGTACTGAGTTCTTAAAAAAATGGAAAGCTTCTGTTGTAAATTTCCATTTTTATTTACAGCTTAAATTTTCTTTCTATTTGATGATTTTGAAAAAAATATTGCTTTAAATGTATTACTTTTTAACCAAGTTTTTGAACGTTGAATGAGTTATTAAATTTATTGTATTTTAATTATTTCCATTTTTAAGCTGATTATTGATTGTTGTTTTGTTAGATAAATGTATTTTGTAGACAGCGTCTTGCACTGTATGTGTGAGTAGAGTTTATTTATATCTAACCTAATAAAAACATTGTTTATTGAATTTTGGGCTTAGATGCTTTACACTCACGCTAAAAAAAAAAAAATTTAATCGGTTAAAAAAAAGAAAAAAGTCGCCAAATTTAGGGGATTTTTTCCTTTAATGGCAACCTAGCCATTGTATTAAGTTATTCGTTTGGCGCAGTCTTGGAAATCGCGCCAACCAAACAGTCGCCAATCTTTTGTTTACATTTTAGCGTGAGTGTAACACATCTGTTCCGAATTTTGAAGTTGGTTATTCCGACCATAATTTTTTTAGCTTATTAAGCTGATTATAGAAGTTAAAATTTTTGTTTGTTTTACTAGGAAAATGTATTTCAGTAAGCAAATATTTCAACTACGAAAATAACCAACTTCAGAATTCAATAAACACTGTTTTTAGTTGGTTGTTGATTTATGACGGCCGATTATCTATACGAGGGATATAGGGTCTAGGAGGGAGTGCCCTACGTGGGGGTCTTTCTAAGGTATCCTAACCCGTATTTACGACAAGGTTCGAAGAAAACCACAGAAAACTCCGAACGGTTAGGTCGACGGGCGTGACAGGGGTTTGAACCCAACACCTCCCGTCTACTAGCTTTGAGAGCAGAACCTCTCAGCCACTGATGGGGCAAACACTGTTTTTTAAAACGTAAGCTAAATGTACGCAAACTAATTTTAGCAAATAAAAAATTAAAAATCTGTGTTTATTTGTTATTGCATTCTTTCTGCTGCCTTTTTTTTTTTTTATTATTATTATTTTTTTTTTTTTTTTTTTTTTTTTTTTTTTTTTTTTTGTAAACTCGAAATATTTCTGGGTTAAAAGTGTTCTGTGATGCTAAAATTTATGAAAACATAATATTTTTGTCTTTAAAAATGTTCTGTCAAGCTAAAATTCATTAAACCATAAAATGTAAAATATAGTTTAACAATAAATTTTAAACGTCATGTTCACCTTGAATATTAAATGAAATGTGTAAAAAAATTTATTTTTACTAAAATGGTGCAAATATACTTATAAAGGGTTTTAAAACATAAAAACCTGTCAAAAGATGTTAAAAATCCCAAGCGTTATAAACTGCTCTGAACAGTCATCATCAGGGGAAAGCGTGAAAGTTCATGAATGTACGGTGGTTAAATAGCCAGAGACGAGGAGGTGAGGAGGGAAGGAAGAGGAGGGCGGGGGGATATTATAGTTAAGTTCCGATATTTAGTGCACTATACCAGATCATGGATATATTGTAGGAGAGCATATAATTGCAAATGTTATTCCTTGAGTTAAAATCTCTAAAAATTCTCTGATAATTGATGGGTAGTAATTTGAAGTACGGGCTATGATTCTTCCTTTACTAAAATCTATTTCGATGCCTTGTTTTTGGTTTAACCTTGATACAGCTGTTGAAGGTTTACTATACTTTGTCTGCGATATGCTCTTTGAGTCTGTCTTTAAATTTTCTAGATCCCATGCCTGTGTAATGGCGAAGTTGCACTCACTTTAGATTATGCATTCTTTTATGTTGATGAAGACAACTTTACATACCTCAAAACTTAACTCGGAATCACAAAAATAATTTAAACTATGTACTTATTGGAGTTTTAAACTGCGTTAAAAGCAAAACAAAACCACGTATCTGAAAACGCGATGGGATTGGTTTGACGTCACTACACATGAAACGGGGCTAACGAAAAAGACGGGCTACCACGGTTCTCCGATTTAGAGTAGTCAAATGACGCTCGCGGTCTGAGCTGAGCTGAGCAAATTCAGTTAATTAAACAGATTATTGTCTGGGCTTTAGATATATCCAAGTCAATCTTTAATTTGAAAGAATTTATTACCTTACAGTATTATGAAAACATTAAAATGTCGTTTTCATTTCATAACATTGCATTAAATAAAAAAACAAGCTGCATAATTTATGGGATTTATTTTAATTTTAATTCTAATTCTTGTCTGTCTGAAGAAAGTACTAATATATACTTCGATTTTTACAGCGACAGATGTACTTTATCATTTTCAACAAGGAGGAGGGAAATTTACTACTATACATTCTTTTTTTTTTTTTTTCAAATATACTATTGCCTGAATATTGTCATGTATTCCGATCAAAGTACAATTAACTTCGTTACATCGCTCGATCGGATAAATCGCTCCTTTTTCTACCACTCCTCGATTAATAAGCAATAAATTTATTCACATTAACAGCATTTTTTAAGTAATTGAATAAATATATAACAGTAAGTAAATGTAATTCAATGCTGTGAAATTATTGAGAAAATTAGTATATGCCTGTAAATTTACTTTTTCTAGACAAGATAAAACATTTAAGTGCAAATTATCTTTCTTAATTTATGAATGCTTTTGGTCATATACAGCTTTTTAGCTCACAGGTTATCAAAGCCTGAGACCTTATGTGCCCGCCGGTTCTGTATGTACGTACGTACGTATGTATGTATGTATGTATGTATGTACGTAACGCGATAACTCTTGATAGAACTAACCGTTTTACTTTAAATTTTGTTTATACGTTCCTTGTGATAAGGCGCTTCCCTGATTAGTTTTGGAGGTTCATTGGTTAAGCATAAAGGGGGGAAACGGGGGGCTAACCCCCCATAATTTAGATAAATGGGTTTTTCATGCAGAATTATCCCATTTTCTTCAAATTTTGTATATAGGTTCATTTTGATAATGTGCTTCTGTCAATAGTTTTGGGGGTTCATTGGTTAAGTATAAAGGGGGAAAAGGGGGGATAACCCCCCCCCTTAATTTAGATAAATGAGTTTTTCATTCATGCAGAATTATCCGATTTTCTTGAAATTTTGTATATAGGTTCATTGTGATAATGCGCTTCTCTGAATAGTTTTGGGGGTTCATTGGTTAAGTATAAAGGAGCAAAGGGGGGGCTAATCCCCGCTTAATTTAGATAAATGAGTTTTTCATGCAGAATTATCCCATTTTCTTCAAATTTTGCATATAGGTTCATTTTGATAATGCGCTTCTGTCAATAGTTTTGGGGTTTCATTGGTTAAGTATAAAGGGGGAAAGAGGGGATAACCCCCCCCCCTAATTTAGATAAATGAGTTTTTCATGCAGAATTATCCGATTTTCTTCAAATTTTGTATATAGGTTCATTGTGATAATGCGCTTCTGTCAATAGTTTTGGGGGTTCATTGGTTAAGTATAAAGGGGGAAAGGGGGGGATAACCCCCCTAATTTAGATAAATGGGTTTTTCATGCAGAATTATCCGATTTTCTTCAAATTTTGTATATAGGTTCATTGTGATAATGCGCTTCTCTGAATAGTTTTGGGGGTTCATTGGTTAAGTATAAAGTGGGAAAGGGGGGGCTAATCCCCCTTTAATTTAGATAAATGGGTTTTTCATGCAGAATTATCCCATTTTCTTCAAATTTTGCATATAGGTTCATTTTGATAATGCTCTTCTGTCAATAGTTTTGGGGGTTCATTGGTTAAGTATAAAGGGGGATAGGGGGGATAACCCCCCTAATTTAGATAAATGGGTTTTTCATGCAGAAATATCCGATTTTCTTCAAATTTTGTATACAGGTTCATTGTGATAATGCGCTTCTCTGAATAGTTTTGGGGGTTCATTGGTTAAGTATAAAGGGGGAAACGGGGGCTAATCCTCCTTAATTTAGATAAATGGGTTTTTCATGCATTATTATCAGATTTTCTTCAAATTTTGTATATATATTCATTGTAATTAGAGACTTCCCTGATTAGTTTAAGGGGTTCATTAGTTAACTATGAGGGGGGTAACGGGGGGATGACTCCCTCCTTAATATATTGTTGATTTCTTTATTTTTCGAGGGGCATATTTCAAATTCTTTGAAATAAGAGTATAATATACAATTAGTGTGAATAGCCTGTGAGCTCAATGCCCTCAGTTTAACTTGGCAGTTTTATTTTTATTTTTGTCTCTCGACAAAAACGACATAACGAAGATCTATTCTAGCCAAATTACTTTACTTTTTTTCTTTATTTTCTTATAAATGCGAAACATCTTTGAACAGCGTCAATTGCTAATTGCAACTTGTTGAACGTCTTTTCACGATTGTCAAATCTGAAAATCGCTTTAGAACAAACTGTGACAGCCTTTTATAATAGATGCTGCATTTGTACACAGGAACCTCTGCAGACTTTGGCTTAAAAAATCATTTAAGTCCCCCCCCCTTCCGAAATTTCCGTTGTCGCCTTTTGCACCCCTAGAACACAAAATATAATACAGTAAAACCTCCATAATAGACACTCCCGATTAGCGTTCACCTCTATGTAACGATCACTTTCTCAATTTACAACATATATATTTACTATTTGTATGTTTTCCCTCTGAATAACTGACACCTCCAAATAGTGAAAAAACATCACAGTCCAGAGCTTTCTGGTAGTTAGAAATTTTACTGAATTTTCAAAACGATGTACTTTTTTCTGCCCATTTGTTTTTCTTACTTACCTACATTGTTAGTAAATTTAGCAGCAATAACATAATTAAAAATTCCACTCCATTTTACAGTGTCAACAAAATCTTGGAATCTCAGAGATTTATTGAAACTAATAATCAGTATAAATGAGATACACATCAAATATTCATAAATGAAAGATATTACTTTCTGATATATTTATAAATGCATATTCATTCGTAAATGCATAACATTTGTTAATCTAATGTAAATACCAAATAACCAAAAAGTGTTTCTGAATTTCTGATAAAGGCAAGGTATCTTTCAGAAAATATTGCCATATTTGGCATTTTAAACCAATAAAAATGATGTAATGAATTTTTGAGAAAGATGCGCATTGTCGAGCAAGCAAAATTTAAAATGCGAGCATACCTTAACATATAAGCGCGCAAAATTGTTAAACCATTAAAAAAAAGAACTATTAAAAAATACTCGATTATTTAGCCTTTGTCCGTTTTTACAGCCTGACACCTGGAGTCTCATTCATAGCTTCATTATGCAGGGGTTTAGATTTTCCAGGTGCCGGACATTCCCTGCACTAGGCTATGAATTCCTAGACAGTTTTCAACAAAATTATTTTTTTGTAGATCCAAACTTTTATTCCCCCCAGATGGATACCTTCTTGTAGCTGTGGACCCGATTATGAAACCTTCTCCAAGTATAGGATAGCAGCGCCTCCTGTTCAATGATCAAAGTATAATTAAATCACCATCGATTTTCAGAAAAAAAAATATCTTGCATTTAAAATTTAGTGAGATTCCATCCAATGAATGTCTAGATGTAGCTATCGCAAAAATCGTTAAAAAAAATGCAGGATAGAAGTGCCACCGGTTGGGCAATATACACCAAAATCTAATTATCACATGTTCATATCAAACCCTAATATAACATGCAGTTTGATCGAATGCCGTGCATTGGTTCTTGAAATAGAACGGCCACAAAATATGTGAAAAATAGCAAATATGATATTTTGACAATAAATATGTGTTTTGTTACGGACGATTATCTTCACGAGAGATCGTCTTTCGTGGAAGTCTTTCTAAGGGAACCCAACACGTATTTGTGCAATTTCGAAGAAAAACAGGGTCTGAACGGTTAGGCCGACGAGCGCGATATGGATTAGAAACCAGCACCTTCCGTCTACAAACTTTGAGAGCAGAACTTCTCAGCCGTCGGCAAATCGTAATAAATATTGGATATAAATCATAATACATATTATGATAAATATTTATTGCTAGGCAGGATGCTCCTAAAAGATTGAAATATGCCACAATTGTTTATCTGTTGACGATATTCGGCAATGTAAATTGCAAAAGTGTTAAAAAAGATAGAAAAAAAAAAGAAATATTGATTCTATTAATTTTCAAACAAATTTACACATTTTAAATTTTTTATGCCCCCCTCCCCCGACAAAACTAGTTAATTAGAAAATTTTCGCTTTTGAGGAAACAAATAATATCATTAAACTTCATATTTTTAATATAATATATAAACTGCAATACATAAACTGCATATATAAACTGCAATATTTTTATAATTAAATGAGTTATGCTTAATTGAAAATTGACACTATGAATGGAGACCATATGTCAAATTAGAAATGTAAATCTATGAGATATTGTAAGAGAGAGGAATACATAAGTAAATACAGACAATAATACTTAAGTAATTGATCGTAAACAAAATGTAATCGTAATAATAACCAAAATGCAAAGTATCATATGTATAGTATTCTTAATAGTATTCCGTAATAATATTACAGGTGTAGTATTCTGAATATTAAATCTTTAAAAATAATCTGAACTCTTTAAAAACTTCGGCTTCTTTCTATCCTGTTTATATAAATAAGTGAAAAACTTTTAGAATAAATCGTGCAAGTAAAGACATATTCATTTAAAATAAATGATCTTTACATATATTTAAACAATATAAAACAAGCATTATCATATGAATACAAAGGTGTCTTTCATTAAAAAAATACATCACCAAGATCAGCAATTCAGTGAGGAATTCAAGGGGTGATATTCCCTACAGATGATTTCGGATTTTACATTTATTAATAATCTAGAAATGAAAAATCACCCTTGAAACTCTGTAATGCCATCCTACCGGAGCTGCAAAAATATCTCTCTTAGAAAAATATAATTAACACTGCAGTAACGGTGCGTTATATCTAATAATAATCTTACAATTTTACTGAGCTATTTTATTTTATATAAGTAAAGTTATCGGCATTCTGTTTGTTAACTAAATTATCATATATTCACTAACGAATTTAATAACATTGCACAATTAAATGTTACGCATATTACATTAAAACGGAAAAATGGTTATTACTTACATTCGGTAAATTATCCTACGTTGTTACGTATAAAATATCACGTATCTCGTCTTCAAGAAAAGCTTAACAAAATTAAAGTAAAATAAAATATTATCAATGAAAATTGCGTTTGATTTTATTATTAAAGAACAGAATATGAAGCACACACATGTTAAAAACGAAGTAATCGAATTCCTTTGTGTACAGCTGTGCGTCAAAGTGCGTTTTGAGTATAAGACCGCGACTGTCACGTGATTTTCAACCGCGGTAGCCCTTTGCGTAAGCCCCGACATGAAACGGGGAATTCTGCTTAGAGCCGAATGCTCGCATTCTGTTTTATATTGCTTTCTATGTACTATAAACATCTTTTAAAGACTCGTTTACACAAAAACAAAAATTAAAGTCAAAAGATTATTTTATCATATCTAAATATAATGCCCTATGAATTTATACATGTGCATTAATTTTCATTTAGAAAAGTGTTGAAGTTGGTAGGATTCGAAAAATACAAAATTATGTCTTTCGGAAATAGTTTTTTATTTTTTTTAATTCAAATTTGCTTTTAGGACAGAAAAACTGCATTTCATGTGGGTAAATACAGGAAGCTAAAGCTAAAAGGCACGTATATTGTTCACTTACTCTGATTTATTTAAACGAAATAAGAATGATTTTATTACAAAAGAAATCGTCAGTTAAATCGCATTTATATAGTTCTTGAAATGCATTATTTTTTAATTCATTTTAATGCTTAATAATTTGTTTTAATATGAATATAATTTCGTGTTATGCAAGTTATATTACGGATAAAAAATATACTCAAATTAATTATGAGAAAACGAAATTTTGAGCAACAATGCAAAAAAAAAAAAAATACTTTATTTAATACTGATTTATTGAATAAAAATTTTAATTAAATACTGACAATAATAATTGTGTATTCACTCTTCAGAAAAAAAAATTACTGCAACATACGTGAGTAAATTTATCACTATTGTCTTTTATTTTCTCTTTTTATGTACTTACTTAAAAATAAGTATTAAATTAAATGTATTTTTTAAATATGCATCTTTTATAAGCATCCAATGTTTATTTTGATAATCACGCCTCCTTTTATGATTGGAATTCGTGATTTTTCAAACAATGTCCAATATAATGTCCCGTGGCCACCGAAGTTTAATGGGAAAATTCACCGCTTTTTTTTACGCTTGGTAGAAAATGAGAGCTAATAAATTTATTAAAATAAATGTATAATCTTTGCTTTTTTCTGTTTTAAGGTATGGAAAGAGGGAAAAAAGCATTATTTAAACTATATTTTTAGGATTGCTAAATTGATTTCTCAACGTATAATCATAATTCACTTAATATAGAAAAGTGTAAAAATAATTTAATTATCGTTTTATTATTATTTGCTTATGTATAATTTTTGAATGATGCGATACTTTTTGTTTGTTTGTAATATAGTTTCTCAGAATGTCCTACTTTTAGATTTATCAGGTTCTAAAAATTTTATATCTTTATTTTCCTCAATGTTCTAACTTTCGTAAAAAATAAAAATTGTGAAAATATTTGAAAATCTTGTTAAAGAAAGCAGTATCTTAATTTTAAAAATAAGCATTATACTGCACAAAGCTTTTTTGAAACAGGGCGAGATGTGCTGAGAATTTGATTATGTTGTTAAAGTAGAGCCCACTCTTTTCACTTTTGAAAACAGCCATCTCATTACACGTAAACTTTTTATAGTGACATATAAAAAAATCAAGATATATTATCATCCAAGGTTTATTCTTTGTTTGAACAATGCATTAGTATCATAAGGGCAGGGCATTATGTTGAGAGATATTATGCTATAATATCACAATGGTTTTTAAATTCAATTCACAGGTAAGTCATGAATTTGCAGGATTAATTTTTTTAATTATTTGGAAGGTATGGATTATATATTAATTTAGCAACAAAAATTTAACATAGAACCAAAGAATAAAGAAAACATTTATAGATCATGAACGAAAATTGAAACATACTGCCATTCTTTTAATGTTTAAAATGTTAATAACAACAATAAAATTTAAATATACATAACATTGCTTCAAATACATTTAGAATTATTGTATTTCTGCATAATATTTCTCTTTTGACCTTTTTAATTTCCGTAGAAATATTGTTAATTTATAACAAAAATAAAACAGATAATTTTTAAACTAAACATCCTCTCTAATCTGCAAAGTTCTATAAAGCATAAAACCTTCAATCACACATTCTGAAAACTTCGCAAAACTGACAGTATTTAAAATAATTACTTGATTGTTTTGCCTGTGTGTAGCGTAGTCCAGAGATACACTACTACATTGTTAAATCATTGTTTAGGAAGAAATTTAGTCCTTTAAAGGACCCTCCACAAAATTTTTCGTATTAAAACAGGAACCTTCCCAATACATTCCACCTTAAAACAAGACCGTTCACAAAAATTTTTGTCTTAAAAATAGGCCTTTCACAATTTTTTCCATCTCCAAACTAAACCTTTTACAAATGTAATTATTTAAAAGAAAAATCTGACCTTACACAAAAGAACTGAAGCCGTCAAAGAATCTATGTGGCTTTTACATATATAAAGAATCTTGTCAAAAATTCATAAACTAGAAACTGAATATAACAGTTATTTCAAATTCACAAAATTATAATTAGTTTTTTTCACAAATATGAAATACTTTTCACAATTTCACAAATAAAGAACCCTTTGAGAAAAGTCTGAATAGGTCCCTGGAAACATTGTTTGAAAAATTATTAAAGTTTTCTCGTGTATCCTAATCCTAATAATATTATAAATCTGATTGTGTGGAAATGTTAGGCTGAATCCAGCGTCAAAATGGAGCATTTAATCATCCTGTATCTTTCCATATACGTTGATTATAACCCTCAAATGAACATAGGCTGGTTTTTGTTCGTTTTATTCAAATATTTTTCTTAATAATTCAAAATTTCGTTATTTTCATAGAGAATAAATGGAAACCATTTTACCATTTTACTTTATCGTTGCTAAGGCTTTGATCGTTGCCAATAAATAAACACACGGAAAAATAATTTTTCCTCAACAATTAATTTTCAATTGAACGATTTTCTCGTGAAAAATGAAAATGAAAAAGAATTCAAAAGAAGATAAATTTCCGTGATATTTGAAACAAAAATATGGAGTATTTGTTATTATACATGAAGTATGAATATCGGTTACATTAAAAAGATCTTTTTTTGTCAAAAAACTGCGTTATAATTAGAAGGAGAAATGAACAATAATTATATTCTTAAAAATAGATTTCGCTTGGACCATAGAACTATCAAAAGGATCCACCTCGGCTTGGACAAAAATGACGTCATAAATAAAACATGTATTTTCAAATAGTCGTAATAATACAAGAAGCATGAATATCAATGTATAATGAAAGTAGATAGACAATGGACGTAATATTTAAGATGAAAAACTGAAATATTTTTTATCGATACTGATTAATAATTAGCTTGAATACCAGTTACATACAAATGTGAGTTTTCCGCTAAAATTTACGTCCTGATTTCCAGAAAAAGGAAATTAACAAGAATTGTGGCATTAAAAAGAGATTTCTCTGAGGAAAATGTGACGTCATATTTGAAATAAAACGGGAATTTTCAAATGTGTTTTACAAGGAGCGGGAATTAATTCCGTACATTAATAATACAAGGATCAGTAATATAGAAAGTACATTAGTTTCACGACATATTTAAAACGAAAAATTGAAATGTTTTTTTATCTATACCGATTATTAAGCATGAATATCAGTTACATACAGATGAGAATTTTTTGCCAAAAACCACACCATGATTATTAGGAAAAGAAAAATAAATACAAATCTATTATATTAAAATCAGACCGCCTGTTTGTATTTCGCAACTACTCTTTTCAGATTGTCGAACGCAACGCGATTTACTTAACACCGGTTATCATTCATCCGAGGATGTCATAAACTCTCAGAATTTAAAAAAATGATTTAAATTCAGAGATATTATTATTATTATTATTATTTATTATTATTATTATTATTATTATTATTATTATTATTATTATTTGTAAATTTTAACGAAGTTTCTCTAAAAATGGTAACTAAATTATTCCATTTTTGTGGATAAAAAAGAAGAAATAAAACGGTTTAATATATTTTTTCTCATTAAAACAGAAGAAAAAGAATTTATTTTCAATTTGAATAGATGGTGAAAGAAAAAAATATTGATTACAGTAAAATTTTTGAAAAATAAAAACGTATTTTCACCTATTCAAACTTCATGAATCAATTTATTCTGAAAAACAAAAATCGTCTGTCAACATATTTTCATTTAGAAATAAATATTTTTTTTTTAGTTATAGATTAAATCAAGGAGGCAAATTTAAGCTCCTTGCATTTAGGTCTAAAATGATTACTCCCTATTCACAAGAATTGAATTAATGAAAAAGAATATACTATTTCCATTATCTTTGAAGGATTGCTATTAAAACGTTTCACAAAGGCGTTAAAAGTAAAATGGTTTATCAGGTAAACGTGACATATGTTTTTATATAATTCGCCGATTTCCCCGATTTTATTTGGCCCGCCTTTTTTCATTGGTTGCAATTTCCTTTTTCGTGATTATCTGTCACAAAATTTCACGTTTTAAAACTTAGTTATGTCAAGGCCTCTATAACATAGAAATACTGTATTGTCTCCTATGGAATGTGATAAAGAGTTAGTTAATTATTTACGTTTCTAATTATCGGGAATGAAATATTTTGCTTAATTAATGCATTTATTCTTCTTTTAATGATACGTGAACGAAGTCACGGGTAACAGCTAGTATTTATATAAAAATTCTGTAAGCCTGTCTTAAAGCTATCTTAGCACATTTCGCTCTTTCTAATAACTTTAGCTGTTTTTCAAAGATTCAAAACAGTTTATTTAATAATTAAAGAGAAAAAACATATAGTGGAACCAAGCAAAATTCATAATTTAAGTATAAAATATAAATACAAAAACCCTTTTATAAGTTGACTCCACCCTCCCTAATGAAATAAATCCTATTTGTACCACTTTATTTTATATTGTGCAATATATATATATATATAAGTATACCTTATTCTATAAAATACAAAAATACAATATTGTAGTACGAGTATTAACTTGTACTGGTACTTTATTTCTACATCGAGATCTAGAAATGAAAATTCTTAGAAACGCGATGGAATTAAAATATCATCTGGAATTCACAGTATTATTTATTCATTACAGCAATTTACAATACTTTTAATTTGTTATACTAATCATTTTTAAGAAAGGAAGAAATCGTCCAGCGTAAAGCAAGCCGCCCCCATATGAAAAAACAGGGAGAAATACAGCGAAGGTTTGTTTACATGTAGAGTGACGTCAGAACACCTTCGTCACGTGACGTGACTTTTTCCCGCCACGGCAAAAACTGCGTTTTTAAAGTTAATTTAATGAATTATACAAGTTTCAAATAGATGTAAAAATGGTATCAAAATGTTCATATTTTTACACTCTATCAGATGCAAGTTAAATTGAAAAACGTGCAATTTCCCCAGTTTTTTCTGATTTGCTTTATCTATAAAAGGTATCATATATAAGCCTAAAGTTTCATCATTAGGGTTGGGTCTATTTTCTTGTGTGCAAGATCTTTCAATTTGGCAAATGGTTTTGCGATTATGTTGATATCATATTTCTGTAATGCATATCTAATTCTTTCAAATAATTGAGGCACGTAATGGGGAAGTTGCACTCACTTTAGATTATGCATTCTTTTATGTTTAATTGATGAAGACAACTTTACCTACCTCAAAATTTAACTCGGAATCGCAAAAATAATTAAAACAATGTAGTTATTGGAGTTTTAAACTCCGCTAAAAGCAAAACAAAACCACGTGATCGGAAAACGCGACGGGATTGGTTTGACGTCACTACACATGAAACGGGGAATTCTGCTTAGAGCCGTGTGCTCGCAGGCTGTTTTATATTGCTTTCTATGTACTATAAACATCTTTTAAAGACTCGTTTACACAAAAACAAAAACAAAAATTAAAGACAAAAGATTATTTTATCATATCTAAATATAATGCACTATTAATTTATACATTTGCATTAATTTTCATTTACAAAAGTGTTGAAGTTGGTCGGATTCGAAAAATACAAAATTATGTCTTTCGGAAATAGTTTTTTAATTTTTAAATTCGAATTTGCTTTTAGGACAGAAAAACTGCATTTCATGTGGGTAAAAATACAGGAAGCTAAAGCTAAAAGGCACGTATATTGTTCACTTACTCTGATTTATTTAAATGAAATAAGAACTTCTTTAATTGAAATAAGATACTTTTATTACACTGATTTATTGAATAAAAATTTTAATTAAATACTGACAATAATAATTGTGTTTTCACTCTTCAGAAAAAAAAATTACTGCAACATACGTGAGTAAATTTATCACTATTGTCTTTTATTTTCTCTTTTTATGTACTTACTTAAAAATAAGTATTAAATTAAATAAATTTTTTAAATATACATCTTTTATAAGCATCCAATGTTTATTTTGATAATCACGCCTCCTTTTATGATTGGAATTCGTGATTTTTCAAAAAATGTCCAATATAATACTATAATTTGGCGTGGACACCGAAGCTTAATGGGATTTTTTTTTTTTTTTTTTTTTTTTTTTTTTTTTTTTTTTTTTTTTTTTAACGCTTGGTAGAAAATGAGAGCTAATAAACTTATTAAAATAAATGTATAATCTTTGCTTTTTTCTGTTTTAAGGTATGGAAAGAGGAAAGAAAAAAAAAACATTATTTAAACTATCTTTTTAGGATTGCTAAATTGATTTCTCAACGTATAATCATAATTCAATTAATATAGAAAAGTGTAAAAATAATTTAATTATCGTTTTATTATTATTTGCTTACGTTTAATTTTTGAATGTATGCAGTACTTTTTGTTTGTTTGAAATATAATTTCTCAGAATGTCCTATTTTTAGATTTATCAGGTTCTAAAAATTTTATATCTTTATTTTTCTCAATGTTCTAACTTTCGTAAAAAATAAAAATAATGACAATATTTGAAAATCTTGTTAAAGAAAGCAGTATCTTAATTTTGAAAATAAGCATTATACTGCACAAAGCTTTTTTAAAACAGAGTGAGATGTGCTGAGAATTTGAATATGTTGTTGAAGTAGAGCCCACTTTTTTCACTTTTGAAAACAGCCATCTCATTACACGTAAACTTTTTATAGTTACATATAAAGAAATCAAGATATATTATCATACAAGGTTTATTCTTTGTTTGAACAATGCATTAGTATCATAAGGGCAGGGCATTTTGTTGAGAGATATGCTATAACATCACAATGGTTTTTAAATTCAATTCACAGGTAAGGCATGAATTTGCATGATTTTTTTAATTATTTGGAAGGTATGGATTATATATTAATTTAGCAACAAAAATTTAACATAGAACAAAAGAATAAAGAAAAATATTTATAGATCATGAACGAAAATTCAAACATACTACCATTCTTTTAATGTTTAAAATGTTAATAACAGCAATAAAATTTAAATATACATAACATTTCTTCAAATATATTTAGAATTATTATATTTCTGCATAATAGTTATCTTTTTGGCGTTTTTAATTTCCGTAGAAATATTGTTAATTTATAACAAAAATAAAACAGATAATTTTTAAACTAAACATCATCTCTATTCTGCGAAGTTCTATAAAGCATAAAACCTTCAATCCAACATTCTGAAAATGTCACAAAACTGACAGTATTTAAAATAATTACTTGATTGTTTTGCCTGTGTGTAGTGTAGGCCAGATATCTGTTTAGGAAAAAATTGAGTCCTTTAAAGGACCCTTCACAAAATTTTTCATATTAAAACAGGAACCTTCACAATACATTCCACCTTAAAACAAGACCCTTCACAAAATTTTTTGTCTTAAAAATAGACCTTTCACAATTTTTTTTCCATCTCCAAACTAAACCTTTTACAAATTTAATTATTTAAAAGAAAAATCTGACCTGACACAAAACAACTGAATCCGTTAAAGAATCTATTTATGTAGCTTTTACATATATAAAGGATCTTGTCAAAAATTCATAAACAAGAAACTGAATATAACAGTTATTTCAAATTCACAAAATTATAATTAGTTTTTTCACAAATATGAAATACTTTTCACAATTTCACACAAAAAGAACCCTGTGAGAAAAATCTGGATAGGTCCCTGGAAACATTTTTTGAAAAATTATTAAACTTTTCTCGTGTATATTTATATAAAAATTCTGTAAGCCTGTCTTAAAGCTATCTTAGCACATTTCGCTCTTTCTAATAACTTTAGCTGTTTTTCAAACATTCAAAACAGTTTATTTAGCAATTAAAGAGATAAAACATATAGTGAAACCAAGCAAAATTCATAATTTAAGTATAAAATATAAATACAAAAACCCTTTTATAAGTTGACTCCACCCTCCCTAATGAAATAAGTCCTAGTAATTTGTTATACTAATCTTTTAAGAAAAAAACGAAATAGTCCAGCGTAAAGCAAGCCGTCCCCATAGGAAATAACAGGGAGAAATACAGCGAGGGTTTGTTTACATGTGTAGTGACGTCAGAACAGCTTTCGTCACGTGACGTGGCTTTTTCCCGCCACGGCAAAAACTGCGTTTTAAAAGTTAATTTAATGAATTATACAATTTTCAAATATATGTAAAAATGGTATCAAAATGTTCGTATTTTTACACTCTATCAGATGCAAGTTAAATTGAAAAACGTGCAATTTCCCCATTGAAACTATAAAATTTTATATTATTTTTAAGATTATTTTTAATGTCACTTTTAATTGACTCTTTATGCTGGATCTCGAAAATTTATTAATATGATGAAGGGGGTAAACCATTTTCTATAGCAATTTCCTTAATAGTGAGTAATTCTTCTTGTAGGTAATCTCTCGTACCGAATTTGATGGCTCTTTTTATATAAAAAAATGTAAGCTACAGATTTGTATTTAAATGGGACATTGCTATTGTAGGATATTCTATTATTTGAATTGCAAGGTTTTCTTTAACCCTTCCTATCTATTTTGTATGTTGCATTGTTTCTTATTAACCCCACGTCTAAAAATGGTAACAATCCTCTTTGTTCGATTTCTAAGGTGAACTGTATGTTTAAATCAAGGTTATTAGCGCTATTTAAAAATTCATTCAATGTAGGGATACCGTGGTTCCAAATTAAAAATCTATCGTCAACATAATGCAACCATAGCTGAGGTTTTAAAACTGATTTAGATATAATATTCTTCTCTAGGGGTCTAAGTTTAAACTCCGCAAGTAATCAATGGATGAACCCATCAGGCACCTTCAGTTTGCTTATAAAATTTTCCATTAAATTGGAGGACGTTATTATTTGTAATCAAACTAATGCTTGAATTCATTGTTGTCCTTATTTCTTCGTTATAAGCTGAGTTATTATCTATGAATTGCTTTACGAAAATTTCTATTTCTTTTACGTTGATTGAGGGGTATAGGGATTTGATATACATGCTTGCTAGTATACTATTATCACATAGATCAACATTTTTAATTTTCTGAATAAACTCTCTAGTTGAATTGACAACAAGATCTGTAGACAGTAACATTTATTTAAGAAGTGGTACAAAAGATTTTTCATTCGTATACGTTGGAAGGTCCAACGTATATGATTGAAAACTAGATTCAAACAATTCATAGATAGATTCTAGCTCATAACGAAGAAATGAGAACAACAATGAATTCAAGCATTAGTTTGATTAAAAATAATAACGTCTTCCAATTTAATAGAAAATTTTATAACCAAACTGAAGGTGCCCCGATGGGTTCACACATTTCAGGATTACTTGCGGAGTTAAAACTTAGACCCGTAGAGAAGGATATTATATCTAAATCAGTTTTGAAACCTCAGCTATGGTTGCGTTATGTTGACGATATATATTTAATTTGGAAAAACGGTATCCCTGCATTGAATGGATTTTTAAATAGCGCTAATAACCTTGATTCAAATATACAGTTCACCTTAAAAATCGAACAAAGAGGATCGTTACAAATTTTAGACGTGGAGTTAATACGGAACAATGCAACATACAAAATAGATAGGAAGGTTTACAGAAAACCATGCAATTCAAATAATACAATATCCTACAATAGTAATGTCTCATTTAAATACAAATCTGCAGCTTATATTTTTTATATAAAAAGAGCCATCAAATTCTGTACGAGAGATTACCTACAAGAAGAATTACTCACTATTAATAAAATTGCTATAGAAAATGGTTTTCTGCCTCCTCATATAATAAATTAATTTTCGACATCCAGCATAAAGAGTCAATTAAAAGTAGCATTAAAAATAACCTTAAAAATAATCTCAAATCGGGTTTTTTTTACTCAACAGCTTTATCAAGGTTAAACCAAAAACAAGACATCGAAATAGATTTCAGTAAAGTAAGAATCATAGCCCATACTTCAAATTACTACTCATCAATTATCAGAGAATCTTTAGAGATTTTAACTCAAGGAAATAACACTTGCAATGATATGCTCTCCTACAATGTATCCAGGATTTGGTATCGTGCACTAAATATCTCTGGCGATTTTGGAACTTAACTATAATATCCCCCGCCCTCCTCCTCCTTCCCTCCTCACCTCCGTTGAAATAGACTCGTCTCTAGCTATTTAACCAACGTACATTCATGAATATTCCCACTTTCTGAATTTCCCCTGATGATGACTGTTTAGAGCAGTTGAAATCGCTCGATTTTAACATCTCTTGACGGGGTTTTATGTTTTCAAAAACTTTTATAAAATAAATATTCTTACACATTTCAGCCATAAAATGTTTGTTTCGTATATCAAATTCCAGTGTTTTGTGATTTTTTTAATTAAAATTATATTACTTTGAAATATTTTCAGGCGTCTTTCTTTACATTCAGTGTGTGCACTTTGAACGTGAATAATCATCTTAATACGTTAACAAAAACTAAAAGAATTGTAGAAAATGTTATCGCCTTTCTTTCAATTTTGCAGCGCAAATGAAATTTTTTTATCTTGAATACTTAAACGATTACTTCAAAATGCATTAAAAAATGCTGAAGTTTTTATTAGAAGGGGGCAGGGGAACAAATTATATATCTGGATCTATCGGGCAATATAATGCAAAATTTTGTGTGATGATAATTTTTTTAACATAGGCATAGACAAGGGGAATCTTAACTGAAAATTGTAGCAATCTCCCACACACACCTTCAGCAGAAAGGCAAATCCTTAAAAAGAAATTTTGTAGATGATCCTTTTTTAACATATGCATGGGTAAAAGGATTCTTATTTAAAAGTTTGACCCCTCTTCCGCGCTTGGGGGTGGGAGAGGGATTGAAAACATAACCATATTAATGTTCTGTCAAGCCCTTTAAGATGAACTTTTGAGGGATGATAATTTTTTATCTCATGTGGTTAAATGGATTTGTAACTGAAATTGTATTCATCTGTCTCCCGCTTCCCAAAGGAGGCAAAACTACATCCCATGATCTATCAGTCACTAAAGGACAAAATTTTATGGGATGGTAAATTATTTAACATAGGCACGGGTAAAATGATTTTGAATTAAAAATTTGTCACATCTGTCTTCCTTAGGGGGGGGGGGGGAACCATATATCGTGTTTTATCACACTCTTTAAGGTAAAATTTGTAGGAGGATAATTTTTTTAACGTATGACACCTGGTAAAGCGATTCTTAGTTACAAATTTTACCTATGTTCCCCCGAGGGGCCAATTCCATATCCAGGGTTCTATCAAGTACTTTAAGATGGAATTTTATGGAATGGGAAAGTAGTGATGTTCCCACGACTACATTCGTAAATGAAACAGAAAAGATGGGTGAAGCCCGGTCTATACTGAAATAATATTTCATAATCGGTCATCAAATTTAGATAATAGCATTATTATATGATATTGTTGTATTTTCCCACCAATTTCTACAAATCATCGACAAAATAATACATGAAATACTAAGGACGTGAATTATCACTTTACTAAACAGCGTACAACCATTAGAGTGAAAAAATGTCCAGACCGAGGTTCGATCCCGGATCCCTTGGTATAGCGCACCAAGTGCTTTACCAATTAAGCTATCCAGACGATAGACAGTCTAGCATTCTCTCACTCTTATATGGCAAGGCTACAACCACGCAGCACAAGATGGAAAGTCCATCATGAGCACAACACCGTTGGCATGCATCAGACAAATTAAACCCAGTATCGGTGAATATTTATACACTAATGCCGTATAAGAGTAAGAGAATGCTAGATTGGATGTCGTCTGGATAGCTTAATTGGTAAAGCACTTGGTGCGCTATACCAAGGGATCCGGGATCGAACCCCGGTCTGGACATTTTTTCACTCTAATGGTTGTACGCTGTTTAGTAATGTGATAATTCACGTCCTTAGTATTTCAATAATTTACAGCGTAATTTCAGCTCTGCTGAAATATTAATTAGTGTAAAAATAATATATGTTCGATATAGTATAATTCTGTTTTTTTCTTTAACTTTTTATCTAATTTTCAGAATATTTTTGATAACAAACTTCTAGAATAATGAATTTGAATATTCATATCCTTAAGAAATATTAATATAAGATTAAATGATTATATGAGGCGTTAAGAACCAGAGTGGACTATACCACATTTTTGTGAAAAAGGAATTTAAAGTGTCAAAACATTATACTATGCCATGCCATCTATTGTCTGTATAATGAATTTTATTAATTTTGAAACTATTCAAGTGATAGAACCAACTTAACACATTGTCCAACGTAACTTGGATATCAAGTTGCCAATGCAAGAGTGGGTCAAGTGGTTTGATTCACTCTGGCACTGCCAACGTAATCACCATATGCTTGCAGAAGAAACTTAGTCTCCTCTGCCCCTGGCAGAACTGGCAAACATGGAGTTTGACAAAAAAAAATGTAAAAATTTTGGAAAGCATTTTTCTCGAAATCACAGCTAACAAGGTTGGTCCACTCTCGTTCTCAACGCCTCATATACAATCGAAAAAAGACCTTAAAAGATATATCCTTTTATGAAAGTTAACTATAATTTAGAGATGCCCAATCTGCAACCCATGGGTCGCAAAGATACCATTAATTCTGATAACCTTATTTAATGACAGAAATTCTGCTATTAAATAAAGCGAGTATTACTATTCAGAAATAGTTGTGGCAAGCGGATCGCAGGCAAAAAGATGGGACAGCACCTGCTACATTTGAATTTCTCCCTTAGTTTCTGTATTTAATATGCATTCTCTCGTCTAATTTAGAATAATTTCTACACCATAGTTGCCAAACTTTCCGATTTTTGAGTACCACTATTTCCGAAAATAAATATGCGCTTTATTTAATGACAAAATTTTGCTATTAAATAAGACGAAGATTGCTACTTGAAAATACTGATACCCAGACGTTGGAAGGTTTGGTAGCTATGATATAGCAATATTCTTAATGTAATTATCTATAAAAATATATTCAACTACTTCGGCATGCGTGTCACATATGCGTACCGTTTAGGGAGCATTAACACGTATTTTCGCAAAATACTCTTAGAAATAAAATATTAATATTTCCATCTGGCCTCTAACTCTTAAATCTATTGTTATCCAAATAATACCAAACTTCTTTTAACTATTCAAATTTTAATTGCTTAATAGGCGTATAGCCAACATAGTGAAAAAGTACCCAAGCCGGGAATCGAACCCGGGTCATCAGATTAGCGCACTGACGTTCTACCAACTGAACCACTTGGGAACGATACTCAGCTTGGAACTTTTTCACCATAACATGTTGGCAAGGCTACAAACGCAGCACAAGATGGAATATTTTCCGTGAGCCGCCAACCCTGGGGTAAACACGAAATCAAAGGACATCCAGCATCGACAATTGAAATAAATTCATATTTAATACTTGGAAATTTTTCCAGAGAAAATTTCTCACGCCTTGCATTCATAATATTCAAATTTTAATTGCTTAATAGGCGTATAGCCAACATAGTGAAAAAGTACCCAAGCCGGGACTCGAACCCGGGTCATCAGATTAGCGCACTGACGTTCTACCAACTGAACCACTTGGGAACGATACTCAGCTTGGAACTTTTTCACCATAACATGTTGGCAAGGCTACAAACGCAGCACAAGATGGAATATTTTCCGTGAGCCGCCAACCCTGGGGTAAACACGAAATCAAAGGACATCCAGCATCGACAATTGAAATAAATTCATATTTAATACTTGGAAATTTTTCCAGAGAAAATTTCTCACGCCTTGCATTCATAATATTCAAATTTTAATTGCTTAATAGGCGTATAGCCAACATAGTGAAAAAGTACCCAAGCCGGGTCTGATTTCGTGTTTACCCCAGGGTTGGCGGCTCACGGAAAATATTCCATCTTGTGCTGCGTTTGTAGCCTTGCCAACATGTTATGGTGAAAAAGTTCCAAGCTGAGTATCGTTCCCAAGTGGTTCAGTTGGTAGAACATCAGTGCGCTAATCTGATGACCCGGGTTCGAGTCCCGGCTTGGGTACTTTTTCACTATGTTGGCTATACGCCTATTAAGCAATTAAAATTTGAATATTATGAATGCAAGGCGTGAGAAATTTTCTCTGGAAAAATTTCCAAGTATTAAATATGAATTTACTCCTTTTAACTTTTCATAAACCATCAGTTATTAAAAGCATAAAGGTTAAGGCGGTATTAAAAAAAATATATTTTTCCACGTTCAACAACTCCAAATTTTGAGACACATTTTCAGACTCATTTTTAAAAGTAAAAACATGAAACTTCGCGGCGTGATTTATGAAGAGATTTATAAGGGACCCATGTTTTTATTTTTCGTTCAATGAATTAGAAATTGATTTACAAACAATTATTTTCACAGTACGATAATTTTTTTTTTGTTTCCAGCGCTATTGCTTCGGGAAATTCGGTTCAAAATGTCCACTTTGACAGCATTTTTTTGAAATATATTCTGCCTTTATCAAACAATCTACCAATAAGGGACATTATAAAGTTTATGAATAAGAGCACCTGCCAATTGGATGCATTTTAGAACAAAAATGAATTTAAAAATGTGTCTCAAAATAAGCAGTTTGGATTTGAATACACCCTTAAATAGACTTTACACGTCACCTGAATTTTCCCAAGATATATATTATTATCAATCATTTTAAGTTTTTCTTTCTATTTTCTACAGACTCGAAAATAATATAACCGAATAAATAAATTAAAAAGTAAATTTTACATTCTACCGCAACAATACATTTGCAAAATTTTAGGTTAATAAACATATAAAAATAAAATCATCCTCTTTGGTAATAAAAGAGTACGGAAACTTTTGCAATAACGTATAATCAGAAAATTTCGTGATTTCCGTTTTCAGTAAGGAAAGGCCTTATTCAGCAGTTTTTGTTTCATGCGGATTTAAAGAGAATAGATTAACGTGACTGAAAACAGGGAATAGAAAATAATATATTTAATTTCGAACTTCGTTACAACAAATATTTAATTGGGAATATATGAAGTATTACTATTTACAACTACTTGAAATATGTAAAGAGAGTTTTAATTTTAGGATAAGATTACTGAAAATTTCATTGTTAAGAATAAAGTAACGGATGATGCAAAAGTCACAAAAGAAATAAAAATTCAATAATTTGGAAAGTATAGGCAGTAGCACGGTCCTGCTTTCACTGAAACGCGCATAAAAAGTGCACATTTCTTTAATAAGGAAAACAAGAACGAAAAATCATGCGTCAAGCATAGATTATATAGCACTTTCCAACGCTTCCAAAATAATTTTACAAATCATACCGTTTAATAAGCTAAAAGCTAACATCTAAGTAAACAATTTAGAAAACGCATAACATATTTAAAAACATAATTTCAGGAATTTCCAACATATACAATATTCGGAAAAATATCCGAATACTTTTATTCAGCCCTGTATAGGATCTATAGATTTGTATATATACTACATAGGATGATAATTTTAGTTCAGTTAGGAAACGCGTAGCACCGTTTAAAATTCTCCGTCTGGAGTTTGTCAATAAACAGAAATGTGTTCGCAAACTTTTGTGCTGCCCTGTATAGCATCTACAGAATTTATACACACCACGTAATAGACAAAAAGCAAGTTAAAATTAAAATCGCGTTCAATAACTTAAAACGCACTTCCAGGAATTATTGTTAACAGACAGTAGATAATTCTTTTGCGTGTCCCTGTAAATGAACGATGACTGCTATACACACAATATTCCGTAGTAAGTCTCTTGTAATGCACCTTAGTGATCTATATAAATTTCAATGCGTTTAAAATAGTGAAACATTATTTAAATAAGCCGCAGACGATTTTTCTCCATAGACGTAATGTAACGGAATTCTTTTGACTGTCCCTGTAAAGTAAGTATAAGTGCTATGCACACCCTATTCCATATTAAACTTCTTCTAATGCACCTTAGATATATATATATATCATTATATAGATATATATATATTATTTATATATATAAATTTCAATGCGTTTAAAATAGTGAAACATTATTTAAATAAACCGCAAATGAATTTTCCCCATAGACCGCAATGCAACGGAATTCTTTTGAGTGTCCCTGTAAAAAAACTATAAGTGCTACACACTTCCGTTGAAATAGGGAACATGCTATAGATAACGACAATAACATATAAAAATTGCAGAGCAATCCGAGCATATTTACGGGAGTTAGAGCACGGACAGACGGCAGACGGCAGACGGCCAGACAAACCGAAGTCATAAGCACTTCAGTCTTTTTTAACACTTTCCAACCTAGTTGAAAACTGTTTATGACTTAGGTTTGTCTGCCGTCTGGCCGTATGGCCGTGCTCTAATTCCCGTAAATATGCTCGGATTGCTCTGCAATTTTTATATGTTATTGTCGTTATCTATAGCATGTTCCCTATTTCAACGGAAGTGTGTAGCACTTATAGTTTTTTTACAGGGACACTCAAAAGAATTCCGTTACATTGCGATCTATGGGGAAAAATCATTTGCGGTTTATTTAAATAATATTTCACTATTTGAAACGCATGAAATTTATATATATCACTAAGGTGCATTAGAAGAAGCTTAATATGGAATAGGGTGTGCATAGCACTTATAGTTACTTTACACGAACAGTCAAAAGAATTCCGTTACATTACGCCTATGGAGAAAAATCGTCTGCGGTTTATTTAAATAATGTTTCACTATTTTAAACGCATTGAAATTTATATATATCACTAAGGTGCATTACACGAGGCTTACTACAGAATAGTGTGTGTGTATAGCAGTCATCGTTCTTTTACTGGGACACACAAAATAATTCTCTACTGTCTGTGAACAATAATTCCTGGAAGTGCGTTTTAAGTTGCTGAACGAGATTTTAAATTGAACTCACATTTGTCTATTACCGGGTGTGTATAAATTCTGTATTTCATATACAGGGCAGCACAAAAGTTCGCGAACACATTTCCGTTTATTGACAGAAACTCCAGAAGGAGAATTTTAAACTGTGCTACGCGTTTCCTAACTAAACTAAAATTTAGCATCCTATGTATATATACAAATCTATAGATCCTATACAGGGCTGAATGAAAGTATTCGGATATTTTTCCGAATATTGTTTATGTTGGGAATTCCTGAAATTACATTTTTAAATATGTTATGCGTTTTCCAAATTGTTTACTTAGATGTTATCTTTCAGCTTATTAAACGGTAATGATCTGTAAAATTATTTTGGAAGCGTTGGAAAGTGTTACATAATCTATGCTTGACGCATGATTTTTCGTTCTTGTTTTTTGTTCAACCGTTTGTACAGTGATG
Source organism: Maratus michaelseni (assembly GCA_963931845.1). NCBI lineage: Eukaryota > Metazoa > Arthropoda > Arachnida > Araneae > Salticidae > Maratus > Maratus michaelseni. The sequence goes on from OZ007586.1 coordinate 428,895,347, forward strand.
CAGCAGTGTTTACAATGCAGCATGAACATAGAGTTGTAGGACCACTTATATCACATTCACATTATGGTAGTTACCTTGAAGTTTTTGAAGCGGAAGAGCCGAAATCAAAATTCAGCACCTGAGAAAATTTCTGAAATGTTCTTAACTTTGAGTCCTCTATTAATTATGAGTTAAGTAAAACTCTACCTTCTGAACTATTTTTCTTATTTAAAATTGCTCTTAAATTTCGAGTTGAGTTCTACAAATAATTAGGTTATCCAAATAATCCTTTCAATTGTTTATTTACTTAACATCCCGCAAAGAATGAAAACTATTAATAAATTATGTATTGCCAGAAGTTGCATTTACAAATTAAACATTTTATGGACATGCCCAGTCATCTGTTTGGCTAGGTTAGGTTTCTTAAAGTGTTTGGTAATGTGAATGGGTGAAGCCTAATTCCAGGTTGTCTGTTTCAAAAAGTTAAGCTAAGTGACTTAACTACTACAGTGTGAATGCCATATTACGAAATAGCCTTTGGAAGAAGAAATTTCACCTAAACATTTTTTTGAAATATGTGGTTCATTTGTACTAAGGTTTTATTAGATCGCCTGCTTCTTCATCTATATACAATGTGAAACTTTGCTGGTTTATTATTTGTTTGTGGCGCTTCCTTAGCACGGTTCTAAGCCGGCCGCGATATTTGTTCGAAGTCAGGACTCGATCTTAACACTGTTACGGTTGATGTCCTATGCATTTAGGAATGCCAATGCTCATTTCAAAAATAAATGGAAGTTACATGGAGGATAAAGGGAAGTACATTCCATACAGGCTGTTAAAATGATTGCATCACTAATGTGAAATAGTCAAGTTTCAACAGTTAACACTGTCAATATTCCGTAGGTATACGGACCTCAAAAGATGAGAAAAGTTTTGCTTTTCCATCATAAATAAAATGTTTTCCTATTATTTTGATGTTCATTGTTACTGAAGCGGTATTTCCAGCTTTTTTTAAGCATCACCATCGAAAGTTATGTCCGCGAAGCCAATTATCAGTTACGGGTAACCACATGTAGAAACAAATGAACGGCTCTTTGAACGCTTCATTAAAAAAAAATACAGGTTAATATCCGATTCTGCTCTTAAAATATTTGTAAAAGCATATTAAATCCTTTAAATATTTTAATTTTGTTTACTTATAAAACTTTTTTTCAGAAATAGCGGTCACAACTGTCATAGGGAGGCTTTGCAATGATCCACCCATATTACACTTCATTTTCAAATATTGTTTTGACGCCATCTATCGGCAATTACTATAAACGAAGGAACTTTCTGTTGGAAAATATATATACAATAATAATAAAGTTATGTAAAATATATATAATACACTATATTGCCAAAGGTGACCGGTCACTTGCGATTTTAGACGTTTTGTTAACTATCCAGAAAAATAGATGAGGAATTAACCTGAAACTGCAGGTGTGTAAACAGTATAGTATAGGTGATATATTTCCTCGAAGATTTTTTCACGAAACCCCATAGGGGACTGTAAACAAATTGAAAAATAACGAATATCTTTTGGATAACCCTGTAAAAACTAATGTAGCAAATGCGTTCAAACTCGAGATTATTAATAAGTGGCTTATTGTAATATACTGTGTTCATTTTTATGAGGATAGCATGTATACTCGTGGAGAAATTAAGGTTTTATAAAAACAGTGCCAAATTTCGCCTAGTTTTTTGCTTATAATTTACAGAGTTCTTAATATAAAAAAAAGTTATTTTAAAAAAATATGACAAACAACATTCTACATAAAACTCTGCAATCAGAATTAAAAAATAATAAAAATTGGATGAAAAATGAGCAGGTTTACTAAAAAATGTTTCACTGCGCATGCGCGAATGCAATGAAAATATAATATGCATAATGTATTAGCTAAGTATATAGAGCGACTTTTGTGAAAGTCTCAAAATCATAGCTTGAAAATTCTGAAAATTATCATCGATAGAATAAGCTCGAAATCCGTTGTTCCCAAAAAGAAGCAAAAAAATGAGGGGTTGTATCAAATATCTGTTGATCAGTGCCAAGATAGCGTACACAATATTGCACGCACTACTATATTTGGATACAACCCCTCATATTTTTGCTTCCTTTTGGGAACAACGGATTTCGAGCTTATTCTATCGACGATAATTTTCAGAATTTTCAAGCTATAATTTTGAGACTTTCACAAAAGTTGCTCTATGTACTTAGCTAATACATTATGCATATTATATTTTGATTGCATTCGCGCATGCGCAGTGAAACATTTTTTAGTTAACCCGCTCATTTTTCATCCAATTTTTTTTATTTTTTTAATTCTGATTGCAGAGAATTATGTACAATGTTGTTTGTCATATTTTCTGAAAAGAACTTTTTTTTATATTAAGGAATCTGCAAATTATAACCAAAAAACTAAGCGATATTTGGGACTGTTTTTATAAAAACCTTAATTTCTCTACGAGTATACATGCTATCCTCATAAAAATAAACACAGTATATTACAATAAGCCACTTATTAATAATCTCAAGTTTGAACGCCTTTGCTACATTAGTTTTTACTGGGTTATACAAAAGATATTTGTTCTTTTTCAATTTGTTGGCAGTTCCCTATAAGGTTTCGTGAAAAAATCATCGCGGAAATATATAATCTATACTATACTGTTTACACACCTGCAGTTTCAGGTTAATTCTTCGTGTATTTTTCTAGATAGTTAACAAAACGTCTAAAATCGCAAGTGACCGGTCACCTTTGGCAATATAGTGTATATTGTATAACATATATAAAAAATGTAGATAAGACTATTTTTAACATATGACATATTGATTTATTTCAAGATTAACTTTTAAAGGCTTCAGCTTATATTATTTCTTTTTTTAAATTTTAATTTGGTTAAGCCTATTTTTAAAATAGGACGTATTGATTTATTTCAAGATTAACTTTTAAAAGCTTCGGCTTAATATTATTTCTTTTTTAAATTTTTATTTTGGTTATATCAATTTTTAAAAGCCTAGCTTATATCCACTTAAATTCTGAAATTTTGCTTGCATTGAAAAATTTCAAACAAAACATTTATATCAACATTTCTGTAAATAATATTTTTTGTAGAAAAAATTTCAGAAATAGCGGTGACGGCTTTCATAGGAAGGCTTTGCGATGATCCATCCGTATTACGCTTCTTTTTAGCACTTTCCAACCTAGTTGAAAAGTGCTTATGACTTCGGTTTGTCTGGCCGTCTGGCCGTCTGGCCGTATGGCCGTATGGCCGTCTGTCCGTGCTCTAACTCCCGTAAATATGCTCGGATTGCTCTGCAATTTTTATATGTTATTGTCGTTATCTATGGCACGTTCCCTATTTCAACTGAAGTGTGTAGCACTTATAGTTTTCTTACAGGGATACTCAAAAGAATTCCGTTACATTGCGGTCTATGGGGAAAAATCATTTGCGGTTTATTTTAAAAATGTTTCACTATTGTAAACGCATTGAAATTTATATAGATCACTAAGATGCATTAGAAGAAGCTTAATATGGAATAGTAGGTGTATAGCACTTAGAGTTACTTTACAGGGACAGTCAAAATAATTCCGTTACATTACGTCTATGGAGAAAAATCGTCTGCGGCTTATTTAAATAATGTTCCACTATTTTAAACGCATTGAAGTTTTTATATATTACTAAGGTGCATTACAAGAGGCATACTACAGAATAGTGTGTGTATAGCAGTCATCGTTCATTTACAGGGACACACAAAAGAATTCTCTACTGTCTGTTAACAATAATTCCTGGAAGTGCGTTTTAAGTTACTAAACGCGATTTTAATCTTAACTAGCTTTTTGTCTATTACGTGTTGTGTATAAATTCTGTAGATCCTATACAGGGCAGCACAAAAGTTCGCGAACACATTTCCGTTTATTGACAGAAACTCCAGAAGGAGAATTTAAACGGTGCTACGCGTTTCCTAACTAAACTAAAATTTAGCATCCTATGTATATATACAAATCTATAGATCATATACAGGGCTACATAAAAGTATTCGGATATTTTTCCGAATATTGTATATATTGAAAATTCCTGAAATTACGTTTTTAAATATGTTATGCGTTTTCCAAATTGTTTACTTAGATGTCATCTTTCAGCTTATTAAACGGTAATGATTTGTAAAATTATTTTAGAAGCGTTGGAAAGTGCTACATAATCTATGCTTGACGCATGATTTATCGTTCTTGTTAAAATTTTGTTTTGGCCCCATCTATCGTCAATTAATATAAACGAAGGAACCTTCTGTTGGAGTATATATATATATTTATAATAAAGTTGCATAAAATTCAGGACATATTGATCTATTTCAAGATCAACTTTTAAAAGCTTCCGCTTAATATTATTTCTTTTTTTAATTTTTAATTTTTTTAATATCAATTTTTAAAAGCCTAGCTTATATCCCCTTAAATTCTGAAATTTTGCTTGCATTGTAAAATGAATATTTATTATGAAACGTAATTAAAATATAAGGAATATATAGTATCGCATATCACATATATGAATTATATCAATGCAGATCAAATTTTGAATTTTAACATAGTATCATTTGAACTTAACTTTGTAAGGAAAAAAACTGTAATTTGATAAGACAATGTGTAATCAGTCATACTAATGCATTAATAATTTAAATTTACTTATGAAATAAAATGAGATCATTTTTAATGATCAAAATTTATTATAGTTTTCTTTAGAAATATTTTTAAAATAAGAAAATTTCCGGCTTTAATTTGAGATACAATTTTAAAAGTTTAAGTTATATAATCTACTTTCATCGTTGTATATGTTTTAAATATTTCTTCATTACTGGAAAATTTTGTTCTTTCAGTCATTTTGAATAGGGTGTTTCCTACTATGAACTAAGAAGCTAATATCCATAAACATGCATTTTTCTGTCTCCTTTTATGTCTATCTTTCTGCTATATATTTGTTTCTTCATTACTGGAAAACTTATTTATGAAATTTTTCAACTCTATAATATACTATTAACATAGACAATTTAAAGCTAACAAAAATTTTATGTTTCGCGCAATCGTTAAAAATTTTGAAAGTTTGCATTTAAATTTGCTTATATGTTACCAAACAATGAGCTATGAGGTGAGTCAAACTCTTTAGAAACTCATTGATAACACTTTAAAAAAATTCGCACATGGATTATTTTTTTAATGTTTTTAAATGTTTTGTCCAATTGTTGAACTCTTTCACGAATTGAATATTGAGTAAAAAAATATCCTCATTATTTGTATAGTTAGAAATCATTTATAATTCTTAAAATGTTCTTTTCTACAATACAAACCTTTGAACAATAAAATCTTCATACTGTTTGTTTGTATGAAGTCTTATAAAAATGAAACGCAGATCAACATTCCGTCATTTTTGACGAGGGTTATATATTATTATATAATAAAATTTGATTTTTTTTTCTTAAAATGGAAAGATTTCATACAATGCAAATGCAACGCATTGGCTTGTCATTCGGATAGTAACATGTTAATATTTTAAGTTAAATGTTGTCAGTATTTCATACTCTAAAATATATAAGAAAAGTTAATATTTTAATCTTTTTATTCGGGCAGCGTTTCTTCGGCAGAAAGAAAAAATATTTCTCTGGACATAAATTCCGTCTTTCAATGGCTGATCAAAAGGCTTTTAAAATAAATGAAACTCATAAACTTATTTTAGAGAATATCTGAGAAAGATGAAACTGCCTAAACTATAAGAATACCGATGAAATGCCGAGTCATAAAAAGGCGAGAAAATTTCATCTCCCTTTTACAAAGTTGTCGCCGACAAAAAACTTTTTCGATTTTCTTCCAAGTCACGTGCAATAGATATGGCTGTTACATGTATATCTCTTTTTTTCCGGAAAAAATTTAAATTTTCAGAAATGATTTCCTAAAGATACATCTTGACGCATTTGCTTTAAAAAATTATGTATTTTTTTGTTTTCTTTTTTTAAAAAAATGTGTATGTTTTTTTCTTCATTCATATCTTTAAATAATGCAGAAATATTAATTATTTAAAGGAGCAAAAAGTGTATTTAAGGCGAACACTTCTAAAATTATTCAGTAGTGTGTCTTTATTTAAGCTTAACATGATTGATTTCTTTATTCAGTCAGCTATTTTTTATCTTTCATTGCATCATATCTTTAGAAGCACCATAAAAATATATTTATAATTAACTAATTAATTTTATAGTTTATTATTATATATATAAATGCTAAATAATATGTTAAAGTAGGACAGGCTGGAAATTTCGTAGTTAAACATTTTGATTAAATTGAGTTAGAATTATCCTCTTCAAAGTTTAACTATCCATACGCACAAATATGCAGTATGAGCTCTGTATCTTTTTCTGATAACTAGTGCACCAAATCGTGACGAAAACTGATTTTTTTTAATTCTAAAATAACAAAATACGGGAGTGGCTAAGCACACTTTTTGAAAATTCCGTTTGGAGATGAAATATAAGATAAAAGTTTTGTATTAAAGATATTTGAACTCTGTTTTTTCTTTGCATTACATTTTCTTTCAAACTGTAAATATTGACATTACATGTAACATTTCATTTTTTTATAAACATTCAAATTTCAAATTCGTGGTCTAAAGATAATTTCATTGTCTAGTATTTGGGCAACAAGTGAACTACGCGTGCTGAAAGACTGTAATGTAGCTTGGTAAAAAAAATTAATTATTTTTAGATATGTAACTTGGATATATATATATAGGTAACATAACATGTTATTTTAATGCACAGCTTTCTACAAAACATTTTTGTTGTGTCTCATTAAATTTATGTTAAGACAAAAGAAACTTTTCATCTACAGCCAGGGGACACATATATGTGACCTTTTGAAAAATTGCTTGTTTCATTTAATTATAATATTATAAATACATCTTAAATAAATTAATGAGGAAAGTGATTAACATCGAAAAGATGTTATCTTTTCGAACAATCTCAACTCTGTTAGATGACGTGTTTATTATACACCGCGTTTCATAATGAAATGACCACACTGTTTCTTAAGAATAGTAGTAGTACACTTTTAAATTCAAGTTTGGCCATAGTCAAAAGTCACAAGGGGTCAAGTCAAGAGATCTGGGTGCCTGCAGAATTTGCGATTAAATAAGGCGAAAATTATTTTTCGGAAATAGGTTTGATAAAAAATCTTAGAAGTTGGCAGCTATGCTATGCATGTGGAAATGATTGACTGACTGAGAATGTGAGAATACAGTTATATCCTAATGTTGAGCACAGCAGTCACTGCACTGTATGATGTGATGCTGCCTCAAACACAAAACAACTACTGCTGTCTCTCTCAAGAATGAGATTATAACAGTAGTCAATTTTGATGCTTGACAGGATTTATGAAAAGTTGTGTTACAATAATTGACTGCAAAACTTAACAAGAACAAAAAATCATGCGTCAAGCATAGATTATGTAACACTTTCCAACACTTCCAAAATACTTTTATAAATATTTACCGTTTAATAAGGCGAAAGGGGGTGTCTAAGTAAACTATTTCGAAAAGGCATAACACATTAAAAAAATACAAATTTTAGGAATTACCAGCAATATTCGGGAAAATATCCAATTTTTTTGTGCAGCCCTGTATATGATCTATAGATTTCTATGTATACTACATAGAATTCTAAAATTTAGTTCAGTTAGACAACGCATAGCACAGTTGAAAATTCCCCTTCAGCAATTTCTGTCAATAAACGGAAATTTACTCTAGATGTTTTGTGCTGCACTGTATATTATCTATAGTATTTATATATACCAAGTAATAGACAAAAAAATAGTTAAATTTAAAAACGCGTATCGCAACTGAAAACGCAGTTGCAGCAGTTATTATTAACAGGCAGTACTTTAATCGAATTCTTTTGTGTGTCCCTGTAAATGTAAATGAACGATGAATGCTATACACAATATTCTATAGTAAGCCTCTTCTAATGCCCCTCAATGATATATATATATATCAATTTCAATATGTTTCAATTAGTGAAATATTATTAAAATAAACCGCAAACGATTTTTCCCTATAAACCGTAATGAAACGGAATTCTTTTGAGTGTCCCTGTAAAGAAACTATAAGTGCTATGCGCACCATATTCTATAGTAAACCTCTTGTAGTGCACCTCAGTGATATATATCAATTTCAATATATTTGAAATGGTGTAATATCATTAAAATGAACCGCAAATGATTATTCCCATAGACCGTAATGTATCGGAATTCTGTTGAGTGTCCCTGTAAAGGAACTATAAAAGCTACACGCTTAATTTCCAATACCGAAAATGCCATAGTAAACCTCAAACATATATCAATTTGCATGACAAAATCCGATTGTATTTACGCGAGTTCGAGTACGGATAGACATAGACAGACGGCAGACAAAGAGACAGACAAACGGAATTCATAAACACTTTTTAACCATGTTGGAAAGTGTTAAAGAAGGGAAAGTGCCAGATCTCTCATAGTTATTTTTATTTTATTCGACTAGTCTGAGTTGGACTCTTCTTATAATAATAGAATCTAGTTTTGAGAATTATTACTGAATAACTTTATTTTTATTTATTTATTTTGCATTGCGATAATTGCTGATTTTTTTTATTCTATCACAAATTCTACATTTTTAGTCATAACAAGCGTAATTATAGAAACTCGTTTAAGAATTTTTTTTTTTTTAATCTTAAAAAGTACTACTTCTGTTTCAGAAATATCATGAAGGGTGGTGTCCCTTCTTATCAATGACCCTCTGCTCTGACAAATTAGATAATTCCTAAACCGTTAGTTTTAGAGGCATAGTTACGATTGCAAAAATGTTTTAAATGTTGTTCTGCATCATATGAAAATCCCTTTGTTTCATTAGTTATTGTTTGAATAATAAAATTTATTTTTTTTTATACGGTCCCTGGGTCCTATAAGTTATATTTAGAAAAACATGCTCTAACAAGTAAAAGACTAGAAATTCCATCTGTGTACGACCAAAACGTAGTTAATTTTGGTTGTACAACATTTTCCAGTGCAAACGCACTTTTGTGCCAGAAAACGCTGAAAATTCATAAAATTCAAATTACGATAACTCGGTAAGTTTCTGTCGTACAAAGATGGAATTTTGATTGTTTCACTTGTTAGAGCATGGAGTAAGTTTTTCTAACTATAACTTATAGGACCCAGAGATAATATAGAAATTTTAATTTCGTAACTCTAAAAATAGTTATATTGACAAAAATCAATTTCATATAATGAAGAACAACATTTGAAACATTTTTGCAATTGAAAGTATACTTCTGAAACTAAAGCTTTAGGAATTAACTATTAACCAACGATAAGAAGGGGCACTCTGTATTCTTTAAGTCAAATTTCCTGAAGATTTTACAGTCCTGTGACCCCCCCCCCTGAACTAAACATTAAGTTTAATATTAAACCTACAATAATGCATACCACTTTATAATAATCCTAGTTAAATCCTATAAGATTAATCAAGAATGGTCGTCTCCCTAACATTTTCCTTTAAAGTAAAACAAAAAATATAAACCCAAAATTTAGAAGTTTTCTCTTGAAATAGAAAAAAGTTAAGTGAAAATTTTTATATAAGACAGAACTCAAAAGCTACAAGTAACAAAATTGATGCATTTACAGATAAAAAACAGAAGATATGAAAGTAAATTTAAAATACATCAGTATTTTAAAACCAAGAAGACTTACCAAAAAAAAAAAAAGGTTCTGTTTACGAACTTTGATCCTCAAAAGAAGTAAAAATGTGCATTCAAGGAATTCCTTTGAAAACGTGGATGATAAATGATGCTATTGACGGCGAATGAATCCGTGAAAAAGTGGCAGAACTTAATTGAGCTTTCAACTGTATTTTAAAAGATTTCCACTTCAGATTTATTTTCCACCTCTCTTTCTCAAACGTCAAGAGTGCCTAAGCAAAAGTAACTGCTTAAAGCAAAACTTAAAATTTAAAAATGAATTAATAAAATGAAAAATAACTTTAAGAATAATTATAAGACATCATTTGTATAAAATTTCCCACTCGATTTTCTGGGTAGAATAAACTATTTGAAGATGATAAAATTCTAATAAATACATTAATAAAGTAACATTAATTAATATATTCTGAAGCTACTCTGTTTATTTTCTATTTCAGGAAAGTTTTATTTTTTTCTTGAATTTGATGATTTAATTTTCTTCAATAATATTTATATACTTAATTTTAATAGTTATATTATTTATATTTTTTCCTAATTATTTTCCTTGCTTCTGAAATGTAATAATTTTTATTTATCGTTATTACCTTTTAACTACATCTAAATACGTTTCTGTATCAATGGTGAATGTACTAAATGCAGAATAAATTACTACTCAGTTAAATTTTTCTTTTGAAAATTACTAGCATATTCACCAGGCGTTAATCAGGATAATTTTGAAGCTTTAGAATTGTACGTTAATGCAAAATTTCATCCGAATACCACTCATGCATTCTTAGGAATCGTTTGGGCCTGTAACAATATAGGTGCGTGGAGCGGGGGGTTTAAAAGATCTTCTTTATTACTCCTTGCCTGTGACCCGAGATTCATCATTGTACAAAATTTAACCTTTATGGCCCTGAAAGATCCTTAGATATGATTTTACCTCTCCGCTCCCCTAATTATGCAAAGGGGAATTAAGAAAAACCTTTCTAAAATCCCTTTTTACCTGATGCACTGTCGACAAAAAAAATAATCCGATTTCAGCCTTTATACTCAATCTAGTTAATTTTCCAATCTTTTTACCTTCCCCACATCGCAGAAGATATATTAAATTTAAAAAAAATCAAACTAAAATCATTTTTCAGGGATGAAGTGATGGTAAAATAAAGCGATCCTATTTCGACCTTTATATTCAATATAGTAAACTACATTGGATATCTTTTTTACTATCTACCTTTCAGTATCTACCTTTCTTTTCTACCTACCGTAATTTCGCGCGTATACGCCGCACATCAGACAATTCGATTTCCTACCAGAATTTATTTTTGAAAAAATGTGACTTACTTCTGCTTAGCACTTAATTGACTTCTTATTTTCAATCAAATTTCCGGTTTGAAAAAGACTTAACCAGGTTGCAGCGCTTACGCACGAAATTACGGTACTTTTCAATAATGGAAGTCATAAAGCGACTTTTAAATTTTCATGATCATTTAGTTTTATAGATTTAAACAAAAATCTTATGAAAACAGAACAGAGAATTCAATCGTTTAACATCAATCCAATTTGGGGCTACAATTCACACTTGAAAACGATGTTTTAATTCTACAAAAATAAACATTTTTCAACAATGTTACGTCACTTGCTTGACGTATATCATATAATCATACAAACGACCTTGAATGGTAGATTCCCTAAAACACAAGCCAACTCGTGATTCACCATTTTATGGTTGCTACAAGATAAACAAAACAAGAATGAAAAATCATGTGTCAAGCATGGATTATGAAACACTTTCCAACACAGCCAGAAAACTGTAAACGAAACTTCATCGTTAAATAAGGTGATAGAAGATATTTAAGTAAACAGTTTAGAAAACATATAACACATTGAAAAATACAGTTTTCGAAATTACATTCCAGTGTCAAAAAAGTAGTCGAATTATTTTGTGCAGCCCTGTATATTATCAATAGATGTGGATATATAGCATGATAAAATTTAGTTCAGTTAGAATATTCACATTTAGCAATTTTCGCCAATCGATGGAAATGCACTCGAAATATTTTGTACAGCCCTGTATATTATCTGAAGACTTTTGTACACACCACGTATTAAGCTAAAAGGAAACTTAAAACTCACTTGCAGCAATTACCAACCGTAAACGACAATGTATCTTTTTTTTTACGTAGCACTGTATATGAATTTATTTATATTCCACAAACTTCTATTAGTCTACTAAATATAGTTCAGCATGAAAAAGCGTAACACAATTAAAAACTACCCTAAAGCAATTCACTCCCATAGTCTGTAATACTTACGTATTCCCTTGTGTAGCCCTGTATAGGAAGAACCGAGTTTATAAACACACGCGTACTATGAAAAATTTAGTTAAACTTAAAAACACAAACCAAAGTTGAGAACGCACTTATCACACATAGACTGTAAATATCGCACATGTACTGTAACCGATATCTTTTGTGTGTCCCTGTAAATAAACGTAATGCACACCACACTTTCAAGAGAGCAATTTATAGTGCACCTCAGTAATGCATATAATTTTTATTATGCTTGAAATAGAGAAATAGCACTAAATTACACTGCAAACGATTTTCTCCCTAGAACAATGTGTAACAGAATTCTTTTGTTTGACTCTGTAAATGAATAATAAATGCTTTGCACTCCATGTTCACCTCAGTAATGCATATAATTTTTATTATGCTTGAAATAGAGAAATAGCACTAAATTACACTGCAAACGATTTTCTCCCTAGAACAATGTGTAACAGAATTATTTTGTTTGACTCTGTAAATGAATAATAAATGCTTTGCACTCCATGTTCTACAAAAAGCATGTTTTAATGTGCTTCATAATTATATATCAATTTCATCATGTTTTAAATGGCGTAGCATCATCAAAATGCACTTGAAACGATTATTTCCCATTGACGGTAATGCAACTGAATACTTTTGACTGTCCCTGTAAAAAAACTATAAGTGCTACACACTTCATTTTGAATAGAGATCATGTTATAGTAATCGACAATAACATACAAAAATTTCAAGGCAACGCGAGTATATTTACGCGAGTTAGAGCAGGGACAGTCGCCAGACAAACCGAAGTCATAAACACTTTTCAACTAGGTTGGAAAGTCTTAAAAAAGGATACTTGCTCATCAGTTCGGTTGGCGTTATTATTTGGCGAAGTTCAGTTGCAAATTTTTCATGCATATTACAGTGTCACCAGAAATAACGTAACGCTGACTAGAAGTAACGTCACAGTTGATGATTTTGTTATTAGTCGATTCACAGAGTTTTTTTGTTTTCATTTATTGATCGTCGTTCTAATTCTAATTTTTTTAATAAAATGGCAAACAAACCGAACGTGGTTTTGGAGCTTCATCGTCAAGGAACGCGTGTGTGATAGATTGCTCGATTGCTTTAAGTGCCAAATCAATCGAGATTCAAGGAGCTTGGCTATGAAGGAGACCGACAGGAAAAAGGCAGATAAAGGACTGTGAACACTTCTAGAAACCTATATTGATTATGAAACGCGTTTCGCCGAAATCCTCAGGTGTCGATGAGAAAAATAGCGAGGCAGACAGGGATTGCTCGTGAATCGGTTCGGCTTATGGCCAAAGAGGCGCTGAGCCTTCTTCCTTACAAGCTCAAACGAGCGCAACTTCTCACCGATGAAAACAAACGAATACGGATCGAAAGATGCAAGAAGCTGCTGAAGTGAACTGCAACTGCACACTTGAAGCGGATCCTTTTTTCTGACGAAAAGTTACTCTCGGTGGAACACCCCTACAATCGTCAGAATGATCGGATTTGGTGAACAACTTCTCCAGGCAAGTCTTTCCATGGTTTCACATCGTCAAAATCCTAAATCTGTCATGGTGTGAGCAAGAGTGTGTGCAATAGGCAAAACTTCTCATTTTCATCGATTCTGGAGTCAAAATCAATAAAGATGTGTACCAAAAAGAGGTTCTTTCGGATGTGATACTTCCCTGGGTTCAAACACATTTGGGAAACGGGGTTTGGATGTTTCAGCAAGATTCCACGCCTTCTCATCGCGCGAAATCTACACAGGACTGGTGTCGGGCCAATTTTCCAAAATTCATCTTGGCTCAAGAATGGCCTCCCTACTCGTGGACCTCAACCCCTTGGATTATAGTTTGTGGTCGATTTTGGAGGCAAGGACTTGTGCCAATCCTCACAAAAGTTTGGAAGCTCTGAATCGTTTGTTGATTCGGGAATGGAAACGAATCACTCCGGCCGAGCTGCGGCCAATTGCTGAAAATTTCGCCAAACGTTTGCGTCTCTGCATCAAAGCAAAAGGAGGACACTTTGAGGCAAAGTGATTTTTTTGTTTCTCTAATACGTTGTTATTAATAAATGAAGTATTTGTTCGTGAAAAAGTTTTTTTGTTTTCATTAACTAAGTCAAATTAGACCGTTACGTTATTTCTGATCACCCTGCATTTATCTCATTCATCCAAAATTAAGCATGTAAAAGAATGAAACTGGCTGGCACAACTGTTGAAGTGACTTGAAATCAAATAGCGTTTTTCATTTTTCGATAAATGTACTACAATCTTCAGTTATAAGTGATTGCTGCTTCATGGCGACCTTTCTCGGTCTGTCGCGTCCGATAATTCGGTTCAGACCGTCAAGTATCACTAGCAATTTCTGTAAAATCCTCTGTTTTATCGAAAAATGGGAAAATTATTCTATTTCTTCGTTTCTGAATAAGAATACCTTCCAATTGTATGCGTTGACGTGTAAAAATGAACTCAGGAATGTGTCATAAATTGAGCAGTTTGGATTTGAAAACAACCTTAATAAAACATAGTATATATGAAAAGCAATATCATGAAACAAATCTTTTTTCACTTCTTTGAAAATGGAAGAACGCCGTGTTATCTACATTAAGTAAATTAAAAAGGGGGATTTGTTTATGACATTGCTTGTACCCTATGGCACTAATATTTAAGTGAATTATATTAAATAATCTTTTTTCTTTATTCCTAAAAAATATTAGAGTAATTTGAAGAATTAGTATCCCAAACTATAATTTGTTATCGCAAACAAATATTGGCCACAGGAAAAATATCACTATACAAGAAATGTCTTTAAACTACGAATTGATAAATCACTAGCTTCGTAAGCAATAGTTATAAAGTTGTCTTTGTCAGGTCGAGGTGCATGAAATTACCTCACACGTAGATATGTTTTCTATATTTTGAGGTGATTTAATATAAGCTTGTCCTGAAGAAAAACGTTTTAAAATTACTCTCAGAAGAAATCAATTTTTTAGTAGTTCTGTAGATTTTTTTAATATTGTCACCGTTTAAATTTAATATTGTTCTGTTATAGTAAAATATGCTGTCGAAGTAATTTTTAAATAAATTTATAGCTTTTAAATGTTACTGACAACTTCAAAATGTATAGTAGGAAACACAGTAATTTGCATTACTTATGGTTATTTGTGTAATAAAAAGATTCAAAATCTGTATTTGAATGTATTTATTGATGACAAGGGAACGTATTTGATGCATCTATGTAGAGCTATTAAATATATACAGCAGCCTTCATCTATATATTGAGATCCTTCAATTCTCAGTGTATCGACTTCAATCTTTCCAGTTGCATTAATGAATTGAAGAAAAAGTCGCAACACGTGAAATAATAAAAATTAATAATGATTGCTGGATGAAAAACAATACTTTAAATTAATCGCTGGTAATTATAATTAATTCTGTCTAACATACGCCAAATCCACCATAATACCATGTTGATGGTTTTAACATGATTCCAAAAATGAAATAAAGTGATCGTAAATATTATTCTGGAGATAGAATAACGCGAGCTTTAACATTAGCTTTAACAACGCTCACGTTAAGAGTTAAATAATTAACATTAATTAAATTACAAATATCTGTTGTGTGATTTCGATTTATTCTATCGCATTTTCCGCCATAATTAATATTAAATAAATTAAACATTAAATAATCCCTAGAAAATCCTATAATTAAAAGGCGGGAATTGAAGTAGACTAAAATTATCTGCGAAAGAAAACACCTAATTAATTAACTTATTGAAAATACTACACATACATAATGATAAAAAAATAAAAAAGTCTATTTACATATACACATTATTATTTACAAACAATTAAAGGAAATAAAAAGAGAAAAGTACAGGAAGAATAATCACTTCCTTTTGTACAATTAAAGTCAGCAGAGTACTGAATACACGTTCTTCATTATTGACATTCAATTCTATATTATTAAAGTAAGTCATGTTGTCGTAAGGACTGATTTTTCGATTTTACTTTAAATTTGTAGCCAGCACAGAAATTTGAATGCCTAAAGAACTGTAAAACCTGTCACCAAAAAACAGATCTGTAAAAAAAAATAAATAAATAGAGTGTTTTCAAAGATTATTTTGTTCCATTTGGTCTGATCTTTTCGTAGTTTGCAACAGATGGCAGCACTAAAAATATTATTATAAAAATCTTTCAGTTTCAGAGTCGGGGCAAACGGGTGCATAACCAGATTGTGATAGGGTGTAGCATTCTCTTGTGACCAAAATCTTTTAACAATAGTATATGTATTACTTTAAAGATTTTAAAACTTTGTATTACAAAAATCTTTCAGTTTCACAGGCGGGGCAAGCGGGTCCATAACCAGATTGTGATAAGGTGTAGCATTCCTTGTGACCAAAATCTTTTAACAATAGTATATGTATTACTTTAAAGATTTTAAAACTTTGTTTTACAAAAACATTTCAGAATTTTCAAAATATATGAATACACATAACAAGCCAAAAACTAAGAAACCTGTTATGTATAGTGTTTTATTATTATTCACGATAAATGTATTCTAACTGTCTAGCATCAAGAACCACTAACAATTTCTACCCTCAAAAATTATTTATTACTGAGGTAAAAACTAACCCTATCTTCCAATAGAAGATGAAAGATGTCCGAGTTGTATTATTTGAATTACATGTTATTTGCTAAGACCTACAGATCTTGAATGAATATAAGTACAGTCAACAGAAAAATAATAATAATAAAAAAGAGAAAACATCTCATACTTTTAATCGCTAAATTGTCGCGGAAAGATGAGAGAGGCTGATTTTAGGAAATTTGTAAAGAAAAGAGGATTGTCTTTTCTAGGTTTAATAAATTTCTTTTCATAAGTTTTTTGTAAATAAATGTTAATATCTGTGTTGTAAATAAATTAGTAATTTCAATCTCCTTATTTACCACAATCATATATGTCAATTTTATTTGTCAATCTATTATTTTCTTTTAGGTATTTATTTTAGAGTAGTCATTTACATATTTTTTTCCGCCATTTCTTATAGTATTTTAAAGGGTTTTAATTTTCATTTATTTTAATATTAATTTTAAAGCGAATTATCCATAAATAACAGGAGGTCTAAAAATCACAACGCAAATTTTAATTTAGTTGTTAATTTTAACGTGAGCGTTGTCTTAATTAATCTCTTTTGGATCGCGTTACCTGTTATTATAAATTATTTTACGACCACTTTAATTTTATTACTTACAACATAGCTGCCAACTTTTATGCTTTTTTCATGCCACTAAAATTTAATAGTAAATTTTATCTTATTAAATCACCGCAATTAGTTTATTAAGTAACACAAAAATTTCTATTAAATTTTAGTGGTAACAAAAAAGCGTAAAAGTTGGCAGCTATGTTATAAGTATTCTAAATGCTCCCAACATACTCTTTGGTGTCGGTAAATTAATGTATATTGGACAGTCTTAAGTACAATACCAGCAAAATATAAGAGTAAATATTCTACCCAGCAAGTATATACGTCATGATTGCAGGTTTATGTCTTTAAATCAACAATTTAAAAAATGTGATTGACTTAAGTACGTTACGATCCTCAGAAAAATAAGACAATTATAAATGTCAAGATTTAAACAGGTGCACTGTAAACTGAAATGTCTCAAATTCAAACACTTAAGTGTCTGAAACGGATGGTTCAAAAACAGACACTTTAAAGTGTCTTAATTTTTTAAGACGCTTCTTTGCGTCTCAGTTTCAGACATTTGAAACGTCTGAAACGTGGCCATTTTTGTCCTGTAATTTGTTGACAACAGGCAGCCATTTCTGACCACTCTTTTTTTAAAGCATAAAAGGCAGCCATTTCTGACCACTCTTTTTTTAAAGCATAAAAGGCAGCCATTTCTGACCACTCTTTTTTTTAAGCATTAAAGGCAGCCATGTTTGACCACATTGAATCCTCAATAAATGAGAAAATATTTGACCATAAAGCAGGTCTGTTTTTTTTTTTTTTTTTTTTCAGAATGAGAATCTGATTAAAGCATGGGCAAAGTGGGCAGTGACCCTGCCCCCTCCCATGATTTTAGGGGCCCTAAATTTGGAATGCATTTTTAATAAAGCTGATATTTTAAATCTATTTCGACAGTGCAATGTCTAAATAAATTTAAACTAGTAAATCTGCAGATCAGGAGCCTCAACGTCAGCTCAAGTCACTCTTTTTTAATCTCTCTTTTCATATTATTTAGCATCTTACAATCCGCAATTTAATTTTTTTATATTACATACATATTTATAGGCATATACAATTCTTTGGAGGTTTCAGAAATTAGAAACGTTAAATTAAACACGGTTTATGCAATGATATTCTGAAATTCGTATGAACTTCTTGTTCATGCAACTTTTTAGATTTAAAAAAAAAAACTTGTATTAAAATAAATCCTTCATTTATGTCAATAGAATACAAAAATAATTTATTTTGCTAATAAATTATTGGAACAAAATAGTGCGAGTTACTTTTATTATTTTTATCTTCTTCGAAATATCGTTTCTAGGCAACTGATAAATTAAAGAGCAAAGTAAAAAGAAATGCATTTTAAAATTTGTAAAAAACATGAAAATAAAAGTTTTATATTTCCGGAACAGATGCAACAAAATTTCCAATCATTTAAACAATTAATATCTCAATTCTAATAAATGTATCGGCAATTTTTCAAAATTATTGGATATATTTAAAACCTCCATATCTAAAATCAACATCCATAATTTTATGTTGAAATCCATTATTCAAATATGCGATTTCCATTTCACTTAAAAATGAAATTTGAAAATCGTCTGCAGTCCCATAGGGAAGCATTATGACCTAAAAAGAAATGTTCTATATTTTTCGAACGAATGAACCAAATGTAACTAAAAACTATACAGCTAATTCCGGGTACCTCACCAACATACCTACCAAAAATCAACCTAATCGGATCATTTTTACGGCAGTTATCGCGGAACAGACAGACAAACAGACAAACAGACAAACAAACAGACAAACAGACGGAAACCAAAAACTTTTCGGGCCTCAACAGTAAGCCTTCACTGACGTTTCGGCAAATATCAGCTTTACAAAAATTGCATACCAAATTTGGGGCCCCCAAAATAATGGGAGGGAAAAGGATCACGGCCAACTTTGCCCATGCTTTAATCAGATTCTGCTTCTGGAAGAAACCCAGACATGCTTTATGGTTAAATATTTTCAAAAAGAAAATAAATTAAAAATCCAATTTTTTTTTATTATTATTATCCGTTTTTTTACACCCACATAGGGTGACACCCCCCCCCCCCCTCTTATTGACACCTAACCAGTAACTGACACTTCAGTAGAAATCTAACTCAAATAAGTATTTTCTTGTATAATTCTGAAAAGTAATGTCATCTAGTGGTAACTTATTTGTCTTAACTGGTATAACTTATTTTTCAGCTAATGGTTTTTCAAAAAAGGGATAGTGTCCGTTACTGGAGATATTGACCATATTTATGAAAAAAAATGAATTTTTAGTAATAAAAATCCTAATTTTTTCAAACTTTTGTCAAGAATAATTGTTTAATGTATCAAAAACAAAGATAAGTATAAACTAGATTTAAAAGTTTGTAACAGTGATTTGAAGAAGAAAAAATCCTTAAAGTGTCAGTTACTGGGGGTTTCCCGCTATATAAAAAAAATACTTTGTGGGGGAAAAAAAATCTAAAAATATTTTTAAAAAACTACTTTGCGGGGGGAAAAAATCTAAAAACATTTTTTCTATTAATATCACATTATTGTTTTTTAAATTTAACTCTAAATTAAAAAAATATAATAATTATATGAAATACACAGAGCAAGAATAATTATATCGTTACCTTTTCAAAGTATTATATATCAGCATTGTTACCAATCAGTACGCATTACTGGCATTAGATGTCTGGAATATTAGATTACAACTGCGTTTTAAGAACTTTTTTATTTAGAAAACAAATCCACTTAAAAGAGTGTCTGGTCTAAATATGCATTTTATATATACGTACCTATCTCCTTTTTCACCCTTCATATTATTTTGATTTCTTTTTACGCATGATATTATTCAACTTGATTTTATAAATATTTTTAGCGCATATTGGATTGATTACACAAATTTTTATACTTCATTCAATATTTTCAATAATTTAAACATGTTATTGAGATGGAATACAGGATATATATGAAAGTAGTTTTGTATTTTCAAACAATTTTTCACAAGGATTATTAAAAAAAATAGTATTGTCTTGCAGGTGAATTCTATAGGAGGGATAATTTCCAATTGGAAAAAGAAACTTTATTTATAAAATATTCAGAAAGTCATGGTAACTTTATTTTAATACTTTCATGATTTCTTTTCATGTTCTATATCCCCCATCTGAAGTAAAAAATGGAACATTTCTCATACATAAACTTAAATTTGATAATATATAAACATTTACTTTGATAATATACTCTGAATTTTTAAATGAGACTTGTCACTAAAAATGTAAATTCATATATAAAATTATATCAATCATACAAAGTAACTGGAAATTGTAAGAACAATATCATATAAGAATTATAATGTTTTTTTTATATTGCCATATGAGCAATACTTTATCAATTTTGAACAGATGATAATCACACGAGCTATTTAGCTATTAGTAAAAAATAGATAAACATTCTTTTTTAATAACCAGTAGTAAAAATTACTTCTAGTTTCCAAACCTCTTTTGCCTTTAATATACATCTTACAAATATCTAATCTCTGTTTTTGCATTTTTCATGTAAATGGATGCAAATAAACTTATAAAAAATATATACAGCCAGTTTTAAGTTAAAATATAGTTGCGTAAGTAAATATATAAAATTCTAGATTTTCTTCCAATTTCCATTTTAAATATCCAAACACTTTTTTACCAAAAATAATTAAAAAAAATCAATATTATATTTAATTTTCATTTTGTCAAGTTTTGTATAATATAAACCAAAAATTTTAAGCACAAAATAAAAATAAATAATGATTTATATCTTAATTTATTATACAAAAAAATCAAACTATAGCTGTAAAAGTATGTATTGTTTTTTTAAGTCACAACGATTTGTTTCTTTTTAATTATCATTTATATAGTTTATAGGACATATATATGATATTACTATGCAACCTTTTTTTTTTTTTCAAACCATGATAGTATTATGTGGAACTTAATTTGAAAAGTTTTTCAGAATTAGGCTTAATAACAATTTTAAATGAAGAATACAAAGCAATACTATGATTCAAGCATTAATCATATTATTAACTATATAAAATTTGTATTTATGAAGTGAAGGTCTAAAGAAATATTATGAAAATTCATTAAGATTGAAAATGATATGCATTTATTGAAAATCAGAAGAATAAGAAATGAGCACACAAAATTTTTTAACAGAAAAAATATTTATTTGAAAAAAAAAACGCAAATATGAAAAATTCAAATTACTCTAATGAAAATAATTTAAATAATAAATAAATGTTTCATATGTAAAAAAAAGTTCGGAAAAAGTTCTATTCGAAATCCACAATTATCTTTCTATGCGAGCTTACCTTTAAGAAAACATGTCCAAAAACTGTACCGGTAAATCCAATTGCATGCAAATATTCACAAATCACAATTTTAAACCCATTTATAGAAATATGTATGTGATGTATTCAAAATACACATATTCTTGCACTTTATTTCTATAAGCTTGATACTGTTCTTCTTTAAATATTCAATTGCATAACGGTAACTGCACAATATATCAAAGTATTATATTGACACTTGTTTATATCCAACTGAAAAAAATTTCACAATTCTTTATTTATTTTAAAAGGGCGTTCCAAGCACACATACATTAAGGATAAGCAATTATCCTTAAATTCAATTTCGAAACTGCAATAAAAACATTCAGTCTAAATTTGTAAAACGAAAAGCACGAGCATTTAAAAGGAAGATAATCCTCACAATAACACTAAAAGAACCAGTTGCTTTAAATATAGTTAAAAGTATAGTATAAAGTACGCGTTTGATTCTTCACAAAAGAAATCATACTGTATCAGCATTTTTTTTTTCATTAATGACGTGTGTAATCCAGTCACAGTTATTGACTCACTCTCGATTTAAAAGTGAAGAGATAAACTAATAAAAGTTTTTATCAGCGGGAAATAAATGAGCTGTTTTGGAAATAGCCGTTGCACGTCAAAATTAAAATAAACAAACCAACGAACACGAAAAAAACATGGCGGCCTAGGTATGTTGTGTTAGCTTAGAGCCCTGTTAACATCTTTTTTTATTGCGTTTTGCTTTCTTCCTTCGTATTTATTTTTTTCGTAGTACTGCTATTCTTCTGCACTTTGTCCGTGTTTATTTTGTGTGCTCACAAACTTTCTTTTTTCTTCTTGCTGGCTTTGAATGTCACTACATCGCTAAGCCTTGCTTGAGTCATTCTCATTCGGTCACGATGGCTGATGAATCCCATTTCGTCTCCGACGTCCCTCACTCTGAACTCCTCAAGTACGCCAAAATAAAGGGTTTAAAGAAGATTACTCTCTTCTTTGAAGGCACCAATGGAACCATCCCCAGCTCTCACCCCAAATAGCTTAAATCAGACCTTATAACTAAAGCCAATGGTCCCCTTAATATTGATTTCTTAAAAATTACCAGAAACGGCAGCATCCTTATCACCATTTGCGACATCGATACGGCAGACAGACTCCTTAATATAAATAAAATCCTTGATATTCCTGTCAAAGCCAAACTATCCATGGAATCGATTACTACCAAATTTTTGTTGTTCAATGTCCTTTAAATTTGTCCTTTAAATTGTGTGTGTCCTTTATATTGTGTATATTTGTCCTATATATGTGTCCTTTAAATTTAAACCTCAACTTCTCGTACGGTTCTTGTCACCATGCTTGGTACTAATCTGCCAGATTCTGTTAACCTCTGGTACGAACACCATCGGATCAGCATGTTCAACGACAAACCCAGATGATGTAGGCTATTCAGAGTTGTATTTGGCCGCTCGTATTAAGTACAAAAAGAATGTAAAATCTGCAAAGCAAGCTTCTTGGCAGGATTTTTGTGAAAAATCATCGAATGTTTTCGGCAGTGCATATAAATATATTTCGGGGGAAAAACTTAGTCATACAGACCTTATCTTCACGACAATGGTGAACTCAGAAGTTTTTGATACATTTGATAACGTGGCAGAGGACCTGATGGATGAACATTTTGGAATCCGTAGGATACCGGATGACATCTTTGAATATACTCCAAACAAAGATTTTGGGGATTCTTCAGAATTGAACATTTTTAATCTGAGAGAACTGAAGTACGCTATTTCACAGCAGGGTGTGAATAAAGCACCGGGTCACGATGATTTGGATGCGTTAGTAATTAAAAATCTTTGTACATCATTTTCTAACCTTATGCTGACTTTATATAATAAATGTTATTTATTGGGTTATTTCCCGGATTTTGGAAAAAAGGAATTGCTATATTCTTCAGGAAAAGGAATCGTGACCCTCGCCTGCCACGCTCGTATCGTCCAATTACTCTTTTATCAATTATGGGAAAGGTTTATGAAAGGTTATTAAAAATGAGAATTCTCACTAGGCTGGAACATAGTCAATTTCTACATGATGCGCAACATGGTTTTAGAGAGTCTCATAGTACAGTAACAGCAATGCTAGACCTTAAGGGTAGGGTTAAAGAAATTTTACGTTCAAGTAAGTACTGTGCAGCTGTATCTTTAGATATCGAGGGCGCTTTTGATGCTATGGCCTGGAGAACATTGGTTATTATTATTGATGATTTGCCGTTGGAAGACAATTTAAAATCTGCCCTCAAGAACTATATTAGTAATAGGAGAATTGGTTTTAGGTTTTCATCATGTATTAAATGGTTTACGGCATACAAGGGGTGCCCTCAGGGGTCCTGCTTGGGTCCCTTTTTGTGGACAATCGTAGCTGATAGAATTTTAAAATTATATACAGCTCAATATAGTATGATAGTTTCATACGCAGATGATTTTATTGTTTTAGACGGTGCGAATACTAGAGCACAATTGGAGACATCGATCAATGTAAAACTTGATTTGTTTAATAATATCTGCGAGCAACTACATCTTACGTTAAGCCCAAACAAGTCACTTGCAATGTTATTTGTCCTTTTTGTGTTAGAAAATCGTAGACCGATATTTAAATTACAGGAACAATCAGTTCCAGTGCGTGATAATATTACTTATCTGGGATTGAAACTAGACTCGAAGTTTAACTGGTTAGAGCATCTTGACAGTGTACGTGAAAAAATTTCCTCATTTACATTAAACATGAAGAAAACAGGCCGTCAAGATAAAGGAATGTCGGTGTTCATTTTGAAGTCTTGGTATAAAATAGTCATTGCTAAACAAATATCGTATGGCGACGAGGCATGGTTTCAGGATCTTCGAGTTCACGCACTACGGAGGCTGAGTTCCTGTCAAAGACTGGGTTTACTTTCAGTGCTCAGACAATACAAATCAATTTCCACAGACGCGTTGTGTGTTCTTTGTGGAGTGCCTCCAATCGAGATTGAATTAAAGACTTTGGCGAAAAAGTATCAAGTTCTATCAGGGCAATCAGTGATCGAGTTAAATGGTGAGCGGAACAAAAGTTCAGATATTATGCCAAAGATACCATCTTATAGGTTTCCTAATTATTACAGATTAAACAACTTACAAATCTTGCCTCCTACTCGTAAATTTGAAATGGATGCTGAAAAATTGATAATTTTTACAGACGGTTCAAAAATGGACCAGAGAGTATCATCTGCTTTTACTGTGCATTTTGGAGATGAATTTATCTATGACTATAAAGTTAAACTTAGATCAAGAAACTCTGTATATCAAGCAGAATTGGTGGCTATCAGATATGCCATCTCCTGGTTCATTAACTCGGATTTCAACGAAGCTGTGATCTATACGGACAGTCTATCTTCTGTATATGCTTTACAAATGGTTTTTCCGGGTAATTCGGTAATTTTGGACATTTATACACTTCTAACTGATAATCCAGAGAAATTTCTTGAGTTTGGATGGATTAAGGCACATGCGGGCCTCTTGGGTAACGAGAGAGCCGATTTAATGGCAAAGGATGCAATCCTTCAAGACAGTGCGGACATTGTGTCTGTGGTCCCTTACCCACGTTTTCTACTGAATGTTTATTGCCGTGATCAAAGTATGGCTTTATGGCAAACTGCGTGGACCTTATCTGATAAAGGAAGGGAGACCTTTAAATTTGTAAATAAAGTAGATACGCAATTTTCCTGCAATAGCTGTATTATTACTTATTTTCTATCTGGTCATGGGAGTTTTCAAACATTTTTACACAAGATCAAAAAGAAAACTACGGACATTTGTGACTGTGGGGACGTGGGCTCACCAACTCACTATCTATTTTCCAAGTGTCCTTTGATGCCTGGCTGCTTCTACTTTGACAGAGATAGGACCTTACGTTGGAACACTATTAGGGTCCTTTTTGCCCGTGCAAATTACAAAAAACTTTGTGATATCTATAATGTTCTCAACTCACTTTATTCATTTATTAAGTATCAATTTTGATCTTTGATTTATTCATGGTAAGACTGAAAAGTTATTATGGCGAGCTGGACTTTCTTTTAAAACAAGAACTTAGTGTTTAGGTGGAAATGGTGACTGTGCAATGTTAACTGTATGTCTCGTCGATTACAACAGGAACTACTGTGGTACTCGTATAATGCATTACAGTATATGGCATTTACAGTGACTTACTGTGATTTCTGAGATCATCAATCTGACTTATTGTGATTTTTGACGTTTCAGTAAATGTTGCATTACGAACGTTTTAACACTGACTTGTATTTGTGTTTAGTTGGTATGGGGACTCTTGGTACTCTGGACTCTCTGGGACTTTGATTCATGGACTGCTTCTTTGAGTTTTCTGACTCACCATTGCATCTTTCTTGTGGTTTGTCTTAAGTTAACTTTTGCAACTTTTGTAATATTATAGTTGTGGTAACATTGTTATATATTACTTTTAAATACTCTGTAGTATGCTTAATTTTAGTGGTTACCTAGGCTAGTGTGACTGTTGTAACCTTAACGGTCCTAAAAAGTTGTATATATTTTTAGGTGTACTTAGTCAGTAATTGTTTTCCTTTGACTTCTGTAACATTAGTGGTAGAGTTATTTTGTTAATTTTATTAGGTGCATTTAGTTAGTAATTATTTTCAACCTCAGTAACCCTATCGGTCGTTAAAACTTGTTTCAGTTATAACTTATTATTTGATTTACGTTGTATTCTTGAGCAGTAGCTCGTCTGGCTTTGGTTAGTTATTGCTCGTTGTCTTCCTGGCTGGTTCCTTGGGAGGTGGCTTTGTTGGTGGTTGTGGGGAACTCTCAGCTGGAGCAAGTTATACCTTTGTCTAACGGTTGGTGCTCCAGTCTGGTGATCTTGTTCAATGTCCACCACTCCACAACCTGCACCGACATCAAAGAGGAACTCGAAAAAAATTATGTATTTGCTTTTGAAATCAGGCGCTTCCTCAAATTCACTAATAGGATCCCAACCCCTACTGGTACGGTTCTTGTCACCATGGTTGGTAATAACCTGCCTGATTCTGTTAACCTCTGGTACGAACACCATCGGATCAGCATGTTCAACGACAAACCCAGACAGTGTGGCAGATGCTGTAAATTCACTCATAGCAACAAAAGCTGTCACCAACACATTGTCTGCAATAAGAGTGGTGAGGAATATGATTCTTCCTCCTGCTCCAATAACACCCTCAAATGTGCCAACTGCAACGCCTCTTACCAGGCGGATGACAAATCCTGCCCTTCCTACCTTAAAGAACAGGAAATTTTAAAATTTAAGTGCTATAACCATGTTTCACTGGGGGGGAAGCTAGGAGAAGATTCATGGAAAATGAAAGAAAACTCTCTCCTAACTTGAAATCTTTTGCTGAGGCCACCCAAGACGGAGACACCAAGTTATATGCTACAAAAAAGGATCTTGAACTCCTCAGCAAAGAATTTGCAACACGTTTTGAAGAGCTCTCTAAATCACTTCTCATCACTCTTACATACAATCTTAACCAAATAGCAGAATCCATTACCGAAAAAATGTTCACCAACATATCACAATTCACATCATCTCTCTCAACTATAAACTCCAAACCTTTAGCTGACAACAACAAAAATGAAACAAATCAAGAAATGATAATTAAAACTACCAAAACCTCAGCTGTCAATAACGAAAGTGAAATAAATCCAGAAATGATAGATAATACTCCCAAAACCCACACTTCCAACCCTTCCAATGAAGATCAGCATACCCAGCATCAGACAGATCAAGAACATAATAGCAAGTCCAGTCTCAGAAGCAATAAAAACAATAATCGTAAATTGTATAAGTAAGCATGCTCTATCTCCTTCACTCTTTTCCTCTTGCCTCTCCTTGGTTTGTCCCTTCTCTTCGCTCTTTCTTTACCCCTTTCTCTGCTCCTTCTTCCCTTCATATGAGTGGTACCTTTCCTTATTAGTTGGAATGCTCGCAGCATCAGGGCCAAATACCACTGGCTTGGCAATGGCTTCTTCTTTAACTCCTCAATTCTCTGCATCCAAGAATCATTTCTCTCCCCTAGCATGTCTCTTTCTATCCCTGGAAAATTCGTCTTTCGTTCTGACCATGACAATCGTGGTGGGGGCCTCCTCACTGCCGTTAACTCGTCTTTTCCTTCCTCTATTGTGCTTCTCTCCCTTTCATCTGTCCCTGTTGAGGTTCTTGCTGTTAAAATTCGTTTTAAAAAAATTGGATCACCATCATTAATGTGTACTCTCCTCATGGTTCCTTTTATCATCAACTCATGACGGATATCATCTCCCAAGTTTCTCCCCCCTTCATCATTGCTGGTGATCTTAACCTCAACATCCTCAAGGATGGTCCCAATGGACTCAGCTGCGTCAACTCCTCCATCGAATGGTACTCTGTCAACGATCTCTTCCTTCTCAACTCACATTCGCCTACCCGATTCCAGCCCAACAGCTCTCCTTCTCTCTTGGATGTGATCCTAGTTTTCCCCGATCTGGTGCCTTCTCTGGAATATTCCATTCATGCCGATACTTTTGACTCTGACCACTGTCCTGTCATTGCCCACTTTCTGGGCCCTTTTAGCCTGTCGCACGAAAAACTTGTTAAAAGCAAGTGCAATTGGGCCAATGTCTACTCCGATGGCAATGCTGCTCTTGACCACAGTGACACTGTCAACTTCACCGAATTGGCTTCCACCTGCACCTCCTCTGGCATCTCCATACACTCACATACCTTCATTTGTGAGCATAAAAATAATCCTCCTTGGTGGAACAGTAAATGTAGCTGGCTCTTAGGCCAAAAAAGAAGGTTCCTTCGTCAAGCCAAAGCACACTGTTCCAAAGATTTTTGGCTAGAGCAGAAGAAATTTGCTTCTAAGCTGAAAAGAGAAATTAAAACCTCCATCAGGAATTACTGAGACCAGCTCTACCGCAACTGTGCTAACAATAAAGACATCTACAAAATCATTAAAAAAATTGGTAACAATCAACACCTCTCATCTAACAATATCCTCCATCACAATGACTCTAACATCTCTATCATTAAAAATCAAGCCCATCTTTTTCTGAACTTTTTTGAAAAATCTGATGTCCACCACGAAAACATTCCTTTTGATCTTAGTAGCCAAAATGAAATCATGAACTCCCCAATCTCAGACGATGAATTCAACACCTCTATCAACAATAGTAAAACTACCTCTCCAGGTGAAGACAGCATTTCTATCCACATTCTTAAAAATTTAACTAACGCTAACAAGAAAAAAATCATCAATGAATACAACAATATTTTCAACACCAGTTCCGTCCCTAACAACTGTAAATCTGCTATCATAATCCCTATTCTTAAACCTGGCAAAAATCATCAGCTTGTTTCTTCCTACCGCCCTATTACCCTCACTTCTGTTTAATGTAAAATTTTTGAACGCATCCTCCTGAACAGGTTAATTCCTTGGATCTCAACCCATAACATCTTTAACATTAATCATGGCAGCTTCCTCCCAAACAGAGATTGTCAAACCACCATCGCAACCCTCTACAATGATATCCACACTGAGAGCTGAGAACAAATTATTTTTTCTGGTTAACCTAGACATCAAATCTGCCTTTTACTCTGTCTGGATCGACGGCCTTATTTATAAGTCAGCCAGTGTTGGGATCAATGGAAAAATTGGTCTTTGGATCACCAACTGGTTGTGTAGGCGGCGCATCAAAATCCGTTGGAAAGGCTTCATCTCCCCCGATGCCTTCGTAAACATCGGCCTACCACAAGGTAGCGTCCTGTCGCCTTTCCTCTTCATGCTGTAACTTCATGACCTTTTTGAAATCCTAGACCCTGATGTTAAAATCCTCATCTATGCTGACGACATAGTAATTTATGTGAAGGGGGATAACCCCATCCGTACCATCAACAAACTTCAAGAAAATATTGACAGAGTTACCAAGTGGATGCATTTTCGGAAACTGAGTCTCTCACCAGATAAATGCTCCTCCATCAATTTCTCTAGACAACGTCAAGAGATCAAACCCATCATGGTACAGGGATTCGAGCTCGACTGGCTCAACAATATTAAATTTCTGGGCATCTATTTCACCAAATCTCTGTCTCTCAATATGCAGATCACTTACCTCAAACATAAAACCTTTAAACGCCTCAACCTCATCAAAGTAATTTCTAGTAATAGCAGAGGTTCCAGTAGTCACCACCCCTTTAAAATCGTGAATTCTCTGCTGAGAAGCCTCATCGATTACTCTTGCTTTCTCTATATGTATCTCCCTGCTTCTTCTGATAATTCCCTGGAAACAATCTATAATGCTGCCCTTCTTCTTGCCTCAGGTCTTCCCAAATGGACTCCCATCCCTGTCCTTCGGAGAGAAGCTAACCACCCTTCCATCCGCATTCGCATCAAATCTCTTACGTATCGCTTCCTGATCCGTCATATTGCTTCTCATGCCCACTTTTCTCTAGGTAGCATCATTCTCCATAGGCCTTCCTTCTCTGATTTCTTCTACCCTCTCATCAACCACTGCCATGACGATATGTTACAAGAATCTGGGTTTGCCGCTTCTCAAATCATTGGAGCCCATTGGTTCGGTCATTCCTTTTCAGACATCATCATCACTCAAGACCTTCCTTTCCAAGATACTAACCTCCCAGACCAGGCTGCTAATAACCTCTGGAACGCATATAAGCACGATAATTTTTTTAACCACACTATTATTGCCACTGATACCTCTAATGATGAAAATAAGGTCTCCTTCGATGCTATTAACCACAACAACAATTCCAGCATTGCATGTTTTTCACACACCTACAATTCGATCTTCACTGCGGAAGCTCTGACTATATCCTTAGCCCTTAAATCCTTCACCAGCAACTACACTGATTATGTCATCCTCTCTGACAGTCTGTCTGTCCTCAAAGCTCTTAAACATATCAATAGTATATCTCAACATACCATTCACTCCATCAACAACAGAATTTTTAATGTCATCCCCAAAGTTAAATCTCTTCTCTTGATTTGGTGTCCTGCCCATCGCGGTATTGCATCTAACGAAAAGGCTGTCTATTGTGCATGGTCCTTTCACCATCCAAAACAACTCAATTAGCGCAGAAGACCTTAAACACCTGTTCAAAACCAACTCCAGCATTGAAGCTGACTACGACTGGCTACATAGTCACTACTCTTGTCGATACAGTAATTTTGACATCAGCACCCAATCTTATAGAAAATGCATCCCCAACAGGCATAGTGATGTCACCATTGCTAGATGGAGAACTGGAATGATTTCTTGCAACGAAACTCTCCACAAACTGAATTTAAGTCCTACTCCCCTCTGCAATTCTTGTCATATGATTGACACTCCCCACCATAAGCTCCTGTCCTGTGCTAAATCCCATCTTCCAAGAATTCACCTGCTTATTATTCTAAAATCTCCTCCAGACATCTCATACAATAATCTAATCAGCTTGGCTATGTACTCCTGCCGCAATGCTCAAGCTTTATCTAACTTCACCCTTTATTGCACGTAACTCCCCGCATAGCATGCACAGTCACAGTGACGCCATTGTGACGTCACTGTGAGTCACGTACGTCACGTCACATCTGTGACCAAAATGACACCACTTTGTAACGTCACACTGTGATCAAAATGTGAACGTCTTGAAGATCTAAAGAAAACTTAAAATAAACTTTAGAACATCTTATGGCATGAAGAAAATTACTTTTTGACAGCTTTAAAAAATTTTGTGACGTTGCAATGACGTCACTGCAAGTCACATAAGTCACGTAAAACCTATGACCAAAATGCCAACACTCTGTGACTTCACGGTGTGATCGGAGAGAGAATTTGGAAAAAAACTCATAAAATATAGAATTGAATTA
Source organism: Maratus michaelseni (assembly GCA_963931845.1). Taxonomy (NCBI): domain Eukaryota; kingdom Metazoa; phylum Arthropoda; class Arachnida; order Araneae; family Salticidae; genus Maratus; species Maratus michaelseni. The sequence continues at coordinate 428,926,962 of OZ007586.1, forward strand.
TGTCATGTACCTAAATCATTAATAAAAACATTGTCACACATTATTTAAATATATTGTATTTCCAAAATAAAATAATAAATAAATATTTGTCTACATATATGAGGCAGATATTTTTTTACAATTTTCATTGCCATTTTCATGAAATTTAACAAAATATACTATATAATACACAGGTAAAAATCCTTAAATAGAAATTTAGTAACGTAGGAAAGTTTTGGCGGAAAGTAATTCAGAAATAGATCTCCCATTCTAATAAAACTGTTAGCGATTTAGAGATTTGTTAGCATTTTAAATACAAATATTTAATTTTTTTTCCTACCACCGCATAGAACTCATTTGCTAATATTGTGATACTAAAAATATTTTTAAAATCTCCAATCTCTTATTATTTTGAGGGGCCACTCAACCCAATCATCAGCTTTCTGTTTAAAAAGTGAAGACACCATTTTTGCGAGTTCGACATCGGGGGTGCTCGGGGTGACCGTCGAACACGTTCAAGATTTTTCTTGTACTGAATATTTAAGGTGGTTCTCAACTGACCTGCTCCACAACGCGAAGCTTTCTGACATAATTTCTGACTCATTTTTAAACGCAAAGGCATAAAATGGGCAGGACTGACTATGGAAGCAATTTGGAATCGAAATGAGTTTTCCATTTTTTGATAAATAAATTACTTATCGAGTTATAAGCAATTCGTGTCACGTGACGACTGGTTTTTCTCTTTTCTTTCCCTGTTACGTCGGGTATTTGGTTCAAAACGCTGACTTCGACATTCTTTTCTGAAAGATCTTCTGATTTTACTAAAAAATGGAAAACGTCTTTCAATTACAGAGTTTCTGAATAAAAACAAAAGCCAATTTCATGCGTTTCCGAACAAAAACGAATTAAAAATATGTCATAAAGTATATGTCATTCCTATAGCAATTTATTCCAAAACTGGTCAGTGCTTAATAAGATATCACCTCTGTTAAATATATTGCTCTTTTCAATAGAGTGTAAAAAATGAAAAAATCGTATTTAGGAAATCTGATTGCAGAATAGTATTTATATTTATGTCGTAATTATTTTATAAAGACTATTAAATCCATTTTTATTTAACATTTATGTTTACTTTGGACACCTAAAACAAATGCAACTGATTAAAAAATATATAAAAATTTAAATTTTCACAGCTTATTTCCAAGAATATTAAACTCTCTCATATAAAAACAGAATATTATAGTTTTATTAGAAGTTATTTGTCAGCCATATAAACTATAAAGCATTTGAAATGTCTTTATTTAACTGTTTTCTTTCTATTATTTTTCTGGAAACACCTGCTAGATGTTACTTTGTGCTAAACATTACTGCGCAGATTATGATCGCAGATGTTGAGGGCAGACGATTATTTTCATCGGCGGATTAGAGTGTGTGGTGTTCTTTTAAGTTTGTGGAAGTATATTGTGGAATTTATACCGTGAAAGTAAATTAACGTTTTAAAGTGAATCATCCATTTTAACCTATCCTTATGTCTAGCTGGGTGCGTTATTAAGGTCTGCGTGATATTTGATATCTCAGATCTATGAACACACCTAAGCTGGACACTTTGAAAATTAAAGCAGTGGATTTGAGACTCATTTTTCAATGAAAAGGAAGCAGTCAACGACCATTAAAACTTAATCCCTAGAACTGGTGGTTTTACTTATAGATTAGCAGGTAACTTTTAATGTCTTCGCAGTTTTGTTAATAGTGCATATTTAGTAATGGTACATTAATAGTGCATTATTTAAATGTTAAGATGTTTAAATCTTTTTTTTTTTAATCACTTGTATAAAATTTTATCTTTAATGTTTTAAATCGTTTTAAATAGAGAGTTTGGAAAAAAGCTTAAAGTATTTACTAACAATATATATTCTAAATGTAAAGTGTTATTTATAACGAGGAATGTATTTATATTTTGCGTTTCTCAGTTCAATTTTCATAGTTATTCATTGTAATTAAAAACATTGCAATTTTTAAAACTATTAATATTTGATTTACAATTTGAAAATTTCTTAGCTAGTGGAGGTTTTGAGAAATAATTTTCTGGTATATTTGAAATAATTGCGACAATTTAACTCATTACAAATTTAGTTGTCAAGATATGTCAATATTAGGTGCACAAAAATAATGAATATTGATGAAACAATAAAACAGCTATTCAGTTAAGGTAATTTTTCCAGTTATGTTATCGAATTTTTTCTATAGTAAAAATTTATATTTAAGCTCTGCATTTAGTATTCTATCAAAAACTATAAATAAAATAATTTGTGAAGAAAAAAAAATATTTTTTTTTTCTTTGCGTTTATGATCCGAAGTTTTAAATTTCATTTGCGTCGAAAAATGTTTTATTGCTTGATACAATGTTTATTATTTAATAATATCGCACAATAGGTAGATCTATTATTTAAATGGATTCCTAATATAAATTTTTCACAATGCTTATTTAAAAATCTATACTTTTATTTTCATTAAATTTGTAATCAAATCCAAAATAACTAATTTCTGAATTCATTTTGTTTCGGAAACACATGAAATTGGCAGGTGTTCTTATTCAGAATATATGTAATAGAATGGCATTTTCCATTTTTGACAAAAGATGTTTCAGAAAACACTATCAAAGTCGGTGTTTTGAACCGAATTTCCAACGCGCAGCGTCAGAAACGGAAAAAACGTGACCAAAATTGCTCTTAAGCATTTCATTTATCTAAAAATGGAAAACGCTATTCATTCCAAATCGCTTTAATAATCAGGCATGCAAGTGCAAAGCGTTTAAAAATTTGTTCATAAATGTGTCAGAAAGTTTCGTGATACTGAACGAGGGGAAATATGGCAAAGTATACACATTTAAAAACTTCAATACTTAAAAGCAAAATAGCATAGTTTTAATTATTGTCAACATTTTTGGTGGTTACATAAAACAAATGGAAGTCGAAGTTATTTTTAAAACTGGTTATTTGCACAATAGAATTTCATATTATTGAAATATTTAATTTTATTATAATTTTTAATGGATTCATCTATTATTTTTATATTAGTATGCGTTTTTTACATTTATAATTTTCTTGTTTAACGGCTACATTAGCCGGTTTCCCAATCAGATGCAAAGTCTTAATTTGAATACGAGTTGCATAAAAAAAATTATTGCCGATCTAATCCTTATCGTCGATCTTATCCGTATTTGGTGAAATCTTGTTATCCGAATCTATGCGAAATCATTTATCAGGTTCGGTCGGGTTATGGGCCTACAGAATTTTTGTTGTTGTTGTTGTTGGGTTAGGGTAAGATTACGGGTTGAATGTAAATATAGTTTCAGTCAACCATCATTCATGTTCAAGTAGACATTCAATCATGTTCAAGAAGTATATAACCGGATTCGTGCATGACTCTAGATCCGAGCCGACATCAGAAATTGTATCGTAACACAATTTCTGATAAAATCTGGTTACTTGGTCGTATGCAAGATTCTATTCTGAACAAGACTTACCGTAAAACCATTATACCCGACTCGGGTCAGATCGGGTTCACGAAAATCAGGTCACACGACAACTAATCCAAATCTATTCTGTAGCCAAACAAATCCAAAAAGATCGATCCGAAGTTTCTGGATTGTATTCGGGTAAAATCTGGTCACCCGACCCGGTGCAGTGTCGTCACAAACGTCACAAACTTGAACCATAAAAAAAATTTGATCCGAACAATCCGTATAGGATTCGGGTAAAATCTGGTCACCCTGTCTGATGCAGATTCGTCACATTTTTCACATTGAAGTCGCACGGTGACTTCACAAATTAGTCACATTGTGAGGTCACAGAAAGCCTTGAAAACGGCCATAACGACCTCGCATTTACATCACAGTGACTTCACATCGACGTCACGTGACGTCACGACGACTGTCACAAAGTCACAGTGTGACTTCACAGTGACGTCGCCGTGATGTCACCATGCCTTACGGGTCCCTACTTGTCTTCTTGTGTCCTTCGCTTTGTGTTGCTGACTACTACTTCACTTTGTTTTTCACCGCTGCCTTCTCTGCAAAATTATTGCTGTTTCATTGTATGTTATGCATCAACTGTTCCCATTCTCACCTTTCTTCTTTTTAGAGATAAAGCCGGCCCCTGGCTGTAGCAAAGATCTCGAGATAACCTATTCAAGAACTCAAGAACAAACCAACACATTTGAAAACCTGTTTTCGATTGCCGTGTTTTAATTGACTGACACGTAATGTTTTCAGGATACGTTTTATAATTACCTTGTATTTAAATCTGATATTTAAATAAAAGAAACGTTATAAATTTAAAATCCCAGCAAAATTTTGCACTTTTCATTCCGTTACTGTTTGTTATCGAATTGTAAAATAGTAATGTACAAAGATGTGCGCACGCAGGATTTTCATTAAGAGGAAGTGACGTAGCATATGGCGGGGAGGGGGTAAAAGGTGTGATTGACCGGTCAAAAAAATTTGACAGGCTCCATAGAATGGTTGCTTAACAAATTATAGCATAAATTTATAATAGTTACTAAGAAACAGGTGCAATATTCCGAATCACCTCGGACGCACAAAATAAACTCTACACCAGGGACGGCGAACCTTTTCACATCCGCGTGCCAAATATATTCAAAAAAGATTTTATGTGAACATGATGTGCCACCCTCCCCCCCTCCTCCTCGCCATTCCGCTCCACCTAAAAAAAATTGGTTCAAAATTACTTGATTTTTTATTTATTAGGATTTAAAAATATGTAGGTAATATATATAAAGTAATAATTATAGTGACAAATATATCTGGCAAGTGACTTCTATTTAACCCTTTGATTACGGGGTTTGGACATATGTTGTCCCAGCGACTATTTCTTTATTCTATTTGCACTACTTTTTGAAAACTAATGTCTGCCATATACTTATACTTAGATACCTTCAAGAGAAATCTATCACAGAGAAATTCTTTTCTGACTTGTGGTACGAGTGAATATGAAAATAGTCGCCAGTCCTAGGCCGTAATGAACAGGTTAAGTGTTTCATGAGATTCGTATCCAAAAATAATGACTTGCAGACGTAGATAAACAGGACAATTGTCAAAATGGCAAATTTTATACTAACAAGGAGACCGCCACACATGATGCGCACAGATTTTGATGATTTTAAAGTATGTTGTAGGGGTCATACCTGTGTAACTATTCAGGTCAAACGTTTCCTTCAAATGGGCCTTAGTTTTTGAGAAATTTGGGGTTAAAGTTCAGTATACGCTTCAAGTACCCATTAGTTTGATCTTTGGTACGTGGTCTCAGTGGCGCGAAGGAAACGTTCAAAGGCGTTGACCAGGCGTCTCGAGTTCTGTCCTGCCTTGTGGTTTTTTCCCTTTCTTATTAATTTTATATTTTTGATACGTTAATCAGTTTTAATCAGAATTATGAATTCGACAGCTTTGAACTTTTTTATTTTTCCTAAAAAATTACATTTCCATTTTTGAGTCTTTCATAAAAATTTATATTTTTTCTGTATAATATTTTAAATCAATATTTCTATAGACGAAAATTGAAACCAATTTGTTTCTAGATTTTTTTTAATTCATTGTTATTTATCTTTTTATATTTTAAGCACTGTTCTGAAATCATATATATATATATATATATATATTTTTTTTTACTTTAAGGTATTTTAAATGAAAATTGTAATTTTTTTGTATAAGTTATACGAAATATTTTTCATGTCGAATTACCAAATCATATTTATGATTAGATAATACCAATAGCATATCATTAAAAGAATAATAAAATATTAAAACAGTAACTCTCGTATGTAAATTTTGACCAGTGGCATAAATGTTTAATGTCCTCTATACGTATTTATCTCTAAAGTTTACAGATTACATTTCGAAATATTTTTTTTCTTCTAACAAATAAAATCACTCTCGACGTCAATATTAAAAATTTAGTCAACTGGAAATGCAAAAATCGTCGCAAATGTAACATAACATTTACCATGCATATATATAAAATATTTTTCTAAGAAATCATCTGTTGAATTTTCAGAAAAATAATCAGAATAATTAAATTTAACTTTGGTTCATCCCGTTTAGGTTCTTTTGTAGACAATTACAAGGTTTTAAAAGATATATATTACATTCATTTATGCTTTCCTCCATGAATGCTAAAAAGATTCATGATCATGAAAAAAAAAATCGTTTTTTACAAATTGTGACATTTGCAATGTCATTTTACGCATGATTTCAAAGTATCCCCGATTAAAGGCATTTACTTGCACTTATACGAATGATGATTAAACATTTTTGTTTTTCAACTTTCAACGCATTTTTTAATGTATTTATCACAAATCAAATGTTTAAAAGAAATATAATTTGGTCATAAATGCGTTATTCCAACATTCATATAAAAATTCAGGCAAAGAAATTGTTTTTAACCTGCTATTTTTAATACTGTTTTATGTTGTGGATATGTACTATATGCATCATCCGATTGATTGCATATTTAATAAACTAAAAATGCCAATGTTCGTAAGTATAACCATTTTGGTATTTCACCATGTAACATTCATATTGTAATACATTTAAAACAAATTAAACATAAAAAAAAATTCTTTCATTTGTTAAAAAATTAGTTTGAACATTTGTGAACGTAAATATTAATTTAAAAATTTCAGGAAAAAATGTTTAATTTTTTTTTTTAATGTAAAAAAATGCATTATTTCATACTTTTGATAAAAAATATACATATTTAAATGGAAACAATAATAGTAAGATTCTAGAAATAAATTAGTTTAGTCATTCGTAAATAGAAATATTAGTTAAAAATTTTCAGGAAAATTTCATAAACGTAAATTCAATTTTTTAAGAAAATATAAAAAAGAAATCATCTGTTGAATTTTCAGAAAAATAATCAGAATAATTAAATTTAACTTTGGTTCATCCCGTTTAGGTTCTTTTGTAGACAATTACAAGGTTTTAAAAGATATATATTACATTCATTTATGCTTTTCTCCATGAATGCTAAAAAGATTCATGATCATGAAAAAAAATCGTTTTTTTACAAATTGTGACATTTGCAATGTCATTTTACGCTTTGAATGATTTCAAAGTATTCCCGATTAAAGGCATTTACTTGCACTTATACGAATGATGATTAAACATTTTTGTTTTTCAACTTTCAACGCATTTTTTAATGTATTTATCACAAATCAAATGTTTAAAAGAAATATAATTTGGTCATAAATGCGTTATTCCAACATTCATATAAAAATTCAGGCAAAGAAATTGTTTTAACGTGCTATTTTTAATAGCGTTTTATGTTGTGGATATGTACTATATGCATCATCCGATTGATTGCATATTTAATAAACTAAAAATGCCAATGTTCGTAAATATAACCATTTTGGTATTTCACCATGTAACATTCATATTATAATATATTTAAAAAAAATTAAACATAAAAAAAAAAATCTTTCATTTGTTAAAAAATTAGGGAAAAATGTTTAAAATTTTTTTTTTTTTAAAATGTAAAAAAATGCATTATTTCATAATTTTGATAAAAAATATACATATTTAAATGGAAACAATAATAGTAAGATTCTAGAAATAAATTAGTTTAGTCATTCGTAAATAGAAATATTAGTTAAAATTTTTCAAGAAAATTTCATAAACGTAAATTCATTTTTTTAAGAAAATATAAAAAAGTTCAAAGCTGCTGAATTCATAATTCAGCTTAAAACTTGTAACAGATCAAAAATATAAATTAATCAAACTACAGAAAAAGCCACAAGGTAGGATCGAACTCGCGCCGCCTGGATAGCGCCACTGAGACCACGTATAAAAGATCAAACTAATGTGTATTTGAAACATATCTGCACTTTAACCCTAAATTTCTCAAAAAGTAAGGCCCATTTGAAGGAAACATTTGACCTGAATAGTTAGGGGTATGATCCCATAGAAGAAGGAATTATAAGATAGAAGGAACATAAGGGGTGTTTTCGCCCATCTTCCCCTTTCCTGGTTTGCCACAGATTTTTTTTATTTACGCCTGCTATCGAAACTATTTCAAAGCAGGGAAATAAGCAAGGGAATAGTATGGCGTACTTATCGCTGTCTTGGCACTTTTTTCCCTCCATATTTTCTTATTTATTTAAACGTTTGATAAGATTGTTTTGATTTTTGCTACGTCTGTTATGTGAAGGATGTGTTATCTAAGCAGTGTAAACATAATGCAATCTATTTAAAGCTTTGTTTTTAAAGTTACGTATATTTTCTTTTTGTTATAGGGTGGAGGGGAGGGGGTATGTTTTTCCTAAATACCAATAAAATAATACTTAAAAAACAATAATTGGTTGCTTTTATAACTAATATTTAATTCGATATTTTCAATTTTCCGATATTTGATATCTTTATTTTTATGACAATAAAGAACTCCGGTCTAATTTCTTTAAATAACTCATAAAAAAATAACTTTGTTCAAGAATCAGTTTAAATTCGATATATTTTGAACTTTATTACGCTTTCTTACGTAATGCAGCTACTTACAGTGCCTGATTTATGGCAGGGCATTCGGGGCACGCAAGTGTTACTGAAGATTTTTAAATTATTAGCCGAAATCTGATGAAGTTTTAAGTATTAAAAAACAAAATTAATATGAACGTTTTTTTTTTATAATTTTTTTTCATGTAAAAATAACTTTTAAGGGCTACATCGCTCACGCGAAAACGCCTGATCGCTAATGTTAATCCTATGGGAGAAATTTTTAAAAATATCTCATTTGCATTTCAATATTTAAAAATAAATTTGCCATTGGATATTTAAAATCGATTTCTACAAAGGCCGTTTTTTACTTTTTTGATTTTGTTGACAGGTTTTTTTTATTAGGATACTTTCACTTTCGGAACCGATTTCGGAAGATTGAAAAATCAACAGCGAAATAGAACACTTAAGATTATGAGGATGTTATAAAAACTTTTACTGCTAAAAAAATGAGAAGAAACTTTGTAAAAACATCATTAAATATCACAAAATCATTAAAGCATCTGTGCCCAGGGCCCCCAAATTTGTAAATCAGTCGCTGGCAACTTATAAAATAAACACATATACATTTACCCAGCCCCCCCCCCTTCACCTCCGTAATATCAAATAAGAATTGATTGTATTCACCTGATTTTAAAATTTAAAACCAAACCCTTTTTTAAATTTATCTAAAATCTATTTTCTTCTGATGATTTTGATGGAAAAAAAAGTAAAATTTATTCTTCATAAAGGACTGAATAATTAAGCAGTAGGATTTTTTTTTTTTTTTTTTTTTTAGTTAAAAGGATTTAAAGTAATAGTTTTTTCATTTTATGAAATTAGAAAATACTAATAAAATTTAAATGTGTCATATTTATTATTTCTGTTGTCAACATCCCTTTTTCTAAGCAAATAAAAAACGCAAAACGATAAATGAGATACCCTATGAAAAATTTTTGAACAGGTTTCGGACATATTATACTCATATTTTGTTAAAACATGTCTGATGAAAATTAAATTTAATTAAAAATTAAATCAGCATTATTTTCATAAATGAAATGAAAGGTTTTTCTCAAACCTGCGTTGCCACAAAAAAAACCGCATCAATGATTATTAAAATAAAAAATATATGTTCTAATAAAGATAAAGTGGGACAAAGTTGTTGCACACGTTTATATTATATTTATGATTAAAAAGCAAAATTTAAATTCAAATGCTCAATTTATTTTTTTTCTCCCATGTTTTTTCCAAAACAGATGATGTCACCCTCTAATGCCGTTAAAATACAATTAATTACTTTTTTTTTCCCCCGTTTGCTATCCTCGGCCAGATTTTACTGTAACTTTGGTTGAATAAATTAGATGATATTCTGTCTTGACTAATGTTGTTTAGGAGATATTTTTAGTCTTGTCGCATTCTTTGAGCGCTCAAGACATAATTAAAATAATCAAAAAATGATATTAACAGAATGAAATTAAAAGAATTAAAAGGCGAAGAGCGAATTTCACGGGCACAAGTCAAGACACGATATGAGAATGACAAAAGCAGAAACACCGGAAACCCACCGTGTGAGGCGACGGACGGTTAGTTAGGAACGTCTATGCCAAGATAAAATACAAGTTTTCACCAATATCGGTGGGGTTGCGAGCATTCTGTTTGACCACCTTCCCATAATCCCCGTTGCGCTTAATGGGCGAAAACACCCCTCATGTTCTTTCTATCTTATAATTCCTTCTTCTATGTATGATCCCTACAACATACTTTAAAATCATCAAAATCTGTGCGCATCATGTTTGGTGGTCCCCTTGTAAGTCGCTGTAATTCAATCTTTGGCATTTATGCTTATATTGCTTGAAGATCCTTCTTTACGATATTCTCCACATCTTCCCTTCATTTGCATATCTACAAACTTTCCGGTATTTTAAGTCATAAAAATATATTTTGATCCCAGGAAAATCATTGAAAGAAATATTTTTGTTTTGTTTTTTATGAATTTATTTAATGTTTGCCTTTATAAAATATAATTTCTGGTTTCATTTATTAAAAAAAAACTGGAAGAATGGCAAATATAAATTTGATAAATTATTGAGCCCATATTGAAATAGATTGGAATGCAAAGAGTTCAGTTGCTTTAATATAAGAAACATTTTTAAAACAAATTCGAAAAGCTCAGTTTGTTTAATTTTAAACTGTTTTGTTTTTTAACCTCAATCAAAGCCGTACCAAGTATTCTTTCACGTGCCATAGGATCGCCGTCCCTGCTCTACACCATTATTATGGGGAGGGTACGTCTGCGTTCTTTAACATAATCGCCAGCAGGGAATGGGGCATCCTAGATTTTGCAATTTAATTAACTGAATTTTCTTTATGTCTGTATATTTTTAAAAAATGGTGCTTTTATGTTAGCCAGGGTATTAAGTGATATATATGTTACGGTCAATATGATTAATCCAGTCATTATTAAAAATAACCAGTTATTATTAATAATGACCGCGGTTATTATTAATAATATATATTATTAATATTAATAATATACTAAGATCATTTCATCAGGGATGTCCCTCTGAATCCCTCGTAGAGAACATTTTCAATTATGTTTTCTTTTCAACATTCATCTGCTTCAAATTTATTTTAAACGAAGGGGATTCAAGAGGGCAGATTCCCCTGTGAATTTTAAATAAAGTTACAGTTCTTTATTTTCAAAAGTCTTGTTAGAAACCTATTTTTGAATATTTATTAAATAAATTCTTGTATTGCTTTTTAGGTTTAAATATTGTCTTGCACGATGCGTTCTGACAAAACACTCTCAGTTAGCTTTTTTCATGTTCATAATCTGCATTAAAAAAAAAAAAAACGGGCAAGCCTGCGGACCCCAGGCACACCTATTTGAAAATCGGGTCCTCTGTCATGGCCTCTTCCTATATTTCTTTTCGCTCATGTATCTTAGTAATTTGAAATACTTATTTTTTGGGGGGGGAGGGGGGAGCCCATATCTGCATTCCCGTGAGTACGCCGGCCGACCAGTGCAAATACTTTTTGGAGAACTTTATAATTTTGGGAAAAGCAATTCTTTAATTACTTTAATGAACAATTTTTCAAGACTTGGTAAGCAGACTTGTACAATTTTTACACACATCATCTGATTTAATCAAATAGCTTCTTCTATAAAGTAATATCATTTAGTGGATGGAAAAGTATTTTAAACACCTCTCATCTATTAGAAAAAAATTTCCGATTGTGCTGGCATATATAGCGATACAATTGTTTCACAGTGGTTACACACAGTATGCAATTGTATCAAATTCAGACACTTCTAAATGTATTAATTTCAGACATATCACCAGTACAGGGCTCCCACTGGTCAGTTTTTTGAAAACCAGTATTTTTTTTAGAAAGAAAATTGTGGTAGGTATTCGCAACAATTGCAACTAAAACGAGCTACGAAGTTAGTTTCCTCAAAATTTATAAAGAGGATTTTTCTTTAAAAAAAGTGGTGTTCAAAAAACGGACCGAGTGGGAGCTCTGCCAGTATTCAGACATTTTTCTCAGTTCAATTATGTCATGATCAAAGAAAGACACTTATGTGTCTTAAGTTCAGACATCTATGATGTCTGAAAATTCAGATTCAGACACTTAAGTGTCTAAATTTAAGACGCCTCTATTTGCAGTGTATTGTGAAGGGTGATAGGAGCGATTTAAAAATTTGCGAATTGCAAGTACTATTAAAAATTTACTCTAAATTTACCCGATTTCATTAAAGATTTGAAGCAGCTTCTCCACTGGTGAGCTACAAAAATTTTAACAAAGGACTCACCACTTTGACTTATAAAAACAAAATGTCAAATTCTAATTACACGTTTTATTTTTTACAGAAAGAGAAAATTCGGATAACTGTGCATGGATAAGAAAACACTTTAAAATATTCAAAAAAATTCTTTAAAATTTAAGTAAAAATCACAAAATATCACAGACATTACATCTATGTTGCTGTTAGCACTCTGATATGTAAATCGAATTTTATATCCAGCATTCCCTTTTGCGTATACAGGGTGTTTCAAAATTATATGTCAGAAATGTACAGGCAGATAGAGAGAACCTAAATAAGCAGATTTCGTATAGGAATGTGGTTGCGGAAATCCAGCGTTGGGGTAGTAGATGGCGCTGTTGAGTTCGGTGTATGAAAGCGTTTCGCTGGCTTGAATTGTCATTCCTCGCACCCGGATTTCGAGCAACATGCATCGTTACACCAATGCCGAGCTTGCTGACATGCATTTCATGTAAGGTAAAGCTAGGATAGTCTGCGCACAATTCAAAAGAATAGCAATAAAAAATCTAAATATTATATTTTTGCTAAACTAACCATGAATAATTTCGACTTCATTTGTTTTTTATGCATTTCCATTGCTATTTTGTCGTTAGGTTGCTCAACAGTTGTAATAAAACCAAGAAAGTTATTTTGCGCAATCTCTCCTTACAGGGTTGGTGTGATTGCGCACATGGGTAGGAGAGATTGTTACTAATAATAACTACAATTAAATTGTTAACAATAATAATTACACTTAAATGACATTGCTGTAAGGTTTTTGTGAACAAATTTTAATGTATTGGGAGTGAATATTTCAACCTAATGCGTAAAGAATCAGAAAAAGGAAATAATTTAAAAAACGATTAAAAAAATTTAATTAAAGAAAAAAATAAAGAATCAGAAAAAGCAAGTCCAGATAAGATTACAAAATAAATTTATGTTACTTAATAACACGTTTAACTTAAAATTAGTCTGTTTTCATTTTTCATTCTTTTATGCAAATTTACCAATAAGCTGCGTAATCTCTCCTAGCATATGAACTAATAGGAATAATGCGCCATCTCTCCTAAGTAGCAGATGCGCAAACTCTCCAATTTCGGTAGGCGAGATTGCGCGGCCTTTTAATTAAACAAAACCGCTACTAAAACAAACCGTTGATGTTCACATTGTTAGTCTTGATTAGTAGCTTATGAGAAATCGTTTAAGTTTAAAATATTTTGTACTACTGACATTGTATAGAAATTCTGATGAATAGCTATGAAAATTCAAGCACTTACTTTGGGAAAACAAAACAAAATAGCGACACTTTATCTTAGATGCTCAAAGCTATCAAAGTGCACTTTCAAGTAGACACTCCACTACTGTTATTGTACAACTACCTGGAGTCGCTGCGCTCTCACTCTACTCCTTCCCCCCGAACCTCTATGTGCGCAATCTCTCCGACCGCGTCATCTCTCCTGGCTTTACCTTATGGGGCTGCGCAAGGAAGTGGAGCGGCTGCTCAAAGGATGCGCACGTCCAACAGCTCTCCAGCTTATTGAAGGACTATCATCTACTGTGCGTAATACTTCTCCTTCTACTGCAGGAATTCTGTGATATCTTCCAGTGCCCGTATCACGCCTTAAAGCATATAAAATGATCCACTCGCACACAACTCCTGACGAAGAAGCTGAAATGTTCGGCTATCCGGCAGATTCCTACCCGGGAATCGTTCCATGTAAGGTCTGTCTCAAAAGTTTAAGCACAAGCATAAAATGTCGATTTTCAAAGAATTATAAAAAGTTAGAATGAATAACATTTTTTTATTTGCATATTTCGCAACATTCTTTAAATAAATGATATCAAAAGTAGAACAAAATAAATTGCATAATTGTAAAAAATATAATAAAAAAATGTTTAAAAAAAACTGTCTCAAAAGTTTATGCACAGTGTCAAAAACAACCAGACTTATAATTTTTACAGAACTTTTAGTTACAAATTATTTTTCGGTGATTTCGGATTAGTTCAAATAAACGTGCGTCTATCGAAATTATTAGTTTTTGTAGGGTTTCTAGCGGCAAAGAGTACCATGCTTTCTCAATAGCCTCTTGGAGTTCTTCAATAGAGTCATACTGCTTTCCATTGCCGTAAACCTGGCGGGTTAAAATACCCTAGACATTCTCAATCGGGTTTAAGTCTGGACTTAAAGCTGGCCAGTCAAGCACTTTGACATTTTTCTGAGAAAGCCAAAGTTTTGTAGAATGTGATACGTGGATTGAGGCATTGTCTTGTTGAAAAGTGCATTCAGGAACCCCCCCCCCCCCCCCCAAAAAAAAAAAAAAAAAAATCACCGAATGCAAGCAAATGTTGGTTTAGCGTTTCTTGATACTTTTTTGAATCTTGTCTTCCATTTAGAAAAGCCAGAGAGGTCTGGCCATTGAATCCAAATGCCCCCCAAACCATAACAGATTTACCGCCTTGCTGCCTGCTGAAAAATGTCCTTTGTTCCTTTCGTAAATCATGCCAATACGCGTTCCAACCATCAGGATCATCTGAGTTCCACTTTTTTTCATCGCTGAATAAAACAGTAAGCCATTTGTCCCCGTAGGACATGTGTTTTTTAGACCAGTTCATTCTTGCCTGTTTGTGATGTAATTTGAGACACGGTTTGCGAGCCATTTTCATTAGTATGATGTAATCACACTCTTTAATACGTCTATGTACAGTGTCTTTGGACACCTGTACACTGAGATTATTTTTAATTTGCCGTATGGACAGAAATGTCTAGAGAATATGTCTAGAAACCAATCTCCGTAATCTCCAATAAGTCTGAACAGTCGTCATACGTGGTCGTCCACATCTTGGTTTCCGCTGAAAATTATCATTTCTGGAGAGTACTTGATATATACCTCGCTTTGATCGATTTAAAACTTTTGCAATTTCAGAAACAGTTTTATTTTGCGATTTCAATTTAAAAACTTTCAAAATCTCACATTTTGTGAATTCTTTACCCTTCGGCATTTTTAAAACGAGACGAAATAATTTCTCCACCTTTTATACTTTTATAAAAGTGCAATATGATGTCATACAACGTCATTACATACGGCCAATACCGTGTTTCTAAAAGAATTTGCATAAAGTGCTTAAACTTTTGAGACAGCGTTTCTTCAAGAAAAAATATAAATTAAATAAAAATTAATATATTTTTTATTTTAACTACCGAAAATGGCTTATTTTATTTTATTTTGATTAAATGTCGAGTTTTTATTGTAAATTAGCATAAAATATTTTCTTCTTCAATTATTTTAAACCAGATTTTCAGAGTGCTTAAACTTTTGAAACAGACTATACAACCTTTGAGCAGCCGCTCCATTTCCTTGCGCAGCCCCATACATGAAATGCAGTTTCGTACAGTAACTAATGGTGTACCGAGTAGTGCTTTGGCCAAGTAGCCGAGTACTCGGCCATTTACTACTCAGCCGAGTACCGAGTAATTGTGTTTAAGAAAGAATCACTGATGCGAACATGAAGTGTTCTTAGTGGTAGCACTTCTATGTGTGTGTGTGTGTATTTTTATATATAGCTATTTATAAACATGCATCTTGAGCATAAAATCTAATCATATTTTTTAAAATTAACTTCAATTTTTGAAATTTCATTTATTGTGGACCTTTTAAAGACAATTTTTGTATATTCAAAAATTTTAAAACAGTCGCATTATTTAAAAAATATATATATAAAAAGAATTGATATATAAAAAGTTCTATTAACCAATATGAAATTAAAACTGATTATTTAACACATGTTTACCCATTTGTCATTTTGATACCTGAAATCTGTCTATCAAAAATGGTTATTGCTTGCTGTAACAATTCCATGAATAATGCAAAATGTTTCATATTTTTTAAAAGTACCTTATTTTCTTTTGATTAAAAAAATTGGGCACTTTCGTGTAATAGCGGCCCCTGAGGATGAATCGCCAAGCGACCAAGATTTATCGCCAAATTATAAAGCATGTATGACATAATATGATATATTATTATGTTAAATCATTACTTTTGTGATGTATATGGCCGAGTTATTAGTCATATATAACACATATATGATGTATACGTATAACATGCGCAAAAGTCGTATAAAATGTATATATATGACATATAATAAGTAAATAATATGTACGTAATGACGTATATGGGTGTTTGGAATAATATGTGTATATATGATGCATTATATAAGCTTTTCGATGATCTTGGCGAAATCAGAGATGAAATCTTGGCATAATTGTAATTGTGGAGGCCGCTATAACACGAAAGCACCAAAAGGGGAGCTTTGCAGTTTCTTTTCTTTTCTTTTTTTTTTTTTTTTGTGTGTGTGTGTGTGTGTAATGTACAGCTAAAATACTATTTTATCAGTGCTTGCAGTGAACACATTTTCTCTGAAGCAGGCCAAATTTACAACAATAAAAGAAATGCCCTATCTCCTGAAAATGTAGAATGATTATAGTGTTTTTGTACCATAATTTGCCATACAACAAATTTAATTATTATTTTTTTTATTGCATTTATTATATTTTCTGTTTCTACACACTGCTTCTTTATACAAAATCAGTCTTTTCCTACAGTTTTAAAAATAACTTTTTTTTAATATAAATATAAAACTAAACTTTAATTTACATTAATTTTGCATGGGGGTTTTTTCTTACCTTTTTCTATGTTTTATAGATAAATTTTTATGTACCGAGTAAATAGTTTTTATGAATTATGGCATATATTATACATTTATATTCAAATAACTTTTTATAGATCATTTATAAATTAATTTGTCTTTAAATATGCTTAAAAAATGAAATTCTTGCAACTACTCGGTATTGGCCGAGTACTCGGCTGAAATTTGGCCGAGTACCGAGTATATACCGAGTAAATGCTCGGTATATTTCGAGTACATACTCGGTACGGCTCTAACAGTAACGATGCATGTTGCTCCAAATCCGTGCGGGGAATGACGGCCAATAGACTGCTTGCTAATTTTTGTGTCGTTCAGTTTTGATTCGCATTTCACTGCAACTTTAAACATACAAGACAAATTTTTCTCTTGGAATAAGTAAACAAAAAGAAAAAAAGACTCACAAATTAGAGACAAAATTGAAGAGTTCCAGCGAGTCCCCTTTAGCTCACCACTCAGGTACTCCATTATATAGGGGAAAATAATTTAAAATAAATTTACCCTAATACGTATGAATAATTTTGATAGTATACTTGTAAGTACAGCATTTGCTGAAAGAAGCTTTTAAAGATTAAAAATTTCAGTTATATCTAAAAAATAATACGAGTCCGGAAAAACTTTCTACTTCGTCATTTTATCTATTAAGGCATGTATAGCTTCTGAACTAGATTATTACTACAGTTATTAACTGCAAACGCAAAATTTCTATTTGTGCAATTTTTTTTCATGTTGCCCACTTCCTATTTTCGGCTTGCCACGCCAATGTCCCCACTCCCTCCAATTTGAGAAATCATTCATTTTCATATAAGAAATGATATTTTAAGCTTATAAAAATTAAACTAATTATTAACAACAAAATAGTAAAGATTTACTAAGCAAATTATTTATCACAATTAAATATTTCCTGCGCGTACTAACTATTAATTCTCTGCCACAAAATGTACTCTTATACATGTACTGTAAAAAAATTCTACAAAAATAGTTCAACCGTTTTCTATTTTTAACTTCTTTAAACAATTCACCAGGACAAAATATTTTTTTCATATATTAGTTGCGGAAAAAGCATTACAAGGAACAACAGTAAATGCTAACGGAATGAACATGTCTGAAACCAGTAGGCAATGTTTGTTTGCATACAATATTATTTTGCTAAAAATTGTATTCTGATTATTTTATGTCAGTTATTATGATTATTTTATGTTTCATTAATGAAAAAACAAAACAAATACTAAGTAGATAAAAAGTAATTCGACATTTTCATATTTTAGCACTAAATAGTATTGAAGCTGAACCACTGTGTGGAAAATATTTTTATAAAAAGAATATTTTTAGTGTTTCTATCCCTTGCAAACTACAAAAAGTTCAGACCAACCAGATTAAAATAATCTTTGAAAACACTCAGCTTATTTATTTATTTTTCTGTATTGATCTGTTGTCTAGTGACATGTTTTACAGACTCATATGCGTTCAAATTTCTGTGCTGGCTGCAAATTTATCTAAAATCGAGAAATTAGTTCTTAGACCAATGGAAATTTCGCTCACACCTCGCCTTAGAGAATATCAGTTGAAGACCATTTAGAGGCAATATTTTTATTACGATACTTATCTACAATACGACACTTGAATACTTTCCAGCGGACGTCCCTCCACGCCCATTTCTACTGCACGCGATGCTCTTTGTAACAATTAATTTATTCTAAGTAAAGTTTTTCTCTCATAAATGAAAGTAGGGATGTCATGCACTTGAAAATGAAACTGAACTCTTTATATTCTAAAGAATATATATATATATATATATATATATATAGTAGGGTGGAGTGAAAAAACGAAAGTTGGAATTTTGATTTCGGATAGCAGCCAAAAGTTGCCTTTTAGTACCTATAATATACGTGCAAAATTTCATGAATTTTGAAAAACACCTTCAGGGCTCTAACAAAACCTTTATATTTTCATTGTTTCACGCAATATGTTTTTACCATAAATTGTACATTTACAGTGTTCGTTGGTAATCTCGTTTGACATTTTTATATTTAAAATGTTCAGTGTAACTTCCTTTATCACTTCTAAACCTTAAATCTTTATTTTAAAAAATTTTAAACGTTTTATTGAGCTTTACAAATTATTTTTTTCATTTTTAACGCAAAAATGAGTGCGAGTGGAGACAAACCGAAGTTTACCATTACTAGAAGTGCAATGGAATCTCTCATATTTGGTGCGCCTTCAAAACTAAATGAAGTTGTTTCGCGGACAATAGCAGACGTTATAAAATGTTACTTACATATAAGACAAGAATTAAAACACAGTAGGAATGGTAAATATCGATCAAAGTCATAGGTAATTCAAATCCTAAGAGACAAGATCTGAGAAATTTGAAAGAAAACATGAATTCTTATAGTTTCCCAGAGGGGTATTTATCAAATGATAGACGATTTTTCTGAATACCAGAATCTTATTAGATTCGCCAAATTTAAAAGAAATGATAATTACTTGAAGAAGGTTGCGTTTTTCCAATCCGAAGCTGTTAGTAAACATTTCGGAGTGCAAATACAAGCCAATTCCTAAATGTACTTGTGAAAAATCAAAGAATGTGCCTCCAAAAGAACAGGAATTTCTTCTTGATCAAATGTCAACAAGAAAGAGGGTTATTGACACGCTCGATAAAGCCGAGAAAAGTAAATTGAGACAAATATAATACAGGAAAACGAGGGATTCGATGAGGGCTGAAAAGCCAAGTTTAAAGTCTGCAGTTAATCAGGGCAGTACAGTTGTTATATATTTTGACAGTGGTGATGAAGAAAGAAGTAGTAGCTTTTCATCAGGGTGCGAAGAATTAATATCCGTATCACAAGAATCTATTTCTAAAGAAGAGTCACAGAGACAAATAACGAGAACACATCTCCTACGGTTTCAAGGGTCTCAGATTAGTATGGGGTTTCTGATAGATGCGTGTCAGTAATAGCTTCTGCAACTCTACAAGGTATTGGTATTATAACAGAAAACTATTCATCACATATAATTGACAGAAGCAAAGTACGCAGAGAACGAAAGAAAACTAGAAAATGTGCTAAAAAAGAGGATCTAAAAGCTTTAGAAGCAGGAATCGAAAGTATACATTTTGATGGAAGAAAACATAAAACACTACATCAAAAGAAAATTGGAGATAGATTACATCAAATAACTATAAGTGAAAAACATGTATTTCTGGTTGAATAGCCAAATTCAGTGTATCAGGGACACATTACACCATCTTCTGTATCCGGAAAGCATATTGCAGAAAGCATTTTAAAATACAGCACTGAAAAGAACTTAGACCTTGACAAACTTATGGCTGTAGGTTGTGACGGAACAGCTGTAAACACAGTGAGAAAGAGTGGTGCTATTAGATTTTTTGAAACAAAGATTGTCAAAAGCTTGAAAGTTTGATTTTGCAAGATACGTAAAATTAGTTACAGAAACATTATTGGCAGTTGTAGGAGTAGAAACAAGGGACGGATATATACGAGCAAAAATCAAATCACGAAACATAATGCCTAGTTTTGATACCAAAGGACAATATAAAGTAGAGTAAAATATCAGATACTTTTACAGTACATCGTATATTATAGACCCATCACGAGATGAGACTTCGGAACACCCATTTTCGGAAGAGTCTATTTTATGAAACGTATGCACGATGAAACTGGCGGGAAAAATCAACTCCGCTCTTTCAGTGTCGACCAATCACTGCATCGAATAAAAGGTTGCAATGAAATAAATATTCGCCATTCGCGCCAAAATTTGTTATGTCACTCCTCAGAAACCTGTTTTCCTGCCTTCGGTTAGCTGTGTTGTATTTCTCTCTCTATCTTTTAACTTATTTTGCAATATTCAAACTGTTTTTTTTTCAAAACAAATTGTTATTTTATTAACAAAAATGTCCTCAAAAGAGAAAACAATTCATTCTAAAGAAAGAATGATTGTAAATAAAGTTACGGAATTTTTTGAGAAGGAAGCAAATGCTCAGAAACTTTTGCTTCCCTTATGTCATGCTCAGAAGCGGGCGGCTGCCACGGGAAAATCCCTCAGCACTATTAAGAGAATCAAGAAAGAAGCTTTGGCTAGTCCCGAACAACTTTTAACACCTGGAAAGCACCGTAAACGTCCGGCCGAAAGAAATGCTGTTCTAGATAATTTTGATTTGTGCGTTATAAGGAAGATCATTAGCGAATTTTATGCTTCAAACAGAACGCCATTTGTTACAACGCTGCTTCCTGTTGTTAAAGAAAGAATAGATTTCCCATGGAAGGAAGAAACTTTGAGAAAAACTCTTCATAGGATAGGCTTTCGATGGAAACGTTGTCTTGATCAACGAAGCGAATTGATTGAACGCGCTGACATTGTTGCATGGCATTTTCGTTTTTTGAGAGAAATGAAAAAATATAGGGAAGACAACAGAAAAAATTATTGATTTGGATGAAACGTAGATAGACACTAATCTTTCCTTTTCGAAATGCTGGCAGAATGAAAAAGTTGGTGCCTTCTTAAAAGAAAGAGCCGGGCACCGCTTGATAATAGTTCATGCCGGTTCGAAATCTGGATTTGTGCCTAATGCTCAGTTAATATTTAAAGCCGGCAGTGCTACTGGTGACTATCATGGTCAGATGAATTATGACAACTTTCAAAAATGGTTAAAAGAAAAACTAATTCCAAACATTCCGCCTAAGTCGGTTATTTGTATGGATAATGCAGCCTACTTTTCGAAAGTATTGGATCCAGTTCCTAAACAATATGCGATGAAAGCGTAAAAGAAGAAGACTGGAATAAGAACTGCCAATATGTAGAAAGAATTGAGAATGAATACTGGGAAAATGACGGCATTATAGAAGAGAAAATAGATAATAATTCTTTTTTAGTCAGCTCAGACTCTGAAAGTGCCAGCAGTTCTGATGAAGATATTTGTAACAAGTACGATTCACCTGATTCAGATTTGAGTGGCATCGAATATTTATAATTCGAAATCCATACAATAATAAATTATGAAATAATCCTTCTTAGTTATAAATACACTGCTCAAAACAATTAAAGGATATTGCAGTTTTAGGTGGATTTTGTATCTGGGAAACTTTTTAGCTGATTGATACATGGTCGACAGAGATAGTAGGTTATATGAGAATAAATTACACATGTTTGGCAGAAAAAAATGCATTTTATTGCGCATTTGTGTACAAAAGGAAAAAAACACAATTTGTGCATATGAGAAAAAAAGAATAAGAAAAGGTGTTTTCTTCAAAGAAAATCATTTTCAGTAGGGGGTATGGTTTCCACGGGCGGCCAGCAACGTTGAACACCTTTGAGGCATGGACTCAATGAGGCTATTAATGACGAGTTGGGGTATTCTGCCCCACTCTTCCAGAAGAGCTCTTTCCAGTTCTTGGAGAGTTTGTGGGGGTTGTTGGCGGCCAGAAACTCGTCTTCCTAGAGCGTCCCAAACGTGCTCGATTGGATTCATGTCTAGAGAACACGCTGGCCATTCCATTCGAACGATTCCTTCCTCGAAAAGGAAATCCTCCACCAGGTTTGCACGATGTGGCCTGCAGTTATCGTCCATTAAAATGAAGTTATCTCCAATTGCTTCAGCGTAAGGGACTACAATAGGTCTGAGGATCTCATCTCTATATCGGCGACCAGTCAGAGCTCCATCTCGAATGATGTAGAGGTCAGTGCGCCCGTCAATGGAGATGCCACCATACACCAACACTCCTCCACCGCCAAATCTGACACTTTCGTGCACGAACGCAGGATTATTCCTACTGTCACGGTCCCTCCAGATGAAAATACGCCTATTATCCGGATGCACAGAAAAACGGGACTCGTCAGAAAACAGAATATTGCTCCATTCATTTCTCCTCCAGTTGACATGCTCGGTTGCCCACTCCCTGCGGTCGCGACGATGCCTTGATGTTAATCTAACACATACCATCGGTCGGCGAGCATACAGACCTACAGCATGGAGCCGGTTTCGGACAGTCTGAGTTGAAATCGTGGTGCCTGTAGCCGAGCGAAGGTGTTGTTGGAGAAGAGTAGCGTTCATGTTTCGGTGTCTCCGAGCTGTTAACGCTAAATACCGATCTTCATTGGGCGTTGTTGCCCGTCTACGACCTTGCCCTGGTCTTCGGCCTGCACATCCACTCTCCAGAAAACGGTTCCAGATCCTGGAAATGACACTTTGTGACACTCCAATGGCTTGCGCTACTTCGGTTTGAGTTTGGCCCCCTTCTAACCTACCAACAATTCTCCAAGCTTCTGAATCTGTCAAATGACTTCGCTTAGACATCGTACTCATCGAAACAAAGCAATCACTGAATGCCGATTATCCTTGTCTTCATTCTCTTTTATCCAGTTGAAAGTCAAATTTCATTCGCTGCCGCTGAAGCGACGTTTTTGACGTCGAACTCAAAATTTGCATACTCCACAGTTTGAAAACCAGAAAAATTTGCATTTGTGATTCTCTTCTTCTATTTTCGGCAAAAAAAATTTCGTTTATATCTTTATTTTATATAAAACTTCAAATATCCTTTAATTGTTTTGAGCAGTGTATATATCGTTCAAAAGGAACATATATATTGCTCAGTTGCCAATATAAGAAAAAAGGCTGCAACAACAATTTTTAAACATGCCAGCTTTTATAGCTGCCAGTCCTAAGCCTGGGTAAAATGTGAAGGAAAATTGTTATTCATCTACTAGTATACTATTATATAAAGAGATAGCCGAGGGGGGGGGGGGCGGAGTTGAACATTTTAGGTCATTTCGCCATATCTCAGCAGCAGTTTTAGGCAGGAGCATGTAATTTAGGATAAAAAATCTACTAAAAAAATAGTTAAACACGTATTTCTGCGATTTTAGACATTCACCCACCAAGGCAGTTAAGCAACGGATATTAACCCGATTATGGAAGATTACACGAATAAGACAATTTTTTATTAGACATTTTTGAAAGGATTTTTTTTTAATCATTTATAAAGTTGAGGGATTTAGTATGTTTGCGTCAAAATAACATAAGTTTTTTTCTGATTGTCATTTTGACGTTTTCTGGAATGCGTTATTGTGATCGGCGTGTTTTTATGATATAACATTTTTACTTATGTTACCCGGAAGGCCAAGGTTAACTCAGGTGGTTCTGCTATATTAAAATAAATTTATTTGTTTCAATAACTTCATAACCAGAAAAAAAATTATTTATCACATTTTTACAAACTTTTATTTAAAGTTAAAAATTTGTAAGTAATGCAATTTTGTCTCACCCCAGCTTTTATAGGGTTTAGAACATTTTTTTTAATTATCTGCCCTACATTGTAGTCGACATATTGTCCACCCTGGCGAAGCTGGGACGGGCCGCTAGTGTTTTATAGAATTGGAATTGCATTATCTGAAAATTTTATGCACGCATAGATGAAAAAAAATAGTAAAATGTAAATGACATATAAAATAATTAAACACTAAAGCAGAAAAGAAATAAGAATTTTGTTTGCACGGACACTTCCACACCCTCTGTCAAATGTATTTCTTAAAATAACTTATTTCATGTTTATATTCATCATTTTAATAATTTAAAAAAAAAGTCTGCGCTGCGGACGACAGACTCTCATCTTTTCTTGCCCCTCCTTAGATTTTTTTATGTCAGCACCCAGGTCCATACAGCTAAAATTATACTTGCAAAAAGATTGCAATAAATAAATAAATATAATAAAAATAAGATAATTTTATATTAGGACTGTTCTCAAACCTAAACTGTCTACTTTCTGACACATTTTTAAAATTCATTTTTGTTCACAAATGTATCAAAATTGTCAGGTGCTCTTATTCAGTAGCTATGTAATCAAACTATCTTTCCGGTTTTCGGTAAAGACGGAAGACTTTTCTGAAAATGCTGCGTTTTGAACCAAATTGCTGGACTCGACAGCGCAGGAAAGTAAAAAAAACTGCCGTCCTGAGAGAACAATAGCTTACAACTCAAGCTGTAATTCAATTATCGGAAAAAAAACTGTTCGATTACAAATAACTTCAATAATCATGCCGCAAATATCATGCTCTTATGTTTAAAAATGTGTCAAAGTTTCGCGTTGTTGTGTGTGTGTGGGGGGGGGGGGGGGTGGTATGTTTTGAGAATCGCCTTAAAATTAATTAAACCGTACGTATATTTTTCTTCAGTTTGTAGATTCCACAATTAGAATCACTTAAATTTAATTTTTAAAATAACAGTTGAGGTTTTTTCAAGTATTGTGGACCTTTGTATAAAAAAATAACACTTTATTTTATTAGTTTGTTTTTCGGAAGTTCAGAAAGGCAAAGAGCAAGATTTTAGTTTTATTGTTTCTTTCTTTTTTTTTGTCCTATATAATAGTTGTTTCTTTAATTATTAAAAAACAAAAAGAAATAAAAATAGTATTTTTTAACAAAGTTTGTAATAAAGTATACTTAAAATAAAAATAATTAATTATCATCACTATTTAGAATTTTGTAACAGTTTATGTATTAATTTTTAACGTTTAATAATATCTTAGTCATCTTAAAACGAAATTCCCCTATTAAGTCAACAATAATAATAAACAGTACAGAAATGACGCCAAAATGTCGAAGAGCTGCAAATATGGCAACCTTCCAATTTATTCTCTATGCCTATTTGAAGGTAATAGTACCGTCCGCTGCTACTTCACGGATGATTGACAGGTCTCTTCTAGTGAAAGGTCTATAATATATCCCTTTTATTGTATTCCTATATATTCAGAAAATTGTCTTTCCTATACATATAGAGAACTATCTTTCATGCACAGGGTGATCTTTTTTAAAGTGACAGTGTTTGGAGCGCCCTGTAGCGCGATCTAATAGCCGAAATGGCACCAAACTTGGTATTTAGACTAATCAAGACATAGGAAAAAGGATTCCGTGAAAAATATTTTAGTTCCAAAAATCGCCGCTAGAGCATTTTGTGGCGCTGCTGTAGCTTACAATAACAAGAATTAGCATAAAACACGAGTATCAAAGAAAAATGCAAATGTTGTGCGATGACAGCGCCAGTAATAGGGGCTATAAAAGCAAGTAGTAGACAGCTCCGACAAATAATCTCATCTGAAGTAAACGAGCTCCAGTGGACATGCCTCTCACGTTACCGGAACGTGCGTTACTGGTGAAGCTGTATTATATGAATCCATGTAATGCATCCGCAGCTCTTCGGGAATTTCCAGAAAAAAATTACGAAAGGGGCCTTTATCGCTGAATGGTCTTAAGAAAATTATTAAGAAGTTCGAGGAAACGGGGTCACTGACCATTCGCGCTGGTAGAGGACGTAAAGAAGTATCAGAAGATGTAATAACTGATGTGGCAACTGTAATTGTCGAAGGATCGCAGGGAACCATTGCTGGTACTAGCAGCGCCCGGGGTGTAGCTCGACAATTGAACATAAATTATTCCACGGTATGGAGAGTTTTGCGGCACGTTATTGGATTTTACCCCTACAAAATCAAGCCTCTTGCACGAACTGAAACCAAGTGATTATGATAAGCGAGTGACATTCGCTCTATCGTTTCTTGCCAGGGTAGAGATTGATGATGCTTTCCCATGGCACATTCTGTGGGGAGATGAGTGCCATTTTTATCTCAATGGGTCCGTAAACACACAAAATAGCCGAATTTGGGCTTCTGAGCATCCCCACACCGTGCATGAAATCCCATTAAATTCCCCAAAAGTAACTGTTTGGTGTGGTTTCACAGCCGAATTCGTAATTGGGCCATTCTTTTTTGAGACCATCACTCCGACAGGACCCGAAACGTGCACCATAAATGCAGAAAGGTACCACGAAATGCTGCACACGTTTGTTATTCCACAACTTCAGCAAAGAAACCGTCTCCAACAGACAATCTTTATGCAGGATGGTGCTCCGCCACACATTGATAATAAGGTAAAGCAGCTGTTGCGCCAAACCTTCACTGATGATAGAGTCATAAGTCGGAGTTTTCCAGTTGCATGGCCGCCTCGTCCCCCTGACCTCACGCCATGCGATTTTTGGATCTGGGGTTATTTGAAATCTCAAGTTTATGTTGGTGGAGTATCAAATTTGTCTATTCTAAAGGACAACATAACAAAAATAGTGCAGAATATTCCTCGTGATATGTTACGTACGGCTGTGGAGAACGTTGTGCACAGAATGCACGGTGTTATTTCTGAGAACGGTGCTCACATTGAAGGTGGTCTAATTCCTCACCGGGTTAATGTAGTAAATAAACATTAATAATTAAACTGTACGATTGTATGTGTTAGTATTTTTCTTTTCTCACATTTTATGCATTGCAAAGCGCCACAAATTCCCTACCGGCGATTTTTTGAACTAATTTTTTTTTCACGGAATCCTTTTTCCATGTCTTGATTAGTCTAAATACCAAGTTTGGTGCCATTTCGGCTATTAGATCGCGCTGCAGGGCGCTCCAAACACTGTCACTTTAAAAAAGATCACCCTGTATATTCAAAACATAAAAGGGAACTGTATATCTAATTATTTTACTTTTTCTTTATCTTTGCGAACAATTCACATTTTAGTGTGACCTGTACCTTCAAGGTGTCAAAACATGACGACACTTGGATTGATCCACAAGTAATACTTTCAAGTAATCAGTCATGTTTTATGGGTTATTTTACTAAAATCAGAGAAATTCTGTAAAAAAAATTAATTTGAATACTTTACACTACATAGTGCATATCTTAGATATTCACATATAAGGTGCATATTTTTTAGGAACTGGTAGAGCCCTAAAGATGAATTCCAAATTAAATGAAAATTTAACCTAATATTCAGTATGCCAATACACAAATTTTGAGACCTATCCGAAGAAAAAATTCCAAAAAGAAAATTTCATGATTATTTACACTCTTTTGGTTTTTCACGTACTGTTCAACCACGCTTCTAAGAACCCCGGTTGGCAGAGTGCCAAGCCGATTCCATTCACACTAGGGCTGGGCGATATCTCAATTTCAATATCGTGGTATATCGTCAGCTAAATATCGCGATATGACGATATATCGTGATATTAAAACTAAATATACAGAATAAATAAAAAAATATTTTGAGAAGAAGAAAGAAAGAAAAAAATTCCCTGACGGTTCGGCCTACAGGCGCAGGTAGATTTCAAAGACGCAGACTGTGGGGCGCCTGTTTGTTGGGAATTGCAGAAGAAATGACCTTTTTGCCATGATGCCGCAGTTGGGACCGCCCACAATCTTACTTGTTTCCCAACTTGTTTGCAGGCGGAGCCGGCAGGGATTTTTTTTTCTTTTTGCTATAAGGGTTGGTCTTTCAAAAAAACTTGTCAATATAAAAGTTTTAGATAATATTAAGAATCACAATTAAGAAGTTATGGGGTTTTTTTCTGTTTTCACAAAAGCCCTCCCCCCCCCCTTCCTGGTTCGATTTTGCCCATTAACGAGCTTGACCAAGATTTTATGCTCCTTGATTTTATGTATCAGTTTGGAAGAGATTCATGCAGAATTATTGCAGTTATCGTGTTCATAAAAAAGTGACATAGATACATAGACAGATAGATAGATAAAGTTTTGAACTGGGGGTGGTTTTGGGAGTCATCATCGGCGTAGATCTGCAAAAATGTTTCAAAATACCAACTTAGGGGAGAATGTAATAGGTAGTATTTCTTACGAAATCTACATAAAAATCAGTTTTACTCGTATTTCCACAATAGGGCTGGCTTTAGACGAAAGCGAATTAGGGAGCCCGTTTGAGTCGCTAAAATCAAACTGGAAAAATTTGGTTAAAACTTAAATATATTTAAGAGATATCATTCGTAGTAATGAATAAAAATTTCGTCTTCAAGGGACCCGGGCTAGTAAAACCGCCTCTGGCACCAAACATGGAAATTTTAAATACTTCCATATTCCATTATTAAAACAATTGCTATATATAACATCTTTTAAAGAGCATTACTTGCATAAAACAAATCTATAAATAATATAAAATAAGTTTTACTAAATTATTCGCGTATTTGCGCTTTATGAAATTTTAGCTTCTTGTGAAATCTCTAACAAAGTAATGAGACTGATTATTACAACAATTCAAACAAAAATTTTCGGTTTGCTCGTTGTAATTATTGGTTCGCTTCATACCCTCCTCCACTCAATTTATAATATAATACATTTAACAGCATATATTACATTAAAACAATCAGCAATTTCCTGTACTGATATATTCAAAATCCCAAATAACTGAAATAAACACTTCAGAGAAGCATTACCTATCATGTAAAATATTTCAACAGAAATTGTTTTACTTTAATATTACAGTCAGTGATAAATTCAGGGGTGATATTGAGTCTCTAGAGTCTCCCCATTTTCGGTTAATTAATGTGCCGAAAGTGCAAATCTCACCCCCCCCTCACACACACGCTGAATACCATAATGCCATGGACGCCGACGGAACACAGGGGGATATAAGATATTGAAACAGTTGTGCTGCTAGTCCTCAACATGCAATACAGAAATTTAACAAATAAAAAATATAATTTTTTTTACATCTCTTTTTCGTGAGATGAGATAATTTTTCAACACATAAACTCAAACAAAATTTTAAAAAATAATAAAAACTTTGTTCCATGAGAGTTATAGCGGACAGATTCCCAGTGACCAAAATTTCATAGTTCTTTCTTCTGTCAGTGCGTAATTAATCATGCTACTTGGGGATAAGTAAATTATATATATTTTTTCAACATAAAAAAATACAGATTTAAATTTCAAAATTCAGGGAGGGGCAATTGTCCTCCCTTGCAGGCGCCCATGATACCTCTCCCCCCCTCAATACACACACAGCTACCCGCCATCCCGAAACTTCGAAATACCTCCCAGAGAAAAATGTCGGAATTCAAGACTGGTTAGAGTGTTAAATGGTCATCAAGCACATTTTTTCGTGATAATGGAAACAAGTTGGAAATTGTATGTCAAACGTGACAAATGCGGTCCGTTCGTACTATAGCTAGTTATATAAATATTCCAATCTTGATGATTTATAATTCTGTGAAATTAATTATATCATCTGCAGATTAATTTCGGTAATAAAATAAGTATCTCGATCGCTTGACGATTACACTTCGGAAACTCCTCTAACAAAAAAGCACCGATTTAAAAAAAAAAATCAAATTTCTTAATAAATATTTTTATTAATATCTGCTAAAGTTTTGATTCGATTTTCATAAAATTTGAAATGTCTCGACAAAATTCTTCAAAGATAATATATCTTAAATTTCAAATTCCAAACCATTCGTTTGGATAGTTTTTGCGTTGTTATATGCGGACAGACGGACAGACAGACGGACAGACAGACGGCCGGACAAGACGGCCAGACCAGACGACGACAATAGGTGCTACGTATTTATATAATTACGAACGCACCTAAGAAGCACGAAGAAAATTTAAAAAATCGAGGGAAATATGAAAAAAAAATTAAAAAATGAATAATCTGCATGTTCGATTATTTTTTTTTTATCAGATAGTACATTAATATTTTACAACTAAAATTATGAAGAAATAAATATATATTTACTTTTTCTTGTTTGCCGCGCCATCGCCTAAACTGTTTTTTAATATCTCATTTGTGAAAAAGGGGGGGGCGTAAATCGCATAAAAATAGGGAAGAAACATTTCAACATATTTTATTCTATTAAAATTAAAATTGCATGATATTCACTTCCACAGTTGCAAATAAAATATAATAATGCTTAACCCTTCTTTGCAGAAGTTTTTCTTTTACAATTGGTTTTTTTATACATATATTAAATACTAGCAAGCTACGCCCGCTACGCTGGTCAATTTCTTTTAACGAAACTTTAATCAAACAAAATATTGAGATTTCATAAATAACTTTTATATTTTAACAGAATAATAAGGCTACTATAATTTGTGACTCGTGCTATAGCCAATATACACGTCAGGACACGTCGCCCTTATCATTATCTTTTTACGCATGAAGGTTTCGCTATGGTACTCCATTGGAAAATTTGGTAATTTTTGAAATTCAATATTTGAAAAACGGCATAATCATTAGATTTGAAATTTATATCAAGAAAAATACAATTTTTTACCTTTCAAACGCAGTTTGCCTAACAATTTTCTGACAAATACTTTTTGAGCTATCATTTTTTTCAGTAACTTCAATTGTTTAATTTTCCGAGATTAATCTGGTGCAACAATTAGCGAAAAACCCAGTCGTCAGCAACGCATAGTTTTTTATTAAAGAGGCTGTTGGAGCAGGGATTGTCACCACCAATTTGCCACCATCACTTTTGAAATCGGTTACGTGGTTCCAGAGATTCCATAGAAATTAAAATTTAGAATGACTTCAGAACGCTTTTCGCTCATTTCGCCCATTTAAATTTCGATTTTTTTTTTTAATTTATTCTTAGAGAGCATTTACATCTTATAAAGTAACTACAATGCTAAATTTCAAATTTCTTGCCCCTTCAGTATAAAAAAGTCGCAATTTTCGAACATTTTTCGATCCTGCAACCCATTGATGTTAGTGGCACCGACATAAAATATAGCCTATGTTGGAGTAGGGATAGTCCCCATCAATTTGCCACCATTACTTTTGAAATCGGTTCTGTAGTTCCAGAGATTTCATAGAAATTGTAATTTAGACTGTTTTTAGAACGCTTTTCGCTCATTTCACCCTTTTAAATTTAAATTTCTTTTTTATTTTGTTCTTAGAGAGCATTTACATCTTATAAGTAACTACAATGACAAATTTCAAATTTCAAGCTCCTTCAGTATAAAAAATAAAAATAAAACTGCCCAGTTAAACTGAGGGCATTGAGTTCACAGGCTATTCACACTAATTGTATATTATACTCTTATTTCAAAGAATTTGAAATAAGCCCATCGAAAAGTAAAGAAATAAACAATATATTAAGGGGGGGGGGTCATCCCCCCGTTACCCCCCCCCCATAGTTAACTAATGAACCCCTTAAACTAATCAGGTAAATCTCTAATTACAATGAATATATATACAAAATTTGAAGAAAATCGGATAATTCTGCATGAAAAACCCATTTATATAAATTAAGGCGGGATTAGCCCCCTCCGTTCCCCCCCCTTTATACTCAACCAATCAATCCCGAAAACTAATCAGGGAAGCGTCTTAACCCAATGAACCTATCAAAAAATTTTGAAGCAAATAGAATAATTCTGCATGAAAAACCCATTTATATAAATTAAGGGGGGATTATCTCCCCGTTCCCCCCCTTTATACTTAACCAATCAATCCCGAAAAACTAATCAGGGAAGCGCCTTGACACAGTGAACCTATAAACAAAATTTAAAGGAAAACGGAATAATTCTGCATTAAAAACCCATTTATATAAAATAAGGGGGGATTAGCCCTCCGTTCCCCCCTTTATACTTAACCAATCAATCCCGAAAACTAATCAGGGAAACGCCTTAACACAGTGAACCTATAAACAAAATTTGAAGGAAATGGGATAATTCTGCATGAAAAACCCATTTATATAAATTAA
This sequence comes from Maratus michaelseni, assembly GCA_963931845.1. Lineage (NCBI taxonomy): Eukaryota > Metazoa > Arthropoda > Arachnida > Araneae > Salticidae > Maratus > Maratus michaelseni. The sequence continues at coordinate 428,959,531 of OZ007586.1, forward strand.
GGGGGGGGATTATTCCCCCGTTCCCCCCCTTTATACTTAACCAATCAATCCCGAAAACTAATCAGGGAAGCGCCTTAACACAGTGAACCTATAAACAAAATTTGAAGGAAAACGGAATAATTCTGCATGAAAAACCCATTTATATAAATTAAGGGGGGGATTAGCCTCCCGATCCCCCCCCCCTTTATACTTAACTAATCAATCCCAAAAACTAATCAGGGAAGCGCCTTAACTCAGTGAACCTATAAACAAAATTTGAAGGAAAACGGAATAATTCTGCATGAAAAACCCATTTATACAAATTAAGGGGGGAATTAGCCCCCCGTTCCCCCCCCCCTTTATACTTAACCAATCAATCCCGAAAAACTAATCAGGGAAGCGCCTTAACACAGTGAACCTATAAACAAAATTTGAAGGAAAACGGATATTTCTATGAAGAGTTATCGCATTACTTACGTACATACATACATACAGAACCGGCTGAGTAGAGAGAAAATGGGGATCCGGCCTCAGGAGGTGGGCTGTGGGCACGGAGGAGGGAGGAGGGAGGGCTGCCCTCCTCCCTTAGTGCCCTCCTCCTCCTCCTCCTCCCGAAGTGCCCTCCTCCTCCTCCTCCCGAAGTGCCCACCTCCTCCCGAAGTGCCCACCTCCTCCCGAAGTGCCCACCTCCACCACCTAAGATAAGGGGATTAATTAAGGATTAGTGTTAATTAATTTTAATTGCGAGACTTAAAAATTTTTCGAAGCCATTTTTTTTTTTTTTTTTCGCGGAGAATTTTCTACTAGAATACGAGGTGTGTTTCAAGGGATTTATTTTAGCGAATTAGAAATTTAATTAATTTTAATTGCGAGACTTAGAAAATTTTTGAAGCATTTTTTTTTTTCAACGAGAGTAGGCCATTCGATATACATGTTAGAGTATATTACAGGTGAATTTTAAAAGTCAATAATGGTTTAATTAAAAATGGTTATTCATTAATTTTAATTGGGGAACTTAGAAATTTTTCGAAGCAAATTTTTTTTTCAACGAGAGTATGCAGTTTGATTATGAGTGTATGCAGTAGAAGTGAATGATTAATTAATTAAAAATATTAACTAAAAATAGTAATTAATTAATTTTAATTGCAGAACTTAAGAATTTTCGCGAGATTTTTTTTTCAACGAGAGTAGGGTATTCGATATACATGTTAGAGGAGAATTTTAAAAGTCAATAATGGTTTAATTAAAAATGGTGATTAATTTTAATTGGGGAACTTAGACATTTTTCGAAGCAAATATTTTTTCAACGAGATAGGCTATTTGTTATACATGTTAGAGTATATTACAGGTGAATTTTAAAAGTTAATAATGATTTAATTAAAAAGGGTCATTAATTAATTTTAATTGGCGGACTTCAACATTTTTGGGGCAAACAGGCGCGTTTTAATGAATTCGATATAGGTTGTGGTAAAAAATACAGGATCCCGTATGAATTATACAGTACTAAATTTAACAGCTCGCCCCCTCCCCCTCCCCCTACCCCTCCCTTTTTTTACCCAGAGGAGCCCTTCGATAGCCTAACAATACACACTTCAAAAAATACAGAGTGCTACAAAACGAAGAATTTTAACGTATATATAAAATAAACAAGAATGAAAAATCATACATAGCATCATAATTCATGAATCACTTTCCACAAAAAAATACAGAGTGATACCAAAAGAATTTTAACGTATATTTAAAATAATAAATAAACAAGTATGAAAAATCATGCGTAGCGGTATAGTTTATGAATCACTTTCGAAAATTATCGAAATGTTATATGAACAAAATTTAATTTTATCAGCTAGTACATAGTTAATTAAATTAGTGAACAGATCCCCTTTAGAATAAAAAAGCATCCTTCACAAAAAACCAATTATGCATAAGATCCCTTCATACATTCAGTTCATTGACCCCCCCCTTTTTTTCCCCTTCAAAGTGTAAACACGCATTAGACTATAGGAGCCCTTCATAAAATAAATGAGATACATGCCCTATTCGAATAAAAAAAAAGTCCTTCACAAAAACTGTAGGGGTTCCCTTTTGGAAAAAAAAGTCCCTTCACAAAAATCCATTTATGCATAAGGACCCTTCATAAAATCAGATAATTTACACTTTACCCTGTTTTTTTTTCAATTCAAGTTAGGCTAAAAGTAAAGCTTACACATCGATAGGTTTAAAATATTGAAATCCTTCAAAAGAAACTAGTAAAAGTTAAAGATTTAAGCCCTGCTCATAAAATAATGCGACTACCCAGAGCCCTTCACAAATAATATAACCTTATTCGAATTTCAGGGCCCTTCACAAAATAAATCCAATAGATTCATATTATATTACAACGACAGAAATACTAGGGATATTGACCTTTCATAAAAATGTAAGGTCCGCTGTTTGAATGAAAAGGCCTCCCTTCACAATATACCCTGTAAAAATATTATGATTCCACAGATATTTTAAGAAATAGAGTACTAATCTCAAATGAATACGAATTCAGGCAATGTAGAAATAGGTTTTACAAGAATACATTTTTAGTACAACGTTCAAAATATAGATTTTTTTTTTTTTTTTAAGTACATGTTTCATCAAATTTATCATACAAGTCTGTAAAATAGGGTAGATCGTTTCATGAAAAATAATTGAATTTTCGAATGATTATGCTTTAAAATACATATTTATAACTGCGACTAAGATTTGAGTGTTACCCCCTCAACATACATATCGCTGAATCATAATGAGTCATATTATCAGATAAGCGAAGATCTTGCTTTGACACGGTGAATCACTCGCGATAAGAAATGCGGCTATTGGGCTTTTTCTCAAATTTTAACAGTTCTGACACATTTTTTGTAGGTAAATGAGCTATTTAAAACCGTCAATGTATACGAATTATTTCGTGTAGTCCTATATAATTATTAATCTGTTAAGTTTTAAAATGCTTCAATGAAAAATTAGAACTAGTCATTAAGCGATACCCTTAAGAATTTTGAGGCAAACAGATGTTTCAATGAATTTGAACCTGTTTAAATGTACCTGTGTTTAAATGAATTTGATACAGGTTAGGGTAAAAAAAAATACAGGGGTCCCTATAAAATATATGAATTAAACTTTAAATACTTTAAAATTACATTAGTCTATGCTTTTTTTTGTATAGAAAAATTATACTAAATTGTGTTTTTAGTATTTTAACTTAAAAATTTCTTTTGAGGAATGAATATAATAACTAAGCTTTGTTTTTATAAAATATATATTGTACTATTTAGTTAGGGTGTTATTTAAAAAAAAATTTTGTTTTTAATATTGAAAAAAAAAGTTATCTTACCTAAATATTTAAACCCTAATGTACTGTGGACTTCATCCAAATTCGACTGCATGCATGCCTTACAACAACTAAACAATATAACGTGTTCGCTTATCTCTTAAAATTACGGGATATCGTGACGTCATGGATAAAGCATAGGGTAGAATACAGAATGAATAGGTATTATAAAGCAGAATCATAAATTTTGCATACTTTACACTTGTAGTATGTGAAATGATTGCCTATATGAGAAAATGAATCATCAACGAATCTTATTAGTGTATGTTATATTTAACCAACAGGCTTGAAATGCGTGAATTTTGACTAGAATTAATCATTGAATGTAAAAATGATTTATTTTTAGATCTAATATGTATATCGTTTAACATTTAAAAATATATACATAAATTAATCTTACCTTATTCACAAACTTACAATCCCGTCTTCAATATATGACTACAGCATGAAAAAACATGCGTGCTACTTGTATAGCAACTAGACCAGAAATTATTTCAGTACAAGTCCATTATCTTATTGTTAATCTATAGATTAGTAACATCACGTGACTGATTGCGATAACATTCTATACAAGATTTACTGATAAGAATACATTTCAATTCATTTCTCCCAAAAGCAAGTGTATGAGTTGGTTGTAAGATCTAGGTAAGTATCCTTACTTTATATGTTTAAAGTTATAATATTAATGTATTTTTTCAATATGTATGGTAAGCAAAAAAGGAATAGGTAAGCAAAAAAGAATAGGTATTATTGCATGTTTCCTCTAATTTATTTAAAAAATAATTATTTTAAAAATACATACTAACAATTTATGCGATGAGTCACAAGGCATGATGAGACGATATATGAAATTTATTTTTATATTATACAAGCTCCTATATACAATTCATATGCGTGAGCAAGATTATTTTTAGACTAGAATTATTCACTGAATGTAAAAAAAAAATGATTTATATTTAGATCTAATATTTATATCGTTTAACATTTTAAAATCCTATTAAAAGTATATACATTAGTATGCTTGTGAAAGGCCTATTGTTAATACGAAACGTTGTGTGAAGTGTCCTGTTTTAGGGTTAAAAGTTTCGTGAAGGGGTCTGTTTGAAGAAGCCTGTTTCGAAATGACTTAAGAACACACAATTTATGCCTAAACATTCAACTCGATTCGATATATATGCTTTATTAAGTATTCAATAAAAAATAACTAAGAAATAAAATTAAAAATAGTAATTAAGAGATACCCTTAAGAATTATTGCGATATCTAATTCGATACAAGTCTTGTTAAAACAGAGATTATAGTTAAAATACACATTAATTATACAATATTACACTGTATTACACAATACGCTACCTCACCTATATTATCACAGAGATACCTTCGATAAAATTTAGACCAACAATACACACCTAAAAAATATATACAGAGTACCCAAAACATGATAGGAATGAATGAAAAATTTTAACGTAAATTATAAAATAGGATCTACAATAAGTGACAATAAATAAATATGAAGGAAAAAATCATGAGTCATGGTATACTTTATGAAACACTTTCCAATGCTATGTGACTATCGTTAAGAATTTGAAATAAGTGAATTAGATTTAATAATTCATACTGGAAATGTATTTTAAAAAAATTAGTAGCTTCGCCTACTTTTAAATCATTCAAGACATATGATGAAGGCTTGGCTGCTGTAGAAAAGCTTAATACTTGTATCTTAATGAATCGACCTATTTATGTTGGATTCACAATTTTAGAATTATCTAAATTAGTTATGTATGATTTTCATTACAATTTTATAAAGAAAACATACAAAGATCGTGCAGTTATACTCTTTACGGATATAGATTCCTTAACTTATCATATTCAAACACATAATATTTATAAGGATATGGAGCACCAACATGATTTTTTCGACTTTTCTGAATACTCGAAATCCCATCGTCTAAACCGCACAAGTTTCGAACCCACAAACATATAATCAGACTTGTCATTTTATAACCAGAAAGCTAATCACAGGGCTAAGTGAGCCCCCGCTTATTTTATAGTCACCACGCTGACTATTGGGCTTAGTAAGCCCCAGGTTAATTTATATCCACCACGCTAACTATTGGGCTTAGTGAGCCCCAGGATAACTTATACCCACCACGCTAACTTTTGGGCCTAGTGAACTCCCGCTTATTTTATAGCCACCATACTAACCACAGGGCTAAGTGAGCCCCCCGCTTATTTTATAGTCACCATGCTAAGTATTAGGCTGAGTGAGCCCCAGGCTATTTTATAGATACTACGATAAACCCAGGGCTAAGTGAGCCTACCGCTTATTTTATAGTCACCACGTTTACTACTGGGCTGAGTGAGCCCCAGGATATTTTATACCCACTATGCTAACTAATGGACTGAGTGAGCCCCAGGCTATTTTCTACCCACCACGTTTACTGGGCTTAGTGTGTCCCCCGCTTATTTTATAGCTACTACGATAACCCCAGGGCTAAGTGAGCCTCCCGCTTATTTTATAGTGAACACGTTTACTATTGGGCTGAGTGAGCCCCAGGCTATTTTATACCCACCACGCTTACAGGGCTAAGTGATCCCCCGCTTATTATATAGTCACGCTAACTACTGGGCTGATTAAGCCCCAGATATTTTATAGTCACCACGTTTACTACTGGGCTGAGTGAGCCCCAGGCTATTTTATACCCACCACGCTTACAGGGCTAAGTGATCCCCCGCTTATTATATAGTCAACACGCTAACTACTAGGCTGAGTGAGCCCCATGTTATTTAGTTGCATGAATATGATTTCCAAGGTATATGTCCTAACTTGATTTAAACCATTGCATATGGTAAGATAAAGCTGCGAAGTAAATTGGTAAACTATATGTACATTTCCCATGAAAACTCACTTCTATTCTATTAAATATCTGCAGAAATCAGCATAGTTTATTAAAATTATATACATTCTCATTAGTTTATGAATCTACTAACTTGTAATATCTGTATGGTAACTTGGATTATTAGTATTCCCACTTAAAAATTTCTTTTGTAGATTTAATATGATAAACACTAACATGAGACCGACTAAACTTTTACCATTTTCATTTCAACTTAGTTTTAGGAAATTTATCTACATAGCTTTAAATTTTACTGTTTAATAAGTCTATTATTTCAAAGCATTATTATTTTTTTTTTAGTTCTAATATTCAAAACATATTCATATCGTTTTACAAAGTAGGTATCAAATTAATTTAAAGTCATATTAAAAATATATACACAAATACTATTCTTACCTAACACGCCAGCTAGCTAGCTAAGCACCCAACCGTCTCACACCAAGACTCTGAGAAAAGTGAATGTTTGTTCAGGGCCTTATCAGATAATATAATCACTGATAAGATTTGATCACGTGACATGTGACGTCACTGATTAAGTGATATCAGTGATTATATTATCTGATAAGGCCCTGAACAAACATTCACTTTTCTCAGAGTCTTGGTGTGAGACGGTTGGGTGCTTAGCTAGCTAGCTGGCGTGTTAGGTAAGAATAGTATTTGTGTATATATTTTTAATATGACTTTAAATTAATTTGATACCTACTTTGTAAAACGATATGAATATGTTTTGAATATTAGAACTAAAAAAAAAATAATAATACTTTGAAATAATAGACTTATTAAACAGTAAAATTTAAAGCTATGTAGATAAATTTCCTAAAACTAAGTTGAAATGAAAATGGTAAAAGTTTAGTCGGTCTCATGTTAGTGTTTATCATATTAAATCTACAAAAGAAATTTTTAAGTGGGAATACTAATAATCCAAGTTACCATACAGATATTACAAGTTAGTAGATTCATAAACTAATGAGAATGTATATAATTTTAATAAACTATGCTGATTTCTGCAGATATTTAATAGAATAGAAGTGAGTTTTCATGGGAAATGTACATATAGTTTACCAATTTACTTCGCAGCTTTATCTTACCATATGCAATGGTTTAAATCAAGTTAGGACATATACCTTGGAAATCATATTCATGCAACTAAATAACATGGGGCTCACTCAGCCTAGTAGTTAGCGTGTTGACTATATAATAAGCGGGGGATCACTTAGCCCTGTAAGCGTGGTGGGTATAAAATAGCCTGGGGATCACTCAGCCCAGTAGTAAACGTGGTGACTATAAAATATCTGGGGCTTAATCAGCCCAGTAGTTAGCGTGTTGACTATATAATAAGCGGGGGATCACTTAGCCCTGTAAGCGTGGTGGGTATAAAATAGCCTGGGGCTCACTCAGCCCAATAGTAAACGTGTTGACTATAAAATAAGCGGGAGGCTCACTTAGCCCTGGTGTTATCGTAGTAGCTATAAAATAAGCGGGGGACACACTAAGCCCAGTAAACGTGGTGGGTAGAAAATAGCCTGGGGCTCACTCAGTCCATTAGTTAGCATAGTGGGTATAAAATATCCTGGGGCTCACTCAGCCCAGTAGTAAACGTGGTGACTATAAAATAAGCGGTAGGCTCACTTAGCCCTGGGTTTATCGTAGTATCTATAAAATAGCCTGGGGCTCACTCAGCCTAATACTTAGCATGGTGACTATAAAATAAGCGGGGGGCTCACTTAGCCCTGTGGTTAGTATGGTGGCTATAAAATAAGCGGGAGTTCACTAGGCCCAAAAGTTAGCGTGGTGGGTATAAGTTATCCTGGGGCTCACTAAGCCCAATAGTTAGCGTGGTGGATATAAATTAACCTGGGGCTTACTAAGCCCAATAGTCAGCGTGGTGACTATAAAATAAGCGGGGGCTCACTTAGCCCTGTGATTAGCTTTCTGGTTATAAAATGACAAGTCTGATTATATGTTTGTGGGTTCGAAACTTGTGCGGTTTAGACGATGGGATTTCGAGTATTCAGAAAAGTCGAAAAAATCATGATGGTGCTCCATATCCTTATAAATATTATGTGTTTGAATATGATAAGTTAAGGAATCTATATCCGTAAAGAGTATAACTGCACGATCTTTGTATGTTTTCTTTATAAAATTGTAATGAAAATCATACATAACTAATTTAGATAATTCTAAAATTGTGAATCCAACATAAATAGGTCGATTCATTAAGATACAAGTATTAAGCTTTTCTACAGCAGCCAAGCCTTCATCATATGTCTTGAATGATTTAAAAGTAGGCGAAGCTACTAATTTTTTTTAAATACATTTCCAGTATGAATTATTAAATCTAATTCACTTATTTCAAATTCTTAACGATAGTCACATAGCATTGGAAAGTGTTTCATAAAGTATACCATGACTCATGATTTTTTCCTTCATATTTATTTATTGTCACTTATTGTAGATCCTATTTTATAATTTACGTTAAAATTTTTCATTCATTCCTATCATGTTTTGGGTACTCTGTATATATTTTTTAGGTGTGTATTGTTAGTCTAAATTTTATCGAAGGTATCTCTGTGATAATATAGGTGAGGTAGCGTATTGTGTAATACAGTGTAATATTGTATAATTAATGTATATTTTAACTATAATCTCTGTTTTAACAAGACTTGTATCGAATTAGATATCGCAATAATTCTTAAGGGTATCTCTTAATTACTATTTTTAATTTTATTTCTTAGTTATTATTTTTTATTGAATACTTAATAAAGCATATATAACGAATCGAGTTGAATGTTTAGGCATAAATTGTGTGTTCTTAAGTCATTTCGAAACAGGCTTCTTCAAACAGACCCCTTCACGAAACTTTTAACCCTAAAACAGGACACTTCACACAACGTTTCGTATTAACAATAGGCCTTTCACAAGCATACTAATGTATATACTTTTAATAGGATTTTAAAATGTTAAACGATATAAATATTAGATCTAAATATAAATCATTTTTTTTTTACATTCAGTGAATAATTCTAGTCTAAAAATAATCTTGCTCACGCATATGAATTGTATATAGGAGCTTGTATAATATAAAAATAAATTTCATATATCGTCTCATCATGCCTTGTGACTCATCGCATAAATTGTTAGTATGTATTTTTAAAATAATTATTTTTTAAATAAATTAGAGGAAACATGCAATAATACCTATTCTTTTTTGCTTACCTATTCCTTTTTTGCTTACCATACATATTGAAAAAATACATTAATATTATAACTTTAAACATATAAAGTAAGGATACTTACCTAGATCTTACAACCAACTCATACACTTGCTTTTGGGAGAAATGAATTGAAATGTATTCTTATCAGTAAATCTTGTATAGAATGTTATCGCAATCAGTCACGTGATGTTACTAATCTATAGATTAACAATAAGATAATGGACTTGTACTGAAATCATTTCTGGTCTAGTTGCTATACAAGTAGCACGCATGTTTTTTCATGCTGTAGTCATATATTGAAGACGGGATTGTAAGTTTGTGAATAAGGTAAGATTAATTTATGTATATATTTTTAAATGTTAAACGATATACATATTAGATCTAAAAATAAATCATTTTTACATTCAATGATTAATTCTAGTCAAAATTCACGCATTTCAAGCCTGTTGGTTAAATATAACATACACTAATAAGATTCGTTGATGATTCATTTTCTCATATAGGCAATCATTTCACATACTACAAGTGTAAAGTATGCAAAATTTATGATTCTGCTTTATAATACCTATTCATTCTGTATTCTACCCTATGCTTTATCCATGACGTCACGATATCCCGTAATTTTAAGAGATAAGCGAACACGTTATATCGTTTAGTTGTTGTAAGGCATGCATGCAGTCGAATTTGGATGAAGTCCACAGTACATTAGGGTTTAAATATTTAGGTAAGATAACTTTTTTTTTCAATATTAAAAACAAAATTTTTTTTTAAATAACACCCTAACTAAATAGTACAATATATATTTTATAAAAACAAAGCTTAGTTATTATATTCATTCCTCAAAAGAAATTTTTAAGTTAAAATACTAAAAACACAATTTAGTATAATTTTTCTATACAAAAAAAAGCATAGACTAATGTAATTTTAAAATATTTAAAGTTTAATTCATATATTTTATAGGGACCCCTGTATTTTTTTTTACCCTAACCTGTATCAAATTCATTTAAACACAGGTACATTTAAACAGGTTCAAATTCATTGAAACATCTGTTTGCCTCAAAATTCTTAAGGGTATCGCTTAATGACTAGTTCTAATTTTTCATTGAAGCATTTTAAAACTTAACAGATTAATAATTATATAGGACTACACGAAATAATTCGTATACATTGACGGTTTTAAATAGCTCATTTACCTACAAAAAATGTGTCAGAACTGTTAAAATTTGAGAAAAAGCCCAATAGCCGCATTTCTTATCGCGAGTGATTCACCGTGTCAAAGCAAGATCTTCGCTTATCTGATAATATGACTCATTATGATTCAGCGATATGTATGTTGAGGGGGTAACACTCAAATCTTAGTCGCAGTTATAAATATGTATTTTAAAGCATAATCATTCGAAAATTCAATTATTTTTCATGAAACGATCTACCCTATTTTACAGACTTGTATGATAAATTTGATGAAACATGTACTTAAAAAAAAAAAAAAAAAAAAAAAATCTATATTTTGAACGTTATACTAAAAATGTATTCTTGTAAAACCTATTTCTACATTGCCTGAATTCGTATTCATTTGAGATTAGTACTCTATTTCTTAAAATATCTGTGGAATCATAATATTTTTACAGGGTATATTGTGAAGGGAGGCCTTTTCATTCAAACAGCGGACCTTACATTTTTATGAAAGGTCAATATCCCTAGTATTTCTGTCGTTGTAATATAATATGAATCTATTGGATTTATTTTGTGAAGGGCCCTGAAATTCGAATAAGGTTATATTATTTGTGAAGGGCTCTGGGTAGTCGCATTATTTTATGAGCAGGGCTTAAATCTTTAACTTTTACTAGTTTCTTTTGAAGGATTTCAATATTTTAAACCTATCGATGTGTAAGCTTTACTTTTAGCCTAACTTGAATTGAAAAAAAAACAGGGTAAAGTGTAAATTATCTGATTTTATGAAGGGTCCTTATGCATAAATGGATTTTTGTGAAGGGACTTTTTTTTCCAAAAGGGAACCCCTACAGTTTTTGTGAAGGACTTTTTTTTTTATTCGAATAGGGCATGTATCTCATTTATTTTATGAAGGGCTCCTATAGTCTAATGCGTGTTTACACTTTGAAGGGGAAAAAAAGGGGGGGGTCAATGAACTGAATGTATGAAGGGATCTTATGCATAATTGGTTTTTTGTGAAGGATGCTTTTTTATTCTAAAGGGGATCTGTTCACTAATTTAATTAACTATGTACTAGCTGATAAAATTAAATTTTGTTCATATAACATTTCGATAATGTTCGAAAGTGATTCATAAACTATACCGCTACGCATGATTTTTCATACTTGTTTATTTATTATTTTAAATATACGTTAAAATTCTTTTGGTATCACTCTGTATTTTTTTGTGGAAAGTGATTCATGAATTATGATGCTATGTATGATTTTTCATTCTTGTTTATTTTATATATACGTTAAAATTCTTCGTTTTGTAGCACTCTGTATTTTTTGAAGTGTGTATTGTTAGGCTATCGAAGGGCTCCTCTGGGTAAAAAAAGGGAGGGGTAGGGGGAGGGGGAGGGGGCGAGCTGTTAAATTTAGTACTGTATAATTCATACGGGATCCTGTATTTTTTACCACAACCTATATCGAATTCATTAAAACGCGCCTGTTTGCCCCAAAAATGTTGAAGTCCGCCAATTAAAATTAATTAATGACCCTTTTTAATTAAATCATTATTAACTTTTAAAATTCACCTGTAATATACTCTAACATGTATAACAAATAGCCTATCTCGTTGAAAAAATATTTGCTTCGAAAAATGTCTAAGTTCCCCAATTAAAATTAATCACCATTTTTAATTAAACCATTATTGACTTTTAAAATTCTCCTCTAACATGTATATCGAATACCCTACTCTCGTTGAAAAAAAAATCTCGCGAAAATTCTTAAGTTCTGCAATTAAAATTAATTAATTACTATTTTTAGTTAATATTTTTAATTAATTAATCATTCACTTCTACTGCATACACTCATAATCAAACTGCATACTCTCGTTGAAAAAAAAATTTGCTTCGAAAAATTTCTAAGTTCCCCAATTAAAATTAATGAATAACCATTTTTAATTAAACCATTATTGACTTTTAAAATTCACCTGTAATATACTCTAACATGTATATCGAATGGCCTACTCTCGTTGAAAAAAAAAAATGCTTCAAAAATTTTCTAAGTCTCGCAATTAAAATTAATTAAATTTCTAATTCGCTAAAATAAATCCCTTGAAACACACCTCGTATTCTAGTAGAAAATTCTCCGCGAAAAAAAAAAAAAAAAAAAAATGGCTTCGAAAAATTTTTAAGTCTCGCAATTAAAATTAATTAACACTAATCCTTAATTAATCCCCTTATCTTAGGTGGTGGAGGTGGGCACTTCGGGAGGAGGAGGAGGAGGGCACTTCGGGAGGAGGAGGAGGAGGAGGAGGGCACTTCGGGAGGTGGGCAGCCCTCCCTCCTCCCTCCTCCGTGCCCACAGCCCACCTCCTGAGGCCGGATCCCCATTTTCTCTCTACTCGGCTGGCAAGCTCTCAGGGCTTGATAGCCAGTTTGATAGCTAAAAAATCGCAATTTTAGAACGTTTTATGTTCCTGCACCCCCTGGGGTTAGTGGCATAAAATATAGCAGGGGTTGTCACCATCAATTTGCCACCATCACTTTTGAAATCGGTTCGGTAGTTCCAGAGATTACCCCCTACAAACAAACAAACAAACAAACAATCTTTACTCCTTTATAATATTAGTATAGAATTAGACACCAGAAATTTTAAGATAGATTTTTAACTTTGTTCAGCAACTTAGTTCATGTGAAATGTACTGGATTAATATTTCTATATAAATATAGTGGTGGCGAAAAAGTTTATTTATTAAAAGTTAAATAAACAGTGATGGAAATTTACATCACTATGTAATTAAAGGTTAATGGTTTTAAAATTTTAAATGCAAAATTAGCACCAAAGGATTTTAGGTAGTGACCAGTGGTCATATATACAGAGGCAATCAAATACCAAATACTCATATCTGTCACGCAAACGCGATTTTAAAAATAAATTCTGGGGAGAAAAAAACTCGCAGTATAGAAGTAAAAATAGTTGCATTTTTAAAAATCCTTCTTTACCCTAGAATATGCATTAATAAATGCTACTAAAGAATTAATATTTTTTTCATAAAACAATAATTATAAAAAACAAATAAAAACATGTCTGAATTATTCTTTGCTCATTTGTCTCATTAAATCAACTGTTGCAAATAAAATACTTCCTTTCTTTATCTCCCTAATTCACACATCATTCAACAACTTCGAATATTCATCCACACCGGTAACACGGAATATCATAATGAAATGAATGAATATGCGATATCCCACACTTGCGCTCAGAGTTTAACCTTCACCATCAATAGCATAAAAACGATATTTCATCCACTCTTAGTGGTCGCTGGAGAAAATCACCCTTCCTCTTTTCAAAAACCTTTTCAGCTGCGAGAATTCACTCCGTTAGTATTCATGAATACGGTGTACCATGGTTTAGGCTGGGGGAACTCACATCGTTCGTATTCATGAATACTCGAAGACGAGGAAGAGCTTTTAATATCGTGGTTTTCATGGTTTTCGTCAAATTTATGATATTAGCGATATACCGTTGGGTAGGATTTTTTTATATCGGTATCACTATATGCGTTTTATATCGGTTTTATCGATATATCGCCCAGCCCTAATTCACACTGTAGGGAGAATAGCCCTGGCAAAAGAAGCTGAAATCACCACTCTTTATCTTAGGCAGCATACTTACGGCTTACGGACTTCCCCATTTTCGGCATGGACTAGCCATTTTCGCCCATGCGCAGTTCGCTCCAGGTTTCTATCAAGCGTGGTGCATCAGTATAAAGGGCATAATCTTTAAGAGCTGGTAGAGCCCTAAAGATGAATTCCAAATGAAACAAAAATTTAACCTAATATTCAGTGTGCAAAAAGGCAAATTTTGAGACCTATCCGAAAAAAATTTCCCCAGAAATTTTTTCATGGTCATTTTCACTCCACCCTAATATACAGTATGACCACTAAAGTCCCTTGCCACCCTCTTAACTTCGGAACGGCTGCTGCTATATTCATAAAAGTAGTGTCTAGGTATAGTAAAGTAGCCATGCGCTACTCAATGAAACCACCTACGGCGCCACCTGGTGGAATGCTGCGGAGTTAGCATTCCTATCTCGAAAACGGAAAGAGATAGAGAAAAAAGTGATTTACAAAGTTGTAGAGCATCATCGATTCAGTACAAAAAGACACCTTTTGGACATTAATTCAAAGAATAGAACGGTTAAAACATGCATTTATTTTTTCGTGTTTTCCTATACTGTGACGTGACAAAACGATCCTAGAAAGAAAAAAACAACTAGTTATAATAATATTACCTTTATTTTAGATGTTCAAACTTCTCACCGTCAGCTGCAATGCCTATTTGGATCATTGTTTGAATTTCACATTGTGCACGTTGGAGCACAAATGGTGACACGTTCGCACAAGCATCCGTAATGCGTCGTTTAAGGTCCTGCAATGTTTGTGGAGGGGTCGCATACACCTGCTGTTTCATAACTAGTTGTTTCTTTCTTTATAAGATCGTTTTGTCACGTCACAGTGTAGGGAATCACGAAAAAACAAATGCGCGTTTTAACCGTTCTATTCTTCGTATTAATGTCCACAAGGTGTTTTTTGTACTAAATCGATGATTCTCTACAACTTTGTAAATCACTTATTTCCCCTATCTCTTTCCGTTTTCGAGATAGGAATGCTAACTCCACAGTTTTCCACCAGGTGGCGCCGTAGGTGATTTCATTCAGTAGCGCATGGCTACTTTACTATACATAGACACCACTTTTATGAATATAGCAGCAGCTGTTCCGAAGTTAAGAGGGTGGCAAGGGACTTTAGTGGGCATATATATATTACTGGCAAGCTACGCCCGCTACGCTGGTCAATTTCTCTTAACGAACCTTTAATCAAACAAAATATTGACATTTCATAATTCACTTTTATATTTTAACAGAATAATAAGGATACTATAATTTGTGACTCGTGCTATAGTCAATATACACGTCAGGACACGTCGCCCTTATCATTATCTTTTTACGCGTGAAGGTTTCGCTATGGTACTCTATTGTGAAATTTGGTAATTTTAGAAATTCAATAGTTGAAAAATCGCAGAATCATTAGATCATTTTTCTTTAGAAATTGTTCTTAGAGCGCATTTAGATCTTATAAATAACAATCATGCCGAACTTGAAGTTTCTAGCTCCTTCAGCATCGCAAAAATCGCAATTTTAGAACGTTTTTCACTACTGCACCCCCCTCGGGGTAGTGGCACCGACATAAAATATAGCCTATGTTGGAGCAGGGATTGTCACCATCCATTTGCCACCATCACTTTTGAAATCGCTTTAGTAGTTCCAGACATTCCATACAAATTGTAATTTAGAATGTTTTTAGAAAATTTTTTGCTTATTTCAGCCTTTTAAATTTCGAATTTTTTTAGATTTTGTTCTTATAGAGCATTTAAATCTTGTAAGTAACGACCATACAAAATGTCAAGTTCCTAACTCCTTCTTTATTGAAAATATCATAATTTTGGAACGTTTTTCGCTCCTGCACCCTCTGCGGGCAGTGGCACCGACAAAAAATTTAGCATATGTTGGAGCAGGGACTGTCACCATCCATTTGCCACCATCACTTTTGAAATCGGTTCTGTAGTTTCAGAGATTCCATAGAAATTGTAATTTAGAATGTTTTTAGAACGCTTCTTCCTCATCTCACCCTTTTCAATTGCGAATGTTTTTATAATTTGTTCTTAGAGAGCATTTACATCTTATAAGTAACTACCATACCAAATTTGATACTTCTATCTCCTACAGTACACAAAAAATCGAAATTTTAGAAAGTTTTTCGCTCCTGCATCCCCCTGGGGGGGGGTGGCACCGACATAAAATATAGCCTATGCTGGAGCAGGGATTGTAACCATTAATTTGCCACCATCACTTTTAAAATCGCTTCAGTGGATCCAGAGATTACCCCCTACAAACAAACAAACAAACAAACAATCTTTACTACTTTATATATTAGTATAGATAAGGGGGGGCCCCTTGTCCCCCCCCTTTATACTTAACCAATCAATCCCGAAAACTAATCAGAGATGCGCCTTAACACAGTGAACCTATAAACAAATTTTGAAGCAAATAGAATAATTCTGCATGAAAAACCCATTTATATAAATTAAGGGGGGATTATCCCCCCGTTCCCCCCCTTTATACTTAACCAATCAATCCCGAAAACTAATCAGGGAAGCGCCTTAACACAGTGAACCTATAAACAAAATTTCAAGGAAAACGGAATAATTCTGCATGAAAAACCCATTTATATACATTAAGGGGGGGATTAGCCCCCCCCCGTTCCCCCCTTTATACTCAGCCAATCAATCCCGAAAATTATCATGCAAGCGCCTTAACACAGTGAACCTATAAACAAAATTTGAAGGAAAACGGAATAATTCTGCATGAAAAACCCATTTATATAAATTAAGGGGGGGATTAGCCCCCCGTTCCCCCCTTTATACTTAAACAATCAATCCCGAAAAGTAATGAGGAAAGCGTCTTAACCCAATGAACCTATAAACAAAATTTGAAGGAAAACGGAATAATTCTGCATGAAAAACCCATTTATATAAATTAAGGGGGGAATTAGCCCCCCGATCCCCCCCCTTTATATTAACTAATCAATCCCGAAAACTAATGAGGGAAGCGCCTTAACACAGTGAACCTATAAACAAAATTTGAAGGAAAACGGAATAATTCTGCATGAAAAACCCATTTATATAAATTAAGGGGGGTGGTAATTAGCCCCTTGTCCCCCCCCCCTTTATACTTAACCAATCAATCCCGAAAAGTAATGAGGAAAGCGTCTTAACCCAATGAACCTATAAACAAAATTTGAAGGAAAACGGAATAATTCTGCATGAAAAACCCATTTATATAAATTAAGGGGGGGATTAGCCCCCCCCCCGATCCCCCCACTTTATACTTAACTAATCAAACCCGTAAACTAATCAGGGAAGCGCCTTAACTCAGTGAACCTATAAACAAAATTTGAAGGGAAACTGAATAATTCTGCATGAAAAACCCATTTATATAAATTTTGGGGGGGGGATTAGACCCTTGTTCCCCCCCTTTATACTTGACCAATCAATCCCGAAAACAAATCAGGGAAGCGCCTTAACTCAGTGAACCTATAAACAAAATTTGAAGGAAAACGGAATAATTCTGCATGAAAAACCCATTTATATAAATTAAGGGGGGGGGGGGAATTAGCCCCTTGTTCCCCCCCTTTTATACTTAACCAATCAATCCCGAAAACTAATCAGGGAAGCGCCTTAACACAGTGAACCTATAAACAAAATTTGAAGGAAAACGGATATTTCTATGAAGAGTTATCGCATTACGTACGTACATACATACATACAGAACCGGCTGCCAAGCTCTCAGGGCTTGACAGCCAGTGTGATAACTGAAAAATCGCAATTTTAGAACGTTTTTTGCTCCTGCACCCCCTGGGGTTAGTGGCACCGACATAAAATATAGCCTATGTTGGAGCAGGGGTTGTCACCATCAATTTGCCACCATCACTTTTGAAATCGGTTCGGTAGTTCCAGAGATTACCCCCTACAAACAAACAAACAAGATTTACTCCTTTATAATATTAGTATAGATTAAAAAATCGTTTACTTTTTCTAACTTATTTTAATAAACAATTCGCCAGAACAAATTATTTTTTTAGATGCGGAAAAAGCAACAATATAAACAGCAGTAAATACTATCTGTATACTAATTAAGCAAAGTTTGTTTGCACACAATATTATATTGCTAAAAGTGTATATATTGTGATTATTTGATGCTTCTTTAGTAAAAAACTGAAATGCTAAGCAGGAAAAAGGTAACTGGGTATTTTAATTTATTTGCAAGACAAAACTCGAAAGTAGACAAGGTGAGTTTTACAAGACCCCTCCCCTTTATTTTGAATACTTGTCACATTTTATTTAAAGGAAAATTACTTTTTAAGTGATCTAGTTTACCATAATTGAATATGGTGGAAGGAATTCGCCACCTATCCAGCTTAAACTGTTATGTAAATGTTGTATATATATTTATTGTGTTTTTTTTTAATTAGTACATTTATATTTTAATTTGCATACATGTATAATTATTATTATCATTGTGCTTATTTCTAAATAGCATATGGTGCCTACGTAGTACTATTGTTATGTAGAAGTATTTACTTGGACACCATTTATTTAGCTGAGTGACACTTTTATGAGTGCAGTCTGGCCTAAAATGAAGGTTTTATTGCCGGATGTTTTATGGGTTGGATCAGATGGTCACGCTTCGTGTGAAGCCTTTAAATTTCGGTAGGGAGGAGGCCCAGACAGGGCGCCTCTAGTTCTACAAGGATAAGGGGGAAGAACATCTTCATCCACTGAGAAGTACAGTGTGGGGGCGATCAGCTCGGATTGGATGGTTAGATCATGTACAGTGGCGGTCAAAAGTTTCCGGCCAGTTAGTTTTTTTTATTTGTTTGTCAGAACGTTTCAGCGAATAAAAAGCGCAATTGCTCCAAAAGTTAGCAATATACAAATGACCCCTGACCACGTGATCATTTTGATTGGATACTGAAGACACTTGATGTAAAGGGGAGGAATTCAAAATTTGCGTGTGCAAAAGTTTCCGGCCATTCGTCATTCGTTAGTTTTTGCTATCGGTAAAGTGTTTTTTGGCCGTGTTTCTTAATTAAACAACGTGAATAACGTAGTTGATATTCAATTATTCAAAAATGTAAAGTTCAACCATTATTGCCCGTAAACGAGTGATTTGTTTGTCAGTAAACGGCCAAACCTCTCGTGAGATTGCGGCAAAGCTATCGAACGAAAAATCTACTGTGAACAATATTTAAAAATATATATAAAGATGTCCATGGCCTTCAGGACTTGCCACGGCCGGGCGACCCCGGAAAATGACTATTCGTGTGCACAGAATTATATCAGGAGAAAAGCAGCTGATGACCCGCATCAAAATGCCGCTGCAATATCCCGCGATTTACGGAATGAAAATATTGCTGAAATAGTCGGTCTACCGTGTTAAGATGCTTACGTGACGTAGGACTTTATGGAAGAGTCGGTGTTAAAAAATTTTCATACGTAAAAAAAAATCAGCGAGCCCGACTGGCGTTTACCAAGGAACACAAAGACTCGACAAGTTAAAACTGGAAAAATGTACTATTTTCTGATGAATCGAAGTTCAACCCTTTTGGGAACATAGGCGTAGCCTCGGGGGGGCACGAGGGGGCACGAGCCCCCCAACTTTCTGAACATCAATTTCTAAAACATGATACAGTCAATTAGGGCTTGTCTTGTATTGACTCAAAATTGAAATGAAATAACTACTTTTATTTTCATTTTATATTTCTTCATTTTTTTTTTTTTTTTACTTACTCAGATGTCAGATCAATAGACAGCTCAGCTTTTTTTCTTTGAAGTAATGAATTTGGTACCAAAAATTGCTGGTTAAATCTGAGTTGGGCGAAATGGGATGAGGGAAAGTTTTTCAGAATTGACTTGTTCGTTAATGAAAAAATCAAGACATTTCCCTACAAATATCCTTCTATAAAGTAGAGGTCTGCACGAGCCCGGGCCTGGCTCGTAGGATGTACCCGGCGCGTGGCTGAGCGGGCCCGAACCAGCAGAACAAAGACAACTTTTTTAACGGGCCGGGCCAAGAAAAAAATAAACGAACCGGGACAGGTCGAGAAATAAAATTAAGCGGTCGACCGGCACAATATAACAAATTTAAAATGGTGGGACAAAGCGGAGAAAATATTATTTTTTCTAAATTCTCAGCCGAGCCGTGACTTAATTTTTTCTAGGACGTGTCAGGCAGGCAATGTTTTTTAAATAATAGAGATGATGAACTTTTGTTAACGGAATCTCTGGAAATATACTTTAATAAATTACAGATAAGTATTTTTTTAAATCTTCATTTTTTTAATATACAGCTTCAAAAGTTATGTTTTTAATCATCTTTTTCCTTTTATTCTGAACTACACTATTTTTTTTTATGAGTATATATTTGAATGTAATAGTATAAGAATCTAAGCGATCATTAATGTTGCTATCCTATATTATATAGCTTGTGGAGATATAGTCTGAAATATACTGTAAAATTTTCATATAAATATGTATGCAGCATTCTTTAAAATAATCTTAATTTTATTTTAAGAAAAAACAGAATTTTTTGTAAAAATTGACTCGGGCCGGGCCCGATTTCATTGATTTTTGAACGGACCGGGCAGAACTTTTATTTTTTACATCGGTCCTGTCCTGGAAATTCCGGCCCGTGCAAGCCTCTATATAAAGTCGTTCCAATATTGGTAGTATGTCTTATGCATAATTAAATATGTTCCCCTCTTTTATTTATTATGATTTATTTTATTGACGACACTTAATCTTCTACTATACCTTCACATTTTTGAGCTGCATGTTTTTTTTTTTTGTTTTTTTTTTTTTCAAATTGTGAGCCTTCTTGAATGAGATGTTTTAAAGTTAATATACAGCCGTACCTTGGTAAACGATGGTAATCCGTTCCAGAAATACCGCTATTAAGCAAAACCGTTGCTATCCAAGGTGCAATTTTCCAGGCGCATTATACGTTAAATGATTAGTACTTCTTAAAAGGACTGATTAAATTTACTTAAAATGTCTTATATTTATTATATTTGTTACAAAAATATTAATTTCAATAAAATGAACTAGTGGAGCTTTCCTCCCTGGTCGGTTATTTTCCCAAGTGAACCTCGAATTAAATGAACCTGGTAGCGGGGCCCAGCTGCCGTCAACAGCATACACACGTGCAGGCGACGTCTGCTCTGGTCTCGAATTAAACTAACCTTGATTTTTGTGATTTTTTATTTCGACCCGGATTAGTTTAATATTTTGAGCATCGTAGTTCGTGTTCCGACGATTTTGTATTCTTCCAACTTTAATTTAATTTTACCAGAAGCAAGTTCTTTCCGTTTCGGGGGGCAGGGGGGATGTCAAAAATCTGCCAAAAGGCGAAAAAACACTAAAAAATTCGCGAAATATACTATATTGGTCTAAAAGCTTGAAAATGGATTCGTTTTACAAGTGTTAAAAAATTGCCACTAACCAGGAAAAACCGCAAAAAATCGCATAAAATTTTTTATGCGATTTTAATCGCAAAAAATTCAAAATTTTCAGAGGACACAATTTACTGTATTTGGGCTGAAATACGGACTCCTTTTATTAATGTTTAAAAAACGCCGCCGCGGAATGCGAAAAAAAGCTAAAAATCGCATTTTTTTAATCACAGAGAACAAAATTTACTATATTGGGATGAAAGGTTGAAACCAGATACCTGTAACAAATGTTAAAAAATTGCTGCGAAACGCGAAAAAACGGTAAAATCGAACGGATTTTACCGTTTCGGTAAACGGTACGCATTACGAACAAACTTTATTGAAAACAGAAAAAACTTTACTATATTGGGCTAAACGATTCAAACCGGATGTTTTTTACGAATGTAAAAATATCTCCACAAAACGTAAAAAGAAATCCCATAAAAAAAAATGCGAAAAATTCAAAAATCGCAGAAGACAAAATTTACTATATTGTGTTCAAAGATTGAAATTAGATTTCCTTTTGAAAAATCGCCACAAAAAGCGTAGAAACTTAAAAACTGCAGAACATAATCGCGAAAAAATTAAAAATAGCAGACAACAAAAGTTATTGATTGTAGCTGAAATTCTTTTACAATGTCAAAAAATCGCCGCAAAACGCGAAAAAACGGTAAAATCGCTTGAAAAATTAAAGCAATTGTTACAATCATTATTTTAATTCCGTATAAACTTTTTGAAACGAGAAACAAAATTACTCTATTGGACCAAAAGTTTAAAACCAGATTCTTTTTACGAATGTGAAAATATCTACATGAAACGTGAAAAAAAAAAAAAAAAAAAAAAAAAAAAAAAAAAATGAAAAATTGCATAAAAAAATCACGAAAAATTCAAAAGTCGCAGAGAACAAAATTTAATATATTGGGTTAAAAGATTGTATCTGGATTTATTTTACGAAAGTCAAAAAATTGCTGCAAAGCACGAAAAAATCGCTAAAAAACACTTAACAAATTAGCGAAAAATTGAAAAGTCACTATACGAGTTCCGAATAAACTTTATTGAAAAGAGTTGCCCAACATTTATTATATTGGGCTAAAAGGGTGTAACCGGATTCCTGTTAAATGTTAAAACCTTCTTACGAAACGCGAAAAAAACGCAATAAGTCGCATGAAAAATTCACGAAAAGTTAAAAAACGCAATAAGTCTCATGAAAAATTCACGAAAAGTTAAAAAATCGCAGAGCACAAAATTTAGTAAAATGGGCTAAAAGATTAAAACTGGATTCCTTTTACGAGTGCTTAAAAATCGCAGCGGAACGCGATAAAACGCAAAATATCATAAAAAATTCATGAAAAATTTAAAAATAGCAGAGGACAAAATTTACTATAATGGGTTAGACAGTTGAAACCAGATTAGTATCACAAATGTTAAACAATTGCCACAAAACGCGGAAAAACACTAAAAATCGCATAAAAAATTTTCGAAATTTTTCAAAATCGCTGAGGTTAAAATGTAATACATTGAGCTGAAAGATTGAAACCAGATGTATTTTACGAATGTTTAAGAAAATCGTCACGGAACGCTAAAAAACACTTAAAATCACATAAAAAATTCGTGAAAAATCTAAAAATCGCAAATCACAAAATTTGTTATATTGGACTAAAAGATTAAAGTTGGATTCCATTTACGAATGTCAAAAAAATCGCATAATAAGTTTGCAAAAAATTACTAAATAGCAGGTAGAGAATTTACTATATCTGCTGAAAAAATGAAACCAGATTCCTATTACGAATGTTTAAAAAATCGCCGCAAAAAGCTAAAAAACGCTAAAAATTTTAAAAATGCAGAGGACAATATTTACTGAGTTTTGTTAAAAGATTGAAACTTAATTCCTAACACAAATTTTAAGAAATTGTCGCAAAACGCGAAAAAACGTTAAAAGTCACAAATACAGTGGCGCACCCAGGATTTCGCTTGGGGGGGGGGGCTAATGCATTTTAGGAGTCTGCACGGGCCCGGCTCGGCCCGTACCCCGCAAAATAAAGGAAAACTTTAAAACAGGCCGGGCCGCCAGAATTAGAAAATTTTTGATAGGCCGTGCCGAGTCGATTGACAAAATAAACGGGCTAACAGAACAATTTAATGGGCCCGCGGGCCGGGCCGAGATCAGGCTTAAATTCTTCTATAGGCAGTCGAGCTGGGTCGGAACTGGACTTAATTGTGCCCAAGCAGTTTATTTTGTCAAAATAGTAATAGAAATAATAAGTTGCTCTTAATGGATTCAGTGAAAATATACCTTAAGTGATTCTCAAATTCCCAGTTTAACAACATGAAACTCTCCGAAACATTTTTTGATTTATTTTTAACTAGGCATAAAACTGACAGGTCTGACTTTTGAAGGGATTTGGAATCGAGTACTGTTTTCCATTTTTTGATAAATAAATAACTTACCGAGATATAAGTATTCCTTTCTCGTGACGATAGGTTTTTCTCCTTTACCGTGCTATCGCGTCCGGAAATTTAATTCAAAACGCCAATTCTGATAGTATTTTCTGAAATATTTTTAGCATTTATCAGAAAAAGGAAAACGCTATTCGATTACATAGTTTCTGAATAAGAACACCTGTCAATTTTGTGTATTCCTGAAGAAAATTGAATTCATAAATGTGTCAGAAAGTAGCGCCATTCGATTTGAGAAGAGCTTTAATAAATTACGAAGAAATATTTTCAAAAATCTACTTTTTTATACAGCTTAAAACTTATGAATTTGTAATCCTCTTTTTCTCTTTTCTTCTAAACTACATTAATTCTTTGATTGAATCATTATTTGAAGGCTGAAAAATCTGAGTAATCATTAATGTTTCTATTCGGTTTTTTCTGTCTTGTAAACATATAATAAATTCAAATATATTGTAAAATTTCTCCAAAAATATGCATGCAATATTCTTTAAAAGAATCTTAATTTTATGTTGAGTAAAATCGGAATTTTTTTAATACAAATTGAACGGACTGGGACAGGCCGCATGATTTAACTGATTTTGTGACGGGACGGGTCGGGCCTGTTTTCTTGGATTTTTGTACTTGCCGGGCCAAACTTTTAATTTTTGCAACTGGTAAGATAGATTTCGTTCGGGCTTGGCCTCGAAATTCTGGCCTGTGCAGACCTCTAGTGCATTTGCATGACACTCACGAGTCGGTGATCAAGTGACTAGCAGCATTTGCGCACTGCAACAATCGCTGAAATCACTTCTGATATCCATCAATGATACAAAATTTGTTAATTATTTTTGGATATGTGCAGATTTTTTCATTTTTTCCTTTATACTTTACGATTACTGAAAAATGTTACAAAAATGCTTTATTTTACGATATATAGCTTACATATTCTGTAATATAATATTTTATGTAATGTAATAGTAAGGTTTCCGTTGTAGTGCAGCAACGTAATGAAATTATGATGACTGCTCTTGTAAGTTTCTGCTTTATCATCAATAATTCGATATCGTTTGAATTTGAACATATGCTAAAACGTATATTATTTATCATAAATGAACAGAATGAAACATTTTGTGAAGAAAACAGAGGAATATAATTTTATAATAAAATAGTTAGCCTGTTACTATAAATAGAACTTTGATATGAATGACAGAAAATGTTATCTACTTATTTATTTTTCAGTATCAACGTTTTTTTGCCGCTGTGTATTTACAGGGGGAAAACTATTCTTATATTAATTAATATTATGAACATTCAATCTATTTTTAAAACTTTTTTTAATTAAAAAAAAGAAAAGAAAAATGCCCTGTTAAACAGATGGCATTGACCTCACAGGGCTATTCACACTGATTGCATATGATATATTATATACTCTTATTTCAAAGAATAATTCAGCATGATATTCCCATTTAGCTAAATTAAGGGATGATTATCTCCCCCATTCCCACCCTTTATACTTAACCAATGAACCTCCAAATCTAATCTGGGAAGCACCTTATCAGAATAAACAGGTATACCAAATTTGCAGCAAATCGGATAATTCTGCATGAAAAATCCATTTATATAAATTAAGGGGGAGGGATTAGTCCCCGTTCCCTCCCCCCTTATACTTAACCAATGAATCCCCAAAACTAATCAGGAAAGCGTCTTATCACAATTAAATTAACCTATCTACAAAATTTGAAGAAAACGGGACAATTCTGCATGAACAACCTATTTATCTAAATTAAAGGGGGGATTAGCCTACCTTTTCCCCTTTATACTTAACCAATGAACCCCTAAAACTAATCAGGGAAGCGCCTTATCACAACGGACCTATATACAAATTTTGAAGAAAATCGGATAATTCTGCATGAAAAACCCATTTATCTAAATTAAGGGGGATTAGCCCCCCTTTCCCCCTTAATACTTAACCAATGAACCCCCAAAACTAACCAGGGAAGCGCCTTATCACAATGAACCTATAAACAAAATTTGAACAACACGGTTAGTTTTATCAAGAGTTATCGCGTTACGGTACATACGTACATACAGAACAGGCGGCCATTAGCTCTGAGGCTTTGATAGCGTGTGAGCTAAAAACCGTTAACATGACAATTTACATCTATTGGGAATAGCAAAAAAAGTCAATTTTATAATATGGAGTCTTCTTTTGCTTGGATACAAAAACAGTAAAAAATGCTACGACGGAATTGCAATAAATCGGTGAGAAATTCCGCTTTAGACAGGTTTTCGTCTTAGCTGGTAAACTTTACAGGTGTTTCTTTCGATGGGACCATGAATGTTTGCGATTAAGATAATATTCCGTTATAGACAGGTTTCATTTACACTGGTTAAACTGTATACGTAAAACTTGTGTAAATAACCCCATACTGTTTAACTTGTGTAAATGAAACTTGTCTATAACGTAATATTGTCTTGATCGCAAACATTCCATGGTCTCAGCAAAAGAAACACCTTGAAAGTTTACCTGCTAAAGCAAAAACCTGTATAAAACGGAATTCTTCACCGATACATTACAATTTTGTCTTAGCATTTGTTATTGTTTGTGTCCATGATTCAGTAAATTAGTACCTTGTTCGGCACAGGAGGGAGGGGCAAACCGCGGGATATGCCCTCTCTTGGCTATTAATAAATTTGAAACTTTACGCTTACGAATATACTAGTGCAATTATGCCTAGAAAGAAATTAATATGTATGCTTACCATCTAATGATGAAGTGCTGGTGAATTATTCTAATCTTAGATGATTTTCTCGAGCTTTTGCGATATAAATTCTCCAAATATAAAATTTAAAACTATGATTATTTTTTTACGCGTTGAGTTAAATGTTTTAACACGAATGATGCTAAAAAAAAAAGTGTATAACCAGAAGTACTAATAAAATAGAGGTGCATTTCGCCACCCCTCCTTCCACCACCTCACATTCTTTCGAAAATATTACCAATCGTTTATACCAACAATCTTTTCGTTTGTACCTCATTTGTGTTAGAGTAATAAAAGGTTTTAGTGCGGGGGGGGAGGGGCTGGAGAAACGGCCGGCCCCCCCACCTCAATGTTTTACAAAACGGATAGTGCCAATCGTTTATATCTCGTTTGTACCTGTTTGTACCAACAATCTTTTCATTTGTACCTCATTTGTACTAGAGTAATAAAAGATATTTAGTGTAGGGGTGCCGTTTCTCCACCCCCCCCCTCCCACTTCAATGTTTTACAAAATGGACAGGGCCAATCGTTTGTACCCTTTGTACCAACAATCTTTTCGTTTGCACCTCATTTGTACTAGAGTAATAAAAGATTTTTAGTATGGGGCTGCCATTTCTCCAGCACCCCACTTCAGTGTTTTGCAAAATGGATAGTGCCAATCGTTTATACCTCGTTTGTAACCGTTTGTACCAACAATATTTTCGTTTGTACCTCATTTGTACTAGAGTAGTAAAAGGTTTTTCGTGTGGGAATGTAGTTTCTACAGCCCCCCCCCCTCCACAATGTTTTAAAAAATGGATAGTGTCAATCGTTTATACCGCCTTTGCACCCGTAAATACCAAGAATATTTTCGTTTGTACCTCATTTGTCCTAGAGTAATAAAAGGTTTTTAATGGGGGGAGAGAAACGGCAGCCCCCTAACTCAATGTTTTACAAAATGGACAGTGCCAATCATTTATACCTCGTTTGTACCTCATTTTGTACCAGGGTAATAAAAGGTTTTTAGTAGGGGGCTGGAGAAACGGCAGTCCCCCAACTCAATGCTTTACAAAATGGATAGTGCCAATCGTTTATACCTCGTTTGTACCAACAATATTTTCGTTTGTACCTCATTTGTACTAGAGTAATAAAATACTTTTAGTGTGGGGCTGCCGTTTCTCCACCCCCCCCCCCCCACTTCAATGTTTTACAAAATGGATAGCGCCAATCGTTTATACCTCGTTTGTACCCGTTTGTACCAACAAGCAGAGGTATAAACGATTGCGATTGCTAATATTTTCAAAAAAATTGAGATGGTTGGGGAGGGGGGGGGGCTGGCGAAATGCACCTATAAAATAGATAAGTAAAGAAGCACACTATTAGAAATGTGGGATGGATTTAGAAAAAAAAGGAGTGTTCCCTGAAATTTTTGTTGATCTTGAATGGGTCGTATTGTCCATTACACAGATGTACAACGTAGAAGGAATACTACCCTCGTTTGGACTTGAATCCGCTTGACCGTGCTAAGAATATGGATGATGGATGTGTACTACGGACTGAGAGAATCAGAGTACCGCTATAAGTCTTTACGCTTAACGTATGTCGAAAACGGCAAAAAAAATTTGAGAATAAAGATGAAATGAGACACAAAGGTTTTGAACATTTTCTAAAGACCTAAAAAAAAATTTTTAAAAAAATTATAATTTTATAAAAAACTGTATATAGTTACTTCATTATTCAGTTTTAGGGTCTGGGGGGGCTTCAGCCCCCTTAGCCCCCCCCCCCCCCGTGGGTTTGCCAATGCACAAATATTTCGCGAAAAATTAAAAAAAAATTCTGTACGATTTCCGAATAAACTTTTTTTGAAACGAAGACAAAATTCATTATATTGGGCTAGAAGATTGAAGCTGAATTACTTTTACCCAATGTGGTAAAATTGCCGCAACGTCGTTTGAGGCCATTTTTAACCAAGAAACCACTGTATATATATGGCTATGTGTGTCTGTGTTTAATAAACATTTGTGCCCCCCAAAATTTCCGGTCACGCTAAAACAAAATAAAGTGAAACCTGTCTATAACGATACTGTAGGGACCCAGATAAGATATCGTTATAGACAGGTTATCGTTATAGACAGATTGAATATATAAAATTATATTTTTTTACTTAAATAAGTAATAAGTAAACGTAATAAGTAAAAAAATTAAAACTATTCGTAAAAGATACAAGCATAAGTTTATTTTGTAAGAAAATTGCAGAAACAAAAATTATTTACAAAATAAATCTGTTAATTTTGTTTGCTTACTTTTCGATGCAAATGACATCTGCATGCACAAATGTTTCAACCCGTCAAACGAGTTCAGATGCATGTCCGAAACATTTGGTACTGTTGCAACAAAATCCTGACGAATGCTAATTAAGGATATAGCATCCTCAGGAGAAATTTGAGTTTTGTTTTGTGACCAGTCAACTGCTTCTTCTTCATCACTCTGATCACCTGGAATTAATTCTGCTAAAATATTTTCATCGCTTGCACCGCTAAACACGTGCACATCATTATCTAAGTTTAAAAATTCTTCAGCATTCAATGTAAAAGATAGGTTTGATGAGCTTTGGAAAGCTCTAACAGCTGTGGATAAACTCTCCACACATTCTGCTTCTTCCTTAACGATTTCAGTAAAGTCCATATTGGCCTTTTCTTCAAAGAATGAAGCTTTCTTCCAACAATTTTGGATTGTAGATGCTGTTATCGAATTCCAACTTCCGGAGACCCAATCACATGTATTTTTTACATCAACTGCATATGGATTTGGGAGATTGTTATCCAGATTATAAACAACGTTCTGAACTAACCTTTTTCGATAATATCCCTTGAAACACTTGATAATGCTTAAATCTAAAGGCTGCAGGATCGACGTGCAATTTGGTGGAAAGTAAAACACTTTTATATTTTTCAAACGTGGGGGATTGTTGTGAGGTGTACAGTTATCAACTATGAGAGCAACATTCATCTTTTTATTTTTCATTTCTTTATCAGCATCAAGCAGCCAGTTGTTGAAGACTTCCTCCGTCATCCAGGCCCTCTTATTTGCCTTGTAATGAACTGGTAAACTCTTTACATTTTCAGAGCACCTTGGCTTCGCGTACTTTCCAATCACTAAAGGCTTCAATTTGTCGGTTCTAGTACTGTTTGAACACAACAGGATTGACAGCCTTTGCTTTGATTTCTTCCCACCTTTACAGCTGTCTCCTTTAAAGGACATTGTTTTATCTGGCATTAGGTGATAGAACAAACCAGTTTCATCAGCATTGTACACATCATCTGGAGAAATTTTTTTAATTTTCTCTTTTTCTCGCTGTTTCCAGGATAATGCAGCCTCAACTGGAGTTGACTTTTCTTCTCCCGCAATAGTTTTAAAAACAATTCCGTCGCGTTCACGAAAGGAAGTAAGCCATCCATTGCTGGCTTTGAAATCATTGTTGCCTAGCAAAGAGGCGAATTTTCTTGCTTTTTTAGAAATCATAGGTCCACTAATGGGCACGTTTTGGTTTCTCATCTCGTGGAACCATCTTAGGAGAGCTTTGTCAACATGATCATTTACGGCACCTTTAAATCTTTTTCGTTTGCTCTCCACTTTACTTTTTTCCACAGCATCTTCAATATGTTTTCGTTCTTTTAAAAAAGTAGCTATCGTTGACTGTGAAATGCCATACTTTTAAGCAGCATCAACTTGTTTCATTCCTTTATCAATATCCGAAATGATTTTTAACTTTCCTTCAAATGACACTGCTTTACGCTGAGCCATAACTTAAAACGAATAATGAAAAATACGAACTTACAATGAAAAATACGAGCACATAAAAATGAATTGCAATGAAAAAGTGGTCAATCCGAAGTGAGGGGTGTCTAACCCAGGAATGAAAAGATTCGACAGTGACTAGTCGAATTCAGAGAAAGAGGTAACATCCCTCCCAATTCCTTATCTAGTAAAACAAGTTTGACAATGATCAGCAGTAAAGACTTAAACTCCATACACGCAGCAAAGTGACATCCCCTCCCCAATTTCCCCTAATCCCTTCTACAAAGAGGTCAAAATGTAGAAAGAGTCAACACTTGGACACGGAGATAAGCACAGACTTTTGATATTTTACATTCCAGATGATGGGGTGTCGTTTTCCAAGAAAAAAATCTAGTTATATCGGGAACCTTCAGCTTTCGAAAGAGAAAAAAATATCGTTGTAGACATGTGCAGCTAAAAATTGATTATCGCTGTACACAGGTTCAAAATACATTGAATAAATAGAAATTTCGCTGGGACCAAAGGAAAATATCGTTATAGACAGGTTTATCATTATAGACAGTATCGTTATACACAGGTTTCACTGTATATGATTCGAGATATATTATTCCTACAATGAAGCATGGTGGAGGACACGTTATGCTGTGGGGAGCATTTTCTGGAAAAGGTGTCTGTCCGTTAGTTGATATCCACGGCTAGATGAATGGTGCAATGTATAAGGATATCTTGCAAGATCATTTGCTGCCTTATTGGAGGAAAAATTGTGGTCGCAACTATTTTTTTCAGCATGATAATGACCCAAAGCATACATGCAAGCTCGTCAAGCAGTGGCTTTCGCAGAAAAAAAAAACCGCTTTTAAAATGGCCAGCCTAATCACCTGATCTAAATCCAATAGAAAATCTTTGGAACGAACTTTACAAACATGTTCGGAATTATAAATATTTCAATTCAGCAGAATTTTCCCAAAAATTTCAGGAAGAATGGAAAAAAACTTAACATAGACGATCTTCAACCGTTCAATGAATCGATTCCACGTCGTTGCACCACAGTACTTATTGCTACTGGTATGACGGCAAAATACTAATTGTAAATGTTGTTGATCACTGTTATTTTCTATTATAAAATCATTTTTTTTTCAAACTTGCCAAGATGGCCGGAAACTTTTGAGAACATGAGTTTTCCTTTGCACTTAATTTTGTCAATTAAATTTATTGATATTTATTTGCTATTTCATAAATATGTTCCTAACTATTATGTCAATAAAATGTATAAGTATCACTTTGAGATTCCTCTTCATATGGGCATACTTAGAAATTAACCAAAAATTTTATGCTGGCCGGAAACTTTTGACCGCCACTGTATGTGGGGATCTTAGCCCACAGCAGCCATTCCAATCTGAATATGCAAATTTTTAGATACCCAGGTGTAGGTCGACCCATTTCTGAAAAAGAAGAGGTTTTTTTTTCTGCTTTAAAGGAAGTCTCATATTTTAGAGTTGTTTCCGATTTGGCTCTAGAAAGCAATCATTGGATGAACCAATATTATATGGAGAATGTGATTGTACCTGAGCAGTTACAAAACTTTAGGATGAAGCTACCCATGTGAGCTCAAGTACTCCTCGTGGACGATTGCGAATTTACATGACCATCTCATCCATCCTCATGTCCCACTTGTGTCAAGGTATGCATCTGCTTTGATTTTTTTTTCTCTATGTTAATTGTGTACCTTAATAGTTTTTTATCGGAACACATGAGAACTTGTCAATTCCTAATTATTAATTTGAATGTTTATACAATGTATGTAAGAAAATTTAAAAGTAGTTCTTATTTAAAGTTGATAAAAATTATTCATCGACATTTGAAATGTTTTCTATTTTATTTGTATGATTTAATATGTTTTTAATACTGTAAATAAATTATTTATTTTTCTAAAAAATATTGTAGTCAGGATTTTAGAAGTTTCTAAGTGATTACTTTTAAAGCCTAATTACTTCTCAGATTTCTTTAGCACAGGTATAAAAAAAATTATAGTAAAATTATCTTTGGGATTGTTTCGTTTCGTAAACGAGGAGATTATATCTCCATTCCCATCAAAACAAGGCTAAGAGGCTAGATACTCTTCATAATTGACAATGTGGTGTTTTCTTTTAATTGTTTTACTTTTTTTAATATTTAGTGTCTAGCTAAGGAATGATCATCAAGTCTTCTGTAATCACAAGCCCCTTAAAGTTAATTAATAAGTTAGGGTAAAGGTGCACCCAACACCTTATTAAGCTTATGTGTGGTGACGGACATAGTGTAACCACCATTTAGTAGATTATGTCTAGAGCTTGCCTGTAGAATAAAAGAATGCAATAACAAAAAAGTTGGGTTTATTTACTTACTGTGAGTATAACACGTTTCAATTTTTTTTAATAAACACTAAAAATACAAAAATTGAAGAAACAGAAATTTCGCATTTGCCATACTGAAATCTTTAATAAATGTAATAAGAACCTAGTTCAAAAGCTATATCTGCTTTAATAGAAAAAATAACAATGCAGAAGCCTTTCCTGGCACATATTAATATTTTTTAATATAATTTATTAGCTTTAACTTTTAAAAGCTTCTTTCAGCAAATTCTGTACTTATAAGTATTTTAAATTATTTTCCATTATCCAATGAAATGGTTTGTGAAAGCCACGCAAGTGTCCATTGGTGTTTTACAAAATTTGTTAGATAAATATGTTTAAGATAGAGAAAGAGTAACTTAATTTATATAGGATATTTTGGAAAAACCTATAGAAATTTTAAAGTGTTGTAGAGAGGACTGAAATAAGCATTTTTTTTTGCGTGGCCAAAAACGGTGTGTGTAGAAAATGAAGAGTATGCATTTAAGTCCACCTGTAATGGATATAGTTTTTGTCAGGAAAGTTGTTGTTTACCGTTGTAAATTACAACGACATGCATTGTTACGCAAATTCATAGTGTTATTTGAAAAAATTTGTGTGTTTAGATGATGGAAAAAGTTGTTTAGATCAGTTGTGTTATCATTAATCTGATGTTTATTTTAACAATTTTAACTCAGATTTTGAGTGGCACATCACTAGTTGTGTATTTTAATTTATAACTTAAGAACTCCTTCTGAAATTATAGTTTGTGTAAAGATATTGTAACGTCGACGACAAAAATTTCAATGAAAAATGACATTTTATGGTAGTGAAAAGTTATTGTCAACTGACTTATTCATCTCCCTCTCTTTTCGTAAACCACCATTTCCTGAACACACATTATTTTACACACACACACATGTATATTATATATATGTTTATTATATTATATATATAATAACTAAATTTTTAAATTCTAAATTCCTAAATTTTTAGTTTTAGAGGTATAATTTCAATTGCAAAGATGTTTCAAATTTTGTTCTTCATCACATGAAAATCCATTTACATCAAAATAGTTATTTTTAAAAAAGTTCTGAAATTATAGTTTGTGTAAAGATATTGTAACATTGATGACGAAAATTTCAATGAAAAATGACATTTTACGATAGTGAAAAGTTATTGTCGACTGACTTATTCATCGCCCTCTCTTTTCGTAAACCACCATTTCCTGAACATACATTATTTTACACACACACATGTATATTATATACATGTTTTGATTTCCTCTATCACTCTTCAATATTAGCTACGTAGTTACAAAATACATTTTATATTCCCTTCTCATCTTTCACCAATAACTAAATTTTTTAATTCTAATTTTTTTGTTTTAGAGGTGCAATTTCAATTGCAAAGCTGTTTCAAATTTTGTTCTTCATCATATGAAAATCCATTTACATCAAAATAGTTATTTTTAAAAAAGTTTCAAAATTTAATTTTTATACTGTTCTGTAAGTTATATTTAGAACACTTTCTCCATGCTCTAACAAGTAAAACAATAAAAACTCCATTTTTACTTACCGAGTTAAGATACTCAGAATTTATGAATTTTCATCATTTTTTGGCACTCAGAAATAAGTGTTATCCGTGTTTTAAATATTGCTCTTTAATAAACTGAGTTTCTAGGAACTCCACATACAAACATTAAAGGGTGGTGGAGTAAACTACAACAATTTGTTTATTGAAAACTAGGGTCATGGTGTTTCACTCAAATCCGAACTCTGATTTTTATTCCTAACTTTAACAATAATGAAATTATTTTAACGAACTTTTGTAACAGACATCATTTATGTACAAAATGTAAAATAATTATATCGCGAGAAGTGGTAGTCGTGACCAATATCCACATCGCACTGAACTAGACACTCTATATTTCCAAATGTAATTGACAGACTTATGGTTTATCTTTTCAAAATACTGTACACTTTCATCACTTTTCATTATGAAATTGCAAAGTAAGTTAAGTCTGTTGAATATTTCTTTAAAATATCTTCAATTTTACTTTCTTCTATCTATTATAGAAGAAAGTATTTTAATCTAAATTTTTTTCGACGGATTGACATGGTTTAGGGGTCAGAGATCCCAAAAAACATGTTTATATAAAATGTCTGTCTGCCTGTCCTCATTGTATCATCAAAAAATGTATGAATATATGCATAGAATTGAACCAAATTTCATTTATATGTTTTTCACTACGACAACAGGTCCTCCTTGAATTTGGAGATATTGCACCAGAAGGGGGCGCTATGATTGCAATTTTTGTGCCATTTCCATAATTACACCACTGAAAAGTGTATGAATATATGCATAGAATTAAACCAAATTTCATTTCCAGCAGGTCCCACTTGAATTTGGGGCCATTCAGCCTGAAATGAGTACTGTGACAGTGATTTTCTTGTAGTTGTGTTATACAATGACTGCTCATGCAGCGAAGGATGTTTCGCATCCAGATAACCCGGTGCTTCGCAAGCAGCTAATGTACAAACAAATAACGAAAAATATTGATTTTATTAGCACTGTGATAGTGAATTTTGAAGAATTAACATGTATGAGATAGACGAGAGTTTTGGGATTGGCATATCTGACTAGTTGTTAATGTTATTAAAAACAGGTATGTTCGAATTGGAATGAATCTGCTGGCAAGCTCTAAACATATCCTACTAAAGGTCGGTTACTCTATATCTGTAATTAAAGAGTCACCACACATAAATATAATAAGGTGTTGGGTGCACCTTTACCTTAACTTATGAACTATCTTAAAAGAGGCTTCTGTTTACAGAAGACTTGGTGATCATTAACTAGCTAGATATCAAATATTAAAATAAGAAAGAAACGTTAAAAAAATGTCACCGTGTTGTGAATTATGATACGTATCTAACATTTAGCCTTGTTTTGATGGGAATGTAAAGGACCCCGTTTAACAAAACAACCCCCAAAGATAATATTTTTCTAAAATTTTTATATTTAAATTAAAGAAATCTGAAAAATACTTAGGCTTTAAAATTAATCACTAAACACTTTAAAGTCATGACAATATCTTTTTTGAAAACAAGTAACTAATTTATTTACATTATTCACTAAGAAAAGAAACATATTAAAATATATAAAAACCCTAGAAGAACACCATTTGAAATATTGCTGAATAAGTTTTCTCTAATTAACATAAGAAATAATTACAAAGATTTTTATAGATTTACAGACATTTAAATTATTAATTAGGAATTGACAAGTTCTCCTGCTTTCCGATACAATAAACATATTGAGGTACACAACTTCACATAGATAAGAAAGGGGCCATGTAGCTTCCACCCCATGTACTACAAAAACTTGAGCACACAGATGGAATCAGCAAGGAATTTCCTCTTCTGTTCGCTCACACTCTCAATAAACTATCTAATTTTATTCTTACAAACTATGACTCATTATAGAGAGGGGTTCACCGAACTAGTGCTCTCTAGAAACAAGTTGGCGAAGTGAGTCTCGAAAAATAATCATCATCTTCCTAGTCAAAAGTCCAGAAGACGATTTTCAAAAGACTGCTGACATCTCACGAAAACTTTCTTCATTCCATGTCACACATCAAGTGAACTTTTTTTTAATTTTCCAACACCTCTTTCTCCCGAAAAGGGCTGGGCTACTCCAAGTACCTAAAATTTGCATACTTAGATTGGAATGGCTACTGTGGGCTAACAACCCCACCTACCTTCCTTAACCATCAAACCCATGCTGATACGCCCCCACACTGTACTGTTCAGTGGACAGGGATTTTCTTCACACTTGACCCCTGTAGACATCCAGGTGCCCTCTCTGGGTCCCCTCCTTAATGAAAATTAAGGGCCTCACCCATGACCAACAACCCCATAAATATCCAGCTATAAAACCTTCAAATTAGGTTCCAACTGGCATTTTAGGCCAGACTGCACTCATTAAAGTGTCACTCAGCTAGTTAAATCATGTGACCCATTATATACTTTACACAACAATAATATGCTAGGTAGATACAATATGCAATTAAAAATAAAAACAATAATATAATAATTATACATATTATGCAAAACAACATGTAACTATATTAATTAAATAAAAACATCATAAATATATGTATAACATTTTCATAATAGTTTAAACTGCAAGTTGGTAAATTCCTGCCACCAGAAACACTCTGAATTTTTGAATGAAGTAAATGGATTATGATCCTGGTTTCCTGCACGAATATTGTTTGTTGCATTATACTCTATCACCCCTTAAAGTTAGTACGGACAATTTTGGAATTGCCCTGTTGTAAAAATTAAACATGTAGAGTGTGGTAATAGCTCAGACTGACTTACACTGGCCTTCAAAAGTTAAGGACAACATGTTTTTCGAAGCTCACCAGACAAAAAATGGCAGTCAGATTAAACTTCATAGTTTATATGAATGACAATAATAAGCTTAAAAAAAACTTATGCAAAAATTACAGCTACCGCTTTTATTTTATAGAAAAGAATAGGTATTTGTGAATGAGAGAAAAATATGCAATTACGAAGCTTTCGTAA
Source organism: Maratus michaelseni (assembly GCA_963931845.1). Taxonomy (NCBI): domain Eukaryota; kingdom Metazoa; phylum Arthropoda; class Arachnida; order Araneae; family Salticidae; genus Maratus; species Maratus michaelseni. The sequence continues at coordinate 428,997,183 of OZ007586.1, forward strand.
TTTCGCGTGTAAGTTTGTTGTATTCGAACTATTGTTGTCAGTTTTGTTCACAACAGCCAGTAGAGTCTAGAAATGTCTAGACCAGTGGTTCCCAACGGGGGGCGTACGCCCCACAGGGGGGCAATTTGACTTTTCAGGGGGGCAATTTAACTTTTCAAGGGGACAATTCAGAATTTCTGTGAACCCATACCTTCTGAATTGTTTTTCTAATAGTAATGTTGTAGACTGAAAATAAAAGTTCACATTCAATTTTCAAAAACAAAATTTAAAAAAAAAATAGTTTTTTATTCAATTTTTAAAAAGTATCCATTCAAAAGTTTTAAATACATTCCTACCAGAATAATTATAGAAAAAAACATTTTAAGATATTTAGACACTTTTATATATTTAAAAATTCTTTATAATTTTTCTGATTTATAAGTATTTTAGAATTTTAAACAACTTTTTCAATTATTTATTGAATGAGTCGCACTGCAATATGTCACATGAAAATCAATTTTACACATGAAACTATTCAAGTGTATATTTAACAATTACTTGACGACCTTCCTTTACCGAATCTTTTATCACGTTTCATTCTGATTAGAAATTGATTAGTAATTTAATCGCAGAAATTCTGTGATTAAATAAGACAAAAATGTTTTATTCAAAATCATTGATTTTTCTAATCAAGGATTCTGAGCACTCTATACATCATGCATACGTGGCGACCGTGTGCCAGTAAACTACGAGGAGTATCAGATGATTATAAAAAATATTTGATTCATCCATTACCTTCGGCACGTTTCAGGATCAATGTTAAATGCTTTTTACTCTGTCAGGAGTAAATTCTTTTAAAATTTTATGAGAATTAAATGTTATAGGGGGAGGGGGCATCATCATTTTAGAGATGTTTTGGTGGGGCGCGGCTAAAAAATGGTTGGGAACCACTGGTCTAGACGAAGTTGTTTGTCTGATTCATTAAGGTGGTGGGCGGTAGGATGGATGGAAATGGGGTTGTCACAGGCCGATACTGCTAGACTGCTCAATGTGTCGCGCAGTGTAGTCCAACGAATCTGGGATCAGTATGACTCCGAAGATTCTGTGTCCAGAAGACATGTTCCAGGCTGTCCATGTGTTACAACACCTGCAGAAGACCGGTTTCTAGCTCTTTCGGCCTGAAGGAGAAGACGCACTACTGTGCCGCTACTCATTGCAGACCACTTTGCAGCATCAGGGAGAAGAATCTCCGCTACTACGGTACGAAGACGTCTTCACAATGCAGGTCCTTATGCAAGGCGACCAATTGTGTGTGTCCTCCTCAACATACGACAGAGAAGGACCTGCTTATGTTGGGCAAGAGAACATGTTTCCTGGACCAGACAACAGTGGGCTTCTGTACTCTTCACAGACAAGTCCAGATTCACACTGGAGAGCGATTCAGGACGTCTTCTGATCTGGAGAGAACAATGCACTCGATACCATCAATCAAACACTGACGAAACACACAGGTATAGAAACGGACGGTGGAATCATGGTTTGGGCAGGGATCTCACTCAGAGGCCACACTGACCTGCATGTGTTCCATGGAGGAACTGTGACTGGCTGAGATATCGGAATGAGATCCTTGATTCATATGTGCGCCCATATGCTGGTGCTATTGGCAATGGTTTCATTCTAATGGATGATAGTGCAAGACCACACCGAGCTGTGGTTGTTGAGGATTATCTTGAGGATCACAGTTTGGAGAGAATGGAATGGCCAGCTCACTCTCCAGACTTGAATCCAATAGAACATCTTTGGGACTATCTTGGAAGACAGGTTGCGGCTTTAAGTCCTCCTCCAAGGTCATTAAATGAGCTGGAACAAGGCTTACTCCAAGTCTGGTCAGCGTTACCTATTTTAGTGTCAGACAATTTAATTGAGAGCATGGAAAGTCAATGCCGCCAATGCATACAAGTCCAGGGTGGACATATTCCGTATTAGAACCAGTTTTTTAATGTTTCTGTCACATTTTACTGCATAATACTGCGATGTACAGATTTCTCCAAGAACGAAATTTTCCACCATGAGTGCTTTTTTGTTGTAATTTCATTTATACGTTTAACTTAATTAAATTTCTATGTCGCATTTAATAAATAACAGTTTAGTGCACATTTCCTCCAAATTTGTTGTTTCTATATTCATTCATTTGCAAATTAGACGCAAAAAACTGGTTGTACCTTAACTTTTGGAAGCCAGTGTACTTGGAAATTTTAAAATTATTTCTGTAATTGGTTTACTTTTAAATTTGATAGTTACATATTATTTTAAGCGTTTGAAATATTTAAAGTATTTGTATAAGAAATTTTAAACAAAAGCATTTCGAAATTTTGGTGTTTCAAAAATACTTAATTATTCGATTCTAAATACCTGCTTTTTTCTTGTCTTTGCATGAAGTTGCATGATGCTTGTCCACTGGTGCAGTTGCTATTATAATTTGTGACTGTAAATTTGTAAATACTTTTACTTCACCAGATATGAAAATAAATGGATTACGACCCAGGTTTCCTACCTAAAAATTGCTTGATGTAGTATGTTCTACCACTCCCTGAAGTCTGAATGATTAATTCTGAATCAACTTGTATATTCTGCATCTGAGTGGGGAGGGGAACAGTTCCACTTTGCATACCAATTTTTGTTCTCTGAAATCTGGTCACCTTAAGAGGTACTTTATCAACACTTCGAGATAAGAGTGGCTAACATTGTTTGGTAGAAATAAGACATAATTAAACACAAGCAGGCCAAAAGAGAAAAGAGTTTAGAAATTTTATTAGATTTTAGTTACACCTTTGGGTGGCTCCTAAGATATCAATTTCTTTGGAGTTTATAATATAATTGACAATCTTTCCACAACACAAATTCAAATAGGTTTTTTTTATGCATGTGCATAACTGCCAACTGCTGCGAGTTTTTGTAACAACTAATTTCAAAGAGAAATCACCACTTTATTTTATCACAGAAATCTGCCTTTATATAAAGGGAAAATTTATCTTCAAAATTATTCATGACAAAAAATCGTAGCAATTGGCATGTATGCATGTGCAAAATATCCATATGCAAGTAAACATGAAGATATCCATATTTATATTGTTTCATTGCACACTGAATTAACTGTGTAAATTGGAGCTTATTAAAGTAAATAAGCAATTCATAACCTTTCTTTATATCGCATTTGCCCATTGTTATTTTATTTTTATTTTTTACATGTACACTTTCACATTCACTATCTTACAATAAGTTACATAGTGTGTAAAATGTAGCATAATTCATAAGCATAGTACAAAATTCCTTTATACTGCAGGATCTTATATTTTAAATACTTTTCCGTCATTGATCCTATGTTACATTATCTAAATTAAGCAAAAAGTTATACCAATAAATACACTGCGAATTTTTTTTTAAATCCTTTGTTTTTACCTTATTAAGACTGTTTTGAAACTGAAATGCAAATACAGAAATATATATTTTTCCCTGATATCTTACTCCTTTTATCTAATGCTAAAGTATTCCAAGTGAGCTACCAAAAAATTAACAGGTTTGTTGAAAAAAGGTACCAATGCCTTTAACAAAATCCTGCTGCAGCCCATTGTAAAATTTCCTACTACAGATGAACAGCAGAATATCAAGCAAAGATTTTATCCATATGGCATTCCTGGGGCAATTGACACTATTGACTGCACCCATGTAAAAATGATACATCCAAAAAATTATTCAACTGAAAATTCTAACAAATGTATGCTATATGAACAGCAGAAGATAATATACTCTTAATGTGCAGACGGCAATATTTTTCATATTACACTATAATGCCATAAATGAGGGGAACTTTCAGTTTTAGACATTTTTTCAAATATTTCAAAATATACATATCAGATTATTTTGGAATTTTAGGATTAAAAAGAACAGGTTTGACTTCCTATTTTTCAACGTTGATTTGATAAGGAGGATAATTAGGGGACCAACCAAAAATTAAAGAAAAATAATAATACTTGGGATCACCCTGTAAAATAAAATGCACGAAATGATCTGTCACTGCAGAATATACATAGGCAGACATTGTATAATATGTGCATTCATTGGTGTAAGAATAGCATGTATATTAATAGAGATATAGATATTTTTTTTAAAAATTGAAAAAATTCTTGCATGTTTTTTGCTTATAACACACAGGGTTTTTAACCAAATTTAACGCCAATTTCAGAAAAATTGACAAAATGTAGTAGCAGAAACATAGTGCTATTGGAATATAAATATTTAAGGAAATATGGGCAGTTGTATGAAATAATTTTTATCTGCGCATGCGCGAACGATATCAAGGAACTTTTTGCATAATTTAGTAGTCAACTCTCTGGAGCAACTTAATAAAAAAATCAGTAAAATATCGCAAAAATTCAGAGAGATATCGGCATTAGAGTGAGCTGTTTTTTAGTTTCTGACTAAAACTCGTTGAATGACAAGGGATTGTCCTCAAATTGCAATTTTTAAGTTATCGGAAAGCGTTCGGAAAAAGTTTTTTGAAAAATCTATTTAATTATAGTTTACAGTTATGTTTAGGAAGATTTTGACTCTAAACTACGATGAAAAGGAAAATATAGTCCATACATTGATTACATTTAGGTAAATTGGTTCATAATAAAATTTTGTGAAATTTAGCCCAATACGCAAAACACTCTACAGTAAATTCTATGGCATATATATGTATTTTTCTGTATATACGTAATTTGTATACCAGTAGTGAAGATGATAAACTAAAATCTAAGATATATTATACATTTTTCATAAGTTATGAGTCAATAACTTGTAATTTGATTTTTACAGTTATATTTCAATAGCTTTTTGGGAAATTATGTAATAGATCGGAACCGTCTATGCCTAAAACGTGTTGTGAAATCAAACCGAAAGGCTTCCTTTAGAGGCGATTTAAGGGGAATTTTGATCGTCTACGACTAATGATGCAAGTGATCGTACCGTCCGGCGAAAGATCGTGGCACTTGGTTTTCATGGCCGAGCTGCAGTTCACAAGCCAAATATCACGCATCTGAATAAGACCCGTCGATTACAGTGGTTCAAAGAACAACGGCACTGGTCAGTAGAAAAATAGAAAAACATCCTATGGAGCGATGAATCACGCTAGCAATTTTGGCAGTCCGATGGACGTGTTTGTGTGCGGCGAATGCCTGGCGAACGATATTTACAGGACTCTTTCGTACCCAGATTGAAATTTGGCGGAGGTGGGATCCTGTTGTTTTAATTTCTGGGAGTATGACTGCCGAAGCCTACAAAACAATTCTGGATAATTCAGCACTACCGATATTATGGTAACACTTTGGTCTTGTTCCATACCTGTTTCAGCATGACAATGCTCCATGTCATATATCAGGTGTTGTTAAGACGTAGTTTGAAGAAATTGGTGTGGAAAACCTTCCCTGGCGAGCTCAAAGTCCAGACCTCAACACTTTGGAACACCTTTGGGATGAGTTAGAGCGCCGATTTAGAACTAGTCCAACTCAGCCAAAAACACCACAGAACTGTTTGCTACGCTACAGGATGAATGGAGCAAGATTCTTCCAGAAACGTATCGAAAACTGGTAGAAAGTTTTACCTCAAAGAGTTGCAGCAGTTATTGCGGCGAAGGGTGGCCCTACACGATACTAAAGTTATGCTGAGTCCCCTTTAAATTCATAGTATGAGGGGCAATAACATCGCAGTTTAAAAATTAAGAGGGGGAGGGGTGGCTAAATAAGTTTCTAACTCAGTTTTTTCAAAATAACTGCGAAACTAAGAAAATCAATTAACAATAGATCTTCTCATTAATAAGCAAATATGTAGATTAATTAATAATAATTAATTTTATTGAAAATTCAAAATGTGTTTGCGCATTATTTCATTTTTATTTTTATATAATTAAGAATTAAATTCAGTTTTAAGATGTTGTGAAATATTACATCAGGGTACAAAATATATATTTCATTAATAATACTTAAAAAATAAGAAAAAACTAATAACAAATGAAAATACACTTACAAATTTTGGCATCATAACATAAAGTAAGTGCGCTTCGCTAAAGTTGCGTTGAAAATGGATTCGGAATCTACTCCCTCCCTCCCTCCTCTTATACCCTTGAGCAGCACAAATGTCTAACAAATACAATGCTATGGATTTTCGAAGAATATCCATCCCCCCCCCCCCCCGATTTCCTACGGTCCTAATGACAGGACTACCAATAGCGATTATTTTTACATTCTATTTTCACTATTCTTTACAAAAAATAAATTTTGTATTATGTTTCTCTTACACATGTTGTTAAAGCGCATGTGAAACATTTTTATTTTTAAAAAGTGGTACGAGAAAAAATTAAAAAGTAGTCGCCAGTGTCAGCTCTGTAATAAGGTGTCTTGTGTCAAATCGCCATGTACAGTACATGCTGGTTTTCCAAGAAAAACTAAAGTGTCAATAAACAATGAAAAATAGCATACAAATTAAGATATCTGACTACATTTAAAATGCGATTTTTGTCTAAAATTTCCGTTTTCTTTGTATTACATTTTACTAAAGCCTGCATTTTTACCTTTCCAAATTTGCGCTTACATTTATTGTACTATAAATAAAACCTAAGTTATCAGAATGTAAAAACTACTTGATAGTGAATGAAACCGGAAGTGCCAAACGTTTCAACGTTAATTTTTTTTCCTTCGTGCAAAAACTGCCAAAACTGTCTTTTAGATATAAACAGCAAAAAAAAAAAAAAAAAGACCTTGATCGATAACTACAGTAAAATTCCAATTCACATAACTGTTAAGTAAATGTTGAATAAAGTTTAAAATAGTTAAGTAAATATTTCTGTTATTTTATGTATTTAATGTATTTTATGGAAAATGCACTTTTCTGTGAAAATTCCATACGCAAAACATAATTTCTCAAAAAGCTATTGAAATATCACTATAAAAATCAAATTGCAAGTTATTGACTCATAACTTATGAAAAATGTATAATATATCTGTATAATAAAATGTATAATATAAATGTATTGTTGTAAAAACAAGCCTCCAGTTAATAGTTTCAGTCTTACTGCCTCATATACACTTTTAAAACATGCATTCATTATCTTTCATCTTTATTTACAGTCTTTATGTCATAGTATAAAGTTCATAAACATTGCATTTTATTAGTATACATTTATCATGAGAACGTAATTTCAGTAATTAATATATGTTTAACTTACCCATACTTCGTTAATTCTTCATTTAGTACTTTTATTTTATTCATTAGAAACAGTAAATTTCACTTTACAATAGTTTTTAATTTCAATTTACTTTACAAACATTTAAACGTCACGCTGCAGTCAACACACACACGGCGATATTCGATTAATCCTAGAATCGAATATTCGATTAGCGAGTTCGCTGGTTCTACGATAGATGGCGACAGAGGAGTTACTTTCTGATTCGCCGTTTCATTAATTATTCATGCCGTAGGCCACGCGTCACTTCCGTGACGGTTCTAGAACTTCATTGTCATTGGTAGGTGAGCTGTTGGCCAGGTATTTATACGCGGTTCTGTGCTTTAATCAGTACTTCTGTTTATTGTTTTCGATCTTCACGAAAGCGGTCGAGCCTAAGATCAGCTCCGGCCGTAGTGACGGAATGTGTGTTTTGTCTTAAAGAATTAAATGTCGCTATTTACCCTTGCAGCTCTTTACTCATAGTGAATAAGTATGATTTATCTTTTAGTTACTGGGTGCGAAATCATTCAGTGTCAAGGGAGCCGTGTCCTTAGCGAATTTGAGCGAATAAGTGCGTTTTTAAAGCTAAGAAAACACAAAGCGATTGGGGTCGTTCAAGGGCCCGGCGTTCTTTCTGAATACCAGTGAATATTCAGAATCAAGAGCTGAAGGGTTCATTTTGATTGACCAGATCTCCGGACGGGTTCGACCGGGTGGCGAATCACCGAACTCTCGGTGAAGGCTCATCCGACCTGTTTGGGGTTTTTGCACAGTTCGAAGAGCTTCGAGACCATTTTTGGCTTCGAAATTTTTTGTTCTCGTGTTCTGATCGCTCTCCTTTGATTAGACAAAGAGTCTGTGCGTCGACGTCGCTGCACCCAGCGGACTCTGAGCAGGTTTCCGAAAGCTACGTCAGAGCTAAAACAGAACTTTGTCGCTTGCAGAACCTGTCCTATTCTGCAAGGTCACCTGAAAGAAGGAAGTCAGTGGGGTAGACTAATGGATAGTAACTTTAAGGAAATGACGGATCAAACAGCTGTTTTAACAGCTCAGGGCACTATGCCCGATTTTGAATCAAAGGTCGAGATTGAAGACCTAAAGCAGCCGCTGCTTGCGATGTGTGAGTCGCCATTGCCCAGCGCTGCACATGGGGGAGACGGCGAAAGCTCGAGCCCAAGCGTCGTATCACACGACAGCAGGTGCACCTGCCCCGAGCTCCCGGCGTCTACCTCGGTAGACGCAGGAAGTCAAACCGAAAGCAGAATTGACTCAGCCAGTTTATCTACTGCAGATATGGTTGAGTTCTCGGCTGTTTTCGTCGAGGATTCTCACGTCGCAATGACAGAGATCCTCGGGAGGATGGGAAAAGACAGAAGCCTAACTGCGGCTAAGAGACAGGGTTACACGGAGCTCATTACCCCATTTATGGAGTATGTCTCGAGGCAGCACAGCTGGCTATGTTTCCTCCATGGGAAAACCTCACAGAAGGGAGAGACACATTCTGACGGTTGCGACGTCGGTGTGGGCACAACGCCACACCGTACGAGGGACGTTCGCCGTATGTCAGATCGTTTCGCCCGGACGGAGGCGATACCAAAGCTTGGAGAGACGGAAGTGTCAAAGAACTCGTTCTTAGACACGAAGTCAAAAACGGTGCAGACAAATCTTCCAAAAATGGCTGCCAAGTCCTCCCAGACTAGCAAACCAAGGAAGAAAAATCTGCGCCGTAAATGGAAGGACAGGAAGAAGCGGAAGCCGGACGTCTCAACGTGCCCACCTGCCGACGAACGACCCGAACAAAGCCTGAAAAAGGCGGCGACTAGGGCGGTTCCGAAGGAGGGAGCACACGACATCCGCGGACTCCTCGGAGAGGCAGTCGGATGTCCCAACGTGCCCTTCTGCCGACGAGCGACCCGAATAAAGCCTCGTAGAGGCGGCGACTACGGCGGCTCCGAAGGAGGGCGAACTTGAGCATACGGCAGACGCCTCGACCTCAGAACTTGCAAAGACAGCGTACCTGCCGACCGACGAGCAGCCCGAACAAAACTCCCACCATGGAGCAGAGACCAAGGCGGCTCAGAAGAAAAGCAGGACTGCTCGAAAAGCAAGGGACGATCCAGAGGTCCTTAGGGTTGCAGAAACTGACAAGGCCGGGCAAGACAGTCAACCCGCAGAAGAGACTTCCAAGCGACCTCCCAAAAGGAGGAAGCGAAAGAAGCCTCGGAGGGAGGACAGAGACACCCACACGAGTCAGAAGAAGCACCCAGAAAAGGAACGTTCTTCCTCCAAGCAGGGAAAGTCTGGAAAGAAGTCGAAAGTGAAGAACCGAAAGGACAAGCTGACTTCTGAAAAGGTGGACCCAACCTTGAACGCACGTCCAACAGGTGAAACTCCTCAAAAGGGAGAAGAACCTTGGACAGTAGTAGTAAATAAGTCGAGGAAGAAGCTGCAGAAGTCGGAACAAAAGGGATACCCGAAAGATGGCCGAAAGGCTGACAGAAAAGTTCCGACGAATTCTGCTCGACAGCGACCAGGGAAAATGGCGGCCCAAGGTCAGCGGCAGGGGTCCAAGTCTCCGACAAAGACCCCGCCGAAAGAGGAATTCATCCTCTTCGTTCGCCCAAAGGGGACAGGCGAACAAGTCGTAGCTTCTTCCGCTGAGACGCTCAAGCTAGTAGCAAGCAAAGTAGACCCAGTGAGCTCCCGGATTTCCATCAGGAGCAATAGACCAATCTCGGGAGGCGGAATAGCCTTCCATGCTCAATCCGCGGAAGACCTCGCGAAGCTGGAGAGCGCACTGGAGCACACAGAGCTTGTGAAGGATATAGCAGTAACAAAGCCCAGACGGCGCACCCCTGAAATAATCATTTTCGGGGTCGATCCAAGTCTGCCAGAGGAACGGATAGTTGTTGCACTTCAAGAACAAAATGAATCCCTCAAAGATTCAACTCTTGAGCTGCGGACTTGTTTCGCAAGCGCGAGAGGCCGCAACGCTGTCCTCTCAGTAGACGAAGTTTCGTTTCAGCGCTTGAAAGGGCTGCGTTCACTGCAAGTTGGCTGGGGTCAGGCGGTGTTCCGACCAAACCGACGTCCGTTGGTTTGCTATCATTGTTGGAGATACGGCCACACACGTTCAGTTTGTCACAGAGCGTCCCTCTGCGGGAGATGTGGGGCCAAAGGACACGAGACGATAGGCTGCACTCTTCCACCGAAGTGCCCAAACTGTAGCTTTAGGAACTTGCGCAGAACGGAAGACGAGAAATTGTTGACCACTCACGCGGCAGGTTCCAAAGAGTGCCACATCCACCAGATGGAGTTCGAGCGAATCAAAAGAATCCAAGATGGAGAGTAAAATTCATTTTGCCCATCTAAATTGTCACAAGGCAATTGCTTGTATGGATCAACTTGGTCGTGATACGATCTCCTTGGGTTTGAATGTGGTCTCGTTGAACGAACCGCATGTCGCCGAAGGTTCTGTTAGCAGTACTCCTGAGGGCTACGTGCAAGTTCACTCGGCAGGCAACCGCTTTCGGGCGGCCCTCTGGGTAAACAAGCGCATTCACTTCGTCTCCGTCCTAAGGCGTTTTGACGTGGTGGCTATCCGCTGCAGATGGTCAGGGAAAGATGTGCTAGTAATAACTTGTTACTGCGCTCCTTCCCAAGACATTGACCTTGTGCTCGTACCGTTGACGACCCTTTTAGGAACCTACCCGAGTGACAATGTCATTCTAGTGGGTGATTTTAACGCTAAGTCAACTATCTGGGGGCAACGGCCGACAGATCCGCGAGGGCGAGATGTTATCGCACTCGCAATGAACGCAAACCTGAAGTTTGTCAACGACCCGGATAGTTTGTCCTCCTTCCTTGGTCCTCAAGGTGAGGGGTGGATCGACATCCTGTTGGTCCGGTACTGCGCAAACCGCATTACCGACTGGGAAATATCCGAGGTCCCGTCGCTGAGCGACCACCGAATCATGATGTGGGATTATCACGGCAAACCAGCCAATCGCCTCCCGAGAGATGTCAGCCGTCGCTGGTATAAAAGGGACTTGGACTGTGGCGCATTCTCCCGCGATCTGCAAGCTGCGGATCTGATTCGGTACGAGTTTGCAACCTCTGATGAGGGAGTCGAATACTTGATGTCGGCTATGTCTCGAACGCAAAAAGCGCCGACCGGCAGTGCGTCGTGAGGCGTTTTGGTGGTCAGCTCAGCTGGCCAGCCAGCGAAATCGGTTGCGTGCGCTTCGTCGACTCTACCAGCGAACGCTGGAGCCGACGGAGCGGGGGAGACTTGGATCTCTCTATAAGCGTAAGCGGGCAGAATACATGAAGGCGATCCTGCACGCAAAGCGTGCTTCGTTCCGAAGATTCATTTCTGAAGGACTTAGTACGGACAAACTAAGGCCAGATAGTTGAGGTGGTGCGAGTTAAGTGGCGAAGGGAAGCCCAAGAAACGCTTGTGCTTCCATCCGGACAGGTAGTCTCGACTTGGGAGGAATCCCAGGCCGCACTTACAAGACACCACTTCCTATCAGCTGATGATGTTTCCCAGGTCGCATGCATCAAGACCGACGAACCGACTCTGTTTTCAATTCATGAACTTGAATTTGCAGTGGAATCGCTGCCGCCTGACAAGGCGCCTGGTCATGACGGATTCAGTCTCGCGATCGTCCGTGAGGTCTTAAAACACCACCCTCTGTGGCTGTTGTCCATGTATAACCACTGTCTGAGAGAGACTTGTTTTCCGCGGACATGGAAGCGGGCCATAGCTGTGTTTTTCCCCAAACCGGAGAAGGAACGCAGTGACCCAGCGACCTACCGCCCTATTTGTCTTTTACCGGCCTTCGGGAAGGTTCTAGATAAAATGTGAGCAACTCGGCTGGTACTATATTTGGAGTCCAATCGCTTAATCGACGCAAGGCAGTACGGCTTTCGCAAGAAGGTCAGTACGGTCGACGCGCTCCATCGAGTGATGGATTACATAGCTATCTCAAAGAGTCGTGGAGAATTCACGTGTCTTCTCACGCTTGATATCAAGTCAGCATTCAATAGTGTTCGGCGAACAGACATTCTCAGATTTCTGGAAGAACTGGGCGTCGAACCGTGGCTCCTAGGATTGATAGAAGACTATTTGTGGGATAGATCTATCATCCAATCAGATGACGGGGACCACTACTTTAACGTAGGAGTACCCCAAGGTTCGTGTCTCGGACCATACCTCTGGCTCGTGGTTATAGAGTTCCTGTTGAGACGGTTGCCGGACGATGATGACGAGACCTATGTTGTTGTGGTCTTCGCCGATGACGTCTTCGTGGCCGCACGACGAAGAGCTGCCATGGGGTTTGCGCCGTTGCTGGGACCGGTCCTCTCAAGGATCCATGCCTGGGCGACGGAATGCAGCCTCACATTCAGCTTTGAGAAATGCGGCTACACGGTTATGAAGCCCTCGGGCAAGCTGAAGCACGCCCCATCTATTCCTATCCTCATGGAAGGAAACAAAATTGGCTTTAAATGGCAGATTCTGTATCTGGGCCTCATAATCGACCACCACCTCAGTTGGATGCCGCACCTGGCTGCCACCCAGGAGAAGGCGTTTAAAGTGTTGAACAAAATGAACCGTCTCTCAGGAGCCACATGGGGTCTGAGACCGAAAGTTAGAAAGATGCTCAACTCTATCATAGCGGAAAGAATCATTCTTTACGCGGCATCTATTTGGTTTTACTCAAAGAAGGTAGTGGTTGCAAATAGGTTGCTTAGCATGCAAAGGAGCCTACTCGTTGTGTGTTACGCGACAACCTCCACGGATGCTCTCCATGTCTTGTCAGGGGTACTCCCCCTCGACTTGCGTGCAGGGCTGGAAAGGGACTACACGGCCCTTGTCCGATGGAAGAAGAGTGTTGACGGTACCGGACTAGACTCCGAGTCGGTCGACCTCTGGGGGCCCACTCCCAGACTTGAGGATCTCTGGAGAGTCCGTTAGACTGCGGATTTGGCTCCGCGGACTTCGTGTTCGTACTACACGGACGGATCCAAGCAGGAGAACGCTACAGTAGGCTGTGCGCTCCTTGCTGTGTCAGAGAACCAAGTACTTGCGGAGAGCCAGTTCCGTCTCTCCGATGGGGCGGAAGTGCTTGCGGCGGAGGTCCATGCGATCAAAGAAGCAATCTCCCATGCCCACAGGAGAGGTCTCGGGAAGCTCGACGTCTTCTCAGACTCGAGATCGGCGCTCCAAGCGCTTCACGGACTTGTGCCTCAGCATAAGGTCATTGCCGAGATTAGGGATCTGATTAACACTACAGGAATTGAGGTTCATCTGCATTGGGTCTGGGCCCATGTTGGTCACGTCTTTAACGAGAGGGTGGACAAATTGGCAAAAGAAGCCACTGCTCGACAAGACGTCGATGTAGTGATTCCAGTCACGCGCCGCCAAGCCAAAAAAGACCTCTTTGGATGTGCCTTGTCTGAGTGGCAAGAGAGATGGGACCAATCTGGACCGGGCGCAAGAGCTATGAATCTTTCCCACGCGTCGGCATCCGTCGACTGCAGGGCGATTTCTTCATTAATCAGGTCCTCACGGGACACGGCACTTTTGGCGATCATCAGGCTCGTTTCTTTCACCACGACTGTACATGTTTTTGTGGAGTTGAGGTGTGCGACATCAGCCATGTGCTATTCCGGTGTGAGCTCTGGAAGCCTGTGCGGGAAAAGTACTTTCCTCGCGACTTTCGGACGCGAACGCCATGCGATCTCTGCCTGCGTGGCTACGCCAGAAAGGGTGTCCGGCTGATTATTCACCGACTCCTTATGCGTCCTCTAGATCGCAACCTTGGTCGCCAAAGAGCAGGCCGTAATTACCGAGCTCTTCCACGCCCACACTTGAACGCACTGCGAAATGCCCGTGGTCCCCACGGTGCAGGACGTAGAGGTAGAGGTAATGGTGCAATCAGTACGCAGACTTGAGATTCGTCTCATAAGCCGGCAGTACTCTGTGATAATATGGGCTAGTCACAGTTGTGTATATATATGTTGTTGTTGTTAAAGTTAGTTGTTGAAGTTTGAAATGTTTTAAGCATTCTAGTCATTAGTTGTTGTAGTTGTAAATTTAAGAGTTTATATTTTGTTGCACTAATCCTTTCCCTTTCAGGATCCACTGCAAGAGGGAACGTGACAACCTTTGTAGGTTGCTCACACCCCTCGAGCTGTGGTAAAGCAAGAGCCATCGTGGTAGCTCGACATATGACCTAGCGACCGTCTCCCCCTATGGGGTCTCGCGAACGAAGTTGTCGGGGGTTCCATGGCGGTTCATCAAGGTTTCGTCTCTGCGGAAGTTTCCTCCGAGATGTGGGGTTACTGCCGTAACGACCTATGTCACCAACTTTGGTAAAATGACCTGGGGGTCCGCAGTGGGGAGCGGCCTCAGGCCGATCGCAGCACCGGGCGAGACAAATCCCTGGTGCGTTATAAGCCCTTCAGAGGCTTGGGTGCGATGGTCGTTTACGCGCGTCGGCGACCCCCGTGGGCGCCACACGGTGCAGGATAGTTTTATCTTTTAGTTACGTGTTTTGTGTTCATGTTAATATGTGTTGTCTATACCATAGTAGTATTCAAGATCATCTAACCGTTTATTATGCTAAAGTATCGAACTGGACTTTGTTAATATCATCTTCTGTTGAACTTTTACTTTTAATAAACTGAACTGGATTAGAAAACTTGCCTATTTAATGAAGTGACATCTTTACACATCTTTGTTTTCCTTTTGCTTTATTCACCAAACATTTAGCTATGTTTCTACTTTGCTTTATGAGTTAATCAATTCCAGCTAAATTCCATTAGCGTTATTTGCTTGTTTAAATTAAGTGTTATGAGAAAATTGGCTTTAACTGAATGCCATTTCTCAACATGTATAAATATACGTTATACACAAAATACATACGTATATATGCGATAGAATTTACTGTAGAGTGTTTTGCGTATTGGGCTAAATTTCACAAAATTTTATTATAAACACCTCAATTTACCTAAATGTAATCAATGTATGGACTATATTTTCCTTTTCATCGTAGTTTAGAATCAAAATATTCCTAAACATAACCGTAAACTATAATTAAATAGCTTTTTCAAAAAACTTTTTCCGAATGCTTTCAGATAACTTAAAAATAACAATTTGTGGACAATCCCTTATCATTCAGCGAGTTTTAGTCAGAAACTAAAAAACAGCTCACTCTAATGCCGATATCTCTCTGAATTTTTGCGATATTTGACTGATTTTTTTTATTAAGTTGCTCCAGAGAGTTGACTACTAAATTATGCAAAAAGTTCCTTGATATCGTTTGCGCATGCACAGATAAAAATTATTTCATACAACTGCCCATATTTCCTTAAATATTTAATATATTTATATTCCAATAGCACTATGTTATTGCTACTAAATTTTGTTAATTTTTCTGAAATTGGCGTTAAATTTGGTTAAAAACCCTGTGTGTTATAAGCAAAAAACATGCAAGAATTTTTTTAACTTTTAAAAAAAATCACTAAATCTCTATTAATATACATGCTATTCTTACACAAATGAATGCACATATTATACAATGTTTGCCTATGTATATTCTGCAGCAACAGATCATTTCGTGCATTTTATTTTATTTTACAGGGTGATCTCAAGTATTATTTTTTTTCTTTAATTTTTGGTTGGTCCCCTAATTGTCCTCCTTATCAAATCGACGTTGAAAAATATGAAGTCAAACCTGTTCTTTTTAATCCTAAAATTCCAAAATAATCTGATATGTATATTTTGAAATATTTGAAAAAATGTCTAAAACTGAAAGTTCCCATCATTTATGGCATTATAGTGTATATACTTATAGCATAAAAATAGTGTTTTCATAAAAAAATTAATATTTTTCTATGTTTTTGATGCATTTATTATTTCACAGATTTTCATTAATCACATTATATCATATTTTTAAGAAGGGTTTGTATGAAAATTTGTTGTTAGTATTTCAGGTTATTTTTAATATTTTGATCTTTAAAAAATGTGCAATTCATTCTATTTCATCTGCTACTAAAAAAATATTACTTTGCATATTCTTTCATGTTGTGTACTTCTAACAAATAAACAGTATTTTTATAAGAAAGTTAGGTACTTTTTTGTCAGCCAGTGCAGATGATAATCAGCATCATTGACATTGCAACCATTTCCTGTCCATCTCCAATTCTAACAATCAAAGCTTTATTATTTTAGTGGGTTTCCAATACATTTATGATGAAAATTTGGGACTTGCCATACTAGCTTTTATTTTTGGATATGTAAATTAGAAATAATGCTGTGATGTTGAAAAATGTTTTTACTGCATGGCATTATTTCTTTTTTAAAACATTCTTTCCTGTTTTCTTTTATTTAAAATAAAATGTGTAAAACTTATTTTTTGAATGAGTGTGTATTTTCCCTACTAATGTAGGAGTTTCAATTCTGTCACCAAGGAACCTGTTCACCATCACCTGTTTAAGAAGGAGTTATATGATAAATACCTGCTGTTCTTTCATGTTATTTCAATAATTTCTGTTTATCTGCAACTTTTTGAATAAATCACTACCTGGAGAAGCTGGAAAATACAGAAAATTAAAAAAATCACCTAAAAAAACAGGAAAAATGCAGGAAATTTTGATTTTTTTCCCTCCAAAACCTGAAAAATACAGGGAATTTTAAAATTTTTTACATCAAAGAAATACCAGTCTCTTTAACCCTTGTAAAAGAAAATGACTATAGCTAGGGTGTTTTTTCTTAATTTGTGCATTTTCTACCTATGTATACCATGGTTCATACGCTTTGGAAAAACTTTGAAAGTGCTTAAAAAAAAAGTTCTTTTCAAAAAGTCCTTAAAATTTTGAAAAATGTGATAACAGTCTGTGAATCTTAAAAATTCTAATTTCATTTTTTAGATTTTACATTTTAATCAGGATTTTAACATTATAATGATTTTTATTTTCTTTCTTTCTTTGAGCATATTTTATTAACAAAAATTTCATTTGTGGCCTTATCATCATTTTTTGCTAGTAAGTGAATGAAATATGTGTTAAAGAAAATAATTCAGCTTTCATTTTCCTTTTAGTATTATCTTAAGTGGTTTTAAGTGCAAAATTTATTATGATAAAGTATCATCCATTTAAGAAACCTGTTCTTTAAAAGCAATTCTTTAAATACTGGTAAAAATGCAATATCATAAGGAAAGAAACTTCATTTGAGACTTTACTTCTATTTTAGTGATGATGTATTTGTTCGAGCTGTTTTCTTAACTTTTTATGATGTATGAAATTTATTTCCATCATATAGATTTACTCTAATAAATTAATAATTTATTCTTTAAAAATTTTGTAATAATATGGTGTCTTGAAAATACTTATTATAACATTCTTAAAGATTTGATAAGAATTCTTTGAAATAGACAGGCTATGTGGTGATTCTTTCCCTTATATATTGTACAACAGTCATTTGAATGAATATAATGTTGTGTATATGTACATAGTCCCTGAAAATTCTTTGAATTTTATTTGTTCTCAAGTGTTTGAACCATGTATACATACAGGGTGAGCCCAGGGAATTTTTTTCCAGATTTGAATAGGAACCCTGTAAACACCTCTTTGCATGTTCTTTTATATTGTACACTCATAATATGCAAAAACAGTAACATTTTGACTAATGAATACCAAAATTTAAAAAAAATTCCATTAACAAAGAATTTTTTCACTAGATTTATGCTTCAGTTAATGATCTTGCTGCTCCTGTTTTATATTATTAATATTTTGATTACAATAATTTTGTTATGCATGTTATTTATCTGCTAGTTTATGAATATTTAAATCTTACTTTCCATGTTATTGCATACTTATAACACAAAAACACAGTATTCCAGATAATGTGAGTAAGTATTCCATGATTTGGCATGTGGTTTTCTTGTCTTTATTTTAAAAGCATTTGGTATATTCTAAAAATCATTTTTCTTCAGTAAAAATCTGTCTTCTTTAAACAAAATTAGTTTTTTTTTTAATTAATGGCTTTCTTCCATTTATGTGTGAGCAATTAGTACAACAGACAACAATAAAATTTTAGATATGATTATATATTAGCTTCAGTTGTCATTATTTTATGTTGTTTTTATTTATTCTCTTGAAATACAAAAATCAGAATCATCCATCAAAGTGATATAATTTTCAGAGACTTTTCATTCCAAAGGCATTCACATGTGAAAATGTCATGTTTTCTGGAAAAGATCTCCATTTTTTAAGTCATGGCACTTTATAAATAAGAAAGTTATATATTCAGTGTTGCCAATTTAGTGTATTTTTTTATTCAGAAATCTATCATTATTTCTGAATAGTAAAATTGTCTTATCTAATGACAGATTAATTAAGGCAAATATTACTAATCAGAAATAGTTGTAGATATCTGAATTTAAAAAAAATCTACTAAATTGGCAACACTGGATATACAGTGGGTGATTGGTTAGCAAACACTTTTGCGAGAGATTTTTATATTCAGATAATGAACAACTCCCAAAACAAAGCCAAGAACAAGCAATGCTATGTTTCAGATTTGCAGGGCTGTATTTAATTGCATCTATTATCAATTTAGAGAATCTAACAGCTGTATACTTACGGCCTGATTAATTCATGGGCTACCCGGGGTTCAGACCCTACATTTTAGAGCCCTCAAGTTACAATGAACAAATTAAAATCGTTATTTTTTATATTTTATGTCCCTTTTTAAAGAAATATTTTAAATTGGAAATTAATTACACTGAAACTTCCATTTAACGAAGTCTCATCGTTACACTTAAACACTTCGTTATGAAGAAAATTCGTTAAATAGAAATAAACTGAAATTCATGAAACTTGTGTACACATAATATATATAAAATGAAAAGTAAAAAGTACACATAAAGTGCAAATATTGAAAAATGAATTTTACTTCATGCAGTCATTTTTTTTTACCAATGTAGACATATGAGAAAAAGTTAATTAGAATAATGTCTAAAAAAACACATAATAAATAAAACTAAACAAAAACTGAAGCGTACCATTTCTTCTTTGATTAAAATGGGATTAAATGTGTGTGTTTTGATTAAATGATTAAAATGTGTTCATTTTCATACAGTCCGCTGAAATAATTTCATACATCCATCGTAACAGCAACGTCTCTGAATGCTGTACATGCACGAAAGTGAAATAAACTTCGTTATATAGAATTTGTTTTTCGTAATATGGAGATTAATTTACTTTTACAGGTTAATGGTGTTCAAACTCAAGGTTCTGCAAAAAATTTCGTTAAGTAGAAAACTTCGTTAAAGGGAAGTTCAACTGTATTTTAACTAAAATTTAGTTCCTGCATTGTTAACCGGCTCTAGGCTAGACTTAAGCTTTATTGGCCCTGCAGTAAACACAATCTTTTAGAGAACTAATGAAGCTTTGATAGGTCAAAGTGATAACTTGATATTACTATTATTTAATGTGATCCTAAAAGTTTTTACAAAGGGCATATCATTTTTTTTTTAAGTACGGCACAACATGGACAAAGCCATCAAAATACGATCTGTCCATATTAAATATGGATGTATATTAAACCTATTAAAAAGGGAACATTGAAAACTTCAGAGAGAAAAAATAAACTTTTGATAAAAATAAAAACTTTTTTTCAAAACAGAACATAATTAAACTCTCTTTTGCACCCCCATTATCTACTACGAGGAGAAAATGTGTGAGGAGAGCTGTCATGTGATACAGTGCTCCATGTTCAGAGTGTCTCATTTATTTTGCAACCCCCAAAAAAGAACAATGTACAAACATTAATTTTTATTTTACAGAAGTGCTTAAACGACTACAAAAGGTGCTGGAAGAAACCTCTGTCTTCATTTTTACATATATGGGCCCGTTTGAGGAGGTTTCCAGACACATTCTGTAATGTGTTTGCTGTGATAGCGTTTATCTCTTCCGTAATGTGAGCTTTCAGTTCAGTAATCGAGGCTACCGGTTCACGGAACACGCAATTTTTCAAATACCCCACAAGAAGAAATCGGGCGGTGACAGGTCTGGACTGCGTGGAGGCCATAGTCCATTTGTAATTAGCCGATCAGCAAAAAATTCTTGGAGAAATGATAGAGTGTCGTTGGCCGAGTGTCAAGGCGCGGTATGCAGTGGCTCGGTGAGCGTTTGTTTGTAAAGCTAATTTTCTTACTGACGTGGCCGGTTTCTCCTTGATTTTCGTCCCGATTTCCTTCATTTTGTGGTCAGTTAGGACAAACGACAGACGGTTCTTTCTTTTCGGTTCCACAGTCCATTCTGTTTGAAAATGGTCTACGATTCACTTAACTGTGCTTTTATTCGGAACCACCGAGTCTGGAAACTTGCTTTTATATTGTTCCTTGCTGTTTTGTACGAAGACGTTTGAAAATAATGTTCAATAATAAACGCGCAATTTTGTACACATAGCACCATGTCTCAAAACTACCTTTCACTTCATTCTCCTTAACACTGAAGTGTCTCGTGCGGTTTTCTAGCATGTTGGTAGTGTTGCTCGCATGCCCCTGCACACTGCAACCTGTGCTAACAGTGTGCACGTGCACTTGTGTTGTTTTTTTTGCTTCGCGTTTACGCAGGTTGCAAAATAAATGAGACACTCTGTATTTTTGCATTTTTCCAGGAGTGATGAAAACGGCAATAGCTTAAGAAGAATTTTCCGTACATTATACTACGCAACTTCTGTCTTCCATGACAAGAAAGAGTACACTCATTGTGTTACTTGATACAATGATCATACAGTTGGGATTTTATCACAAGTGGCATAAACACCAATATCTTGGATATTATTTTTTGCTACAACCTTTTTGTGTGCTTTGTGATTTCTGTTCTTGGTATATTTTGTTGTTGCTTTCCAGAAATGTTATTTTAAAAAAAAACAGATAATATTATGGGGCTTAAAAAATCAAGAAATGTCCTCACCATACAAACTAAGCAAGAAATTACAGCTAAAGTAGAAAGTGGGCAAAAAATGTCTAATATTGCTAGGCATTATGGCTTTAACAAGTCTACTGTAGGAACAATCTTCGCTAAGAAACATGGAATTAAGAATACTCAAGCGGCTAAAGGAGTAATGAAAATTTCATGTGAGAAACAAAGATGCCATCCATGAGAAAATAGTGAAATTGTTTTTAGTTCGGATAAAAGGGAAATGAAAAGAGATGTAACCAGTATGGCTATCATTCAAGAGAAAACTAGACAAATTTTTGAAGAACTGGAGAAACAAACCCCTCATTCATCATATGGAGATTTAAAATTTAAGGCTACTACTAAATGGTTTGCAAAATTTTAAAAGAAAACTGGCATTAAACATGTAGTAATGCTTGGTGAGTCTGCTAGTGCAGATAAAGAAGCTGATAAGTTCTGTCTAGAATTTCAAAAATTCATTGTAACAGAATTATATTGTCCACAACAAATTTTTAATTGTGATGAAACTCGTTGGTTTTGGAAGTGCATGCCTAAACGTACCTACATTACAAAGAAGGAAAAACATATTCCTGGGCATAAATCCATGACAGATTGGCTGATAATACTTTTAGGAGCTAACGCTAGTGGTGATATAAAGCTAAAGCCACTTCTTGTCTATCATTCTCAGAACCCTAGAACATAAAAAAAAATTCTATAAATAAAGAAAAACTACCAGTGATGTGGAGAAGGCATGGATCACGCAGGTTCTTTTCAAAGAATGGCTGTTTGTAGTTTGTGTCCTAAGTATCAAAGATTACCTCCAGACCAACCAAGATCCTTTGAAAGCATTGTTGCTATTGGACAATGCACCAGCACACCCAAAAATCCTTGATATGCTGGAGGATAAATTGCTTGAACATTTTCCTTGATTGACAGTTAAATTTCTGTCCCCAAATATCACTCCATTGATTCAACTCATGGATCAGGAGGTTATTGAGGGTTTCAAGAAACTGTACATTTGTACATTGTTTCGTTGGTTTTTGAAGAATGCAAGTTCTCATCAACAATGACTTTAAAATTTTTGGAAAGAGAATTTTGATATTCTTGAAGCAATACAGCTCATTCAAAAGGTATGGTCAGAAGCCACTCCACGATAGTTAAAATGTGTTTTATGAAAACTATATCCATCCTGCATCCAGGAAGATGGGGATAATGTTCCTGAAATTGTGGATGATATTGTCACAACAGCTAAATAACTGTAATTAGAAGTGAATGAATATGACATTCAACAGCTCATAATGGAACATGAAAGTGAGCTAATGATCGAAGAACTCCAAGCACTCTCAAATGAAGAAAATCAAGAAACTCAGCGTGATGCATTGTCTTTTGATAGAGATGAACAAGAACAAATTCAGACCTCTGTAATAAAAGAACTTTAAAGAAGTGGGAGGAAGTCAGGACCACAGTCTCAAAATGACACCCAAAACAGGCTAAAATGCTGTTAATCACTTCAGAAACATCCTGAAGAAGAGAGAAAAGCAATTGACTTTGGACAGATACTTTAATGTCCAAAAAACTAAAAAAAACCTGACTAAAGGAAGAGCAAGACTGTATGTATATAATGTATGCTTTATTATTATTACATTTTAATAAATTTAGGAAGAATTTATATTAATTTTTATATATTATTTAGCTTTTAAGAATGAATTAACTGAATTCCCATACAAATATATACTAAATCTGTGATCGGTTAATGAACAGTTCAGTCAGCGAACATTGTTTTGGAACAGATTAAGTTCGTTAACTGATCACACACTGTACTGTTCAAATATGAGTGTGTGTAGCAATTTTTTTATTGCTATGGATATAAACTCCTTATTTGTAATATTTGATTACAAAAACTTACAAATAAATTCTAAAATTTAAAACTGAATAAAATCACTTAGATTCTTTCCATTCCCACATTTTTTTTTATTATTATTGACAATTGTAAATGGAGGGAATAATGATCAGTGAATAGAGAATACACAATAATTGCTGTGAATTTCAATATGTTATTGAGTAATTATTTAGAGGTTGCTTTAAAATTTAAACCCACACTTTAAGATTAAAATTTAATTCAGTGGTTGGTTTGCATAAAATCATTTTATATAATTTTATTTAACATATAGTTAGACTTATTTAAGAAGAGTAGTTTTGCATTATACTTCTTTTTTGCATTTTCATCTACAAATAAATATTGTTTTCATTATAGTTGTTAATGAAAAATAAGCTGTTAAATGAAACATGAGTTTAAAAATGAGTACAATTAATTCCAAACTGTCCCAATCTCAAAACTTTGACAATTTTTTAAATACATTGGCAAATAAATCTCGCATTTGGCTTATACTTTCATTTTATAGAATTTAAACAGTTTGAAAAATTTTCATTTGAATCAAGGTTGCCAAGGTTTGGCTAATATTAGCCAATTTCTTATACAAAATATTTATAAGAAATTCTAAACAGTAATTTTTACTGTGTTTAATGACTGACAGTATGTGATTAAACAAAGCAAAACTTCTATTCAGAATTTTTGGTAGATATTTTGAATTTTAAAAAATCTCCAATCTGGTAACACTGATCTGAATAGTGATAAATATTTTTTTATATGCATTCATATACAACTACTCTTCAAGTAATTAAAATAAATATTCAATTAATAGCATTTAGAAAATGTACCATAAACTTTTTACAAACTATTTATTGAAAAATATTATATATAAGAAAAATACACCTACATATATAAAAATACAGATAAATTTAAAAAAAACAAGATGAAAAATAAAATTACAGTGACATAATATATGTTTTTAAAAAATGTTATAAAAAATTATGTATGGCTGAAATCTTTATTAATGTAATCAGTCAACTTTGCTAATGAATTTAAAATATTCCTTTTAAGGATTTATATGATCCTCTCTGATATATCACTAGCCAATTTCCCAATGGTTTTTGCATTTTCCTCCATATATTGTGACATTTTAGTTCTTTCAGTGCCATCTCGGTCTTCTGGACTCAGTGTCAACTGGGATCAGGTAACAAAAAATTTAAACACTGAGAATAAATATTATAAAAATAATCTTTATTATCTGTTTACATGGAAAATATAATGAATTATATAAGAATAAAAAGGTCACCAACAGATAAATTAAAATAGCCAGATTTCGACCATCTAGACGGTCATTTCGGGAGTCCAGCTGCCTTCAGCAATGTATAACCAAGGCTTTGCCCATGACCCCTAAAATGCAGAAAATAAATAAATAAAATAATTTATTACAAATTATATGAAAATAACTAATAAAAATATCAAAAAAGCCTGTTCTATGCTAAATAAACTTTATTTATGAATCCTCTGACAAATTTTCTGTGAGGATCCTCTAAACTTTCTCTCAGGGCTGTGAAAAGTATGCAACCACACGGGGTGCCAGCTGAAGAGGGCGTCAACCTGCCAACTGACATATAGGGTGTGCAAAAGAACACTGACAAAAAATTAGATTCTGCATTTTTTTTTTTTTTTTACTTTTAACATTTATCCTTTTTCAGAGCCAGGGTGGGGTCTTCTTGATGAGGGGGAGGGGTCTGCCTTGTGTTTAAACAACAATTCAAGGACATTGAATTTTCACATGCAAACCTTATGTCCAGCTTCTTTAATCTTCAGCTATTGACACTAACATTACATCACGGAAGACGAAACAGGCAGAACTAAATCCCTATTCATCTCCCTTGAAAAGGCTAATTAATTTAGACTGACAATTTTATGATCCTTTTATACCAAACACTGCCGGCTACTGGCCCCTTAATGCAACTGATACTGCCAAAGACCCTTTGACACACATCTTATAGAGAATCATACAAATTACTTATTCTGGTTTTCTGTATTAAACAATATTAATTTAATAGTTATATTATTAAAATGCTGGAAAAGAAAAAATATGAAATTAATATAAAAACAAAAGGGTGCAGAAAAGAGAAGATAATAGAAAACAGGCTCATTTTACAAAAATTTATTTTTTAGCATCTTCTGCTAATGAGAGCACCAAATCTTTTGTCGACAATGAAAATAAAACACCAAAAGACATAAGTTACTCTAACTAAAAAAATATATATAAATTAATCTTAATCAAATTTTAATTGTGAGACTCCTTTTGGCTTGATTGGGCAGATCGGCTTTGCATTAGATTAGATAGAGGTCTGCACGTACACAGACCAAAAATTTTTTTCATTAGTTTTTGGCTGGGCTGGGAAGGGCCTGAACTTCATTCTTTCCAGGCCAGGCACAGCCCGGAATAACCCTAGTCTAATGAAAGAAAATTGGGACTGATCCCGGATCGGGCAGGGGGCTGGCTCATGGTTTTTTTAGGTAGATTTCGTAAGAAATACTACCTATTACATTCTCGCCTAAGTTGGAATTTTTGCAGATCTATGCCGATCATGACTCCCAGAACCCAAAACCACCCTCAGTTCAAAACTTTATATATCTATCTATCTATCTATGTCACTTTTTTATGGACACGATAACTGCAATAATTCTGCACAAATCTCTTCGAAACTGATACATAAAATCAAGGGGCATAAAATCTCGGTCAAGTTCGTTAATGGGCAAAATCGAACCAAGGGGGGGGGGGAGGATAGGGGGGCTTTTTGTGAAAACAGAAAAAACCCATAATTTCTTAATTATGAAACGTATCGAATCTGTTTAAAGTTATTATTACTTCTAGGAGAAGGGCCGAAAATGTATGTATGACAGATTTTTGATATAATTAAAAATGGCCCCAAGGGGGAAAAAAAGGGATGTTTTAGAAGAAAAAAATTTATAACTTCGTCAATTCACAAGATATTAAATCCGCTTAAATTTATTATAAATCCTCTTAATATTATCTAAAACTTTTATATTGACAAGTTTTTTATAAGACCAACTCTTATAGCAAAAAAAAAATTAAAAACAAAAAAAAAATCCCTGCCGGCTCCGCCTGCAAACAAGTTATTTTTTGAAGTAGGCGGTTCCAACTCCTACATCTCTTTGAAACTCATACATAAAATCAAGGGGCATAAACTCTCAGTCAAGTTCGTTAATGGGCAAAATCAAACCAAAGGGGGGATGGGGTGCTTTTTGTAAAAACAGAAAAAAACCCATAATTTCTTAATTATGATACGTATCAAATCCGTTTGAAGTTATTATTACTTCTAGCAGAAGGGCCGAAAATTTATGTATGACAGATTTTTGATATAATTAAAAATGGCCCCAAGGGGGGGGGGGAAGGGGGGTTTTAGAAGAAAAAAATTCATAACTTCGTCAATTAACAAGATTTCAAATCCGCTTAAATTTATTATAAATCTTCTTAATATTATCTAAAACTTTTATACTGACAAGTTTTTTATAGGACCAACTCTTATAGCAAAAAAATAAAAAAATAAATGAATAAAAAAAAAATATCCTTGCTGGTTCCGCCTGCAAAAAAGTTAGGTTTCGAAGTAGGCGGTTTCAACTGCCGCATCATGGCAAAATGGTCATTTCTTCCGCAATTCCCAACAAACAGGTGCCCCACGGTCTGCGTCTTCGAAATCTACGTGTGCCTGTAGGCCGAGGCGTCAGGGATTTTTTTTTTAGTTATATTGTACATTTGTTTAACAAAATTTCATAAATTTAATTTGGTTTAATTTTTCCAGAAGTATTTTGTTTTTATTTCCATATTTTCTATATATAGTTTCAAAATTATGACTAACTTTAGATAACTTTTTTTTCATTTTAAACTGCATTTTATATATATATGTATATAAATAGTTGCTCATGAACAAAATTGTCCATGTCATCATGAATGTTGTTCAGTATTCTGTGGAGTGGATTGCAAACCTATAGTCTGAAAAGTATGTACCTTAAAATTTTTGCATAAACATGCATGCAATATTCTCTTTAAAAGAATTTTAATTTTAGAATAACGTTGGTGAAGGCTGTTCTCAAACCCAAACTGGCGGTTTTCTGACACATTTTTTAATTCATTTTTGTTTGCAAACGTGTCAAATAGGGAGATGCTCTTATTAAAAAACTATGTAATCAAACTGTTTTTTCCGTTTTTTACTGAAGCAAAAGATTTCTCAGAAAATGCTGTCAAAGTTGGCATTTTGAATCAAATTTCCAGACATGACAGTGTAGGAAAAGAAAAACTGCTGCCCTGTGACAAAAATTGCTTATAACTCAAGAAATAATTCTTTTAACAGAAAATGACAAAAACTGTTCGATTACATATCACTTAAAAAATGATACCTGCAAGTCTCATGCTTTTATGTTTATAAATGAGCCAAAAAATGTGTCAGATAGTTTGAGCGGGAAATTTTTTCAAGACTTTTCATGTTTAACTTGATATATTTAAATTTATATGAAAGATAAAGCCTTTCAGTTATGTACTCTTTAAACTGGTTTCAGATTTTTTATTTCAAGAGAAATTTTTTTAAATATGATCACCTAAGTAAAAAGTACAGTTGAATTAATATTTATAATTTCCATATCAAATGGGGAAAAAGCATGCAAAAAAGATTTTAGAAGATATATCAATTTTTGAACAAAGCTAAAATTTAAAAACTTAAAAATTATCTGTATTTAATTAGTTCTTTCATTAATTAAAATAACAATTATGTCTTTAAACGATGATGTCATGATATTAAAAGAGAAAAAGCAGTGAAATAATGCTGTGATGCATACTTATGTACAATAGATCAGTTTCAAATGACATCACAAACATGTATGCACCAGCCAAGGGAATTAATTAAAAATAATAAACTTAAGTAAATTAATATCTAAGATTTAGTTTTTCTGTTTTAACTAATGTGTTATAAATGTTATTGTTGAAAGTTACTGATAGTTGACTCTTTAACACTAGAACGGCGGAAAAATCTTACCTACTGGAACGGCGGGAAGGGGTCATTTTGACCGCTCGATGAAACTACTGAAATAACAACAATAAAACAATTTTAAATGCCATACATCGGAAAAAAATATTCAATTTACGTGTATTTCATCAATTATATTTAATTTATATTTACCGTAAAATCCCGAAAGTAAGCTCCCCTCCCACTTTTAAGCAATTTTGATTTTCTTTTCCATTCCCAAATATAAGCCCCCCTCCCTCTCACATACACAAAATTTTTATGCACAAAAAATTCATTTTAAAAATCCAAGGGAGGCAATTTTCATTCTTTTGATATTTTTGGCAGATTTCCATTTATGTTTTTATATGATGTTAATGAAATCCCTCCTCTCACATGAAATGTCTGTTTCCCTTCTATGCCCTCTCTAACATAAAAAGTTTTAAAATTTGAGAATCTTAAATCCTTCTGTATTTCTTTCTGCTCATTAGTAACGTAACAATTAGTAAAAAAATCAATCTTCTACACTACAATCTCCCTTTCCATCCAAAATTTAAGCCCCTCCCCCCTCAGCATATAAATTTTTAAATCGTTAAAACTCTTTAAAAAAATATATGCTCTATTTGTTGCTCTCTACTAACAATAAATAAATAATCAGCCATTTAAATTATCTCTCTACCACCAAGATGTCTGCTTCCACTCTTTTGCCTCCACCGAGCAAAGAAATCTTTAAAACTCTATTTAAAACATATATACTGTCTTACATGTTGCTCTCTAGTAAAAATAAGTAAATAGTCAATCATATAAATTACCACCCACTCCACTCCTCTCTCTCTGAAACTTACACTTCTCCTTCCTTCCCTCCCTCTCCTCTCAGGATACAAAGCTTAAAACCTTTATTAAAAAATTTGCTGTCTAGTAACAATAAATAACTAATCAACCATTTCAATTATCTCTCTACCACCAAAATGCATGCTTCTTCCACTTAGCTAACCCCTATAAAAAAATAATAAAATTAAAAAATTAAACTATTTATAAAAAAAATCTTCTGTCCTCTTTGTTACTAACTATTAACAATAAATAATTAACAAATCATCTAAATTAAATACTCCTTCCATTGAAATTCATATTTCCCTCTCATCCAAAGAGTACAAAGCTTAAAATTTATAAAACTCTTACGTGAAGAAATTTTATGTCCTGCTTGTTGCCTTCTAATTTGTCACCTATGTTTTCTCTCTACTCCAAAAGTGTCTGCCCCCCCTCTCCCCCCCCCCACACACACATTTTAAAATCTTTAAAACTCTATTTAAAAAAAACTGTTATATTTATTTCTCTTTAGTAAGAATATTAAAGAATAATCAATCATCTAAATTACCCCCCCTTTCTCATCAAAGTTCCACTTCCCCCTCTGTCTTCTCACTCAGGAAATAGTTTAAAATCTTTAATAATATTTTTTTTTAAATGTTGATATATTTCTTATTTTGTAGTAACTCATCTTATTTACATCATCTCATATAAGTATCGCTCATCTAAAATCATCATCCCTTTTGAAATTTTTGCTCTGTCCTATTCTCCTATAGAAGAGGAGTGGATTTCTAAATATGTGAGACAAAAGCAAATATTTTCATCTTTTGTGCAATTTGGCTGTTCTTCCCTGAATCACATGTATATTTTATGTTTTAAAATAAATATGTTCGCTAAAATAACTCCCCATCCATTAACAAAATATCAGCTGTGAGAACAGCCAAACTACAAAAAGACTAAAATCTTCTCTTTGTCCTTCCCCTGCCCCCTCCATGTCTAGAAATTCACCCCTTTTTCTGGGGATGGAGAATGGAATTTTAAGGAAAGAGTTAGATGATTTATTTATTTATTGTTGCAACAAAGTAACAATACCACATAAAATCTTTAAAAAATAGTTTTAAAGTTTTTTAAGTTTGTGGCTGGGGGGGGGGGGGGGGAGGGAGAAGCAAATGTTTTGGGGTATGTGTTGAGAAGCAATTTAGATAATTATTTAATTATAGTTGCAAGAAAGTTCTAAACAGATAAAAAAAACTTTTAAAGACTTTAAAGTATGTACTAGGGGGGGGGGGGGGGCAAAGAAAATAAAGAGGACTTTTTGGAAGGGATGAGAGAATAATGTAGATCGTTATTTAAATATTGTTGGGGAAAAATCACAAATAGAGCAGAAAAAATTAAGAAGTAAACTATGCATCTCCTAACAACTATGCATTTTTGGTACCAGAAGGGGGCAAAGGGGGGAAACAGTAATTTTGAGATCAGATTTAGATTATTGATTTATTGTTACAATAAAATAAGAAATTAAAAATAATACTTAAAAGATGATTTTTTTTTTGGGGCGGGGGGGCGCTGGGCAGGATTTTAGGATGGGGAATTTATTTTTATTTTTATTTTAATTAATTAATTTTTTTTTAATCTGCCAAAATACGGAAGATTCTCGCCCCTTTTTTTTTAACATTTTACAGATTTTAAATTTTACGAGATACATTTGGAGGGGGAGGATCTTCATGAGATAGGGAGGGATTTTAGGAGGAGGGGTTAATTTAGGTGGTAGGTTGGAGTTATTTATTTTTAATATAGAGTAGTTAATAAGCCTGAAAAGAAGCTTAAAATGAAAAAGTTATAAAGGTTAAACTATGCATTTTTGGTTCCAGAGGGAGGGGCAAAGGGGGGAAACAGTAATTATGGGTTGGGTTGATTATTGACGGCCAGTTATCTACACTTGGGATATAGGCCCGGGGGGAGTGCCCTTCGTGGGAGTCTTTCTTAGGGAACCTAACCCGTATTTACGCACAGTAATTATGAGAGCAGATTTAGATGATTGATTATTTATTGTTACAATAAAATAAGAAATAACAAAAAATATTTTTTAAATATTATTTTTTTTTTGGGGGGGGGGGGGGGGGGGTGAGAATCTATTTTTATTTTATTTTATTTATTTATTTTTTAATCTGCTGAAATACGGAAGATTGTTGCCCCTATTTTACTTCTAAATTAATGATAAAAACCGGTTTTTAAATAATTTTTTTTAATGGTGTTTATAAGCCCCTCCCAAATTTAATCTTTTTTTTATTTTGAAAAAGGGGGGGGGGGGGCTTACAATCGGGAGTTTACGGTAATATTACTTGATAATTTATTAATTTTTAAAGTACTGTAAATGTAACGTCTACAGGGCGATCAATTGGATCATACTACAACTACTCAAATAACTCATCAATTTGATATAAAAATTGATTGGTTTCACAAATTAAAACTAATGCTAACTAAAATAAACACAATTTATAAATTAATATTTTGGTCATCAATATTTCATATATATATATATATATATATATATATATATATATATATTCAATATTGTCCAATATTTCAAAAACTAAAAAATCTAGAATGCTGATTTTTTTTTTTTTTTTTTTTTTTTTTAAATACTTGTTATCTATTTAGGAAAAGTCAAAAAATTTCTTCCAACTAAACAAAATTAATCAATGGACAAAAGTATTCAGGAGTCAAAATGACCCCTACTGCCATTTTGGTGTTAATGATACAGGCTTTTTCGAATTTCTTGTACTTTTTGAGATTCCAATACTAAGGTCACTGTTTTTAGGATGGGGAATTTATTTTTATTTTAATTAATTAATTTTTTTTAATCTGCCAAAATACGGAAGATTCTCGCCCCCTTTTTTTTTTAACATTTTACAGATTTTAAATTTTACGAGATGCATTTGGAGGGGGAGGATCTTCATGAGATAGGGAGGGATTTTAGGAGGAGGGGTTAATTTAGGTGGTAGGTTGGAGTTATTTATTTTTAATATAGAGTAGTTAATAAGCCTGAAAAGAAGTTTAAAATGAAAAAGTTATAAAGGTTAAACTATGCATTTTTGGTTCCAGAGGGAGGGGCAAAGGGGGGAAACAGTAATTATGGGTTGGGTTGATTATTGACGGCCAGTTATCTACACTTGGGATATAGGCCCGGGGGGAGTGCCCTTCGTGGGAGTCTTTCTAAGGGAACCTAACCCGTATTTACGCACAGTAATTATGAGAGCAGATTTAGATGATTGATTATTTATTGTTACAATAAAATAAGAAATAACAAAAAATATTTTTTAAATATTATTTTTTTTTGGGGGGGGGGGTGAGAATCTATTTTTATTTTATTTTATTTATTTATTTTTTAATCTGCTGAAATACGGAAGATTGTTGCCCCTATTTTACTTCTAAATTAATGATAAAAACCGGTTTTTAAATAATTTTTTTTAATGGTGTTTATAAGCCCTCCCAAATTTAATCTTTTTTTATATTGAAAAAGGGGGGGGGGCTTACAATCGGGATTTTACGGTAATATTACTTGATAATTTATTAATTTTTAAAGTACTGTAAATGTAACGTCTACAGGGCGATCAATTGGATCATACTACAACTACTCAAATAACTCATCAATTTGATATAAAAATTGATTGGTTTCACAAATTAAAACTAATGCTAACTAAAATAAACACAATTTATAAATTAATATTTTGTTCGGATATAAATAAACCCTTTTTAAAATGCAAAATTAAAATTTAAAATCCCAAAACATTTTTTCTAACTTATAAATCTAATGCTTAAATCTAATCTGCCCCTGTGATCTTTGTTTCTCAGCCTCACAAATATTACTTTCATCTATCAATTTCGACATCTCTTTAAGTTTTAAAAGTGATGAGTTTGCATTTCTTGCAGCAGTCTGTGGCGTGCAGTTCCCAGGCCTGGCCAAGCCTTGGTGTCGGCATAAGACCCCAGACATCAATCAAAAGCTAATTGACCAATTAAAATAAATGATCCTCCCAATTTGACTCTTTCTCCCTCTGCTGGAAAATATCCTAAATTCTGATTAAAACCTCATGTAAGGTCGAAGAAGACGGATATTTGGCACATTTGAGCGGTCAGCCAAACCCTCGGCCATGTAGTTCTCAAACTTTAACGTCAATGGCTCACGGGACCTCCGACTGAACGCGCGAAGATGTCTGTACGAAGAAATGCTTCAATAAACGAGTTCGATCTGTCCAGAGGTACCGAGTCCAACTTATTTGTATGTTTCTGTCGATTATTAGTCTCCCAAGTCGTCCCCGGATAATTCCTTACATTTTATAAAGTCGGTAGGATTCGAACCTACGCGGGAAGATCCCAATGGATTTCCACGATAAAAGAACTTAAAAAATGAAAAATTCCACTTGTGCCATGAAAATTTCGAATAGTATCTGTGTTGTGTCAGTGCAATCGGCCCACGAACAATCTCAAAAGATTGCCAGCAATTAATGAGACTTCGATTAGTCTTTCAAGAAAGTGCATTTTACCAT
Source organism: Maratus michaelseni (assembly GCA_963931845.1). Classification (NCBI taxonomy): domain Eukaryota; kingdom Metazoa; phylum Arthropoda; class Arachnida; order Araneae; family Salticidae; genus Maratus; species Maratus michaelseni. The sequence continues at coordinate 429,030,657 of OZ007586.1, forward strand.
CATGAACTTTTATTGTGTATAAAAGTTGAATATAGTCACCTAGAAAAGAAAATACATTTCCTCCCGATGGCCGGTAAAAAAGAACTTTTTTTTTTTTTTTTTTTTCTTCAACATCAAATTATTTTACTTAGTGTGCTTACTCGCCATATAACATTGTAATAATTTTCGTATTCATCTGAGAAAAACCAAAAATAAACATCCTTTATGCTGAAATTTATTTGCTATATTTCCGGTCCTCAACCAAGAAACTTTTTTTTTTTTTTCTTCACTCTGTTATCGTCAAAAAGAAACTTATCTATGTGCAAACCGCATCAATTTATTAACTTTAGACTCACTGAAGATCAAACTGAATCTTTCGAAAAACTCTTTTATACCTCATCCTCAACATATGTAGGTCATAGAGACAGCTGATTTTCAAGATCGCGCAAACTCTGATACAGAACTGAAATATTTATCTGTGTCCTTGGTTATGTGTGCGATCCCGACTTTAAATTTTTGTGGTTAGAGCTGAGTAGGAAAAGGAAAAAACATTCAGTTTTCATTTATTTTTTAAATCTTTTTTTTTTTTTCTTTCAGTTGAACAAGTTAAACTAAAGTGATTCATCATGAACTGAACTGACTATCGAAAAATGTTATTATTTACCTTTAGTGAACAAATAACGATAATGATCTGGGTCAGAAAAAGCCCTGTGTTTTATATTTTATTTTATTTTGTTTGTGTGTGTGGGTGTGTTAAAGCAAATTGGATATTTTAATCCACAGGTAAGTTTTATTGCTATATAAATTTCCGTCTTAATGGTTTTGTAGAAAAAAAGTATAAAGCTTCATTACATTCTTTTTAATTTCTTCATTTTAGTGTTTGAAAGTATGATATTTTTTAATTGAAGCTTAAATTTTTTAATATTTTATTAAGTTTTTGTATTAAAAGTAATTAATCCACAATACAGATTTCTTTTACGTTATTTCTATGATGAGAAGGTGTTATTAAAAATCCATTTTGTTAAATTAAACAATATTTTACTTTACTTATTTGTTTAACGAATTAATTTTGAAAAGTTATTCCTGGAAATATCAAAAGTTAAAAAAAAAAAAAAAAAAAAAAAAATGCTGTTATCAATGTGTAGTTTTTAAAAGTTCAAAAGTAGATTTTTCTAAAATATCACAGTTGGGTTAAAGGGATTTTATAATTTTTAAGCAAATTTAAATTTATTATTTTAAAATATTATTAGCTTTATTTTTTCTTGTAAAGTTCAAGTTATTAAAATTATAGGAAATTTGGAAATGACCAGCTATGCACATTAAAATTGTGATAAGTTTTGATAACAGTAGTTTCTTTTCTTTTTCATGAGGTGAAGCATACGTGCGATCACCAAAAAATAAATGCAGTTGAATTTAATGTTTATGGTATTATAAATAAATAGGTTGAACTAGTTACTTTTATGAACGCTTTCCAGTAAGAAGACTTAAACATACAACATTTTTGTTTATTTTTACAACTTTTTCCATATAAGAGTGAAGCAGAACAGAAAATAGCTATAAAGCTATGAAATGATACATTTACACAGTGATCGTTCAGTGTTTCATCATTTTATTCACTAAGTATTTTTCATCAAGTTTTTACCCAATTTTTCCAGGTGAATTTTTTTTTAATTTGTAAATATATTATTATTATTATTTTTAGATTTTGTGTGTGTTTAATTATTAGCTATGGTACTTATTCATCATTACAGTTCGTTTCTTTTTATATGAAAATATATTTTTATTGAACTGTTGGAGATACCAATCAGATTGGCAGTATTTTTAAAAATATATCATGTAAGTAAGTATTAATGTTGTGTTTTTCTGTAAATTTATTCCGTATTTTTAGATGCTATATTATTATTTTTGCCATTTCCTCTTGTGCAATTTTATTATTTCTAGCACTTTTTTAATTAAAATGTCACACCCTATCATTCTCTAAACGACCCCCATGTGTTGGTTAAACCCCAACCAGTTTTTAAAGAAAAATTTGAAGGCCCCGTCCTTACCATTTTAAATATTCAAAATAAATTCAATTCATTAACCAATCGGTTTAGGCATGACCTTGGTGAATCCACTTTTACCGTGGTAAGTCCAATAGTGTCTAAATCCACCCATTCAATTTTTAAAGATGACCATGGTTCCATTCCATTAAATCTTTAAGCCCACAATTTTTTTTAAGTTTTTGAGTTGGTTAAACTCCAACCAAAATCACCCCTGTGCAATCAAAGAGGATTCAGTTATGTACATGTGCAAATGTGGCGACTGCTGATATTTTTGTAAGAATAGATCCATTAGTAAACAGAATTATCACCAGGCTGCCATGCACTTCTGAAACACTGTCCTTTTTTATTCATACCAGGTTTATTATTTTTTGTTTTATTAATTAATTTTTCCTTTGCCAGTAGTAAAACCCTTAAAAATAAAAAAGATTTTTGCTATTTGCGTAAAATCTAGCAAGGAAAACTCTGAGCATTCTGGCCTTAATCTTAAAGGAAAAGTGTTCTGTGAGTTATACTTGTCTAGAGCAGGAATTTTTTTTTCTTTTGAGCTAACAGTGAGATGTAGTTCTAATTTATTATATTGCTGTTCTGATTTATTAACGCCACTGGGGAAACAAATACACCTCAGTCGGCAAAACAATAAATTCCAGTGCTTACAATTAAATTGCATCAATATCCTCACCCAAAATAAAAACATCATGCTCAATTTTCTTTTTTTTTTAATTTTTGCTAAAACCTCCTCGAGGTTTAGGATCTGCTAAAACCTCCAAAGGTTTAGGATATAAATAAAACTACTTACCTAACCAGTAGTCCCTGTAAATAAACTCTATATCTTACACTTGTTATGTCCACACCTGTTTTGTCCATTTTACAGTATATTCCATTATTTTTTAAATATTTACATAATCATTTAATTTTGGTAATTTTATATTACTGCAATTTTAATATTTTCACGTTTTGAAAAAATGTGAATAAATAATTTCAAGTTTCTTTTTCATAATTTAACATTTTCAAGTATTTGTCTAATGTGAATATTTTGCATATAAAGAACATATATTTTTCACACCAATTTCTTACGTTTATTATTATTTTATTATATTGATACCATATGTTTATATATTTGTACATAACTATTTTTTTATATTTAATTTTTGCACTTTTTACCATAAAGTCATAATTTTCACAGAACTATATATATTTTATAAAATATTTTGAAATTTTGTGCTGTAAGGACTTGAATAAAAATAGCACAAAAATGGCCAAAAAACTTTTAATCCATACAATTATGGCCAAAAGACAAACAACAAATTTATGGCTATTATTTTAATCTTTATCTTATTATTATTTTTTTTTCCATATAGTTTTGTGGTAATATTACTGTATTATTGTTTTCACAGATTTCGAATGTTTTGTGGTATAAATATTATATTTTTCAAGTTATTATGTAAAGTTCGGTCAGATTGTCCCGAGAGCCATACACCAAACTTAGAAATTTTTAGCATAAAAACATAAAATCTTTCATTTTTCCTTAATTTTTATGCGTCAAAATATGTACTTTTAATATTTTTCCAGCAGCAAAATTCAGCCCTCACTTTTTACCAATCTTAGTTGTGAATTTAACTTTAACATTAACTTATTTTGTAGCCTTATTCAATTTAACACTTCTTTTTAACTCACTTTGGCATTCTCGGTTTTCCGGGTGAGCTCCCCCAGTTTTGCAGGCAAATCTGGTGGATCTCATCTTGGAGGGGGGGGATGTGAAAGGATATAAATAAACCCTTTTTAAAATGCAAAATTAAAATTTAAAATCCCAAAACATTTTTTTCTAACTTATAAATCTAATGCTTAAATCTAATCTGCCCCTGTGATCTTTGTTTCTCAGCCTCACAAATATTACTTTCATCTATCAATTTCGACATCTCTTTAAGTTTTAAAAGTGATGAGTTTGCATTTCTTGCAGCAGTCTGTGGCGTGCAGTTCCCAGGCCTGGCCAAGCCTTGGTGTCGGCATAAGACCCCAGACATCAATCAAAAGCTAATTGACCAATTAAAATAAATGATCCTCCCAATTTGACTCTTTCTCCCTCTGCTGGAAAATATCCTAAATTCTGATTAAAACCTCATGTAAGGTCGAAGAAGACGGATATTTGGCACATTTGAGCGGTCAGCCAAACCCTCGGCCATGTAGTTCTCAAACTTTAACGTCAATGGCTCACGGGACCTCCGACTGAACGCGCGAAGATGTCTGTACGAAGAAATGCTTCAATAAACGAGTTCGATCTGTCCAGAGGTACCGAGTCCAACTTATTTGTATGTTTCTGTCGATTATTAGTCTCCCAAGTCGTCCCCGGATTATATATATTCAATATTGTCCAATATTTCAAAAACTAAAAAATCTAGAATGATGATTTTTTTTTTTTTTTTTTTTTAAATACTTGTTATCTATTTAGGAAAAGTCAAAAAATTTCTTCCAACTAAACAAAATTAATCAATGGACAAAAGTATTCAGGAGTCAAAATGACCCCTACTGCCATTTTGGTGTTAATGATACAGGCTTTTTCGAATTTCTTGTACTTTTTGAGATTCCAATACTAAGGTCACTGCATCCAGTGATGTTTTATTTTTCTTATACGTGAAGTGCTCATTCATGCAATAAATTATTGCGAGATTAATGAAATCCAATAGAGCATGGATTCCAAAAGAAAACGAGAAATATAGTGATTGCAACTTTAACAAATTTCATGTATTTTTGTTTTTACACTTCATAAAGATCATTAAAAATTTTTGTAATATTGCTGAAATGTTCATTGAAATGTTGTTTCTTACTGTTCATATTAACTTTTTTATATCTATCTTATTAAATTTGTAAAATAAAATATTTATATTTTATTCATAAATGAAATATTTAGTAAAAATCCTCTGTTTAGGGTTTAATTTAATAATTCTGCATTTAAATTGTTTAAATTATTTCTTATACTTAAGTTAATTCTTATAATTAATTTTTAAAAACAAAGCATTTTTTTGTCCAAAACCATCTGAACTAATTAAATTTTATATCTGGTATATCGCTACTCCCATATAGGCACCTTATTCTTCAGTGACGTTTTTATCTCAAAATTTATTAATTTAAATGTTTGAAACTATTTAAAAATTTAGAATGGCAGCATTTTCTAATTTGTTTATTGGCTGTTAATAGTTTAGCAATAGTTTTTTTTTTTTTTTTATTGAAAGTGGTCAATGGGATAATAGACCCTTAAAACTCTTATTAACATGACTATAACTTGATTTCAATATTTATTTTAACTTGCTGGCATAGGCATCTCCGTTTCTTTAAATTTCCGGTACCACACATGAATTGTTTTGTCAGTTGGTCCCTGTTTTCGATATTTATTAAGAAAGGCCCGTTGAACTAGCACCACTGATTCAGATTTAAAGAAACGGAGTATGGCAGGAACTGGACTATCGCATGGATGTATGCCGTGTGACCAAGGGTTCACACATAGAACACCTGTAATGTGTGTAAGTAAAACTTGAATAGTTTCGGAATAATTTCATATGTTTCTTTTTTTTATATTCGTCTTCGTTTTTTTACTATAACGTTTCGAAACCCTGGAGGGAATTATGAATGACCCTGTATATATATGTTTTTTTAACCATTATAAATGGTTATCAATAGATTCTTTTATAAACTTCAATCCTTTTTTATTATTTAATTTACTGATATATGATTTTTACTGACACTTGTACTCTTATAGCCTAATTTATGCTACTTCAGAGTGTGAAGTGAATACCAGAACATGAAGCAATATGTTTAGTTAAAAGTTTATTGTTAATAAAAGACATTTCTCAATTGACTTGCACATGTTTATGTTACACCTTCTTGAAATTGTTTAGGTCGCCCAGTTGTTTGATTTTCAATCTTTCCATGAATTACAAATTTTCATTAAGGTTGAAAATCTAAAAAATATTCAATTTCAAGGAATTCGCGATTTGACGACTGATCAACAGCTCTTTCATGCATAATCAGAGAAAATTGTTTTATCTTTCCAAATATTATAAATTTAAAATTTTTGCATGAAAGCTGTTGTATGTTAATAAGCATACAAATGGATATCAGAGTTGGAACAAGCATTTTTCTTTCCAACTCATCCGCAAGATATTAATGAATATCCAAATACTTTTTCCCTCATACAAGCTTCCATATTTTGTATTTTAGAAGTTATCGTTAAATGTTTGCACAATTTCTTTCTACAATCTGATTTGTCATTGAAGTGATTTTGCTAGAATTTACACTCAAAATTATAATTAATTACAAAATCATAAGGAAGATATGCTTTGCTCAAATACTGTTTTCCTTCACTGCAAATTGCTTGGCCAATAAGATACAACAACGGAAATCTCATTAATTTCTTTATCACTTTCTAAAATATAACACCATATTTTGTCTATATTTTTTTTATTCCCAACAAAAAAATTTCAATTAATTCTGATTCAGTATTATTTTATCCACTAAATGTTTTAGTTCTTGGTATGTTACGGACACAATTTTTTTTTTAAATTGGCACATGACAGCGGAAGAGGTTTGTCATCCCTGGTATTGACGATGCAGTTTTCATTAATATGTACATAAAGTCATGAGATTTGTTTTTAAATGGAGAATTTTTGTGCTAGACTTATAATAAAGTGTGATTATCTGAACCTGTGGAACTGCAAGTAGTTTTGATATCCAAAAGTTTGGATAACTGGACAGATGATATAAAACATAGTTAAGACTTATTTAATATGCGTGTGTGCAGTATAACTTACTGTAATGTTAAAGAAAAACTGATTGTCCCATTAATTTCAGTAATTGTCCCATTAATTTTAGCTTTTACTCCCCCTTCTTTCCTTTAATGAAGAGAAAAAAAAATCTACATTTAAGTTATAAGATGGAAAAAAAGAGAGTTGATAGAGATTTAGAAAATTGGATGTTTGGTTGGTTGAAGTTTAGATAATCAGCACTCTGCTGTATTAAATTTGCCATCAAAAGTTGTGTCAACAATTTCTATAACTGCTCAGTACAGTTCACAATGCAACTAGGGCTGCAAAGGTTCAATTTGATGAATCCTATTATTTTAATAGCTGTTAGACGAAGCAAGATATCTTGCAGAGTTTTGATAGAATTTCTGCTTTAACCCATTTATGCCTAGCGTCCCAATTTTGGGACGCTTTAGTAAAATGGGAAAAAGTGCATTTCACACCACTTTTTAGTTATAGAAATTTGTTGTCTTATTTTATCGAGGACTCCTCGATAAAAAAAGACACTAAATTTCTATTTTAAAAATAGTGCTGTGAAATGCACTTTTCCCCATTTTACTACAGCATTGACGCTAGGCATAAATGGGTTAATTCCTCTGTCACACGATGGCTTAAATAGTGACAAGAAGTAGATTTGAGACAACTGTAGTGCTAATTGTCAATGACAAATGCAGCTATTGTGACACTATTGATTTTTCTTTCCAAAAATAGCATGTTCTTTTGTGTATTTATGTGAAAAATCGTATTGTGTTACCGTCAATACTTTTCGAATTATAGAGTTACAATTTTGTTTTATAACTTTTGGATCAGCCTATACAATGGAATTTGATCTAAATGAGAAAATAATTTATTAATAATTGCATTATTATTGATTATTGACTTGTAACATGTTGTGTGATTACTTGTGCAGTTACAATGTTTTCTTAGCCTCGCAGACAAGCACGTAAATTCTGGCAACATCATTTTCTCAATGCAGTTCAATTTCATAGGTAGTATCAAGATATATATATATATATTGTTCACATAAGAGATGACAGCTCTATTTTATACATAACCGTATGTTTCATTTTTAATTAATAGGGTCAAATGCCGTTATCTATGGATTGCAGGTCCAGTTTCATATTGATTTCAAATGGAATTTTCCTGTTAAGGTTGGGTATCTTCTAACATGTACAGGTTTTTAATCCTAAAGTCCTGTGACACGCAGTTCAGGAACCAATGAATTAACCAGATTTTCCTTGGTTTAATTTTCATGGCTGATGGAGTCTGATGGAGGCTGATGGAGTTCAACCAGATGGAGTCAGTGTGGGCTGAGCCATTCCTATTCTCTTGAGTCCCCTCTAGCTCTTATAACAATTTTTATTTTAATAATAATAGTAGGTATATTACTTTAAAAAAATAAATCATTTTTATTATAAACAAACTTTAAAACTGTCAAAATATAGAATTACATAAAACAAAATGCTGAAAATTAAGAAAGAAGCATTTTAAAGATGGTGTTTCTTATTATTCATGATAAAGGTTTTCAAAATGTCAAGCATTCAGAATAAGCGACATTCTTTGTTCTCAAAAGTTAATTTAGCAGCGGTGAAGTAAAAAGCAACCAAATCTTCGAATAGGAGATAAAAAATTTTGGAATTATATTATTTTATTTCCATGTTATGTGCTAGGCTCTCAAGATCTTGAATGGATATAAGCATATGTTTTTAACATGTAAATAACATTTTTCCCCTAATAGCTTTTTAAAATTAAGGAAATTTAAATTATTTTCTCTTTATAATTATTATATCATTTATACGAAATCCGTCGATAGGTAGGGATTACTTACCCTCTACTTCCATCTAAATTTATTCTTTATTGAAATGGGAGAAAAAAGCCAGGTGAGTAAGCCGCAGCAAAATATTTTAAAGCACCCTTTTTTTTGTTGCTGTTTGGTTATGATAGTGTTTGTGTTCAGCCATAGCAAAACAAATACATAACATACATTAGAGTAATTACAACATAAATAATGTTAAAAGCAAGGCCTCTGAATTTAGGGGAAGAACAGTATCGTTTTGGAGGCCCATTTCATTCAGAAAAAATTTCTACATTTAACATATGGAAACTCATCAATGCTGCAAATATTATTCCCGAAAGTGGCTAAGCTACATTTTATTAAACAGCTTTTTTACATATCCTCTGTTCCCTATATACATATATATACTATATATTGAGTACATTTATAGTACATGCATATTTATTGCATGTTCAGTACTGAGTTACACTGCTAGTTTCTAACAAGCACATCAGATTGCCATATGATTGGTTAACTTAACATAACAGACTATCGATCACATTCAGATTTCTTCGTTAGGCAAGTTGGATTTTTTTTCTTGCATTAAAAAAACTTTCCCTCCCCGAAACTTAAAAATGCACTGTAAAAAATAAAAATAGAAATGGTAATTAGATACCCCATTTTAAAGTGCTTTTAACCACTTTAACAGCTGCATAGATAGGGAAATAGTGTTATTACCCCCGACTTAACTCGGGCAGCCGTTGAAGAGGTTAAGGTCCCTCTTAAAATTTAGAGGAGAAAACTCATGCTACATGTGCATTTTGGATAAATAGGCCCTGGTTAACAGTTTGGAGAAATTTTACCTGGAGTAGAATAGTGGTTATTCCTCAGTTGCAAATGTTGCATGGTAAAAGTATCACATTCTGATGACTCCTTTAACTGCATGTGTAGTTGGTTTTTGGCAACAGATGAGATATAGTTGATAGTTTATCACCACATCTAATTAATATATATATATTGATTGATTATGTTATGTGAATTTTGAAATATAAAATCAAAACTGAAATAGATCTCGGAAACATCATGTTTAACAATATATTATTTGCAGATGATCTTTGTTTATTTCAGGATAATGAAGACAATTTACAACATGCAATTTTTACTTTAAACAAAATTAAAAAAGATTATAATTTAAGGATTTCAAAGAATAAGACAATGGTAATGGCCTTTAGAGGCAAAAATCCTATAAGAACGAAAATTATTTTAGAAAACAAACAAATAGAGCAGATTTCACATTTTAATTAATTACGATGCGATATATCTTATGACTATGACAACGATATACAAAATAAGCTTTATAAATTTCAATACATCTGTGGTACTATAAGAAAAACTTTTCGAAATACAAGAAAAGACACAAGAATAAATTTTTTTTAAACAATGGCAATACCAACTTTACTATACGGAAGTGAGACATGGACACTCACAAAAAAATGATGAAAGACAAATACAATCCTAAGAGATGAAATTTTTGAGGAGTGTGAAGGTATGTTCGATAATGGACAAAATAAAGAATGACTACATCAGAAGAGAGCTTGAGGTTATGCCAATATTGAATAAAATAGGAAATTACAGAAGGAAATGGAGGGACCACATGGAAAGGATGGATTCTGGTTGGATACCAAAAGCAGTCTTTAATTATAAAACAAGGGGGGGAAGAGACGGAGGAAAGCCACGAAAGAGATGGATTGAAGCCGGAACAGGCTTATAGCCGTAAACCATGTTTTGGGATAATGATGATGAAATAATCATCAAAATGTTCATCAAAGCATTAAACAGGAGGATAAAAGAACATCATTCTAAGTTAAACTATAAAACAGGTATCACAAGTTAAATCAACATTCTCAAAAACCTGTTAAAAAATCCTAAAGTAGTTTAAAACATACACCTTCATTCATTTTACAATATATTTCATAGGTTGGATTTTTAATGCAAAATTAAATGTAATCAGATTTGTTTTTTTGTTTGTTTTTTTAAGATAGTTATCCTTTTTTGCTCTGATGGGTGAATTTCTACCAACATCATTTTAATCCCCAAATGTCACAATGACACCAGAATTTTTGGTTTATTAAGTGCACAAACAAATGCATTTACTTATTTTCAACTAGTATAAGATCCCCAATGATGGCCCATTTTAATATTCAAATGATACAAAAGGCCAAACGCTTGGATATTCAAACTGATCACCTATCATAAGTGATAAAATGGCCCTTCAACTGTCACATGATGTCTTTGTTTCAGCAAATTAGAAAGCTAGAAAGAATTGAAGAGCACTAAGCAAAAAGGATTTCTCTACACTTTTGGAAATACACATGGTTTGTCAACAATAACATCTGAAAATACCTATTCTGAACCACTTTTTTTAAACAAAAAAAATTGACTACTCAAAAATGCCAAAACTCAGCCCCGTCTTGCTGTAAGCCCTTCAATTGAGAATGGACCTAGAAAAGCAAGAATAATCCAAGTTTATGAAAGATACAAATTTAACAGATATCACCAAGTTTCACAAATTATCTTCACATTTTAAACCTATTGAAACTTGTAGAGCTCATCTGTTAACTCTAAAACACATTTCTGATAAACATTGAAACTGTGTTACAAACACAGTTGGTAAAAGAAAAAGGACTACGATCATCATGAGTAAAACTTTTATAAAATAAAATATTTAATTATGAAATATTCCATTTTTGCCAATGAAATTTAATTTTGAAGCATTGTTGCTAAAATATATTTGTTTTTTGCAAATTATAATAAATTTTAATAATTAGTCTAAAAATTAATAAAGTTCAACGTTTTAAAATATGGTTACATTTAGACTATGTGGATAACAACTGACCATTTATACATAGCAAAAGCTATCTGAACACAGTAATAAGCTAAATAAATAAGACATTGTTGAAGCTAAGAAAATGTGAATTTTATAAACTTCAGTTCAAGAATACAATACATAATAAATTCCAACTATCATTTGCAAAAAGTATGAAACAATCTATTCTATTACTGTATTATCAAACATTTTAAATATGAAGATCATTCAGAAGTCTAATGCAAAATAAAACACCCATGGTAAAACCATCATTAACTTTCTCGTAATGAACATGTAAATATATCAGGAATGAACTTCGCATGACTATAACTAGACTTATTATCAACATACAAATGCATTAAAATTATCAAAGACCCAAATGGGTTTTTTAAAAACTGAAATGCTCTGTGAAACATCTATTTATGTTCAATATATGCATATTTTCATTTTAATAAATATATAGTAAATTTTTGATAAAGCGACACCTCAGGGGACCCCAAATGCATGCTGGGTAAAAAGATGTATTAAGATAATGATTTACCTTTAAAACTGGTATAAAAATTATTTTATGTTGTAACATTTATTATTCAATTTTTTTAATCTATTAATAAATAAATACTTTAGAATTCCTTTGTTAAAAACTCATCCTTTTTTGTTTCCAATTCATTTAAATAAAATTTGTCTATATTATTTAACCAACATGGCAGTGCAAATATTGTATTGTTGCTATTGCTGACTGAGAGCAAGAGCTTGATGGTGCAAGATTGTCAGATTCAGTGCCTGATATATCCTCATCAGTTTCAACAGCTTCTAATACATGCAAATTTTTCTTTGTGTTTTTAAGGTTTCATCATCGACTTGAACATCATTTGAATGCCCTCCATCCCTTTCCCTTGTTTTTTTAAAAGAAGAAAAAGATTCTGTTACCAACTTTTCAGTTTGGCAGCAATACCAAAAATAATAAATACATACAAATATGAAAAAAGAAAAAGTAGCAAATGTGAAAAATTAACTGATTTTTCAAACTACCCTGTTGAGATATCAAGAATCCTTCTTGTGTTATAAATACATTGACAAATACTAAGATGCAGCTGCATTAACACTCTGACAGTCTTGCAAAAGTACAAATCTGTAATGTTTTTTTTCTCTGTATTTTGTTTTAAATGCTAAGAAAAACTAATTTTTCAACATTGAATATGAAAAACTTAATTACAAATATGAATGTAATCCTTGGGAGTGTTATTCATTGCTCAGCACATTAAAAATGCATTAAATCAATAGAATTTTATTACTTTAAATAATGCTTACATTGCTGTGAAACCTGGAGCTTAGTGAACGTATTAACACAGGCTTGTGAGTGAGAGGGTTAAGAATTAAATGATTTGAAACAAGATTATTTTAACAGAGTGTCTATTCCAGATCAGCAATGAACTTGCCTGACTTTTCAAGGTTTTCCATACAAAAAAAAAAACAAAAAAAAAAAACATATATATATTCCAGGTATCGAGATTTTTTGATGTTACACACAAAAAAATCTTAAAAGTTGTGAATTTGAAAGTGGAGCTTTTACAACTGATTCTGAGGCAAAAATTACTGATTTGTTACATAATTTTCTGCAAAATTTACAAATTGAACATTTTACATGCTAAACATTTCACATTCAACATTTAGCATCAGGATCTACCCATTTTCTGAAATCAGGATGAAATTCTTTATCACATCAGTCACAGTTAAATACAGACAGACTGCTGTGACATACTTTAATACAAATAATAAATATTCAATAAATAAAGCTAACAAATGTTCAGTTTCCAAATAAAGAAAAGTAAACAAACTGAATCCCCTAATCAATTGTACAACATTCGGTACAAAATTTCAGTGAAGTTGGAGTAGAAAATCTCGAGTTACAAGGAAAGACGGAAGACAAAATGATTTGCAAAGAAAGAAGAGGTAGATAAAATGATTTGCACGAGAGATTGAAATACTTTTTACACTACATTTAAAGAGCAAAGTTTGATTTTAATGCTGCTGCAATTTCAAATCCTTAATTTTATCAGAAACAGTCTCTTATTTATACAGTCAAACCTCGTTAACACGAAATTGAAGGGACTGCGAATTTTTTTTCGTGTTATCTGAAATTTCGCATTAACCGTCATAATAGTGGTGCCATCTATGTTAGATATAAAAACTAAATAAATTAACCTACAAATATATCCCTGCTCATAAAATCATAAATTAATAACAAATAGAAAATTTCATTAACAAATTAAACATAATTTTTTAGGCGATAATAAGTTTATTTGCTTGCTAATCATTTTTTTTAAAGGAGTCTGTTATTGACTTTTGCTTCAATTTTTGTGAAGTAGTTTTTTATGGAACGTATGGACCTCATCTAATTTGTCTAATGTTCAGGAAGCATCCTCTTGTTCCATAAGGAAAAGTTGTACAGTTTACAATGCTGCAGTTGATTCATTTACTGACACCAAACTTTTCCATTCTGTGTAAATTTCATCATTCTCGTCTGACACTTCATTGTTGTCATCTTTTTTTTTGCAATTATTTCTTCATCCAAAGTCAGCAAATCTTCATCTATGCAAATGTACTCGAAACAAAAATAATGTCTAAGAAATAATTTCCTGTTTTTTGGCTACATATCTATGACGCTCTAATACTGTTAGTCATCCATTAGAACATATGAAATCGCTCATCAGCAAAAGCCTTTGCTTTTTCTTGCAAAACTGCAAAAGTTAAAACAATGTTCTGGCTTCTTGACTCTTCTACCACAAGAGAGCAATTTCAATTTATTCATTCTTTCTTCTAAACATTCGTTTGAATTGGTTCACAGCATAAGACGCTTCAATCTTTACAATTCTTTAAAATTGTAGAGAGGACCAATTGTAAAAGAATTGTAGGTGTCCCATACTTCGTCACATTTTCTGATATCTTCAGCAGTTTATCGCTAACTTTGTTTGAAAATTTTTGCTTGGTTTTAAAAGATACAGCTTTCTGTTTTCGACTCATCTTTTACAGAATTCTACAGAGCAACTGCGAAGAGAGTTTCAATTATGTTAGTCAGTTAATGAAGTAAGGATGGTCACTTCTTTCACTCACAGACAGGGGAATTCGGAAACCCGGTTTATGTTACTGTCAATACAGTCAACCGAGTAATGGAACAATCACTTTCAAAAAAGAAATTCCTTCACCCAAACTTTCATTGTGACTGATCTATAGCTCATATGGTTAATGTGGGAACACTTGCGCACATCAGAGATAAAAGAAAAGCAGGGATTAGCCAGGAATTCAGTATTTCATGATTTTCTGAAACCCGTTTTCCCTTTATAGCTTTTTCAAACCATGAGAAAATTCCATTTTAAATAAGAGGATGCGACATGTAAGTTTAAAATATTGAAAACATTGCGTAAGAAATATTTTTTTTACTTTGAAGCAAAAAAAAAAAAAAAAAAAAATTCGCCTTAAGCGGGATTTTCCGAAATTCTATTTCATGTTAAACGAATTAATTAACATTGATTTTCAGACTCATCTGACAGGACCTCAGTATTATTTCGTGTTAAGCGAAATTTTGCGTTAAGCGATTTCGTGTTAAGCTATTTCGTGTTAAGCTATTTCGTGTTAACGAGGTTCAACTGTATCTTGAAAGTTCAAAATTTACTAACTTTTTCTCAGAATTTTCAAATTTTCCTGACTTTTCCTCAGAATTGGTAAATTTCCCCGACTTTCCCAGTCCATATAAATTTCTCTGACTTTCCAGGTTATCCTGGTGGCTAGACACCCTGTTTAAACCATACTTACATGTACATGCCATTTTATCTTAGAAAATTACGCATATTTCAGAGACCTAATTTAGATAATTCATTATGCAACAGAGTAATTCCCTAAGAAATATTGACTTTTATGCTTCTAAAGAAATATGTATATTTTAAGCATTTAAGCTTGACAACCTCCCATAAGACTGTGTCAATCTAATGAAATCAAATAAATACATTTATATACAGAAAAATTATTTAATAAAAAGTTTCTTCAATCTACATAGTAGTTATCTGATTATAAAATAAAATTTATGGTTCAAAAATGTTTATTTAATTTGGTCAAATTACAATAGCTTATATTTCAGGTCTACAGGCTTTCAAGGCAAGAAACCTTTTTTTGCCATTAGCACAACTACTTTGCACTCATGGATATTACAAGCATGCTGCTTATTTTAAATTATCTAAAAAAATAATAAGTGAAAGAATTGTTCTAATTTTAACTTACTTCCTAATCTAATATTCCATGTCTCAGCAGTTGATTTAATTAGAGATGTCTTGCACAATTATTTGCTGCAGCTTAGAAGTGCCTGATGTCATTCCATGATTTTTTAAAATAAAAATATAAAATCTGTACATTCTCAATTTTATTTGACAATTTTTTTTTTATAAAAAGAGGCAATATTTGAAAATAATCCCTGATGACTCAGCCTACAGGCACAGGTACATTTCGAAGATGCAGACCATGGGTCGCCTGTTTATTGGGAATTGCAGAAGAAATGACATTTTTGCCATGATGTGGCAGTTTTGACCGTCAACTTCGAAATCTAGTTGTGACTGTAGGCAGAGCCGGCAGGGAATTTTTTGTTTTTAATATTTTTTGTTGTAAGGGTTGCTCCTATAAAAAACTTGTCAATATAAAAGTTTTAGATAATATTAAGAGGATTTATAATAAATTTAAGCGGATTTAATATCTTGTGAATTGACAAAGTTATGAATTTTTTTCTCCTTAAACCCCTATTTTTTTCCCTCCTTGAGGCTATTTTTAAAGATATCAAAAATCTGTCATACATAAGTTTTCGGTGCTTTTCCTAGAAGTAATAATAACGTTAAATGGATTCGATACCTGTCATAATTAAGAAGTTAAGGTTTTTATTCTGTTTTCACAAAAAGCTCCCTCATTTCTCTCCCCTTTGTTCGATTTTGCCCATTAACAAACTTGACCAAGATTTTATGCCTCTTGATTTTATGTATCAGTTTGGAAGAGATTTGTGCAGAATTATTGAAGTTATCATGTCCATAAAAAAGTGTTATAGATAAATAGAAAAAACTTTGAACTGGGGCTGGGCTGGTTTTGGGTTCAGGAAGTCATAATCAGCGTAGATCTGCAAAAATGTTCCAGAAATTCCAACATAGGGGAGAATGTAATAGGAAGTATTTCTTACGAAATTTACCTAAAAACTTGACAGACAATAATTGTAGAATTAAAAATTAAGAAATCAATATATATAAATTTATGATCTATTTATTTTGTTATTTGAACTCTTCTAGGTTTTTATTATTATTTTGTTTCTTATATATGTTATTACAAGCTTAATATTGTCTATTTTAGGCATAATGCTTACAATATTTGATGAAATAACATATTTACTATGAATATTTTTATGAAGCTCCTCTGACAATTCCATAAGATATTCATAGTTTTCCATTTTTGATTTTTTGTTTTATTAATTTTAATTCCTGCAGTATCCTTTCCATTGCTTTTTATAATATCTCATGCTTTGTTTTTCACATGTGTTTTCATTTATATATATATATATATATACACACAATCGCATATTCTGATGCAATGTATTTTTTATAGTACTTAGTTTATATATCAATCCACCAGTGAGAACCAGTCTAATATGCAATTCTGAACAACCCTCCTTTCACCATCTCAAACGATCTAAGTAAATACGATGTGATGACAAAAGATAACAGGGAGAAATGCTAACAATACAAACAGGCAGCACAGTTTCTAAGTGAGCCATTGTATCATTGCAGTGAATAATAGTCTATGGTGAGATATGCCTGAAAAAAAGTAAACAGGCAATTTGCCCAGTCAATTAAAAATATGATGGATGGGAAATAAAATATGCTTGGATTTAAAACCAGATGAGAACGTACTCAGGTAAAAAGATAAGTAACATACAATACAGATAGTTAAATAAATATTCTTTCAAGTAAAACAATAAGAACAATAACTACATATATGGCTAACAAAAACCCTATTCAATTCTGAATCAGTTCAAAGTTATGCTTGACAATGCCATGCTTTTATATTTAAAAATCAGTTTGTAAATGTGTCAAAAAATGTCACACTGTTGAACAGAGAGAATATTTTTTTTTAGAACAGCTTTAAGTACCATACCATATGTCACAGTGAATGCAATACCATTTCACATTATGTTAAATAATAAAGTTTTTTTCATTTTCAAAATTTATTTAGAAATGTATATGAGTGCAGCATATGTTAATCTCAGAAAGTCATAGCATCAGTAAATTTTAAAAACAATATAACTAAATTATTATGATTAATTCAGGAATCAGATAACTATAAAACTTTTGTGAAGCCCGACTCAAATACTTTCACAAAAGCATTATTTAAACTCAGTTTTAATTTTTTTTCTCTTCCTTAAATTTAATTAGTATTATTTCAATTTTCAGTATTTTAAAACTTTCAGGTGGCCACTAATATAATGTATAAAATAATCAACCTATTCAGAAAATTATTGGAACTGAGGGAAAGGATACATTAAATGAAAGTGGTAAAGTCCTATGGGAGTTTGTAACTTTTAATGATTTGAAGATTACAAACACTTTTTTCAAAAAGAAAGACATTCATAAATTTACATGGAATGCTAGAGGCTTCAGATCTCTTATTGACTATATAATTGTAAACAGAAAAACATCCACACTGGTTAAAAGGATGTCCAGGTTCTTCGAGGAAGTGACATTGGTTCAGATCATTTTCTGACTTCTGCGAAAATTGGACTATGGACAAGATGAAGAAAATCAAGTTCTGCAACATCTACATACAAGCATGATTTTGTATATAAAATACATTTATTATCAGAGGAAAGTATTAGAACATTATATCAACTAAGATTGAGAGTACAAATAGAAAATTCCCATGTTACAGAAGATGTTAATACTCAATTGGAAACTTTAACCACATGTATTGGAAAACCTGCGTTAGAAGCACTTGGAACCAGACAGTGAAAAAAGGTAGGAAGGAGGTTATGGGTCTGGAATGAAGAAATAGCAAATGCTATAAAAGAAAAACACTGAACTTACTTGAATCACTAACAACAACATACAGAGGAATTGAGACAAGCATACACAGTAAATAGAAATAAAGTTAAAGCAATTATAAGAAAAAAATCAAAGGGACTCTTGGGACCATTTCGTAAGTAACATAGAGAATGATAGTCATGGTTCACAGCATATGGCCTATAAGACATTAAAGCTTTTAAATAGCAGAGAACGAGATACAGCAAATATTAATGTGATTAAGGAGAAGGAATGGATTGAACATTATAAAAAATTATGGTTTAATGAAGAAGCAACAACAGATGAGACAAAGGATATAATTGCGAATTCTGATGAAGTAGACCCTATAGAGAAAAAAGAGCTTGATGAAGTTTTGGAAACTCTAAAATATCGAAAGGCTACTGGAACTGATCAAATAAATTCTGAATTATATAAATATGCAGACCCTATTATAAAGAGCAGATTGCTGCATCTCATTAACTTGTGCTGGAAACAATGTGTAATTCTGATGACTGGAAAATCACTAAAGTTATCTCTTTATTTAAAAATGGAGATCGTAATGTATGTGATAATTACAGAGGCATTAGCCTACTGAACACTGGATATAGGATTTATTCAAAAATTTTAAGTAACAGGTTGAGAAATATCTCACTTTCTCTATTGCTAGAGGAACAAAAGAGTTTTAGGAGAGGGCGATCTGGTATAGACAGTATAATCACACTGAAACAGCTTTTTGAAAATCATTGAGAATTCAATTTGGAAATGCATGTTGCTTTTATAGATTTTGAAAAAGCTTTTGACCGAGTAGATCGAGGAAAATTATGGATTACATGGGGTACCTTCCCCATCTCATCAAATGTATTAAGAGCCTATATAAAGAAACTTTCATTGTTTTGGATTTAGGTTTTAGAGTTTCAGAGAAAATAATCGTTAATCAAGGTGTACGACAAGGATGTAGTTTATCACCACATCTATTTAACATATATATTGATTATGTTATGTGAATTTCGAAAAATAAAATCAAAACTGAAATAGATCTCGGAAACATCATGTTTAACAATATATTATTTGCAGATGATCTTTGTTTATTTCAGGATAATGAAGACAATTTACAACATGCAATTTTTACTTTAAACAAAATTAAAAAAGATTATAATTTAAGGATTTCAAAGAATAAGACAATGGTAATGGCCTTTAGGGGCAAAAATCCTATAAGAACAAAAATTATTTTAGAAAACAAACAAATAGAGCAGATTTCACATTTTAATTAATTAGGATGCGATATATCTTATGACTATGACAACGATATACAAAATAAGCTTTATAAATTTCAATACATCTGTGGTACTATAAAAACTCTTCAAAATATAAGAAAGGACACAAGAATAACATTTTTTAAAACAATGGCAATACCAACTTTACTATGGACACTCACAAAAAATCAACATGAAATCAAATGAAAGACAAATACAATCCTCAAAGATGAAATTTTTTAGGAGTGTGAAGGTATGTTTGATAATGGACAAAATAAAGAATGACTACATCAGAAGAGAGCTTGAGGTTATGACAATATTGAATAAAATAGGAAATTACAGAAGGAAATGGAGGGACCACCTGGAAAGGATGGATTCTGATCGCATACCAAAAGCAGCCTTTAATTATAAACCAGGAGAGAAACGAGACGGAGGAAGGCCACGAAAGAGATGGATTGAGGCCAGAACAGGCTTATAGCCTTAAACCATGTTTTGGGATGATGATGATGAAATAATCATCAAAATGTTCATCAAAGCATTAAACAGGAGGATAAAAGAACATCATTCTAAGTTAAACTATAAAACAGGTATCACAAGTTAAATCAACATTCTTAGAAACCTTGCTAAAAAAAAACCTAAAGTAGTTTAAAACATTCAGCTTCATTCATTTTACAATATATTTCATAGGTTGGATTTTTAATGCAAAATTAAATGTAATCAGATTTTTTTTTTTTTTTTAAGATACTTAACCTTTTTTGCTCTGGTGGGTGAATTTCTACCAACTTCATTTTAATCCCCAAATGTCACAATGGCACCGGAATTTTTAAACAAAATTTTTGGTTTATTAAGTGCACAAACAAATGCATTTACTTATTTTCAAGTAGTATAAGATCACCAACGATGGCCCATTTTATTATTCAAATGATGCAAAAGGCCAAACGCTTAGATATTCAAACTGATCACCTATCATGAGTGATAAAATGGCCCTTCAACTGTCACATGATGTCTTTGTTTCAGCAAATTAGAAAGCTAGAAAGAATTGAAGAGCACTCAGCAAAAAAGATTTCTCTACACTTTTGGAAATACACATGGTTTGTCAACAATAACATCTGAAAATACCTATTCTGAACAACTTTTTTTTAACAAAAAAATTGACTTCTCAAAAATGCTAAAACTGAGCCCCTTCTTGCTGTAAGCCCTTCAATTGAGAATGGACTTAGAAAGGCAAGAATAATCCAAGTTTATGAAAGATGCAAATTTAACAGATATCACCAAGTTTCACAAATTATTTTCACATTTTAAACCTATTAAAACTTGTAAAGCTCATCTGTTAACTCTAAAACACATTTCTGATAAACATTGAAACTGTGTTACAAAAACAGTTGGGTAAAAAAAAAGACTACGATCATCATGAGTAAAACTTTTATAAAATAAAATATTTAATTATGAAATATTCCTATTTTGCCAATGGGATTTAATTTTGAAACATTGTTTCTAAAATAAAATTGTTTTTGCAAATTTTAATAATTAGTCTAAAAATTAATAAAGTTCAACGTTTTAAAATATGGTTACATTTAGACTATGTGGATAACAACTGACCATTTATACATAGCAAAAGCTATCTGAACACAGTAATAAGCTAAATAAATAAAACATTGTTGAAGCTAAGAAAATGTGAATTTTATAAATTTCAGTTCAAGAATACAATACATAATAAATTCCAACTATCATTTGTAAAAAGCATGAAACAATCTATTCAATTACTGTATTATCAAAGATTTTAAATATGAAGATCAATCAGAAGTCTAATGCAAAATAAAACACCCATGGTAAAACCATCATTAACTTTCTCGTAATGAACATGTAAATATATCAGGAATGAACTTCACATGACTATAACTAGACTTATTATCAACATACAAATGCACTAAAATTATCAAAGATCCAAATGAGTTTTTAAAAAACTGAAATGCTCTGTGAAACATCTATTTATGTTCAATATATGCATATTTTCATTTTAATGAATATATAGTAAATTTTTGATAAAGCGACACCTCAGGGGACAACAAATGCATGCTGGGTAAAAAGATGTATTAAGATAATGAATTATCTTTAAAACTGGTATAAAAATTATTTTGTGTTGTAACATTTATTATTCAATTTTTCTAATCTATTAATAAAATAAATACTTTAGAATTCCTCTGTTAAAAACTAGTCCTTTTTTGTTTCCAAGTCATTTAAATAAAATTCGTCTACATTATTTAACCAACATGGCAGTGCAAATATTTTATTGTTGCTATTGCTGACAGAGAGCAAGAGCTTGATGGTGCAGGAATGTCAGACTCAGTGTCTGATATATCCTCGTCAGTTTCAAAAGCTTCTAATACATGCATATTTTTTCTTTGTGTTTTTAAGGTTTCATCATCGACTTGAACATTCATTTGCATGCCATCCATCCATTTCCCTTGTTTTTTTAAAAGAAAAAAAAAAGATTATGTTACCAACTTTTCAGTTTGGCAGCAATACCAAAAATAATAAATACATACAAATATGAAAAAAGAAAAGGTAACAATTGTGAAAAATTTTGTGCAAATGTGAAAAACTGATTTTTCAAACTACCCTGTTGAAATATCAAGAATCCGTCATGTATTATAAATACATTGACAAATACTAAGATGCAGCTGCATTAAGAATTAAATGATCTGAAACAAGATTTTTTAAACCATACCTACATGTACAGGTCATTTTATCTTACAAAATCTAAAATGCAGCTGCATTAACACTCTGACAGTCTTGCAAATGGGCAAATCTGTAAAGCTTTTTTCTGTGCATTTTGTTTTAAATGCTAAGAAAAACTAATTTTTCAATATTGAATATAAAAAACTTAATTACAAATATGAATGTAATCCTTGGGAGTGTTATTCGTTGCTCAGCACATTAAAAATGCATTAAATCAATAGAATTTTATTACTTTAAATAATGCTTACATTGCTGTGAAACCTGGAGCTTAGTGAATGTACACAAACTGAATCCCCTAATCAATTGTACAACATTCGGTACAAAATTTCAGTGAAGTTGGAGTAGAAAACCTCTTGAGTTACAAGGAAAGACTGAAAGTGGGTAGACAAAATGATTTGCACGAGAGGTTGAAATACTTTTTACAGTACATTTAAAGAGCAAAGTTTGATTTTAATGATGCTGCAATTTCAAATCCTTAATTTTATAAGAAATAGTCTCTTATTTATATCTTGAAAGTTCAAAATTTTCTAACTTTTTCTCAGAATTTTCAAATTTTCCTGACTTTTCCTCAGAATTGGTAAATTTCCCCGACTTTCCCAGTCCATATAAATTTCTCTGACTTTCCAGGTTATCCTGGTGGCTAGACACCCTGTTTAAACCATACTTACATGTACATGCCATTTTATCTTAGAAAATTACGCATATTTCAGAGACCTAATTTAGATAATTCATTATGCAACAGAGTAATTCCCTAAGAAATATTGACTTTTATGCTTCTAAAGAAATATGTATATTTTAAGCATTTAAGCTTGACAACCTCCCATAAGACTGTGTCAATCTAATGAAATCAAATAAATACATTTATACACAGAAAAATTATTTAATAAAAAGTTTCTTCAATCTACATAGTAGTTATCTGATTATAAAATAAAATTTATGGTTCAAAAAATGTTTATTTAATTTGGTCAAATTACAATAGCTTATATTTCAGGTCTACAGGCTTTCAAGGCAAGAAACCTTTTTTTGCCATTAGCACAACTACTTTGCACTCATGGATATTACAAGCATGCTGCTTATTTTAAATTATCTTAAAAAAATAATAAGTGAAAGAATTGTTCAAATTTTAACTTACTTCCTAATTCTATATTCCATGTTTCAGCAGTTGATTTAATTGGAGATGTCTTGCACAATTATTTGCTGCAGCTTAGAAGTGTCTGATGTCATTCCATCATTTTCTAAAATAAAAATATAAAATCTGTACATTCTCAATTTTATTTGACAATTTTTTTTATAAAAAGAGACAATATTTGGAAAAAAAATCCCTGTTGACTCAGCCTACAGGCACAGGTACATTTCAAAGATGCAGACCATGGGGCACCTGTTTATTGGGAATTGCAGAAGAAATGATATTTTTGCCATGATGCAGCAGTTTTGGCCGTCCACTTGGAAATCTACTTGTGTCTGTAGGCAGAGCCGGCAGGGATTTTTTTTTTTTTTTTTTGCCGCAAGGATTGGTGCTATAAAATACTTATTAATATAAAACGTTTAGATAATATTAAGAGGATTTATAATAAATTTAAGCGGATTTGATAGCTTGTGAATTAAAAAGTATGAATTTTTTTCTCCTTAAACCCCTATTTTTTCACCTCCTTGAGGCCATTTTTAATGATATCAAAAATCTGTCATACATAAGTTTTCGGCCCTTTTCTTAGAAGTAATAATAACTTTAAATGGATTCGATACCTATCATAACTAAGAAGTTATGGGGCTTTTCTGTTTTCACAAAAAGCCCCCCCCCCCCCCTCCATTTCCCTCCCCTTGATTCGATTTTGCCCATTAACAAACTTTACCGAGATTTTATGCGCCATGATTTTCTGTATGTGTTTGGAAGAAATTTGTGTAGAATTATTGAAGTTATCAGGTTCGTAAAAAAGTGATATAGATAGATAAAGTTTTGAACTGGGGATGGTTTTGAGTTCAGGTAGTCATGATCGGCGTAGATCTGCAAAAATTTTCCAGAAATTCCAACATAGGGGAGAATGTAATATGTAGTATTTCTTATGAAATCTACCTAAAACTTGACAGACAATAATTGTGCAATTAAAAATTAAGAAATCAATATATATATAATTTCCTAATTTCTATTTATGTTGAATAATAGTTTATTTATTTCTTTTGTTATTTGAACTCTTGTAGGTTTTTATTATTATTTTGTTTCTTAATATATTATTACGGGGTTAACATTGTCGATTTTAGGCATAATGCTGACAATATTTCATGAAATAACATATATTTACTATGAATATTCTTATGAAGTTCCTTTGACGATACTATAAGATATTCATAGTTTTCCATTTTTGATTTTTTGTTTTATTAAGTTTAATTCCAGCAGTATCCTTTCCATTGCTTTTTATAATATCTCATCCTTTGTTTTTCACATGTGTTTTCATTTTTAAATATATATATATATATATATATAAGTTATTTATATATATATATAAATATATACAATTGCTTACATATTTGTATTATCAAAATTAGTGTATTAAGCTAGTTAGAAGGGAGGGCCATTACTGGTGTTCCTCTTTCGTGAGAGCAGCAATGACGGCCCACACTTACTTTTCATATTTTATTTCTATGTTCTGTCATGAATTGAAATACTGCTATTGAATGCATCTATTTCCCCAGTGACAGAACTATCTTCAAGTGTCTGTAACGCTAATAATGTTTTCAAAAGCAGTCTGCAATACGCAGTATATCATATAAATCTATTCTTGCTGCTGTTGTAGTGCTAATTAATTATGGCATCAGAGGTATATATACCGGGTGTTCCAAAATTTGACTAGCAAATTAAGAGGGGTGATAGAAGGATCAAGAGGATGAAAACTTAACATGGGGTCGCAAACCGTTTAGTGGGAGAAAATTGCAAAAATATTTATGAAGTGTGTGACGTCAAGTGGAACAAAAAGACCCAATAATAAATAGAAAAAACATTTATTTGACATACAGCATGATTACAATGCCTTACATTTCAACATCACAAAGGAGATGATGAGACATTTTTTATAGGTTTTAACACATCCAGCAATCCTTCATCCATCAGTGTTGGCTGTGGAATGACCTTCATGGCTGTAACTTCGAACAATTTTTTATAAAAATGTGTCACCGTCTCCTTTCCAACTTTGAACTGCAACGCATTGTAATCATGCTTTACGTCATAAAATGTATATTCTACTTATTATTGGCTGTTTTGGTTCCACTCGATGTCACACTCTTCATAACTATTTTTGCGATTTTCTCCCACTAAACGTGGTTTGCGACCCCATGTTCTATAGTAAGTTTTCATCTTCTTGATGCCTCCTATAATCCCTCTTAATTTGTCAGTAGAATTTTGGAACACCCTGTATATATATGTACAAACTGGTTGCATCATTTACATTAATAAATTTTAAAAAAACTTCAGACAAACAAAGATGTTTATTTAAAGCAATTAGGTAGAAAATTAGATAAAAATTGGAACATTGGAAAGTGCTTTATTTAAAACAAGGCAATATTGTTTTATCATTTTCCAAAATTCTTGCTTATTTAAAACAAGGCAATATTGTTTTATCATTTTCGAAAATTCTTGACACAACTGTGGATTTAATGCATGATACAAATGAAGTTGATGTTGATATACTTTTCAAGTGGTTGTAAAAACTTGTGCCATATCTATTAATGTGCTTTTAAAAAAATTTCTGACAGTTTTATATCCTGCAGGAGGATTATTTGAGTACAATAAAAGCATGCATATCTCTTGTGCATTTCCATCTTCTTGTCTGGTTCTTTTCTCGATTGTATTGATTATCACAGAACCCCATCTTTTGCATATTGCTTCAGATACTGGAATTGATAAGAAGAAACTGAAAAACTTTATAATATGAGGAAGTTTAGGTTCTTTTAAGAAAAACATCGCTTTCACCTCATTTTTTTTACTTTCTTGTATCTATAATAGAAGAAAGTATTGTAATCAAAAATTTTTTTCGACTTCCGGTTTTCGACGGATTTACAAGTTTTAGGGATCAGAGATTCCGAAAAACATGCTTTTTAGAAATGTCTGTCTGTCTGTCTTCATTGTATCATTGAAAAGTATATGAAATTATGCTTCAAATTGAACAAAAAAAATTTTCTATGTTTTTGGCTATGGCCAGCAGGTCCTACTTGAATTTGAGGATATTTTGATGAAAGGGGGCGCTGCGATCGAGATTTTTGTTCGATTTTCACTATTGTATCATCAAAAAGTGTATGAAGTTATGCAGATAATTGAACCAATTTTTTTTTCGGTGTTTTTGACTATAGCCTGCAGGTCCAAGTTGAATTCGGGGATATTTCCATGAAAGGGGGCGCTGTGATCGGTATTTTTGTTTGATTTTTGTTCGATTTTCACTATTGTATCATCGAAAAGTGTATGATGTTATGCAGATAATTAAACTAAATTTTTTCTATGTTGTTGGCTATGGCCAGCAGGTTTTACTTGAATTTGGGGATATTCCGCTGAAAGGGGGTGCTATGATAGCCATTTAAAATTTTCAAATTCAAAAAAATATACAAAAAAATTAGAAATCCTAAGTTTTTTCCATTAAATGTTTGGCCTTCATCTGGAGCAATTTTTATTTTGCCTGTATCTTAAAAAATGACTGAAATATAGTGGTTTGAAATTTTAGGGTAGCTGACATTTTCAAACAAGACAGCAGAATTCATCCCTAAACGGGTTTAATTTATGAGTTTTAGTTAACATGGTTTCGGCAAATTTTCTTTCATTGTTATATGCTTAAGACTATATATTTATATTCGCCAACATGCAACGTCAAATTCTCGCCAAGCTTGGCGACAGTTGACGAAATATCACCAAATTTGGCAATAAAAATAGGTTGTCATAAATGAAGCCAACTTGTCTGTAGAGGACTAATTTGGCGATATTTTCATTCAAATTCAATGTTGATGAGAACTGGAAATGAATCTTCTTTAATTGGGTTCCATGCATTTTAGCTTCGTGTTTTCCAGTAAAATTAGCTAAAATCGTAAAACCAAGGAATAGGGAGGCTATCTGTTCCTGTCGGTACAGGCCAGAAGGACTTTACGTAGTTTAATATACATCAGTTGATCGCATCCCGGTAACCCAACGATTCGCAAGAAGCTGACGTACAACAGAATGACGAAAAATATTGATTTTATTGGCGATGCGATAGCAAAAATTGAAGTATTAACATGACTGAGATAGAAGAAAGTTTTAGGATTGGCACATCAGACTAGTTTCTTTAAGTATTATTATATCAAGGGTGATTCTGAGTAAAAAAAAAAAATTCTGAAATTCACAGCAAATTTTCTGAAATATTACAGCAGAAGGGGGAGCGGGTAAATCCCCTATCGGCAATAATTATTTTTGTTACAGGTTGGGTTAAGTTTGTTTCTGGTTCAGGTCAATTTTAGGCTGAGTGTAGATTCCTGCAAGTTAGATACGAGTTAACCCGATTTTTCAAAAGTTAGTTCAGTATATTATTTCAGATTAAAACTATACCTATAATAATACGTTTGTGTGTATTGAGGTTTGTATAGATGTTTGGGAGTGTGCTGTTTTTTAAAGAGACAGTCACATTTTTTCTGCGACCCTTTCACGAAATTAGTGTGTTTTTTCTGCGACCCTTTCACAAAATTCGCACTTTCTTCTGCGACCCTTTCACAAAATTCACATTTTTTCCGCGATCTTTTGACTAAATTTCCATTTTTCTTGCGATCCTTTGGAGAAATTCGCATTTTACCTACGATCCTTTGACGAAATTCACATTTTTTTTCTGCGATCCTTGATGAAATTCGCATTTTTCTGCAATCCTTTGACAAAATTCACATTTTTTCCGTGATCTTTTGAAGAAATTTCCATTTTTATTGTGATCCTTTGAAGAAATTCGCGTTTTTCCCACGATCCTTTCATGAAATTTGTTTTTTTTGTGATCCTTTGATGAAATTTGCTTTTTGTCTGTCATCCTTTGACAAAATTTGCATTTTTTCTGCGGCTTTTTAACAAAATTCACGTTTTTCCCGTGATCCTTTGACAAAATTCATTTTTTTCCCCGACGACATTTGTCAAAAATTGTGATATTTTCTCGTCATATTTTTCTATGTCTGAATTTTTGGACTGATGACCGATTTTTGCGAAAGTGAATGCCTTAAATTTTCAGAAAATTCAGAACAGAACCACTCCTGTAATATATGGTTTTAGTTTGCAGATGCCCTAAAAAGTCTGGGACGGCCACTGTACACATTCTGCCACAGGCTCTATTTCTTTCGTACATTTGAACCAAATTAATTGTGTACAAATTTATATTCACTATAACTCTTGTTTTTTTTCACACTGTACTTGCAACGTTCTTTTCAAAACAAATGGCAAAGTCTGTTAATCTTTTAGACTAGTGTATAAACCCCGACTTTCTAACTTCGACATCACAAATAGCATCTACAGCAGCTGCTGAAAATTTAAAGTACAGATCTAAGCTTTCTCGATTGAATACAAAGTGGGTCAATGGTATGACGTTTATTTCCAATGCTTTAGACTAGGATTTCTCTGCAGGCACAGGGCTCCCAAATGGTCCCTTTTTTTCCTCCCAAAGTCCGCTTTTCAGAAAAGAGTTTTGTGTGTTTTGGTTCCCTTTTTATGACAGGAAAAAAAATTGCTGCAAAATGCAAAAAACTTTAAAAATTGTTAAAAGTTAAAAAATTGTAGAAAGCAACATTTATTATAATAGGCTAAAACATTGTAACCGGAATTCTTACACAAATGTCAAAAAATCGCCACGGAATGTAGAAAAACAGTAAAAAACACATTAGAAATCTCATTAAAAATCACTAAAAATTCAAAAATCTACAAGACAAAATTTACTGTCATAAAATCATTGCAAAACACAAAAAACCTCAAATTGCATAAAAAATTAGCCAAAAATTAAAAATCGCTGCACAAACTGTGAATAAATTTTATTGAAAGGAGAGGACAAAATTTATTAAACTGGGTTAAAAGATTGAAACCAGATTCTTTTTCAGAATGTCAAAAAATCGCTGCAAAATGCAAAAAAAAAAATCTAAAAATCACATAAATTGCATAAAACTTAAAAACTCCTGCACGAATTCTGAATAAACTTTATTAAAAAGAGGACAACATTTACTATACTGGGCTAAAAAAATTTAAACCGGATTCTTTTTACTATTCTACAAAAACTCACTGCAAAATGGATAAAAGTCGCAGAAGAAAAAATTTACCATAGTTAACAATGTAACCGGATATTCTTTTACAAATGTTAAAAAAATCACCGTGGAAAGTGAGTGTCAAAGCTAAAAATTGATAAAAATTCAAATCAAAAAATGCAATTGCAGAAGAACAAAATATAAAATATTTACAACTGAATTCTTTTTACGAATATCAAAAAATTACCACAAGTCACAAAAAATAATTGAAATTTGGATAAAATTTTTTAAATCATTATACAAATTCCGAATAAACTTTATTGATAGAAGGAAAAAATTACTACTGGGCTAAATAACTGAAACTGAATTCCTTTTATTAATGTGAAAAAATCGCCATGAAACATGAAAAAAAAGGATAAAAATCACATGAAAAATTCAATTTTAAAAAATCTAATAAAAAAAAATTCAAAAACTAACTTAGACATACAGGTACTTTCTTGCCAAATCTTGTATTTGTAGCTCTATGCGCAACAGTCTCTTCAGCATACAGATAAACTTCTATATTATTATAGATGTAGTTTTGTTTTCGGTTTTGATGGAGAAGTATATCTCTCAGCTATTAAAGGAAATCTTAGTTAAAATTTCTTCTTTTTAACACTTTTCAACCTAGATGAAAAGTGTTTATGACTTCGGTTTGTCTAACTTCTGGCCATGCTCTAACTCACGTAAATTTGCGTGGATTGTCCTGAAACTTTTGTATGTTATTGTCGTCCACCCTATTTCAAATGAAGGGTGTAGCACTTATAGTTTTTTTTTAAAGGAACAGTCAAAAGTATTTTGTTACATTACAGTCAATGGGAAATAATAGTTTTAAGTGCATTTTGATGATGCTATGCCATTTGAAACATAATTAAATTGATATATAATTATGAAGCTCTTTAAAACATGCTTTTGTAGAATATGGGGTACAAAATATTTATGTTACACTTACAGGGTCAAACAAAAGAATTCTGTTACACATTGTTCGATGGGAAAAAAATTGTTTGCAGTGTAATTTAATGATGTTTCACTATTTCAAACATAATGAAAATTATATGCATTACTGAGGTGCACTATAAATTGCTCCCTTAAAAGTATGGTGTGCATTGCGTTTATCGTTCATTTACAGTGACACACAAAAGAATTCAGTTACAGTATACATGCGATAATTACAGTATGTCTGATAAGGGCGTTTTCAAGTGTGGTTTGCATTTTTAAGTTTAACTAAATTTTTTCATACTAAGTGGTGTGTATAAATTTGTTTGATCATACACAGGGCTTCACAAGGGAATTCATAAGTATTACTTACTATGGATTGCTTAAGAGTAGTTTTTAATTGTATTGCTCATTTTCCTGCTGAACTATATTTACTAATATAAGTTTGTGGAAT
The DNA here is from genome assembly GCA_963931845.1 of Maratus michaelseni. NCBI lineage: Eukaryota > Metazoa > Arthropoda > Arachnida > Araneae > Salticidae > Maratus > Maratus michaelseni. The sequence goes on from OZ007586.1 coordinate 429,061,826, forward strand.
ATAAATAAATTCATGCACAGGGCTACGCAAAGAACTAAAGACATTGTCGTTCATGGTTGGTAATTGCTGGAAGTGAGTTTTAAGTTGCCTTATGTGTTTTTTACATGAATTAAATTTTAGCTTAATATGTGATGTGATCTAAAGTGTTTAGATAATATACAGGGCTGTACAAACGATTTCAAGTGTGCATTTCCATTGAATGGCGAAAATTGCTAAATGTGAATTTTCAAACTGAACTAAATTTTATTATGCTATGTATTATATATCCAAATCTACAGATCATATACAGGGCTGCACAAAATAATTCGACTACTTTTTTTGCAATGAAAGGTAATTTCAAAAACTGCATTTTTCAATGTTGTATATGTTTTCTAAATTGTTTAGTTACATATCTTCTTTTTAATTATTTAACGGTAAATTTTCGTTACAGTTTTCTGGATATGTTGGAAAGTAGTTCATAATCTATGCTGGATGCATGATTTTTCATTCTTGTTTTAATACTTTCTTTAATATATATTTATCAGAAGAAAATATTGAAATCATAAAAATAATTTCCATTTTTTTTTATGGATTAAAACATTTTAGGTTCACCTGAATACGATTTAATATTTAAAAAAAAAAAATTCTCTCTGTATGTGATACACATTTTATAGCCATTCTATATCAAAAACTTAAGCATGGAATTTCATCAAATGCCCTATTTAATTAGACTTTAGCACATAGAGGTGATGATTATGTTTTGATGTATACAGCCCAACAGGTGGCACTGTTATGCTGCATTTTTTACATTTTACATGAGGTATTTTAATAAGGAAATCTGGGGGAAATTTTATCAAACTTCACATTCAGTGAACCCTTAACATAAATTGATGCTGATTAGATTTTGGTGTATTTCACCCAACAGGTGGTGCTACTGTGTCGCATTTTTAACGATTTCCATGATAGCCAGATCTCAGCATGCTTGGGATAGAATTTCACCAAATTTAATATGTAAGATGATTACGAATATTAATCTTGGTCACTCCCCAGGGAGCATTGCCATTACTATGCTTTTTCAGATGAACATTATAGCTTCTCAGCTTCTAGTGTATAGAAAGGAACTGAATTTTATGTTTTCCAATTTTAAATTTTATTACTTAACAGAATGTGCTGTTATGCTGTGCTTTTTTTTATTCACTGATTACTGTTACTACATGTTTTAAATTCCAAGAAATGCACTATACTTTTGTAATTGTTAATGTGTAACTCCGCTATCAATTGATTGATTTAATATTTTCTTAGATGCATTAATTTTTACTGTTTATATTTTATTCTAAATCATGTTTTGCTCTTCTAAATATAAACCATCTTGTCATAGGATATTTAAGTGTGTTAAATAAAGCTATGTAGATTGTTTAATGACATCTTTGCAAAGATAATCAATTAACATATTTTCTGAGGTAATTTAAAAAAAGTTGCATATTTAGGAAAAGTTGGTGCAGTATTTTTAAACATGTGGTTCCTTTTCAGTCGCCTTTTTTAACATAAATGGTCCCCCGAAGTCCCCTTTTTAGTAGAAATGGTTCTCCAAAGTCCCCTTTTTAAATAAAAATGGTCCCCTTTCCCCCTTTTGGAGGACGTTGTGGATGTGCCCTGCAGGCAGCAAAAATCTTGAAAATTAGGAATTTTTTTATTTTTTAATACATTTAATTAAGTTATAAAAATTATTTAAAACAATATTAACTTTAATTATTTTTTTAATGTTATATATATACTAATATTAGTGACGCAGGGTTCGCTCAAGTGGGCCCAGTACGAAAAAACCCAGGCGGGTTTTTTTCAAATTTTCTCATGTTTCCACAACTGTAATATTATTTAATCTAAGGTATAAGAATGAAAAAAAAAGGTGGGGGAACCAAAATATGAAATTAAACATTTTAACAATTACTTTCACCTGAAATTAACAAAAAAAAAAGATAAATGCTAATTTAAATATATTTCAAAAGAACCAGATTTAAAGAAATTTCTAAGCAGAGATGAAATGACCAAAACGTATGGGTGCAGGAAGTTAATCAGAGCCAAGACTGAAAACTTTTCTGAGTATTAGGAATAACAAAATGGAAATTGACTAGAAGATTTCTATGTATTGCATTATGGCTAAAAATTGATATCTTGCAGTAAAATATAGTGATGAAAAGTTCTTGATAGTAAAATTGCTGTTATTAAGTATATAAAAGTAGAATTTACTATTAATCAAAAATCTCTCCAGGACTGAAATCAGTCCTGAGACTGAAGACTTGCACCCATGAAAATGTTATGACCAAAAAAGAAATTAGCTGAAAAGAAGAAAAATTTTAATCTAATATATGAGAATGAAAAAAAAAAGAAGAGGGGGCGGGGGAGACCAAAATACGAAATTAAGCATCAAATTAACAAAAGAATAAAAAAGATAAATGCCGATTTAAATATTTTTCAAAAGAACCAAATTTAAAGAAATTTCTGAGCAGAGATGAAATGACTGAAAAGAAGGGAGATTTTCATATATGTAATCTAAAATGCATCCAAATGCTTTAAATGCATGCCTAAAGATGGCATCACTGAAAATAGCTTATAAAAGTGCAGATGCAGACAGTAAAGACCAATTGAGGACTTGACCAATCAGCTTGCAGCTGAGTTGTGAAGCAATATGTGGGTAGGAAATTTCACTTTTTAGTCTTGAAGCTGATTGGTCAAACAGTAGGCTGGTACATGTGATGCATACACACAAAAAACCATACTCTTGGACGTGTATGAATGAACATAGAAAATGTAAAAAATAGCAGCTTAACATTAACATTGGATGGGTGGTCAAGTGTGAAGAATGATCCTATTCAAGCTGTCACAATACACACAGGAACAAGCAGTCATCTACTGAAAGTGATTGATACTGGGTCACAGAAAAAAACATCAGAACAATGTGCTGCCATTATGGAGGAAGCAATAACAGAATGTCAAGAAATCTTACATAGTACTGTTTTTGCTGTGGTAACTGATAACGAAAACAAAATGGGTAAAATGTGGAATATTTTAAAGGAAAAACACCCAGAACTTATATATGGGTGTTCTGCACATCTAATTAATCTAGTAGAAAAAAATTTATCACCAAATACAGTATTAAATCAAATTGTAGAAGTACATAAGTACTTTCAGAATACTCACCAAGCATATGGTTGGATTGTGGAGCAAGCATGTCTAATGCCACAGTTGCCAAATGACACACAATGGAACTCACATTATGCATGTATCAAATCCTTCATGACAAATTATCACAAATACAGGGAAATAGCCCTTGAACATAATCAAGAGTTTTCAACAAGTGTATCAAAAATATTGAACAACACATACAGTGGTGGCCAAAAGTGTGGACATTTTTTGAAAGTTTCATGTTTTTCAACTTTGTGTGCTTGTAGAATATATTAATTTTCACTTAAATACAAACGTTTATATGTCAAATTGAAGGTAATTTAATGTAGAATTTAATAATAAAAACAGTATTACAATATCTGTATTACAAAAAGAGTTATGCAACTAAGAGTAAGATCTATCTTAGATTTGCATTTTTTTAAAGTGATACTTACACAATCAATACTTAGTAGGATAACCCTTATTTTTTAAGACAGCTTCACAGCGTCTTTTCATCGAGTGAAAGAGTGTTTGGAGTTCATCTTTCGTAATCACATGGTGCCAAGAATCAATTATAGCTTCAATAAGTTGTCTTTTATTGGATAGACGTTTTTTTCGTACAAGAATTTTCAAACGTCGCCACAAATTTTCAATTGGATTGAGATCAGGGCTGTTTCCTGGCCATGGTAATATATCTATGCCTTTATTTTGAAACCATGCTTTGCATACTTTTGCTGTGTGGCATGGAGCTGAATCCTGCTGAAAAATAAATGGTGGGTTGTTGGGGAAGAGATCTCTGATGGAAGGTATCAATTTTGGTTCCAGGACAGTTTCGATGTATTTTTTGGCATTCAGGATGCCATCAATCACTTGAATTCGGCCCACACCATCTGCAGACATACATACCCAAATCATGACATTTGTTGGGTTTTTTGTAGTTGCTTCAATGCAATCAGGATGAAGTGCTTCTCCTACTCTACGTCTCACGTATTTTCTACCATCACTACCAAAGAGGGATATTTTACTCTCATCGCTCCAGATTACGTGCTTCCACTGATTTTCTGACCATTTAATGTGTTCTTTTGCCCGCTTAACTCGTTTTTCAATTTGCTTTTGATTTAAATATGGTTTTTTCCTTGGAATTCTAGCTTTCAAATCCTGATAACCTTCTTCTTATTGTTCTTGAACTTACTGCAATACCCGCTGCATTCATTTCACATCTAATGGGGCCCATTCCATTGTGACGGGTGTGACATACAGACCAAATTTTAAGAGTTTATATCTATATTTTGGGAAATAAATTAGCTAAGAAATACCTGAAAAGTATTTTAATTATGTTTTTCCATGCATATGCTTAGATAATTGAGCAAATATATAACTTTAATAGCTTTCAAATTTTCTTAAAAAACATTTTTAACTTGTGACGGGTGTGACTCTCTCGGGACAAGAGTTTTCACTTGCATACACAGTTGTTAAAATTCCTGTGAATATTTAAATGTGCCATTATTAAAACAATTTTTTTCTAATGAAAGAGATTCAAATTAAACTTAATAAGTAATTTTCATAATAAATTTTAATTATTTTAATGAATAAGAATTTTTTTCCTGCTGTGACGGGTGTGACATTGTGCAAAGTGTACAATTTGAAAGTTGTTTACCAAAAAAATACAGTGATCAGTACAGAGAGTAAACTCAACAATAGTAAATATACAAAAGAAATTTAATAAAACTAATATATTTATGCAGTTAGTTTAAAATTTGTAGTGCCCTCTACTCATTATAAGTGATGGGGGAGCTACTTTTTTTTACAATAGCAGAAAATTTTTCAATTGAGATGTCATCTTCCTCTGGCCAAATCCAGTGTGGCCCACTGGCTTGCATGCATTTTAAGCTTATTTCTTCCTTACTGAAGTTGATATTCAAGACATTAGCATAGTCAGGGGGGGTCTGCCCAGACTTTTCTCCCAGGGTCCTGTTTTGTGAAATTGTGAACAGCTTTTTATATTCGTGAAAAATCTAGTCATAATTTTGTGAATTGAAATTATCGTTATATTCAGGTTCTTGTTTATACATTTTTAAGAAGATATGTGGATGTAAAATACATATATTTTCTTTATATGTGTAAAAGTGACATGTCAGATTTTACTTTTAAATGATTAATTTGTGAAATGTTCAGTTTAAAGATGGAATAATTTTGGGAAAAACCTATTTTTAAGACAAAGAATTTTGTGAGGGTTCCTGCTTTAGGGAAAATAGTTTTGTGAAGGGTCCTGTTTTAGGGAAAATAGTTTTGTGAAGGATTCTGTTTTAGGGAAAATAATTTTGTGAAGGGAGTCCTGTTTTGAAATAGAAATTTTTGTGACGTGTTCTTTAAAGGACACAATTTTTTCCTAAAAAGATCCCTGAAAGTACAAGCTATTACGCTTTTTGCTACTGGCCAGGGAAACCAAAAGATAATCACCAATATTTAAATCTGATATTTTCTAAATCTTTCTGGGGGGAAATTCACAATTAGCAGTGACTGCCACTTCCCTCAGTGTTAATTTGGCAGTCTTTCCCATCAAAAGGATAGTATTATCACTACTCACTTTAAAGTGGTGATAAGACTTGATGCCTTCCTATCCTTCTGTCAGCATTTGTTTAGTTTCTAGTATTTTCACTGCTGAGACATACAATGCCGTTATTGCACCAACCTTCTGAGCACATTTAAAAAAATCCAAAGCAGAATTAACTTAAAAGTAAATTGCTACCAACCCACAATTTGCTAAAATAATTCATATATATATTTCATGATTTATCTTCTCTTTTTTGGCAAATTGGCCTTAATATGTTCAGAAACAATAATGATTCAACCTTACACTTCATTTAAAAAATATTTAAATATATTTCAAAGCAATTTAAAATGTTGTCATACCTGTCACAGGAATTTTGTCACACCCGTCACAAGGATTCTGTCACACCCGTCACACTAAAATTTCACACAAAATAAAAATTTAATGAATTTTTAATGCTTTGTAGTTATTCAGACTTGCAATAGTTAGACTTTCCGAAAGTTTAATGTATTTTCATCGAAAAATGCATTTTGTATAATAACTTAAGCATCTTTTTTGTGACGGGTGTGACAGAGAGACTGTATAAATATATTTGTATTAAAAATCGGGTCTTTTAAATTTTTTTGAAAAATTAAGTGTTTCAAAAGATACACAAAGGTCACAAATAGTAATATATGCACATATATTGAAAATTCTGCTGTTTTAAATATTGCTTCTGGCAGAATGAAAATATCCTATTTTACATGCCGAAAGTTTTTCAAAATTTTCCAACTTTGAGCCTAGATAAATTACAAAAAAAAATATTTTTAGAGCTTAGTTCTCTGTAATTTCATATGCGTCATATTTTTACCTTTAATTTGATATATTATTTGTAGTAATAAAAGACATTTGAAATTTCAACCCTCATGTCCACTTTTTCATGGAAATGCACATGGCATCTGATGAAATTTTTCTATCTTTTAGGCATAGCCATTTAATTTTTCTATCGGCAGTAGCACTTGTGCATTTTTTTCGGCCTGATTTGGCCTTATTTTCCACTGATTTCGTTTTTTCATAATGAAGACAGAACTTTCGTACACCAGAACAAGTCACTGAACCACCAACTTGTCTTGCAATTTCAGCATAAGAGAGGCCATTTTCTCTCAATATGACAATTTGGCTTCTTTTTGTAGATGTCCAATTAGTTTTTCTTGTTGATGACATTGTTTAAAATTAGTTTAATTAAAAAAAAGGACTTTAAATATTCAGAAACAGCAATACTCTATTTAATTGTACTAGTATGCATCATTCCGCAAATTATTTCCACAACAGTAACTCTTTTACCATCCAAATAACCTAAACTATAGTTACAGACATTTGATTGGTCCTCAGAACAGTGTTTGTGATTGGCTAGTACGCTTTTATTACAAAACACGTCCTTATTCAAAACGATTTGTGTTTGTTTGTTCTACTAAAATGAGCATAACTTTTTTTGTAATACAAATATTGTAATACTGTTTTTATTATTAAATTCTACATTAAATTACCTTCAATTTGATATATAAACGTTTGTATTTAAGTGAAAATTAATATATTCTACAAGCACACAAAGTCGAAAAACATGAAACTTTCAAAAAATGTCCAAACTTTTGGCCACCACTGTATATTTATCAAGAAGCTCTAAATCTTGAAAAACAGTTGCCTGTTGTTGCAATTGCACCAGTCTTCAAAAAGAAACAATGTGTATTTCAGAAGCTGTTGAAATATGGATAGGTCTTTTATCTTCTGATGTCTTGCAGCACTGTGAGCATCATTTCAAAAAAAGATTTCAACAGGCAATTCAAGCACCACACATGTTAGCTAACCTTATGGATCCCAAATTCAGAGGGCAGCGTTTAAGTGCAGAACAAGAAGCTGTAACAGAAACATGGTTATTTAACACCATCCTGATTACTTGCCAGCTGTTATACCCTTAAGATTAGTGATTCTATTTATCATCCTGCTTCAATGTTCAATGAAAGTGTTATACAGGAGTTCTCAACACAAAAATGGTGGCAGATTATGGCAAAAATGTGAAAAAGATGATAAATTTCCTCCTGGATTTTATCATTTTTTCATTTCTTTGCATTCAGCACCATCTTCCTCTGCTTCAATAGAACAATACTTTTCTACATTTGGTCTGGTTTGGAGCAAATTATGTAATCTTTTAAGAGTTGATAAGGCAGCAAAGCTAGTAAAAGTGTATTGCCATTTGTGATCTAAATTTACAGATATCACTGACACTGATTTCTATGACAATGTTATTTAACATTTAATACTATTGTAATATATTTGTAGCAAATGTTGCAAAATTTTCAAAAATATTATTATGAATCTCATTTTTTTCTTCAAAATAAATAAATCAATCAATCAATAAATAAATATAAATGTTGTTGTCTTCCACTGATTTATGATTGAAGTGAATGAAAGAAACTGTATAAATTTAACCTGTTTAACTTAACACTAAAACTGCAGGAAATTTTACTCAAATTTTATAAAAATATTTCACACCAGAATTTTTATTTAAAACTTTTAACTTATCCATTTAACTTATTTTTGTGCGGTATACATTTAACTTATTTTATGAAGAAATTTCTGGTTTGAATCGACATTTTTTCTTTTGGTATGGGTCAAAAGGACCCTTCATCGTGGTTCTACTGTTAAGGTAAGAATTATATAAAGAAATCCTGTTGTAATTGGCTTAATATATCCTTACAAGGGGACCGCAAACATGATGCACATGGATTTTGATGATTTTAAAGTATGTTGCATTGGCGTAACCAGCTTATTACGTAGGGGGGGGGGGGTGCCCAGATTTTTATTTGAAACAGATAACAAAACTGAAAACAGACACATACATACATGTGTGTGTGTGTGTGTGTGTGTGTGTGTGTGTGTGTGTGTATACATGAATGCACAAACCAGCAGTATAATAATTATGAACACAATAATAATAATGCAATAATAAATGTCACAATAAATAAAAGCTGAAGATTACCATACAAATAATAAACTAACTCTAGCTTACTTTGTTATTTTTTTATTATTTGTATGATAATCTTCAGCTTTTATTTCATAACTCCTGATCCCATTGAGATACCACTCTAAAGATTTCAAGATTTTGAGCTTATAACATTACAAAAAAAGATACATTTAAAAAAATAAATAAATAAAAAATGCAATCTAAATTTTTTTTAATTTTAAAAATGTTTTTTTTTCCCTTAAATCAAGCAACTTGCATATCAAATGAAACCTTGTGAAATTCTCTTTACAATAAGTGGTCAAACAACTCCCTACGCCAGATAGAATCTGAGAAAATCAAAATTGAAAACGTTTAATGCAAGCCAAAAAATGAAGATTTTTCGAAATTTAAAAAATTGTTTGTAAATCTAATGAAATTTTAAAAAAAATTAAAGATATAGTCTCTTTTATATCATCAGGGAGAATGATTCCTGATCATTAAAATCTGAAATGGTCAGGTTGAATATAGAAATTTTTTGGTTGATTTGGCATGGAATGACCCTATTTATTTAAAAAAAAAGTGCTTATTACATTCTACTAAGTAAAATTTAAAAATTAAATTTGATTAATTAGCTTTTCAGTTAAATAAAATGATTTTATGCACTACTGAAATTACACTTTTAGCATTGGCCACATGGGGTGTCTATTATTGGAAAGAGACTAATTAAGCATTCCAATAATGGATACCGGTCCTAAAATCCTAACAATAAATGAAATTTTATAAATGGCCATTGATATATCAAAGATTTGTATTACTAACTAAACAAAAACATGCAAGTTTTGCAAAAAAAATAAGAAAGATATAAATTAATTACGTGAAATGAGCTCCTAGCATGTTCATTAAAATTTTCACAGAAATACAGTAGAACTGTGAAACATTATTTTCTGCTTCCTGATTGGTTTGATTAAGAGTGTCAACAATAACCCAGATTATAAAACATACAAGGGGAAGTTATGAAAAATAAATAAAAGCAAAATTTTTATTGGTTATTTTTTATAATCCAAAAACATTCAGGGGTGTGTCCATTACTGGAACGGCGTTCATTACTGACTCATCTACTCTACATCAATTTTAAATAGGCACACCTACTCTACATCAATTTTAAATAAGGCTAAAATTCGTTTTTAAAAATTAAACTTTCATTTTTTAAATTTACATTCAGAAAGGATTTGAATATGTAGATTTTTAAAAAATAATAATGAAACATACTTATAAATAACATGTGGGCGATTCCACCATTACGTGTGTGACTCTTAGAGAGTTCGTTTGCAAACTGAGACAAATTTGGAAGTGAAATTATTTAGATAACGTTTTATTTTATTTTTTTGCTATTGGAAGACATTAGGGTGGTCACAAGTTACATGGGGAATTTTTTTTTTCATCTTATCTTTCGGGGGACCCTCCTAAAATTTGCCAATTACTTAGAAAATGATATTGTTAAAGTTTCAGCCCAATTGAATAATATTAACCCGTGCCTCATCGAGGTTAAATTATTGAAAAATTGTGATTTTTGGTGAAAAATTGCAGTTTTTTCTTCATTAAGTGAAAACAATTTGTCCTAAAACACTGATTCTTGTCTTATTTGATAAAAAATGTTGTTGCCTTGAATTTTTACTCTCAACAAAACTTATATTTAATAACATTTAACATTTTTTAGGTCAAGTCGTGAACTATATCCTCAAATCTGCATTTTAGAAAAATAAATCGAAAATGACAGCAGAATAATTCTAATTACTTCTGACCACTTTTTTGTGTTTTTTATATTAAAAGACAAAAAAATTGTAACTTTAAAATTTTTTCATGAATTATAGTAAATTATTAGGTATCTAGTTCTGCGCCTCGAAAGAAGAAGCCCCTGAATTTGTATTGCAGTTAAAGTGCATTTAACACGAACCTCTGAAACTCTCTTTTTAATAGAAAGTAATTTCTGTTTCTTTCTATCTTTAAGAAGTCTTTTTTTATTATCGACGATACCGTCCGACAACCAGCAGTCGTCAAATGCATCCCTCCTTTCACTATGATTGGAAGAAAAGGAAGTACTCACGAGGAACCGAAGAAATTATTACGGAAAAATTGTCTTTACTGTTAGATAGATGTAGCATATCTGATAGAGACGCAGTTAAGATAATTTCAGCTATGGCAGAAGCATTAAGTCATAATCCAGATACTTTAATTTTAAGTAGAAGTGCAATAAGACTCTGCAGACAACAATTTCGAAAACAAAGAACTGCGCTCATAAAAAAAAAAAACAGATTTAAAAATTCCGATTTAGAGGGAGCTGTTGTTCACTGGGATGGAAAACTACTTACATATATTTTGAATAAAGAAATTGTAGAGAGGGTAGCGGTATTAATTAGCTGTGGGGATGAAGAAAAGTTGATAAGTGTTCCTCAGCTTGAAAGCAGTATGGGAATAACCTAGGCAAAAGCTGTATTTTCAGCAATTGTAGAGTGGGGGGGGGGGGGGGCAGTTGGTAAAATCCAAGCAATGTGTTTTGATACCACTGCAGTAAACACAGGTAGCCTAAATGCAGCAATTATTAGAACAAAATCTTCTCTATTTACCTTGTCGCCACCATATTCTAGAAATTATTGTCAGAGCAATTTTTGATTGTAAAGTGGGCACAAACACTGACCCACAGCCATATATTAAAAAAAAAATCAGACTGGTGGTCTAAGCTGGACAAGACTAAATACAAAACTGTTATTGAAGATGAAAATATCAGGTACAAAATACTTGATTCAGACGAAATTTCAAATTTTCTTATCGAACATTTAAAACATAGACACCCCCAGGATGACTATAAAGAATTTATCCAACATTTTAAATTTTTATAGGACGTCTTCCACCAAAAGACATTTTTTCAGAGTACCTGGCGCTATTCGTCACGCCAGATGGATGGCTAAGGCCATTTATTCTCTCAAAATATATCTTTTCAAAGATAAATTATCATTAACATACTTAGAAGAAGAAGATATTAGAGACATTTGTTTGTTTATAATCAGTATATATGTAAAAGCGTGGTTCAATGCTCCTCCTCCGGCTTTGGCTCCCAATCAAGACCTACAATTATTAAAATCATCTGTTGACTACAGAAAAATTGATAAAAAGGTTGCAGACCAAGCGCTTTCTAAAACGGTAAAACATCTTTGGTATCTTAACTTGGAGCAAGTTGTAGTTTCATTTTTCGATGACACTTTGGAAGAAACTGTCAAAATAAGTATGGCTGAAAAATTAATGTCATTTGAAGAAGAAAATGATGATGATGAGATAAGGATGTAAGAGCAACAATAGGTTTCAATGAAGTAGGATATTTATTGGATAAAGAAGTCGATTTTTTTTTTTTCATCTCAAACTGTAAATTTTTTAGGAGATTTGAGATTAATATGCAATTTTTAAATACTGATCCCGATGTAAGGTGTGAAAATAAACATTATTTGAAAGCAAAAAAAAGTGAATGGTTTTAAGGTTGTCAATGACGCAGCTGAAAGGGGAACAAAATTAATCCAAGACTTCAATTCCTGTTTAACGAAAGACGAAGAACAAAAGCAGTTTCTGTTACAAATTGTATCTGAATGCAGAAAATATTTTCCAGATTCTTCAAAAGCCACATTATTGAAGCCCTTACCACCTTAATGTGATAGTTGTAAGTGATAATATTTTATTTATTTTATAATGACTTGTTTTTTATAACGCAACTTTAATAATGAAATGCATTTGAACATTATTTGTTCTCATTTTAATACTTTGCTCTTTATTTCTTATAATTCATTCAGTTTAAATTTCAAATTTTCTCATTTATTTATTTATTTATTTATTTTTTGTTTTTTTGTTTTTTTAACGAAACCCATTTTTATGTACAAAATGAAAAAAAAAAAAAAAGAAATCCAAATCTAAAAGCAGATCAAATGGAATGTTACAACGTTTTTTCACATTTTCATAAAAATTCAATTTTTAGAATTCAGAACATGTTTGGTTCTAAAAAATGCTGTATATTTTTAAAACTATAATTTTTTACAAAAAAAAAGATGTTTGGTTCTTCAATGCAAAAACATTTTTTATGAAATGAGACCAGAATTAGGTTTCTATGTTCTTTTGTATTTATTTTATGAAGGGAAAACTATAAATTTTTGTGAAAAATCGTGGTTTTTCAAAACTTTGACCTCAATGAGGCACGGGGTAACATTATCCAAATGAGCTGAAACTTTGCCAATCTCATTTTTCAGCCAATTGGCAACTTTTAGGGGGGTCCCCCCGAAAAAATTCGAAAATTGATTTCTTGTGACCACCCTAGGACACATACAGAATCATTTTTGTAGTGACACCTTTAGTCTAAAATAATAACAATTTAAAAATAAAATAGTCGTCGTTACGTGTGTGACTTGAGTCACACACATAACAATGACTTTACTATTTCGAAAATGAAATACTTAACAACCATCATGTGAAAAACTGGAAGTTTTATGCAACTTTTTTAAAGCTTCAGCAGAAAAAATTAAACATTCAAACCAGGCCTACGGACCCAGCAATGGAATCAGCAGAAGATTACACAGACTCAGTTGATATCATGACAACCAAACCAAGTACGAGCTCCAGTAACAGCATTATCTTTGAAATAAAATCCTGTGAATATGAGAATTGTTCAGTAGAAGCCAAAAACTTCTGATGAAAGAGTATGAAGTTTTGGCCAATGAAGAGCGTTTTTCAGGGCCAGAAAATCCAGACACTTCCTCTTCAACAGCAGCAGATCAGTTTCATAAGTTAAATGAAATCCTTGAATGTTTGCAGCAGAAGCGGATTAACCACCTACCGGGCCCCTAGGCTTAAGACATTAGGGGACCCCCTTCTGCTCTATATGTATATACATTGATATACAACATATACATTAGGGTGTATCGAAAAATCGAAATGTGTATAATCGAATCGGCGCGGGGTACAAAAGTTGCCTTTTGTGTATATTAGTTTACATCTGTTTTTTTATTGAAATCTATTCATATCTTCCGGTGCCCCAAGCGTCCCAAAAATAGTTAAAAAATGAAAATTTTATGAAAATTTACTTATTTTATTATTTTTATTATTTTTTTAAATTACTTTTGGCGCGGGGTGCAAAAGTTATCTTTTATGCATGTTAGTTTACATGTTTTTTAAAATTGAAATCCATTCATATTTTCCGGTGCCCCAAGCGCCCCAAAAATAGTTAAAAATTGAAAGTTTTGTGAAAATTTATAATTTTTTTGTTTTTGTTTTATTCTTTATTTCTTTCTTTAATTACTTTTAGCGCAGGGTGCGAAAGTTGTATTTTAAGCCTACTAGCACACATGCAAAACGTTTTTAACTTCAATAAATGTCTTCCGGGTATCCCAAGACACTTAATTACTTGCCGAAAATCGATTTTTATGCAAATCTTGAACTTAAAATTATAAGTAAAAATAACAGTTAAATAATCTTTTGTATAGCGTAATTATTAGATCCAGGGGATGACAAATCGTTTATCATTGATATTAAATGTATAATTTTTAATTCTATACTGTTATATACGAAGTTTTGAACAGAGCAGTTGCTTCAATTTGCCAGTGCTGTTTTACAAGATATTGGAATTGTACACAATAAAGGGACTTCGAATTTAGTAGATCGCAACAAAATTCGTCGATAGTGTACAAAGGCTCGATATTTAGTTGCAGAGACGAGCAATTTAGCTGTGCCTCTGTCTATTTTAACCGTATTATTTTCCGATGGGAAAAAGACAATACAAAAATGCTAGTGATGAAGAGCACAATGTGCTACACAAAGATCACAAAGGAGGAACATTATTCTCTTGTAAAGGAACCTGACTCACTGCATATTGGACACGTTACATTTGTAACAGAAGAAGCTAAAGGTCTTTATGACATTTACTACATTCTTTAGATGTGCAACAACTGGTACTAAAGCCTTTTTGTGGGCCAATTGGTACATCAATCAAAACTTGCGAGGAGCTACCTGTAGTTTCCTTTTCTTCAATAAGTGTGGATAATATGCTACATAACATAGGTGGAATGGTTCTCAGCAATGATCAACAATATTTATATGATATTTGCGTAGAAATATCACTTGGTGAAAGTGGCTCTGACCAGGCATTTAAAAACCCTGTTCCAGTTGTTTACTCAAGATGGCTAACGACTGCAGGTAGAAAGTTAAGGTTGTAGGTGTTCACAGAAAATCCATCTTAGAATCTCATTATTCTTAGAAAATATCTTATGAAAGTATGGACCTATATGGCTCCATATCAAAACAAAGCCCTCCATAATAGGAGGTAAGCGGTATATTTGGAAACTTATCACATTTTACCCCAATCTAAGAAAGTTTGTAGACGCTGTTGTTCAACTATATAGCTTCTTTTGTCATCCTGAATTTTTTTTAATTATCTATGCTCTGAGATAACACAGAGCCTATCAGGTATTTAATAATACGAAAACTATTTTGTGCCAGAAATAAAAATAGAGGATTACCAGAAGTAAGAATTTTTCAAGTACCAAAAATACACTTCAAAGCAAAGTATTATTGTGAACTTATTGACTGGCAATGAGTTGGACGTATCAAACCACCTCTTTTGACGAATGTGCCTTACGAATAAATTGAGGTCATGGTAAATGTAGGAAAAACGGAGGAATGGTCAAAATATCAATGCCATACACAAGATGATAAAAGATGCATTCACCTAGTGCCTGAGGCATCAGAAAGTGTAAGAGACTCGGTTTCACATTGAATTGAATAAAATCAAGACGCCATATCAAACATTTTAATCCCAAAAAGGATTACAAACTTTAGAAATATGTAAATCTCCAAATTAAAAGTAAACAATTTGCTACGTAAGGTTAATTTTTTTAATTTTTATGATTTAGTGCTTTGATTTTTAAATTTATACTTCATGTATTATTATAAAATTATTATTATTTATAAGTTTATCTTTATTAATTAAAAACTTTGCCAAATTTGTAAGACATTTTCTTAAAAATTTCAATATTTAACTATACTTGGGGCACCGGCAGATATGAATGGATTTCGATAAAAATATATATATATATACATATGTAAACTACAGAATTATGTAATACACCCAATACACAACTTTCTCACACGATGGCAAATAGAATTTTTTTTTTAAATTAAAAAACAAAAAAATTATAAACTTTCATAAAACCTTCAATTTTTAACTATTTTTGGGATGCTTGGGGCACCTGAAGATATGAATGGATTTCGATTTAAAAAAACATGCAAACTAATATAAATAAAAGACAACTTTCACACCCCGCGCCAAAAGTAATTTAAAACAAATAAAAAAACAAAAAAATATATAAGTTTTCATAAAAATTTCAATTTTTAACTATTTTTGGGGCGCTTGGGGCACCGGAAGATATGAATGGATTTCAATACAAAAAAAAGTGTAAACTAATATACATAAAAGGCAACTTTTGCACCCCGCGCCAAAAGTAATTTCGAAAAAAAAAAAATTTTGTATACTTTTCGATCCACCCTAATATACATATATACATGCACACACACATACACATACATATTTACATATTTTTAGGACTAAAAAAAACATCACAAATTTAGCGCCGGGCTTTTAGTTTGTTGGGCCCCTAGGCTTCAGCCTACTCAGCCTATTTGGTAATTCGTCGCTGGTCTGCAGTCCGCACAGTCTTGAAAGCAAAGAGAATAAGATATTCGAAGGAATGCCTTTCATCCTGACACCACAAAGATGGCTCGCGCTGCAAAAAACCAGGGTTTGAAAGGCCTACAAAGAAGCCAAGAAAGTCAACAAAATGTCTTGGACCAAAGCAGACAAAAAAAAAATTTCACAAAAAGAAGGATTGACATGTGTGAGCCATCACTAGTACAGCGCTGGGCCATTACTGGTGGAATGTGGGCCATCACTGATGTTTCTGGACATTTTGTAAAACAAATCATGCAAAGGAATAAATTTTTATTTTCTTGATTCTAAAGTATTCTTCCATCTTTTCCCATTATATTTTGACCACTGCCATGACAAATATGTGTGCAGTGTAGGAATTATTAGCTAAAAAACAAAACTACGGCCTTAACCGGGCCACCACTGGTGGTTTTACCCTAAATTTGATTGAAAATTCTGGCACCATTGTGACATTTGGAGAATCAAATTAAGTGGGAAGAAATTCACCCACCAAAACGAAAAGGGTTAATTCGTAAATAAAACAGATGTTACATCATCGTACATTTCCTCTATTTTAATAACTAAAAGTAATTTTCTAATTAGCTAAACTATTATTCACTTCTCAAAATTTCTACTCATCCTTTCTGAAATTTAAAAATAATTTAAATAATTTGATGTAAATTAAGTATATTCCATTATTATTTCCTAATCATTAATTAATCATAAAGCTTTTACTTTAATTAACTATTTGTGATATTTCCTATTTTAATCAAAACAAAATATTCACACTTCACGTTTCAAAATGTTTAAGCAACTTAGAAATATAAGTTTCAAAAATCATATTTATTAAATATTAGTTATTTTTGCTCAAAAATATATGTAATGGATAGAAATATTTATTTCCTCTCAGAAGCTGTAAAAATTTTTAAAATCCATTAAAAACTTCTCAAAAATACCAAAACTAAGCCCCTTCTTGATGTAAGCCCTTCAATTGAGAATGGACTTAGCAAGGCAAGCATGATGCAAAGCATCAAGGCCTATAAGCCGTGTTTTTGGCCCTTGAAATAAGACTAAAATTCAATTTTGTTATACTGACTTAATTATTTCACTTTTTAATATTACAAGGTTTTTCCGGTACAATTTCAACAAGAGTTTTTGCATTTTATTCGGATTTATATGACTTATACAATCTTAAAGTTCGAATTATTTGTAGTATTTGATAAAAAATATGCAATTTTCCTAATTTTACCTCAATTATTTATATGAGCGCAATCGTGCAACACTTTCTTCTTTACATATATTATAAAATACATCGAACTGTACAATGTATGTAAAAAAAAAAAAGTGTTGCAAAACTGCACTCATAGTAAAATATTAAAAATAGAGAGTTAAGTAACTGCATTCCTTCACGTCAATGAGAGACTTTAGGATGCAGCAACGTGTTTAAACATGCTAAAATGAACATAACTATTACAAATGTGAAAGAATGCAGTTATTAGCAATAGTTACATTTATTTTAGCATGTTTAAACATGTTGCTGCATCCTAAAGTCTCTTAGTGACTTGAAGGAAAGCAGTTACTTAACTCTCTATTTTTAATATTTTATTATGAGCGCAGCTTTGCAACACTTTTATTTTTACACATATTGTACAATTTGATGTATTTTATAATACATGTAAAGAAGAAAGTGTTGCATGATTGCGCTCATATAAATAATTGAGATAAAATTTGGAGAAAATGCGTATTTTTCATAAAAAACTACGAATAACTCGAACTTTGAGCTTATGTAAGTCATATAAATCTGAACAAACTGCAAAAACTATTGTTGAAATTGTACGGGATAAACATTGTAATATTAAAAAGTCCTTCCGGCCTGAACCGGGAGGAAAAGGTAGCTTTCCTATATCTTCGTTTTAAAATTTTAGCTAATGTTACTCGAAAACAGCAAGCTAAAATGCAAAGAAACCGTTTACAAAAGATTCGTTAATACTGAATTTGAATAAGAAATTCGCCAAATTATTGAGCTATAGCCAAGTGGGCTTCATTTATGAAGACTTACTTTGGTCACCAAATTTGGCGATATTTTGCCAAGTTTGGCGAGAATTTGGCGCTAACGGATATGAATATATAGTTTTATGTGTATGATTGGGAAAATGATTACAACAATGAAAGAAAATAATTTGCGAGAAATCGCGTTCACTAAAACTCATAAATTAATCGTTGTTTTTTTGCAATGTGCTGTCTTGTAATGTGTTCAAAATGTCAGCCACCCTAGAATTTCAAACTGCTCTATCTCAGGCATTTTTTAAGATAGAGGTAAAACAAAAAATGCTCCGGAATCCTTGTACCAAGGCCTAACACGTAAGTAAAAAATAAATTTGAATTTTTAACTTTTTGTAAATTTATTTTAGTTTTAAATCTTTAAGTGGCCGCCATCTTGAAACAAGATGGCAGACCAAGTTGGCCAACGAACTTGGTCGAAACATTGGTGAGCTTAATACACACAATTAGTTTCCTCCAAATTGATTTATAAATACGAGTGTTATCGCATGACATAGGTCAGATATATATATATGTATATATATATATAAATCAACATTTGAACAGTGGGTGGTTTTGGGGTCTGGGGGTCATGATCGGTGAAAATATACCAAAATTTTCTGGAATTGCTTTCCTCCGAACGGCTGCAATAGGTAGTTTTATACTTTTTTGTATTGAAAGCTACCTAAAAGTGAAATAACGAAGTCAGTAAAACAAAATCGAATTTTAGTCCTATTTCATGGGCCAAAAACACGGCTTATGGACCCTGATCCTTTATGAGAGATACAAATTTATAAAGACATAGTCAAGTTTCACAAATTATTTTCACATTTTAAATCAATTAAAATTTGTAAAGCTCATCTGTTAACTCTAAAACACATTTCACATAAACATTGAAACTGTGTTACAAAAACAATTGGATACAAAAAAAAAAAGACTAAGATTATCATGAGTAAAACTTTTATAAAATAAAATATTTAATTATGAAATATACCGTTTTCGCCAATGAGATTTAATTTTGAAACATTGTTGCTAAAATAAAAATGTTTTTGCAAATTATAATAAATTTTAATAAAGAGTCTAAAAATTAATAAAGTTCAACTTTTTATAAAATGGTTACATTTAGACTATGTGGATAACAACTGATCATTTAAACATAGCAGAAGCTATCTGAACACAGTAATAAGCTAAATAAATAAAACATTGTTGAAGCTAAGAAAATGTGAATTTTATAAATTTCAGTTCAAAAATACAATACATAATCAATTCCAACACTCATTTCGAAAAAATATGATGCAATCTATTTAATTAGTGTATCATCAATGATTATATCATATGGAGATCATTCAGAAGTCTAATGCAAAATAAAACACCCAAGATAAAACCATACATTATCTTTCTAGTAATGAACATGTAAATATATCAGGAATGAACTTCACATGACTATAACTAGACTTATTATCAACATACAAATACATCAAAATAATCAAAGACCCAACTGGATTTTTAAAAAACTTAAATGCTCTGTGAAATATTTATTTATGTTCAATGTATGCATATTTTCATTTTAATGGATATACAGTAAATTTTAGATAAATCGATACCTTACGGGATCACAATTGCATGCCGAGGAGAAGGATGTGTTAAGTCAAAATAATGAATTACCTTTAAAACTGTTACAAAAAATTATTTTATAAGTTGTAACATTTCTTATTCAAATTTTCTAATCTATTAATAAACAAAATAAAGTTAAATCAAATAAAAAATACATACTTTAGAATTCCTTTGTTAAAAGCTCATCCTTTTTTGTTTCTAAGTCATTTAAATAAAATTTGTCTACATTATTTAACCAACATGACAGTGCAAATATTGTATTGTTGCTATTGCTGACAGAGAGTAAGAGCTTGTTGGTGCAGGAATGTCAGATTAAGTGGCTGATATACTCGCGTCAGTTTCAAAAGCTTCTAATACATGCACATTTTTTCTTTGTGTTTTTAAGGTTTCATCATCTACTTGAACATTCATTTGAATGTTCTCCATCCCTTCCCCTTGTTAAAGCTAAAAAACATGGATTCTGTTACCAACTTTTATGTTTAGCAGCAATACCAAAAATGATAAATACATACAAATATGAAAAAGTAACTGTGGCAAATGTGAGGAATTAACTGATTTCTCATACTGCCCTGTTGAGGTATCAAGAATCCTTCTTTTGTTATAAATACATTGACAAATACTAAGATGCAGCTGCATTAAGAATTAAATAATCTGAAACAAGATTTTTTAAACCATACCTACATATACAGGCCATTTTATCTTAGAAAATCACTCATATTTCAGAGATCTAATTTAGGTAATGCATTATGAAACAGAGTAATTCCCTAAGAAATATTGACTTTTATGCTTCTAAAGAAATATTAAATTTCAATTATAGCATTTATATAATTATGTAATAAACCATTATATAATTTAAGCATTTTAGCATACACTTGATAACCTCCCATAAAACTGTGTCACTTTAATCAAATAAATACATTTCTACCCAGAAAAATTATTTAATAAAAAGTTTCTTCAATCTACATAGTAGTTATCTGTTTATTAAAATCAATGTATGGTTCAAAACATGTTTAGTTTATTTAATTTGGTCAAATTACAATAGTTTATGTTTCAGGTTTATAGGCTTTTAAGGGAAGAAACCTCTTTTCTTTATTAGCATAACTACTTTGTACTCATTAGCTGGATATTACAAGCATGCTGCTTATTTTAAATTATCTAAAAAAATAATAAGTGAAAGAATTGTTTGAATTTTAACTTACTTCCCAATTCAATATTCCATGTCTCTGCAGTTGATTTAATTGGAGCTGTCTTGCACAATTATTTACAACAGCTTAGAAGGTTCCTAGAAGCGCCTGATGCCTTTTCATCATTTTCTAAAATAAAAATATAAAATCTGTACATTCTCAATTTTATTTGACGAATTTTTTTAAACATAAAGAGACCATATTTGAAAAAAACTCGACAGACAATAGTTGTGCAGTTAAAAATTAAGAAATCAAAGAATATATATATACACACAATTGCATATTCTGATGCAATGTATTTTGTACAGTACTTAGTTTATATATCAATCCACCAGTCAGAACCAATCCCCTTTCACCATCTCAAACAATCTAAGTAAGTACAATGCGGTGACAAAAGAGGCTGGGGAGAAATGCAGATAGTACAAACAGGCAGCACCATCCCTCAGTGAGCTCATCGTATGACTGCATTATACAACAGTCTATGGTGAGAGATGCATCAAAAAAGGTAAACACACAATTTTCCCAGGAGATTAAAAATATGATGGATGGGAAATAAAATCTCTCATCAAAAACAACTCATTGTAAATGATCCCGCCAAGCCACGAACCTAAAACGTCAGTCATAAAAAGAAGTGATATCACATAAAAAGAAGCGATGTAGAAGTGCATACTCCGAGTCCCGTGTAAAAATCTATCACCACTCATAATGTTTCCAAAGGACTCTGAGTAAGGTACAGTATGTGAAAACTGCTTGGCGACCTGCAGGCTTTTATTATGCTTGCGTTTCCTACAATTACATATGACTATATTATTTTTATTTTATTTTATTTATTTATTTATTTTGCGCCCATAAAATTGTAAAAAGTTGAAGCTTCTGTGTTTGCATGTCTTTTCTTATTTATGAGCTTGAAAAATCAATTTGTTGATTTTATTTACCATTATTTAAACTGGGAACACCACTCTTATGAAGAGGATTTTTTAAGTAAACATGTAAAGATTTTGAGTTTGTAATATATATATATATATATATATATATAATGATCAAAAGCATATTAATAACAATGCACCTTATAATAAACGTTAACTAAATTGAGAAATATTGCAGTAATTCTAGCGTAAGCAGAATCGATAGATCTGGGAAAAAATCCGTTCTTTCGCATACAAAAATATTTATAAAAGTGATATAACAAAAATTAAAAATTTATTTTTTTGATTTTCAAAATTGATATACTGCATATATTATAAAAGCCTGCAGGTCGCCAAGCAGTTTTCACATACTGTACCTCACTCCGAGTCCTTTGGAAACATTATGAGTGGTGATAGATTTTTACATGGGACTCTGAGTATGCACTTCTACATCGCTTCTTTTTATGACTGACATTTTAGGTTTGTGGCTTGGCGGGATCATTTACAATGAGTTGTTTCTGATGAGATATCACTCCTTTTTGTAAAGTGTTTAATTTCAATTATACAAAATTCCATTTTTATTCAGAAAATAAAAAATAAAAGAAAGATGAAAGGGGCAAAAAAAATTAATAATAGTGATGCTATAAACAGAATTATACAATTTATTGAGTGACTTATTCCAATGCACATGTTGCTACCATAGCAACGGGGATACTTTTATATTAATTTCCTTACATTGTATTCATCAGATTACTTATGACATGTTTATTTTCCTTTATCGTTTGTTTATATCACTCTTCCGTTTATATACATTCAAAAAACAAAAAATTACAAAATTTTACAGTAGTTTACAAACTAATTAAAATACTGCAGTTTCAGAAATATGTGGAAAACTAAGAAGCACTTTCTTTTTTTTCAATTATAATAATAAGTTTATGGAGCATACTTTACCGAGAATAATCAATTTTTTTTATCTACGAACCATTGTAATTCACAGGGATTTTTATACTAATATATTAAATATTATTTTTTTTAATTACTGAGCATCTTAAATTTTTTTTTATTTGTTAAGTTTTTTAACTCAACTTTTCGAGAATCGGAAAAATATAAGAATAGTAATGTTTGCAAAAGTATAAAAACTATTAAAGCGATTTTAAAATAGAAACTGTTTGTAGGATGACATATATTCCAAAATTTTGTGTGATTTTGTAAATATACCGCAAAGACGAAAGCGTTTCCATAATAAACCGTTTAAAAAGATGTAAAATTTTATTAAAATTTTTGATCTGATAATTCATAAAGCTTTAAATTACATTTTAAAAAGGAGCGTGATTAAACCAAAAAGGACTATTTTTACTAAATGCACAAAATACATAAAGACACAAAATACAAAATTAATGTTTCTAGTCTGTTCATTCCAATTCGGGGATCCCAAAACATAGGTCCCCAATCTCCGGCAGTACATGAATTAATTAGGACACATGTATGCAACTGTTAAACTGTTCTCTAGACAATAGAGGCAAGAAGTATAGCTTGGCAAATATGAAACACGGCATTGCTTCATCATGGCTTTGTTTCGTGAGGTGTTTGTTCTCCGAACATAAAAATCTCATGCGAAAGTGTTCGTTAACAGATTTGTTCATAAACCGAACAGTTCGTTACCGACCACCTATTGTATACGAAATTTAGCATTTTTAATTTTTATGGAGAATTTAAGAAGTTATTTCCTTTTCATTGTGCTCTTGGCCCGTTTTAAGAGCATTTTAAGTTCGTCATAGCTGGAGATTCAATGAACAGCAAATATTTAAACGCAAAACTTCTAATCTTGGGGTAGCAACATTTTTATATTCTATTACTCATCGCATGAATGTAAAGTTGGAATTTTGTAATCGCTATTTCAATCAATTCCTGATACGCTAGTATTATATATTTATAGATAAACACAGTTTTTTTTTATCGATGAAAATACTATATTTTAATAGATTTAAGAGCTTAAGATCGACGAGCTTTCAGGCGGACAAAATGAACTGGTATTAAATTTTAAAGCAAGATAATAAAACCTTACAGCGATTGAAACAGTATAAAATCATTAAAATACATCTCACTCAGTAAATATACAGGGTGGTTTTTTTTAAACTGACACTATTCAGAGCCGTCTGTAGCTCGTTCTAATAACTGGATTGACACAAAATTTTGTGAATGGACTAAGAAAACCATGGGAAAAAAGATTCCAACAAAAAAAAAAAATTAGTTCCAATCACCGCCGATAGGGGGAAATGTGGCGCTGTACATTGAAAAAAACCCATCAGAAACAGACAAAATTAATAATTTGGATAAAATGCCACGTTTTATTCATCATTTACACTTTCCCTTTCGTTGATCGCAGTTGAAACATCCATTATCACTTTTTCTCCCACCGGTTTACGTCCTCTGCCTGACCGAACTGCTAGCGAGCCTGTTTCTTCGAATTTCAGAATCATTGATTTCAATACATTAACGGATAAAGGTCCTTTGCGCAGTTTATGGCGTGTTCTAAGTAAACGAAGAGCGGCTGGTGCATTGTACTGGTTACAATATAAGAACTTCACAAGTAACGCGCGCTGCGGTAACGTGAGATTCATTTTCAACCTGAGCTGAAATTGTTTCTCGGTGTTTTTCGCATGCATTTATAACTTAAACTATTGGCGCTACTGTCGCTTGCGTAAGTAAAAATTTGCATTTTCATTTTTTGCCCATATTTTATGCTAATTCCCAGTTGCATAAATGACCACAGCGCCACATTTCCCCCTATCAGTGGTTATTGGAACTAATTTTTTTTTTGTTGGAATCTTTTTTCCCATGGTTTTCTTAGTCCATTCACAAAATTTTGTGTCAATCCAGTTATTAGAACGAGCTACAGACGGCTCTGAACAGTGTCAGTTTAAAAAAAAACACCCTGTACATCGGTTGTAATGTAATCAAAATCTTCTAAGAGAGCCTGTAAACGAAACATATATGGTTCAATGCCGCTTTACAATAGAGAGTTTAAATGAATCGGATGTAGTAACATATTTGAATATCTTGTGTATATAGCCACTTTGACAAAAGTTATGCTATTTACTATTGTTTTTCCTCTGTGTTAAGTACAGGAATCAAGTACTTAACGTAAAAATTCGCTAATTACACAACTATTCAGTCTTATTAAAAAATCTTTTGAGTTGCCCTGTAAACGAACAGTAAATTCAACAATTCTGTTTTAGAATACGAAGCTAACTTAGATCGTTCGAAGTAACATATTTTAACATCATGCGCATACGTTCTTTTTGAAAAGAGTTAGACCATTTAATATTTCTTTGCTTCATCTTAAGTATAGCAATAAATCATTTTAAAGTGGTATGCATAAAAAACTAATTAATATTTTTACACGAAATATTAAACATTTGAACTACTCATAAAAAAAATTCAAATGCTGCAAACCACGTAAAAATCAGATAATTACACAACTCTTTAGCCCTATATCAAAAGATCTTTTGTGAGACACTGTAAACGAACCTTAAATGTTAGTATTTTTTTTTATAATAGGAAGCTTACTTGGGTCGAGTGTAATAACATATCTTAATATCATGTGCATACGACCATTCCTAAAAGAGTTGGGTCATTTATTATTTTTTTGCTCTATGTTAAGTATAGGAATCAATAACTTTAAACTGATATAAATCAAAAACTAATTAATATTTTTACATGAAACTTACAAAGGTTTGAACTACTCATAAAAAGAATTCAAATGACATAAACCACATAAAAATTGGATAATTACACATTGCTGTAGCCCTGTCAACAGTTTTTTGCTCTATGTTAAGTATAGGAATGAATAACTTTAAATTGATATGGTAAATCAAAAACTAATTAATATTTTTACATGAAACTTACAAAGGTTTGAAATACTCATAAAAAGAATTCAAATGACGTAAACCACATAAAAATCCAATAATTACACATTGCTGTAGCCCTGTTAACAGTTTTTGGTCTGAACAAGATTTAAAAAGTGCAAAAAACAACACTTTTAAAATCGCATTTACTGAAAACCTATTCGTCGGATTTTGCTTTTCTTTTGATTTCGTGTTCACTTGGCATGCCCCATTCCATAGAATCAAGAATTTTGTTTCTATCATAAATAGAACGCCAGATATAGATGTGTCAAAAACCCCTTTTGTCCCGTCCACAAAATATAAACTAGACAGAGTGCTAAAAAAATTTTTGCAAAATCGTTTGGCATCCCATTGGCGGAAATTACTTTCATTTACAGTTCAATGCATTGCTGTTTCTTATGCTTGGCGAGAAACTCTGTCGAGTTTCTATGATGCTTGGATTTAAAACAAGATGAGAACCTTCTAAGCTAAAAACATAAGTAACATACAATAAAGATAGTTAAAGAAATATTCTTTCAAGTAAAACAATAAGAACAATAACTATATATATGGCTAACAAAAACATTATTCAGTTCTGAATCACTTCAAAAGTTATGCCTGATAATTGCATGTTTTTATATTTAAAAATCAGTTTATAAATGTATCAGAAATGTTTGCATTGTTGAGCAGAGAAAATAATTTTTTAGAACAGCCTTAGGTACCATGTATGATGCGGTGTGGATTAAAATGCAATACCATTTCCCATTATGTTAATAATATTTTTTTTTTCATTTTTAAAAATTAATGTAACTTAGGATAGAAATGTATATATATATGTATGTATACATATATGAGTGCAGCACATGTTAATCTCAGAAAGTCATAGCATCTTTAACCCATTGACATACAGGACATACGATGCGTGCATCCTAATTTTATCATCGACGACTACCAGGACGTACAGTGCGTATGTCCTGTGGAATTTACACTAAATACTTGAAAAGAGCAGTCTGGGTGTGTCAAGGGGTTAAATTTTAAAAACAATATAACTAAATTATTATGATTAATTCGTGAATGGGATAACTATGGAACTTTTGTGAAGTCAGACTCAAATACTTTCACAAAAGCATTATTTGAACTCAGTTTCAATTTTTCTTTCGCTTCCTTAAAATTTAATTAATATTGTTTCGCTTTTAAATATTTGAAAACTTTCAGGTGGCCACTAATATAATGTGTAATGTCATCAAAATGTTCATCAAAGCATCAAACAATAGGATAAAAGAGGGTTTTATGCCATGGGAGGGACCATGTCAAATCAACCAGTGACTCAACCTGACCATTTTAGATTTTGATGAAACTTACAGGAATCATTCTCCCTGATGATATATATGAGAATATACTTTTATTATTTTTTATCTCTGTAAATTTTCATACAATTAATTTTTTTAATTTCGAAAAATCATTTTTGGCTTGTATAAATGTTTTCAATTTTGAATTTCTCAAGTTCTATTAAGTGCAGAGAGTTGTTTGACCCTTCATTTTAAAGAGAATTTCAAAAGGTTTAATTTGATATGCAAGTTGACTATGCTTGGTTTAAAAAAAAGTTATTTTAATTTAATTTTAAAACTACTTAAAAATAGAGTTTATAAAAATTTTGAAAAAAAAAAATGTTTTTTGTAATATTATAAACTTTAAATTCTGAAAGTTTTAGAGTGGGATCTCAATGGGATCAGCAGTTATGTTAAAAAAAACTAATGTTAAACACCAGTTGGGGCTGGTATTTAAAGTTGGCACCTCGCCAACTTTATGATTATGCTAAAGATAGTATTGTTTTATTTATTTTAAACATTATTTTTTTTTTATAACTGCTGATCCCATTGAGATCCCACTCTAAAACATTCAGAATTTAAAGATTATAATGTTACAAAAAACATTTTTTTTTCAAAATTTTTAAAAAACACTATTTTTAAAATTTTTAAATTAAATTAAACTTACTTTTTTTAACCAAGCATGGTCAACTTGCATATCAAATTAAACCTTATGAAATTCTCTTTAAAATGAGCGGTCAAACAACTCTATACGCCTAATAGAACTTGAGGAATTCGAAATTGAAAACATTTATACAAGCCAAAAAAATTAATTTTTTTGAAATTAAAAAAATTAATTGTATGAAAATTAACTGACATAAATTTTTTTTTTTAAAGTATATACTCATTTGTATCATCAGGGAGAATGATTCCTGAAGGTTTCATTAAAATCTGAAAGAGTCAGGTTGAATATTGAAAATTTTTGGTAGATTTGACGTGGAATGACCCAAGAACATCATTCTAAGTAAAACTATAAAACAGGTATCACAAGTTAAATCAACATTCTCAGAAACCTTGTTAAAAAAAAAATATATATATATATAGACATACAGAAAATATAGAAAAACTATAAAGTAGTTTAAAACATTCAGCTTCATTCATTTTACAATATATTTCATAGGTTTTATTTTTAATGCAAAATTAAATGTAATCATTTTTTTTTAATAAGATACTTAACCCTTTTTGCTCTGGTGGGTGAATTTCTTCCCACTTAATTTTAATCCCCAAATGTCACAACGGCACCAGAACTTTGAAACAAAATTTTCAGTTTATTAGGTACACAGACAAATGCATTTACTTATTTTCAACTAAATTAGATTGAAATTTCTGGCACCATTGTGACATTTGGAGAATGAAATTAAGTAGGAAAAAATTCACCTACCAGAGCAAAAAGGGTTAAGAAGTAAATAAAACAGATGTTGCGTCATCGTACATTTCCTCTATTTTAATAACTAAAAGTAATTTTCCATTTAGCTGAAATATTATTGACTTCTCAAAATTTCTACTTATCCTTTCTGAAATTTAAAAATAATTTATATAATTTGATGTTAAATTAAATGTATTCCATTATTATTTCCTAATTATTAATTAATCATAAAGCTTTTACTTTATTTATCTATTTGTCAAATTTCCTAATTTAATCAAAGCAGAATATTCGTATACTTCACGTTTCAAAATGTTTCAGCAACTTAGAAATATAAGTTTAAAAATCATATTTATTAAATATTAGTTTTCTTTTTTTCTAAAACATATGTAATGGATAGAAATATATATTTCCTCTCAGAAGCTCTAAAAAAATTTTAAATCCGCTCAAAACTCCAGTAGTTATGCAGAAAATAAGAAATTATCATTTTCCTTTGTCAGCAAATGCCCAGAAATTACTGACCATAACAAACATATATCGCAGAGTTTCCTAATACTGCAACTGGAAACAAGAATGCTGATTTGCCCAATATCAGTAGAAACCCAAAAGAACACATAACTATATAATATCTAAAATACTAGGTCAATTATTGGCATAGATGCAGTTTTAAAACACAATGAAGACAAAAATTTTAAAAACTAAATTCAATTTTATTTTAACGAAAACATATGTAAATAACCAATATCTTAACTCAACAAAAATATATGTACTTTAATATTTAATAGATGTAATAATATAATATTTAATAGATAGCAAACATCATCCTGTCAAAATATCCTCTTAATGTACAATCAAATAAAAGAAATAGACTGGAATCCAAAGAAGGTAGATAACTCTCATGAACATGCTGAAAAGTCGCTTCACATTCATATAGCTACTTAAATAGAATATCTAGTCCCTAAAATTTAAAGAACTCAAAGCCATGGGTGCAAGAAGTCCAACCAAGCCAAGACTGAAAACTTTTCTGAGAATTGGGAATAACCAAATGGAAATGAACTAGAAGATTTCTATGTCTTTCATTACGGCTAAAAATTGATATCTTGCAGTAAAAGATAGTGATTAAAAAGTTCTTGATAGTAAAATAGCTATTATTAGTTATATAAAAGTAGAATTTACTATTAATCAAAAATCTCTCCAGGACTGAAATCAGTCCTGAGACTGAAGACTTGCACCCATGCTCAAAGCATCAAACTTTTAAATATATACATCAAATTATTAATCCTGACTTTAAACCATAAAAACAAAATAAATATTTAATAATTGACTTTCATAATTTTAATACTAACTTTTAAATTTTCAAATTACAACTTTAATATTTTAAATATTATACTGGTGAACTTTAACAAAAGAAACATTATAATCTTAAAGATATCATCTTCAAAGAATTTATAAACATGGCTAGAAATTAAACTCCAGAAAAACCTTATATCAATTATCTATTTTTATACTCTATTCCAACGAAAAATAGCAATTGCTTTTGTTTCAATTACTTTTATATTATCATGAATTCAGAAAAGCCATTTACCTTACAAAATGCTAAAAACTACTCCAGCATGCTGTCAAGAGATTCCAACACTGATACCGAATGTCAAATGGAGATTATAAACAAACTGAACTGCCGAGCCATTTCTATTAACCCCTTGGGGACGAGCAACACGTATACGTGTCGCATAAGATGCTCAGAATCCTCGATTATTCCACCAGTTACTTTTTATTGTAAGCTTCGCCTTATTTAATGATAGCATTTCTGCGATTTAACTAGGCGAAAATTTGTTTTGAAAAACCAGTGGTAAAAGAAGAAAAATTCTGTAAAGGATGCTCGTCGCGAAGGGGTTAAACTTAATGTCGATGCTAATCAATGACAAGATACAAAAGTTGCCCTTAACTAACCAAAAGAAATATCTTCTGTCAAATCACTTATTTATTGTCCAAGCAACCGAAACTTTAATTGAAAACCTTATACAATTCTAAAAGAAAAACATTTCATGGCATCATCTCAATCTTCCCTCACAATGCATCACACCGCGGTAAAACTATCTTAACGAGTAAAGACAATTCCGGCTTTCAAAACAAGCATGTGGCCTTCTCTTTCTCTTTTCTGGCCACGACCACAAACT
Source organism: Maratus michaelseni (assembly GCA_963931845.1). NCBI lineage: Eukaryota > Metazoa > Arthropoda > Arachnida > Araneae > Salticidae > Maratus > Maratus michaelseni. The sequence goes on from OZ007586.1 coordinate 429,092,767, forward strand.
TCTCATAACTATCATTCTTGCTTTGAAGTTGCAACTTCGAATTTCAGCTACTCTGTCATCAACTATCATATTGTTGCAAACTATTACATACAATCCCATTGTAGCAACTTCCTTTCAGCACCAAACCAAAGCTTAAAACAACCAACAATAAAGCAACATCGATGCCTGAAAACTGAATCCCTCAGTCGAAAACCATGCACTGATATACTTCTACAATCCGAAAATTTTACACAACATCGGAAACACGTGATACTTTCTCCAGAATATTTCCATGACGTACCAAACAGCGACGTTTCACTCCAAGAGCAATCGCCGTGATTTGGACGATTCACAGCATCTATTGGTAAAACACGGCACTGCCGTATAGTCAAGCAGAGTTATTCGCAATCCATGCACAGCCAAAAACACACTGATTCATCTGAAAAACAAAACATGCAATATACAAAATCAGGATTGCTTTAAGCAAGCAATAAGGTGCTGTTCTGATACAAACAGGCAATAAATAGAATGATTTGTTTTCTCCTCCAAAACAGATTCTCCATGTAAGACAATAAGACCTTTATAGGTCAATAGGGAATACTAACACAACATCTTTCTTTTTAAATAACGCATCATGATGTTTTGTAAATAGCCATCTTGTCCTGCTATCCCATTTCCATAAACAAAAATCTAGTACACAACAACAACAGAAAAAATCATAACTTATGGTGCAGGAATTTGGGGAGGCCATCTAACCAAGGCAGCACAAATAAAATTATTATCCATCCAACGCATGTTCCTACTGCAGATTTCTAGAGGATATAAAACTATTTCTAGTGATGCACTAGCAGTCATTACCGGCATCCCTCCTATCACATTTACCCTTCTCTACGAATTTCAAAGGAATAACATCTTACACCTACATAACAATGCAAATTCACACAGCTGATGAAACTTCCCACTTCCAAGTTAACCCTAAATGCAATTCCTACTCTCCTTTCCACTGCCTAACAGTCTTCACAGACGGCTCATGCAGCAAAACCGGCGTAGGCGCAGCTTTCTGCGATACAGAAGGCGGAGTGCTGACTCACCAGTGGGCCTGCAGATTGGCCAACTTCAACTCAATATATCAGGCTGAACTCTTTGTCATCCACAAAGCTCTAGAATGGATTTTGCAACAACAAACAACCATTGCAATCCCCATCTATAGTGATAGCCTATCTAGTCTGCAGGCTATCTATGCCTTTAGAACCACCAATCCACGAAATTAAATCCCAACTTAGTAACCTGCTACATAAAACTTCGCTAGGACATGTGACAGCACACAAGGGGATCTTCGGCAATGAATCTGCGGACATGATGCTAGCAAAGGAAGCAACGACAAAAACATCCATAGACATCTCGCTTCCTGTGCTCCACTCCTACATCAAAAGGATTGGGGGTTCATTGGTGAAGTATAAAGGGGGATCTGGGGGCCAACCCCCTTTAATTTAGATAAATGGGTTTTTCATTTAGAATTATCAAATTTTCTTCAAATTTTGTTTATAGGTTCATTGTGGTAAGGCGCTTACCTGATTAGTTTTGGGGTCCATTGGTTAAGTTTAAAATGGGAATACGGGGACTAATCCCCCCTTAATTTAGATAAATAGGTTTTTGATGCAAATTATCCGATTAGCTTCAAATTTTGTATTTATGTTCATTGTAATAAGGGGCTTCCCTGATTAATTTTGGGGGTTCATATTGGTTAACTATAAGGCCGGACGGGAGATGATCCCCCCCCTTAATATACTGTCGATTTCTTTATTTTTTGAGGGTCTTATTTCAAATTCTTTGAAATAAGAGTATAATATAGGTCAATGACCTCAGTTTAACTGGGCAGTTTTTCTTTTTTTTATTTAAGATGTGGTGTCCAAGTAATAGCACGCACAGGTTTTAATATTCAGAGAATTTATCAAGAAAATAAGAGAAATACACTTAAGGCATTGAGTTACATTATTTAGACTTTTATTTCAAATATGTATTTCCTTTTATAAACAGGATGCTTTTACCTCAAAACATTTCTTTGAGTGAGAGTCAAAGAATGCATATGAATCTGGAAAGTTGTGATATTGATTTAAAACTATTGTGCTAATAAACGGAATATTGATCTAATAACATTGCGCAAATTCCAATATACTGGTGTGATTTCATTAAATATTTTAGACAAATACTTTCAATGATTATGGGCGAAAAACCGCAGATTTCAGATTACGCTAGATTAAGGAAAAGTGTTTATATTTAAGACCTGCTAGATATTTGATAAAAAATAAAAATCTAATAAATAGAAACTAAAACTCAGAAGTCGTTAAACTGTTAAAACATGTGCTATTACTGTATCATATTGTGAAATTTTAAATTGAAAAACAAAATGAAGTCCTGAAAAAGTTCCCTTTGCCTCAACAATCGTAGAGCAATTTGGTAAAAATAGTTTTTCTTAAACTATAAATAGGCTTAAAATTACACAATGTGCTTTACTTAAAAGATGACAGAAATATTGAAAGAAAAATGTTATATTATTTTAATTCTCAGTACTTTCAGCCATGAACATAGCCGCCTTCAGAGAATACAATAAACCAATTAAAATCTTTTTATCATCTTTTAAGTATTCAGTACAGTCTATAATTTTAAGTCTAACTTTTAAAGATTAATTTAGCATTCTATTTATTTATACTAATCACATAGTATCTTCTTTAGCTTGTTCTTAAGATTTGTTTACCTTTGAATTAATATGGTTATTTTTTTTCAAAAACACAGTTTTAAAGATAATAATAAAGAAGTTGATAGTAGATTTCAATTCTAAATTCTGATTCTAAAAATATTTGTTTGTGTGTCAAATTATTAATATTGGATATTTCATTGGGAATATTAACAAAAAATTCAAAAAAAAAGAGTAAATTTTAATTTTCCAAAAAAAAAAAATAACTTATGTGAATTTTTCATTAAAGATTCACATTTGATGCTCTACTCAACGACAAATATCACATGCACACACTTTCTGCTAATATAACAAAAATCCTCGTTTTCGATGAGTTTCCTTCGAACAGATTATGCTTTGAGCAATATTATATCACATTAATACTTAAATCCTTTTTCTCCGCTTAGTATGTATTTGATAACCGAATATGAAAAGTAAGCAAGATACTTCTACATTACGCATTAAATCTCATCTGTGCATTTCTTCAAGGACGTATAATATTAATTCACAGTAACAATAATAACTAGATATAAAAAAGAAACACATTCGGAGTGTCAGATATTCAGCTCTGGAAACAAGTAAAATGTTCTAGCATTGGATATGTGACCCTATATTGTGACGTCAAAATGACATATGAGGACACTTTTAATGGGGATGGATTTCAAGCTCTCAGTAAAAAGATAATTCTCTAGCACTGGAAAAGTTCCCCCATGATATGTATCCCCATCTGGAGCCCTACTACGAACGCATCGAAATCCTCCCGATACGGCAAGCATCCGATGTGGGATTATCATGTTTCCCGAAAAAAATATCCGACACGCATTTTAGCCGTACCACGAAGCAACCGGTAATAGCCGTCGTATTTGAAGATTCCTTATCAAATAGATATCAGAAAAAAACAAACTGACCAATGAGAGTGCGTTAGAAAAAGTACGTTCCCACGGTCGTTCCCTCTTTTTCCCCTGTGAGAAAACAGAAAAGAAACGCTTAATAATGCTTTCTGTTTTTATTAAAAATTCCATCAAAACACGCCTAATTAAGATATTTTGATAATCTTTTTTTTAAACGAGAGTGAAATATTCAGATTTTCAGCTGTCAAAAGATCAAAATGATATGACCGGTAGTTTTTTAGAAAATGGAAAATAAAAATGAAATTTGCCTTTTTTGAACAAACAAAGGCTTTCCTTTAAAAATTAATAAAAAATTAACAGGTTACGCTTGACAATTTTAATTGCTATTACAAGAAAGCTCTTATTCTAAACTTTAAAATGATATAAAAATAAAAGTTGTATAAGTTTTTGTTAAATAAATATTAGCATAAATATCCAAGAATTTCAAGAAATTCTGTTTAAATATAAAATAACTGGAAAAATATTCTGAGCTTAGAAACTAATTTTAAACGCTAATAATAAGCATACTTTGAAAATGCTGCAAGCAATTTTTTGTAGACTTAGAGTAATTTTTCTTTGCAGGACGCTCTCTTTTCAAAATGAAAATTTAAAATAAAATAACAAAAAATCTAATTGGAATTTCAAGAAAATAATTACAGTGCTTATTAAAACATTGTCTAACAAAGCATCATGTACAATGTTTTTAATTTGTTTTAAATAAATAGTGCACTATGCCAACAAAACTAATTATACCACTGCTCCCGCATGAAAAAAATTAGCAGAATAAACATGCCATGCACTGCATACCGGAAAAATAATTTACCAGATATTTTTACTAAAACTTTTCCATAATAAATATAGCATTAGAGCAAATAATCAACTCCATATGGGCATTATCGTTGTACCCAAATAAATTATTTATTCAACATTTCCAAAAGTTTTTTACTTTAAACATATATTATTAAATGTTGTATCAATATTAATTATTGTAATTTGTTGTATAAATAATAAAGTCATTTAATAACATTCATAGAGAATTCCCGATTATTAGAAGATAAAAATATTAAATTAGAAATTTTCGTAAAAGAAAATCTTTGGAAAGTATAAGAACATATAACTTCCATGAATACAAGCTTTTGAATACTTTAATTTACTATATTTTTAATATGGCATATTTCATTGGATATTTAAAAGAAAATTGTAAAGTTTCTCATGACATCAAAAAGCAACGAATTTTATAGTAACTTTACATTAAATTTCGAAAAGTTTCAAACAAGATAAAAAATATGTTATTTCAAGATGATCTAAATTATTTTTCTTGGCTTTTGATTCATTTTTGTCTGTCCTTGACTCCTATATAAAATTAATCTTCCAAAAAATAAATTAAAAATTGCTCAAATTTTCAGAAAAAAAAAAAAAAAACAGTTGCTGTATATGTATATATAAATATATATACTATATGTATGTATGTATGCGGTCCTGATATTAAGCTTCATTTAATGTCAAAGCTACTTTTTTTTTTCTAAAAATTTGAACATTATTTAATTTATATTCTGAAAAATTAGTTTAATACAGAAACCATGAACAGGGGGAAAAGAAACAAAAGCCAAGAAGACGTATTTACATCATCTTCAAATAGTATATATATATATTTTTATCTTGGAAGCTTTTCAAAATTAACTGTAAAGTTATCATGAAATACGTTGCTTTTTGATGTCATTATGAAATAAGCCGTATCAAAAAATTTTGTATCCTAAAGTCTTCAAGAACCTGTAATACTTTCCAAAGTTTTTTTGTTCTTTTTTTTTTTTTTTTTTTTTTTTTTGAAAAATTCTAAGTTGAAATAATTTAAAAAAAAAAATAGAAAAAGAAAAAAAAACGTGAAAATTTTGGATAATTATTTTATTTAGGTAAACAATGATAGTGCCCACATGGACTAGCATAATGGTATATTTAGTATAGTGAAGTATTCATAATACTATCTGGACAATTATTTTTCGGGTATGCAACGCTTTGTTTCTCTGTTATTATTATTTTTTTTTTTTATGCGAGAACTATTAGTTTTCTTGGCATAGCACACTGTTTATTTAAAGCATATTAATAACATTTTCTTTGTTAGCCTGTGTTTTAATAAGCACTGCATTATTTTTTTGAAATCCATATTAGATTTTTTCTTATTTTACGTTAAATTTTCATTTTGAAAAAAGAGCGTCCCGCAAAAAAAAAAGAAAAAAAAGAAAATAATAATAATAATAATAATAATAATAATAATAATAATAAAATCAATCTAAGTCTACAAAAAATTGCTTGCAACATTTTCAAATGTAGTTTATTATTAGCGTTTCAAATTAGTTCAAAGCTTATAATATTTTCTCTGTTATATTATATTTAAGCAGAATTTCTTGAAAATTTGCGGTATTCATACTCATAATTATTTAACAAGAACTTATAAAATATGTATTTTCATATCATTTAAAAGTTTAGAATAAGGCCTTTCTTATGATAGCTATTAAATATTTCTAGGGTAAGGTGTTAATTTTTTGTTAATTTTTAAAGAAAACCCTTTTTTGGGTCAAAAAGGAAGTTTCATTTTTGTTTTTCATTTTCTATAAAACTACCGATCATATCATTTTGAGCTTTTGACAGCTGGAAATCTGAACATTTCACTCTTGTTTAAAAAAAAGATTATCAAAATATCTTAATTAAACGTGTGTCGATGGCATTTTTAATAAACCGCGAATCAATATCAACTGCTTTAAAATCTCTTTCAAAGACTCGCTTCCGACAATGTGTGTATTTTCCACTGCATTTTATGGGGTCGGGAATTTCAAGGGAGAATCCGATGTCTTTTTCCGAATGACATCGCTTCCGATGACATCATGGTAGCGTTTTCGCCGGGCTTTTCGGAACTGGTCGTTCCATCGGAAAGCTTCAGAGAATGATTGGTTTCCGATACCATCGTAGTAGGGCTCCTGCTATGACGTCAGAATGATGTATGGGGACACTTTTCATGGGGGAAGTTTTCCAATTTTCGACGAAACTAAAATTCTCTAGGACTGGAAATCTGCCCCCATCTGTAGTGACGTCAAAATGACGTATGGGGACACTTTTCATGGGGGAAGTTTTCACGATCTCAGTGAAAAGAAAATTCCCTGGCACTAGAAAACTTCCCCATTCTGGTTTGGGGAAACTTTTCATGGGGGAAGTTTTCCAATTTTCGACGAAAGTAAAACTCTCCAAGACTGGAAATCTTTCCCCATGTGTAGTGACGTCAAAATGACGTATGGGGACACTTTTCATGGGGGAAGTTTTCAAGATCTCAGTGAAGAGGAAATTTCCTGGCACTGGAAAACTTCCCCCTTCTGGTTTGGGGGAACATTTTATGGAAGTTTTCCAATTTTCGACAAAAGTAAAATTCTCTAGGACTGGAAATCTGCCATCTGCTTTGATGTGAAAATGATGTATGGGAGAACTTTTCATGGAGACATAAATCAGGCACCTCAATTTATGATATTCGTGATATACTGTTGGGTAGGATTTTTTTATATCGGTATCACGATATGCATTTTATATTGGTTTTATCGATATATCGCCCAGCCCTACCCATAGGTACAGAGTGTACCGGTCTCCCCTAGTTACTTATAAAAGATATATCCTGAGTGCTTTATTTGTGAGGAAAGTAACTTCACGGAACAGATTTACCACTCGCCCTCAGTCCACCATCTTGGTTTTTTTTCTTGCCTTGAAAAACTCGTTTTTCACCAATAAGTATTTGTCTAGTCATTTTGAGCAATTTTAGGCTTGAAATTTTTTTTTAAATTTTGGAATATATACAGATTAAACATAATAATAAAAAAAAGGAATTCAAACAAATTTCAGAAATTATAATCAGAAGTATGAATTCAAATATGCAAAAAATGGGAGAGGGGGGGGGAGGGTTCCTACTGAGAAAATGGTAAAAAAGTAAATATACTGAGTTATTAAAAATAAAGCAAAGATTCATTTTTGAAACATATACATATTAAAAAATCACACTAATTAATGCATTTTTTTTTTCACACAACAATAGAATTAAACCAACATCTCTCAAAAAATAAAAACATAACAATCACATTAAAAAATCTCAACGGCAATAATAAACAAAACCCTAAAATTGAGACTTAAAAAAAACAGAAATTCCTATCCGTAAAATCTAAACACAAACCTCGAATACATAAATTGAAAAAACAAACCTCCTTCCATAAATTGAAAAAACGGTACTTCTCTATTATCCTATCGACCACTTTTCATAACAAAAAACTATTGCCAAAAATGTAGTCCCATTTACTTGATGTCAGAAGCATTATATGTGTTTGTTATATCATCAAGTGGTTTTTAATTTGACATTTACGTGTATTTTTCATTATGTTTTACTGATTTATTAGTTATTTCATTAATTAAAATAACAATTGTGTCCTTAAATTCTTATATTTTATTTATCTATTTATTTTGATATTCCAATGGCAACGTTCTCCCGTTTATTTGGCGATAATTTTTTGTTATGAAAAGTGGTCGACGGTATAATAGAGAAGTACAGAAAAAACAAATACCTCTTAAAAACAAACCTCCATACATAAATTACAAAAAAAAAATACTTCTTAAAAACAAACCTCCATACATAAATTGAAAAAAAAAAAAAAACCCTCGAAAAAACAAATCTATCCATAAATTCAAAAATTAAATTCATAAGATTCACATTTTACACAAAACAACACAGAAAGCACGAAATATTCATTTTATTTTTACATCATATTCCTCCCACTTTATTTCCCTTATAATTTCTACAAATTTATTAAAAGGATGTATATTTTGATTAAAACACGCTCTATTGAAAATAAACATGGACAAGTAAAAGCAAAAATTGCTCTGACAGTTATACGTAGGCAATGTTGCTTTTACATGATGCCACATGCTTTCTATTTTGTTTGTGTGGACACCTGTAACAGGATCGACAAAATTAATTCTGTGATTAACTTTAAGCCAATTATAACCTTCTTTACCCAAATTTTCATAAGCCTTCCAGGAATCACTGTAGCTCCGTAGCAGAATGTATGCGACGGCCGTCACAGACTTTTTAGGGCACCTGCAAACAAAAAACATGCAGCGATGCCGTGGACACACTATAAAAAAATTTAAAAAATGGCAAACTTCGTCGAAGGATCGCGACTAAAACGGCGAATTTTGTCGAAGAAAAGCGGAAAAAACGCGAAATTCATTTAAAGTTCGCGAAAAGTGGCTAATTTCGTTGACAGATCGCGAAAAAAACCCGCAAATTTAGTCAAAAGGCCGTGGAAAAACTTGAATTTCATCAAAAAAACATGAGTTTCTTTGAAGGATCACAGAAAAATGTGAATTTTGCCGAAGGACTACGGAAAAAACGCCAACTTCATCGAGAGATCGTAGAAAAAACTGTTAATTTCATTGAAGGATCATGAAAAAACGGCCAATTTCGTCGAAGAAACGGCAAATTTTATCGTCGGATCGCGAAAAAACAGAGAATTCTGCCGACAGATCTAAAAAAAACTGTAAATTTCGTCGAAGGATCGCCAAAAAATGGTAAATTCCGTCGAAGGATCTCAAAAAAATGGCAAATCTCATCGAATGATCTCGAAAAAACGGCAAATTTCGTCGAAGTATCTCGAAAAAAATACCCAGCAAATTTCGTCATAGGATCACGAAAAAAAAACCCCGGCAAATTTCGTCATAGGATCACGGAAAAAAAGCGAATTTTGTTCAAAGGATAAAGAAAAATCGTGAAATTCATCAAAGGATCTGGGAAAATGGCTAATTTTGTCGACAGATTGCGATAAAAATGCAAATTTTGTCAAAGGGCTGCAGAAAAACTTGATTTTCGTCAAGATTGTAAAAAAAACCATGAGTTTCGTTGAAGGATCGCGGAAAAAATGTGAATTTCATCAAAGGACCAGAGAAAACTTAAATTTCGTCAAATGGCCGCAGAAAAAATGCTAATTTCGTCAAAGTATCACGGAAAAAGTGTGAATTTCGTCGAAGGGCCACAAAAAAAAAAAACTAATTTCGCCAAAGGATCGCGGGGAAAAAAAAAAAAAACGCTAATTTCGTCAAAGTTTCACAAAAAAAATCGTGAATTTTGTGAAATAGTCCCAGAAAAGTTGCAGCATTCCTTTAGAAAACAGCAGACACACAAAGTTCTATGCTTATTAATATAGGCATAGTTTTTAATCTGAAACAATATACTGAACTAACTTTTGAAAAATCGGGTTAAACAGAACCCAATTTGCAAGAATCTACACTCAGCCTGAAATCGACTCAAATCAAAATCAGAGTTAATTCGACCTGCAACAAGAAAAATTATTGCCGAGAGGAGATTTTCTCCCCTCCCCCCCTCTGCTGTAACCTTTCAGAATATTTTTTGTGAATTTCAGAATTTTTTTTTACTCAGAACGGCAGATAAATGCTGATGCCTTAATTAATTAGCACTACAACTACAACAGCAGCAAGAATAGATTTATATGATATATTGCATATTGCAGACTATTTTTGAAAACATTATTAGCGTTGCAGACACTTGAAGATAGTTCTGCCACTGGGCATAGTAGTACCCTTTTCAATCCACTGAAGAATACATTCCTTCAAAATAACCTTGCCCCTGCCATGGCCAGCAACATCCTACCAGGCCCTTTCTCAACTCTCTCCACACTTCCAAAAACCCACTGTCCATCAACTGCATGCCCTCTATTATATTTCCTCTTTTCAAACTTCGACTCATCAACTTCAACAACGACACCAGGACCTCCAATTTTCTCTGACTTTTTTTTTCAATATATTCCTAAACCTGCTCATTAATGAATTGCCTCCAATTGGCACAGGTATGACAGGCAAAAAAACGCTGCTTCATAATTTCAGAAGTTTTCACCCCGTTGACAATTACAAAAGTAATAAAAAAAATCTCCTCTAATATCAAATTAGCACTATTAAACCAAGATCCATATATCTAAAGAACAATACCTTAACCCCTTTACAATTCCTATTACTGGAGGCCCGAGAAAAACCATCAGAAGTCTGTTTTTTAGGAAGATTCATTTCAACATTACCACTGGAAGGAACATAAAACACTGGATTTTATCAATCCAACTTCCGTCAAAAATGCAAAAAAAGAAATCTCTATCCCTGAAAAGCTCAGTGCAAAAATGCCTAGTAGCTGCTCCATCAACCCTAAAAATAGGCCTACATATAAGCCTTCGTCAGAAAATTTGAAAATTCAAACTAAACCGCTGATAAAAGTAAACAAACAAGCCATCTACATTATCTGCCGAACACACAACACTTCATGCTCATTGGGCAGCAGTGTTGCCAGATGGTTGAAAATTTTTGAAAATTTCCCCCAAATCAACGATTTTTTCCGAAAAAATCCACAACAGAGTTTTTACTCAAAAATGTAAACTTTTCAATATATCACTGTACAAAATATTTAACTAATTTCAGTTCAAAATTTTTCCCCAAATCAAGCTTTGTTTAGGAAAAAAACAGAATTTCGCGTACTATTCGGACTTAAAACGGCCTATAGAGGCGCTGATCGCAGCCTTCCGTACAGGATAATTGTCTTGAAATCATTATTTATTGTAAGCGCGTTTGAAAGTGCCTGATATTCAAATTCGGATAATTTTTACCTTCTCATATAAACACAGAACACTAATATCACATGAAATCTGAAATTGTGGTGAAGCGAGCAGTTATATCTTTTCTCCACCAGATGGCGTATTCGAGCGTTTGAATTCCCAATATTTGGAAAGGGCATGTTTACAAACAAACACGTCAAAAACAAACACGTCAACACGAAAGTCAATCAATCTCCTCCTCTTCTAACCAATCAGACAATTTCGTCCCTGTTCGTACACCAATCAAACCATCTTTTGCCCCGAGGCTAACGAAAAAGACAGGCTACCGCGGTGCATTCCACTTATCTTTTTTTACAGACCGCTCGAGGCTAACAAAAAAGACAGGCTACAGCGGTGCATTCCACTTATCTTTTTTTACAGACCGCCAGAGTGACGTGATGCTCTTTTCGTACACCTGCATTGGTGAATTTGAGCATCACGTGACTCCGGCGGTCTGTAAAAAAAGATACGCGTAAAGCACCGCGGTAGCCTTTCTTTTTCGTTAGCCTCGCTTTTGCCCTGAGTGACGTCAGCTGATCTTTCTGTTAAGAAAATTTAAACTTAAAAACTGAGGGGGAAAGTAATGATAGAACTTCCGTTGTCTCAGCGTTAAAGATGTACACAAATGGTTGAAACTGATGCAAGGAAACGTGTAAACTGTAATGTTATAAACGACGAACACGAACAATGAGAACAATTATTGATAGACCGGGAGGCGGCAGCACAAACAATCACCTCATCGAGTTCACGGCTGAAATTCTAGAATTAGTTAAAACTCGATTCGCATATTAAAACGCAGTCGGTCTGCCAAGTCATATCTTGGTGGAAAACACGTGAAAACCCGATTTTAGCGGTTGACTCGTAGGTTTAGCATTGTGTTTTCCTGCACCCAAAAGTATGATAACATGGAGAACTGAGTGCAGGAAAACACAATGGTAAACCTACGAGTCAACCGCTAAAATCGGGTTTTCAGGTGTTTTCCACCAAGATATGACTTGGCAGACCGATTGCGTTTTAATATGCGAATCGAGTTTTAACTAATTCTAGAATTTCAGCCGTGAACTCGATGAGGTGATTGTCTGTGCTGTCGCTTCCCGGTCTATGATATTTCCAATTTCTGAATTTTATTTCTATCATGAAGATAGAAATTAAATACTCTATCTTCACATAGGCATAACCAGCTTATTACGTGGGGGGGGGGGGGCAGATTTTTATTTGAAATACATAACGGAACTAAAAACAGACACATACATACATGTGTGTGTGTGTATACATGAATGCACAAACCAGCAGTATAATAATTATGAACACAATAATAATAATGCAATAATAAATGTCACAATAAATAAAAAAGTTAAAGTATTACAGTCAGGTTTTATGGTAAAACCTCACTATAAACTCAGATTCAGTGCCGTAATAAAGGTATTGCTGCTAGTGTTTCTTAACCAGGTGCCACGTCGGATAGGCATCATTGATGGTTTAAGTTACAACTATTTAAGCATCAGCAGTAAGTAAAAAATGTATATAAAAATTTTGTATATAAAAATTTTGCACCGGGTGTCAAATAGAGTTACTGGAAGGGATCCATTACTGGCACATCTACCCTACATCAATTTTAAATACCGCTGAAATTCGTTTTTAAACATTAAATTTTAATTTACATTCAGAAGGATTTGAATATGTAGATTTTTAAAAAATAATAATGAAACATACTTATAAATAACATATACATATATACAAATTTATCCCAGACCACCTTAATTATTGAATTAAAAAATTTTAAATTTTTTTTCAAGAATTCATAGGCTATTTTTTCATAAATCCAAAGGGACACTTTGTGACATATTTTGTAATTCTTTTTTATTGGAAAATGCATTGACTCATTTTTTAATTCTTTTTTGTTCGAAAATGCATGAAACAGGCAGGTGTTATTATTCAGAAATGTTGTCATCTAAAGACGTTTTCAATTGATTGGTAAACGCAATTTTCAGAAAATACTGTCAAAGTTGGTGTTTTGAATCAAATTTCCGGACGCGACATCGAGAGAAAGGAGAAAAACCTGCCGTCACATGACAAAAGTCATTTATAACTTGATAGGTATTTTATTTATCAAAAAATGGAAAACATAATTCGATTCCAAATAGCTTCAATAGACAGGCCTGCCAATTTTGTGCCTTTACGTTTAAAAATAAGTCATAAAATGTGTCAGATAGTTTCGCATTTGTTGAGCAGGGAATTTGAAAACAGCTTTAAGAGAGTATAAACTATTCTTACTTTCTTTGGTGACTGTGGCTTCTGAAGATTTGAAGCCATGTTGGACAATTATATTCTGTTTTAAAACATTCTCAATTGTCTTGCACTTTTTCGCAGATTTTTCTAACGTTTGTTTTCTCTTTTCAGGCCATCGCATGTTTTTTAAATACACATGATAAAGTGTGAAGTAAATTTATAAATTAAATATAATTTTCATTTGGCCTATTTCGGAATTATACAAGCAAAAGAGAATGAAAAACTGAAACTGAAAAAAACAATAGAATTTTCTCTTCCCAAAATCCCTCAAATGATTGGCTTTATAATTTACCACTTTGTTGCGTTTTTTTTTCTTTTATTTAAAAGATAAAAAAATAATTAAGCATAGCTTCTATATATGTAAATATAAATGCTTCTGTTTTCTGCAAATACTCTCAGTGGGAAAAAAAGTCTATTTTCAGTGTGAACATCTAATGCGACTGACGCCTTACAAACGTTACCAAAAGGACACGCCAGTAGTGTCTGGCGCCTGCGTACGGAATATTTCGCATCCTAAAATATTTTACTTTATAAAATACTAGCCGGTCTTCGCCCGTCTAACCGGTCGTTTCTGAGTGGGGCCCAAACATCCATTCTACAGCGTACAGTTTTGACTTCCCTTGGGGCCCAGAAATTGCATTTTACATGCAAATAGAGAAAATAAATATTTCGTGACATTAATAATATTTTTTCCATAATCCCTCTGACAAAATACTACTGGCCCTGTGCGTATTTATCAAAGATGAGCGGAGAGCTTTCAGATGAAATAAATAAAAATGGGATTGCCTAAGATAAATGGCGATAATTGTAAATGGGTACTGTCACGCCCATAAATTATTAATGAGGTGATCAAAATAACAGGCCCTGTGTATTTCTCAGCCATACATTGTTAATGCAGCAACCACTATAACGTGGTTCAGTTATTTTCCGTGCATAAATCATTAAAATGAAATAATTTTAACAGGATCCATTCGGTTGCACGCTTGTAATCTTACTATACGGTAATCATCATAAGGAATCCTTGTGCATACCCTAGCCCATAAATATGACAATCAGTATTTAAATCGCAATTTTTTACTTTCAAAAAATGTATTTTGAAAAAAAGTGGAAGCGTAATATTTTGTTTCAAATTTTAAATCCGATCGCTAAAAGACAAAAATTGGAACAAAAAATTATAAAATGGGAAATTAAAAAATATATTCCTTGGAAAAAATGTCACACAAAATATATAATAAAAAATCAGCAATAGTTAGTTCTCTTTTTCGGCTAATCTTCCGCAATCGGGTTTTATTGGTTTTCGGAATATTATTATTTTTTTGTTGATTTGTAAAGCGGAGTTTCACATTCTTACTTAAAACTGCTGCTGAGATATGGAACAATTACCTAAAACTTTCGACACACAGTGTGATCCCTTTGATGGATTATTATATAAAATTGCTGAAATACATATTTAATTATTTTTTAGTACATTTGTGATCTTAAATTTCACGCTTTCACCTAATACTTAGATATGGCAAAATGACATAAAAAATTCAACCCCCATTTAACCCCCCTTAGTGGATGAATTTCTAACATTGCGGAAATACATGTTTAACTATTTTTTAGTAGATTTGTTATTCTTAATGTGTGATTTCAAGCTCCTAACTAAAAATGCTGCTGAGATATGGCGAACATTGGAAATGACATAACATTTTCAACCCCCATTTAGCCCCCTTAATGGGTGAATTTCAAAAATCGCTGAAATATGTGTTTAATTATTTTTATAGCAGATTTGTTATCCTGAATTTCACGCTCTTATCCAAAACTACTAATGAGATATGGTGAAAAGGTGAAATCATCGAAAATTATCGGCCCCTCGTCCATTTAACCCCCTTTATAATTGAATTTCTAAAATCTTCTGAAATGCATGTTTAACTATTCTTTAATAGATTTATTATCCCGAATTTCACGCTAATAACTATAACTTTTACTGAGATATGGTAAAATGACGTAAAACATTCTACACCCTTTTAACACCTGAATTTCTAAAATCACTGAAATACGTGTTTAACTATTTTTTTAGTAGATTTGTTATCCTGAGTTTCATGATTCTACCTATAATTTCTACTGAGATACGGTAAAATGACCTAAAATATTTGACCTCCTATTTAACCCCCTTAAATGCTGAAATACATGTTTATCTATATTTTTTGTAGATTTTTTATCCCGAATTCCGAGCTCCTAACTAAATATGCTGCTGAGATATGGCGAAGAGGCAAAATAACCTAAAACTTTCGCCCCCCCCCCATTTAAACCCCTTAATGGATGAATTTCTAAAATCACTGAAATATGTGTTTAATTATTGTTTTAGTTAGATTTGTTATCCTGAATTTCACGTTCTTACCTAAAACTGCTGCTGAGATATGGCGAAAACGCGAAGTGACTAAAAACTTTTGACTCCCCCATTTAAACCCGTTAGTGGTTGAATTTTTAAAATAGCTGAAATATGTGTTTAACTAACTTTTAGTACATTTGTTATCCTGAATTTCGCGCTTTTAACTAAAATTGTTGTTAAAATATGGCGAAAAGGCAAAATGACCTAAAATTTCAGACCCCCCCATTTAACCCCTTAGTAGTTGAATTTCTAAAGTCGCTGAAATACGTGTTTAACTATTTGTTTAGTAGATTTGTTAGCTTGAATTTCACTCTCTTACCTAAAACTGCTGATGAAATATGGTAAAAAAGTGAAATCACCGAAAATTTTTGACCCCTCATTTAACCCACTTAGTGGTTGAATTTCTAAAATCACCTGAAACACATGTTTAACCAGGGCCGAAACTAAGCGGGGGCAGAGGCGGCACGTGCCCCGGGCGCCAGCAGAACTGAAGGTGGAGGGGGCGCCAAATGCAGGTTTTGTTTGTTGTTTGATATAGCGGGCAGGGCTAGTGGACCTTAAGCCAAATGGTAGGCCACTCTGCCCGGCATGAACCTCAACCTGTTGTTTGATATAGAAATGTATATATATATATATATATATGAAATTTGTATAAAAAGTCTCGCAGCCGGAAAATCCAAAAGAAAAATGAACCAAATGCATTAAAATAGACAAATAGATAAAAAGATTCGTCTACAATACAAGATAGCAAATGAATAAAAACCGAACTCTTAGGCTATTTTCTTTCTCCCATTCCAAATGTATCATGTCTATGCCGTCTATCATTTAAATCTCTTCCTGTGATTTAGGAGAATCACTAACATTTTTCAAGGTCAGTCCCTACTCGTGTCATTATATGACACTGTTCAACGTCGTCTGAATACGGTACTGCACTGTCCAGTATGGATAATTGGCAAACGATTCCCTCACTTTGATTTTCTATTAGATAAAAATATTCCATGAAGACCGTTCCATTTTTTCCCTTTTCTCCCAGTGTGGGGCTTTCTTCTTTTTCCATTTTGTCATGGGCGAGGAGTGACTGCCCTGGACAATAAACACAAATTGGAGGATGAATGCCCAAAGTAAAATTCTCACAAGGAGACCACCAAACATGATGCGCACAGATTTTGATGATTTTAAAGTATGTTGTAGAGGTCATACCCCTAACTATTCAGGTCAAAGGTTTCCTTCAAATGGGCTTTAGTTTTCGAGAAATTTTGGGTTAAAGTTCAGCATGCAATTCAAATACCCATTAGTTCGCTATCTTGAACGAGGTCTTCGTGGCTCTGTGCTAGCGCGCGCGATTTGAGAGCCAGAGATGAGGGTTCTGTCCTCTCCTGTGACTTTTACATTTTTTAAATCAATTTTATATGTTTTCGCGTTATAAGTTTTATGCAGATTTATGAATTCTGCATCTTTGAACTTTTTGATATTTTCCTAAAAATTCCATTTACATTTTCGAATTTTTCGTGAAAATTTATAGTTTTTGCGCAATTTTTATTCTAATATTTCTGTTGATGAAAATCCAAACTATTTTAAGTCTTGATATCTCGTCTTTTTAAAACGATTCTTGTTTACATTTATGTATATTTAATTATTTATTCATCGTATTTATGAAATAATGCATTTTTTAGCTGCATTTTCTATTTTAAAATAATTTAAATGATTAAGAAAAAATTAACAAAATAATGTATCCTTTTAATATTTGATTTGTTATAAATATATTGAAATATGTTATCTGTTGAAATACTAAAATATTTATCATTACCGACATCGACATTTTTAGTTTATTAAATGTGGAACTAATTGTGTGATACATATCGCAAAAATAATCTAAACAAATTCCGCATTAAAAATCGCCTTTAAATATATTCTTTACGTAAATTGTTTTAACAATATTGGAAGAATGTATAAATTTTATATTCTTTAAATACTTAAATTGTGACAAATATATTTAAAAATGCATTAAATTTGGAAAATAAATTATTTCAAACGTGGTAATTTTCTTTAAAAATACTTAAATTGTAATAAATATTAAAAAATGCATTAAATTTGGAAAATAAATTATTTCAAAACGTGGTAATTGTCTGCAAAGGATAAAAAAGAAAATTTTATTTATTCTGATATTACAGTAAAAGTCATTGCAGACGATTTTTTTTCAGGTATTTTTTATATCTATTGTAATTTACAAAGGATTTTTCATTTATAGTTGAATTTTTCTGTATGGCATCGACTTGTTAGAATTTTTAAAAATATAATTGTAATATATTTTTTTTTATTTGTGCAAATCAAAAATGATGTTGAGTTTGAACTTTACAGTTTGGAATTTCGTGAAATATTAATTTCAAAACTGCACAAAAAAAAGAAAAAAAAAATGTAAATTATCACGAAAAATTCGAAAATGTAAATGGAATTTATTAGGAAAATATCAAAAAGTTCAAAGATGCAGAATTCATAATTCTGCATAAAACTTATAACGCGAGAAATACATTGAATTTATTAAAAAAAGGTAAATGTCACATTAGAGGACAGAGCCCTCATCTCCGGCTCTCAAATCGCGCGCGCTAGCACAGAGCCACGAAGACCTCGTTCAAGATTGCGAACTAATGGGTATTTGAAATGCATGCTGAACTTTAACCCGAAATTTCTCGAAAACTAAAGCCCATTTGAAGGAAACCTTTGACCTGAATAGTTAGGGGTATGACCCCTACAACATACTTTAAAATCATCAAAATCTGTGCGCATCATGTTTGGCGGTCCCCTTGTCAGTAAAATCTTTTTCTTTTAAGTATAGCTTTTTTAGAGGTACAGTAAAAAATCCCGTACAGCGCGCCATGGCTAGTAAAGCCGGAGCCGCCCCTGGCTTTATCTTCCAAAAAGTTTTTTACTCGTCTTTTTGCGAAAGTTTTCTAAGCGTTTAGCCGCCCTTGGCGGCAATTGGAATATGCCGGCCTGTTAACTTTGCTGAAATTACTTTTTAATCCAGATTCAATCTAGTATTATTAGAGGGGGCGAGGTTGGGCGACTGCCTTGGATACTAAAAACAAATAATATTTGAAAGAATAATTTGAAAAATACACGAAATAAAACTCTTTGTTCAAACTTTTTTTTTAAATGTCATTTGTAGGGGTGCAGGGAGAAAACCATACCCAAGTTGCTATGACTAATAAAACCGCAACCGCCCCTGCCTTTATCCTCCCAAATTATTTTCTCGTCCTTTGGCCATTTCCAGATAAATGAAAAATGCCGCCATACCATTTATTACAATTACTTTTTTACATACAGATCCGGCTTTAAAGGGCGCGAAGTTGGCTATTGCTAAGGGGACGAAACATATGCAAGATAAAATAGTAACCTCTCCTCCCCTTTTTTCTTTCTTAAAAATATAGCATTTGTAGAGACGCAGAAAAGAACCTCGCACAGGGTGCCATGGATAATAAAGTCGCCTCTGCCTTTATCATTGAAAAAAAAATATATATATTCGTCTTTTACCCATTCTTACGTGTTTTGCCGCCCCATTCTTTTGCTATAATTATTTTTTTAGATCCAGATGTAAATTTCCGGGACAAATACATCGTGTGCCCCTGTAATAGTCAAGCTGAATTTCTTTTTGTTTTTAATCTTATCGTACTCTAAAACTGCAAAATATCGATTATAACAAATCGATATCGATTATAACAATATCGATTGTAACAAAGTCAAATGCATTCTAAATATCAGCTTTATGTAAACAGCATACCAAGTATGGGGCACCCCTAAATCAGGGGCCCCAGTGTCACGATCCAGATTTAGATTTATCAGATCTGATTTAATTAGACTCTGAATCTGTGTAATTAAATCGTCATAAAAGTCCCTAACAGTAACAGGGTTCCTTTCAGCTCAATCCAAGTTTGAGTCTCACCCCAACCCTCCACAACCGTTCACAGTTCTGATAATTGCTAATAGAAAAGAAGACAAGGAAAAACATTTAACCCCTTCGGGACCGGCGACTTTTACACAAATTTTATTCGGTTGGCACCACTTTTGTTAAAAAAGCTACCTTTACTTAAACTATCACAAAAACGCTCTAATTAGAGAAGGCAAATATTACTTTTATTTTTTACTGGTGCCTAAAACAAATTCTGTATGCTCTTTTTGAGGGTGCATATATGCACCCATGGTCCCGAATGGGTTAAACATAACTAAAACATTTCTGGGAATAGCAAATGGTATAAAAAATATTCTATTTAAATTACATGAAAATTATGTAGTAATACTAATTAAAAAAAAGTGCTAAGAAAATCCTTTGATCAAAAAATAATTTTTTTCGTTGAACTCAAAAGAGGATTTTGGGGGCCCTTTGGATGCGGGGCCCCTCGCGATTGAGACCATCGCGACCCCTTAAATTCCGCCCCTGAGAATATCAATAATTATACTTCCTAAGATGAAAACCTGTATAAAGCGGAATATTTTTCGGTTCCTTTCGATTCCATTTTCAAGGTTTTAATGAATCGGTATTTGACAAAGCTGATTACTTAGTTCAGTATTACAGGTTATCTGATTATATGCTTTAAATTTTAGAAACTTAGAAAAAATTCGCTTTGGAAATTTTCTTTTCGGAGGAGAGGGGGGGGGGGGGCGCCAAAATCCATGTTTGCACCGGGCGTCAAAAAGGCTAGTTTGGGTACTGTGTTTAACTATTCTTTAGTAGAATTGTTATTTCGAATTTCACTCTCCTACTTAAAACTCCTGCTGAGATATGCCGAAAAGACGAAATTATCCAATAATTTCAATCCCCCATTTAACCGACTTAGGGTGGGAATTTTCAAAAATCCTTTCTTAGTGGCTGCCTACATTGTGTAAAGAACATGTCTACCAAATTTCATTGTTCTAGGACGAACGTTTGAGGCTCGGCGTTGATTACGAGAAAATCAAGCTACTCTTTTATAAGTATAGATTGCTCAATGAGCACAAATGTAATGCGAAAAATATTAATTATCAGTTATTGTATCATGATACTTGAGAAATGATTGTGTTCTACAGAAGTGATAATATATGAAAAATAGAAATATCTATTTTTTTTTGTAACCTTGCTTTTATTTTTTTTATGAATTTTGATTATTTAAATTTGATTTAAAAATCCCACGTGTATCTGCTTGAGCGGAGGGTTGCCCGTGCACCCAGGGCACTTCCCCTAGTTACGCGCATGATCTTCATGATTTTCATTTTCCGAACCAAAATTGAGTTCGAGGCAGATCCAGTTTTGCCAAATGACTAAAAGTAAACTTTAAGTAACATGATGAAAAAAATTCCCCTTGTTTTTCCTCAAAATTGTTGATAGTTGTTGAAAGTTGTTGAAAGTAAACTTTAAGTAAAATGATAAAAAAAAAATTCCCCTGTTTTTTCCCCAAAATTATTGATAGTCCCCAAAAATTTCCCCACGAATTATTTGTCCCCCAAAAATTCCCCTGAAGGTTCAAAATTCCCCAAAATGGGGACAAAATCCCCAATCTGGCAACACTGTTGGGCAGTTGGATTGTGACTACCATAGATTAATGCACAACGAGGCTAACGAAAAAAAAAGGCTACCGCGGTGCTTTATTCATATCTTTTTTTACAGACCGCGGGAGTCACGTGATGCTCGAATGCACCAATGAAGGTGCACGAAAAGAGCATCACGTCACTCTAGCGGTCTGTAAAAAAAGATAAGTTGAATGTACCGCGGTAGCCTGTCTTTTTCGTTAGCCTCGAATGCACAAGATATGACACTATCATAGAGCGTAATGGTAACGCGATGACGAATGCGCCTATAGTGACAACGGGGAGAAACGTCTCATAGACGGAATATTTCTCCTTTTGAAAGTCTATCTTATTATGATCTTTCTTTTTTAAATGATACATATTTACATTTTCAAATTTGTAAGAAAAATGAAAAACGAAAGTTTTAAAATTCCAATTTGCATGCAGACATGATTCTACATGACATATTTTAACATCTTTAACATACTAAAAAAGTTCTGAAAATAACTGTTGTTTCAATAATAATTAAAAATAAAAATAAAATTAAGTCTTTAAAAAGAAACTTAACACGCCAGCGAATCGTCTGCTTCGAAGCGAAAAGAATAGATATAAAAAACATAGAGCATAAACAGATTTCATATACATGGGTAAATTTCGGAAGCTTGTTAGTTTTCTCCCCTTGTCGCTAGTGACGCTATTATTGCTGCCATCACAGATTTTGCTGCAACTGCCCTATCTTATATGTTAAGACGTTAAGAGCCTACGCTAGTCATGCGAAGAAACGCTCAAGCTAATGTTAAGTCTATGGGAAGGTTCTTGCGCGATTTCTCGCTCGCATTTTAATATTTTTAAATGATTTTTTTGCATAGGATAGCTGAGGTCGATTTCTAACGTTGTTAGTTTTTACTTTTTTTGATTTTGGTTACAGTTTTTTTTATAAGCGGACATTTTCAATTTTGGAACCGGTTGGAACCGGTTCTGAAAGTGAAAGTACCCTTATATAAAAAACTGGAAACAAAATCGAAAAAGTAAAAACTAACAACGTTAGAGATCGACCTCAGCTATCCTATGCAAAAAAGCATTTAAAAATATTAAAATGCGAGCGAGAAATCGCGCAAGAACCTTCCCATAGTTTTAACATTAGTTTGCGCGTTTTTTTGCATGACTAGCGTATGCTCTTAATCTATGGTGACTACTAGTGTCTTAGTGACTTTATGAACTCAAGTGATATATATAAAGAGGCTTAGTGACTACAACCATTTACATTGTAACATGTAATGTCAAACTAACTCACCAATCACAGACGAGAAGTGTTTCCGGTGTTCTTCTAAAGATGGGCTGGTTGGCTGGTTCTGTTTTACGAATGACGAGGAGCAAAAATTTCACAATTTTCAGATTAAAATAATCATTGCGTTCAAGTTCAAAATATATGTAAAACCTCATTCGAACTAGCAACATTAAGTCACTTAAGTTAATGGTCTCAAATATTGTATTAATGCATGGAAAAGTTAGGCCTAGTTCCCGGTCGCCTGCTCCAAAAGCGTAAGTTAAGACTCGTATTAACTAGGAGCCTTAGTATTAACTGCCCTACTCTGGCCGGGATACAATGCAATCTCAGAGCAAAAATTGTAATAGAGTGCGGGTTCTATTGCTGTTTAGTAGAATATTTCAAGTAACATCAGCTCGGTTTACATATTTTATTGCAACAAAATATGTTCCACATGACGGCCATCATTTTCAACTACCATCTGGAATAATAGGATAGCACATTCCACAGTTGACCGCAGTGTGTTCTGGCAAATGCTAAAAACATGTCGTGAAATACTGTTTTTAAGATCAGGTAAAGTTCTTGGTTTATCATGCCTTACCAAATGTTTCAAATGCCCCAAAAGTCACATAGATTGAGGTCTGGAGATCTGGGAGGCCATAGATTACGAAAGTGGCGGCTGATAATACGTTCTTCTGTGAAGTGATTGTTAAGGACGACCTTAACACATCGGCCAATGTGTGGAGGAGCTACATCTTGCATTAATTGTACGTGAAAGGCACTGAGTTGCTTGCAGATCCGGAATAATTTCATTTTCTAAAAAGGATGCATATCGCTGCTCGGTGATCGAACATGTTACTGGACCTCTAGCACTTAAATTCTCGAAGAAATATGGGCCGAGAATAAACGATGCAGAAAACTCACACCACACCGTCACTTTTGGTGAATGCAACAGAACCTGTAAGATTGAACGCGGATTTTCTGGTTCCCAAATTCGGCTGTAGTGAGTATTCATTCAACCGTCCAAATGAAAATGCGCTTCGTCTCTCCAGAGGATATTCCAAGGCCACTCTAAATCAACATCAAAACGAAGAAGAAACTGAAGTGAGAACCGGTGTCCAGTCTCGAAATCATGTGGAATCAACTCCTGCACAAGTTGAAGGTTGTACGGATAATACCGGAGGATAATCCGCATGATCTTTTGGACAGTGGAACGAGGCATATCTAATGCTTCTGCCACATGACGAACACTGGCATTAGCCTGTACGTTGGAAGATTTGTCCTCTTCTACCTGAAGCAAGGAAACAGGTTTTCTTCCTCTTCCAGAACGAGCATTCAACGATCATGTTTCTTCAAATTTGACTACCATTAATCGAATATTTTTAACATTCTGTGGCGGTTTAACCTTTACTGCAACCCACTGTGACTGTGTCAACGTTAATATTACTCAGAACTTATAAACTGATATTTTAACTATAACCTTCCAAAACTTGTATTGTCACAACAACTCAACTCTATGTTTTTCAAACGCATATATATATGTAACCATGCCCTTCTTGAGCAGTTCGATCTCGGCTGCTATACGTGTTGCATGCAGAGCACGCCTCTTGTATTTTTTAGTTATTATAATGTTGTTTTGTTCGTAAAAGTTTGCCGAATCATTTTATTATTTACCCTCATTGAAACATGCTCTACTTGGCTCACAGAATCAAGTAATTATCGTTTGTGGTTGACTGGAAACCATCAGCCACCATAGTGGTGACCCATATAGTGAATCGAGCGCGCCTTCCTACAATCATACTCCATCCAGAAGATGGCTCTTGATATCATGAAAAACCTGAAGAAATCCAGCATGGAAGATCTTAATACACTCATGTTTGTGAAAATTGCAACACCATGAAGGAACAAGGAAGGGGCATGTTTACAAACAAACAGTTCCATCAACCAATCTACCACTTCATTTTTGTCTTAGCTATCATTGAAGGAATCGTCTTGGCGACGTAGGCCAATCATGTTATAGACCAGTTTAACGCAGACCAATCGTATTTCCCCATTTTATGTGTACAGTAAGAGGGTCATTCCATGCAAAATGAGCAAAAATTAAAAAAAAGTCGTGGCCTCATAGTAACCGATTTTAATGTAATTTGGTACACAGATTCAATTCAAATTTAAATGGAGTTATTCAAAATATCTTGACAAAATATAAAATATTTTGGAAGTTCTGGACATTTAAAAAACTTGTGACATAGAATGGCTTGTATGGAATCGTTCAAAGTTGCAAGTTTAAAGTTTCATATCTTGAAAACTATTTAACATAAATAAATTTTTTTCATACCATTGTAACCCGTGGACAGTTATTATCATATTTATTTAGTAATAATAATTTTGTAACACCATGGTTGACCTTAAATTGGTTGTAAAAATTGAAAAATTGAAAATTTTGAGAAAATTAAAAGCGTTATAAAAATCAAAGGAATTTAAAAACGTATGTGAAATTGATGTATGATGTAATGTTACATATGAAAACCAAATTTTTCAAATTTGGATGTTGCTATTTATTTTCTTCATCTTCAAAATAGCTTAGAAACTTAAAAAAAATTACAAAATCACAATTTTTCCTCTTATGTATACTTAAAAATCAAATGAAGGAAAAACCTGGCATTAACAATATTGCAGAAACATAAAGTTAAAAAAGCCCATGATATGCTGAAAAAATTCAAGATTGCCTTTTGATTCCTAACATAGCAGAAATGACTTCAAAAAGGTAATATTTTATACGTTCTATGGGCTATTTCACTTCAAATTTAAGCGCCTTCTCTGCCATCTTGCAAAAAAAAATGTAGTGTTGCCATCTATATGGAAATTTGATTACTATATAACCACTGCCCCGTTTAAATCAATAATTTATTCTACTCTAATTTGAAATATTGTTGAGGAAAAATAAACTGACGGCAAGAATGAAAGTATCTGTATTTAAAATATACACTTTTATCTATAACGTCAAATAATTTTAAAATCTTAAGACCTTTCCTTCATGTTTAAACAAGTAATAGAAATATTGCATTTCCTCTCAAAATTTTTCATTATTTATTTTTTTTCTCATTAAGGAATAAAAAGGCAAGAATGAAACTTTCTATATTTAAAATACATACTTTTATCTATAACGTCAAACAATTTTAAAATCTTAAGACTTTTCCTTCATGTTTAAACAAGTAATAGAAATATTGCATTTTCCTCTCAAAATTTTTCATTATTTTTTTTTCTCATTATGGAATGAAAGGACAATTACTAAATCACTCCAATCTGTTACTTATTATTCATTCCTAATTATAAATAATTTTTGATAAAGTCTTTCCACTCCTACGACTAATAATGAAAATTGAAATTTCAAGCATGTAGACAAAACCACGATCTTATATCAACTTTTAATGTAAGTTTTAATACTTAAATAAACA
The DNA here is from genome assembly GCA_963931845.1 of Maratus michaelseni. Lineage (NCBI taxonomy): Eukaryota > Metazoa > Arthropoda > Arachnida > Araneae > Salticidae > Maratus > Maratus michaelseni. The sequence goes on from OZ007586.1 coordinate 429,118,969, forward strand.
ATCCTGAAATCTATTATTTTACATTTACTCATAAATAAATATGATCTACTTATATGTTGATTTTCATTAAAATCTATGACATGTCAGCCACAGCTGATTTGCTCATTTAGCATGGAATGACCCAAGAGTAATAAAGAACAAACAGGTTTTTCTTGCTAACCAACCCTAATTGAACCAACAGTGACGTCAGTTGCCCTTTCCTTATTATGCAAATTGAACCAAACTTACAGGAATGTAAAGTGAGGTAAGGCATGCAAATGATTAGAATTACAAAGCGATTGCGCATGCGTGGAACGAAAACTGGCTCCTTATCAGTCGCTTGTTACAGGTATATAAAGGACTGTAAAGATGCGTTGAAATCCATTTATCTTATTCTGTCTGCGGTAAACGTTTCATTGGTGGTCAATATACCCCGAGAAAACAGGAGGAAGCCATACCAACAACTAATGGAGTTCGTACGAGGCCGTACCATCGGTATGCGAGAAGGTGGACTTTCGTATCAAGAAATCGCAGCGTAATGCCACAACAGTGATGCGTGTATTGAAGAAATGGACAGAGGAGAATCAAACAAGGCGAAAATCTGGCAGTGGAACACGCAATAGCGCAACGGCACGGGACGACAGACACCTCATCCGCATGACTGTGACGAACCGTACAGCGTCCTCTCGTGCGTTAGAACAACGTTAGAGCACATCTACAGATTTTTTGTTGTCTAGCTCCACAGTTCGCCACCGTCAGCTGCAGCATGAACTACGAGCAAGGGTTCCTCTACGCAGGATTCCCCTCTCGCTGAAACAGAGCCGTTCCGACTTCAATGGGTTCGGCAACACAGTGCGTGGCGTGCCCAGCGGCAACAAGTTGCTTTTTCTGATGAATCTCGCTACAATCTGGAGTACAATGATGGAAGAGTACGCACCAGACGTTAAAGAGGGGAGCGTCTACTCCCAACGTGTGTTATTCAGCGTCATACCGCACACACGCTTGACATTATAGTGTGGGGAGCTATTGGGTATAATTGTCGATCGCATCAGTGCAAATTGTGGCCAACCTCAACAGTGATCCCTACATAAGAGAAATTGCGGAGCCAGAGGTCCGCCCCCTTCTTCGACGCATTCTGGGTGCTGTATTTCAGCAGGATAATACCCATGCACATGTTTCTCAGACTGCACAAGCCTTCTTCAGTGCACAACAAGTTTCTCTTCTTCCATGGCCTGCTTATTCCCCGGATATGTTTCCCATCGAGCATGTCTGGGATTTCATTGGTCGATGACTTCCTCGTACAGCTGGTGGGGCACACAGTAAGACTGAACTTTGGCTTCAAATCGAAGACATCTGAAATGCCATTGCTCAGGATTACATTCAGAACTTGTATCAGTCAATGCCACGAAATGTACAGGCTCTCGTCGCTCAGCGGGGAGACACACAAAGTATTAATTTCCGACGGATTTTTTGTTTTTTTGTCTTGTAAATTTGATCGTTTATTTGTACCACTATCAGTAATATGTGGAATAAATTTCATTAATTTCTGACAATACCTTCATGGTGTTGCAATTTTCAAAAACATGAGTGTATTACAGCCTGTGGTGTTCTTTCGTAAAAATAATTACCACACGTGTGTGCAGGACCGTGTGCTTAACATTCAGTTTTATCAACAACACACGTTTGTGCGGGGCTGTGTGCACGATATTTGTGGATTTCGATTAAGGTGCCCGAGTTATCTTTTTTGGTCGGTAAGCTTATTCTTTTTTTATAATTATGCATTTCAGTAGGCATTTCTTTTTTTATATATGTATTTTCTGTACGATTGCTATTGAGATACAAATGAGTTTATTTTATCTGTCACGGGTACTTTAATTCGGCTCATTATGATGAAACACTTTAAAAAGGCAACAATACATTTTATTTTATGTGCATTTTAATTACTATTGTGTATTATTATTATTTTATCAGTATTTATTTTGTATATAAATTATGAAGGGAAATGACGGTACACCAAGCGCGACCGCCGATCATGTTTCTTATGTAGGAGTCAAACTCTCCATTCTGGAATACAAATCCCTCATTGTGGTTTTTTCCGCTTGAAGCCCAATTTGAATCAGCCAACGTTAAGTGTGAGCTAACAAAATTCAATCATGTGGTAGCGTTACTCGATGCCGATATTCTGCGTCAGTTACTGACATCATTGTAAATCCCTCAGGCAATAAACCGTATGAAGTGTTTGATTCACTCTCATTCAGAGAGTGAAGAGTTACGAATCCACACGCTACTGCAGAGTGTGGAAATCGGTGACATACGCCCATCTCAATTACTCTCTCGCATGCGTACTCTCGCGGGCAATACTGTAGAAGAACCGCTGCTAAAATTCCTCTGGATTTCGCGTCTCCCCACAACTGCGCGCAGTATTGTAGGTGCATCGAGCGAGACATTACCGCAGATAGCTACCATGGCTGTCAAAATCCATGATTTAGCAGTGTTTCCGAAGATTAATGCGGCCGTTAGTACCGCACTCACACCCACTACTTCTCTGGAGGCGCAAATCGCACAGCTGACGCGACAAGTTAGCGAGTTAACAGTCAAAGTTAATGAATGGATACGTCCTAGGGAGCACAAGTTTCGGGAACGCAACGACCCGTTCTAGGGGACGTTATAAAGAGCCTAAAAACAATCTCCGATTATCACATAAATGTTTGCTCAAAGGCTGGGAAATGTACTCCCCTGTGTTCTTTTCGGCAGAAAAACTAATCCGGCGATCGCACAACGGCCATGATTGCGACCGCCATGTAAATCGCATTATTTTGGCTGATCTATCATCTAAATTAAACTTTCTTATCGATACCGGGGCTGACATCTCTATTTTACCAGCAAATTACACCAACAAAGCTGCAGCTGTAAATAAGTAATCAACTCATCTTAAACTGTAAATAAGTAATCAACTCATCTTAAACTGTAAATATTATATTTATATTCAAGAATAATGCAAATGTAACTTCAAGTAATAATCAAATCAACTAATATATATTAACCCCTTATAATGCCCACCCTCTTGCCAACTGGCAAAAGTATGTCAAATAAGATATTCCATAAAAAGAAGAAACTCAGACAATATGCCATGTGGCATTAAATAATGCGATTATCTTGCCACTGGGCAATAGTATGTATAAAAGAAAAGAAGAAACTTCAACAATATGCCATGTGGCATTTTAACAACTTGTCTAAGTCCGAATGAGGACTTCAGAAATTGTAACCCTCAATGTAAAAAGCCAAAATTTTCTTTTCAATAAATCAGGGCCGGCTCTGCCTGGGGGATCTTTCGAAGGGCGTTCCCATGACTGAAGACGCTAGTAGTAGCGATTTTCCTACCTCAGGCTTTGGGGCTTGTCCCAACCATATGCCAAAAGCGGGTTCCTGAGGTGGGGGCTTTCAGTAACTTTCAGTGAATGAAGGTTTAGTTCTTTATGCCGCCAACGGCACAAAAATACTTCATTCGGTGCTAAACGGTTGACTCTTGACATAAATTTATGCAGAAGTTTTACTTGGCCTTTTGTAGTCGCTAAGGTTAATCAGCCAATCATTGGCATAGATTTCCTTAAAAATTTTAATTTACTTCTAGATGCAAAAAATAGTAGTGTAATTGATGCTAAAACATTGTTACCATCGCAGGGAATGGTCGCTCACATTCTTCCAGGGAGAAGTATTTTAAGCGTTCTCCTTTGTCCATCTAAATGTGACAAAATTTTGACTGAATATCCTGAGTGTACTAATCCTTCACAGATGTCAAAAGAGGTGCAAAAACAAACAGTTTTTCACCATATTGAAACTAAGGGGGCCCCTGTATTTTTCAACCGCGTCGATTATCTCCTGAACTTCTCATACCTGCTCGCCAAGAATTTGAATTTCTTTTAGCGCAGGGCATCATGCGCCCTTCAAAAAGTTCATGGTCAAGCCCACTCCATATGGTTCGCAAAGCCAATGGCAGCTGGCGTCCCTGTGCGGCTTATCGACGTCTGAATGCCGCGACCATCCCAGACCGTTACCCTTTACCCCATATCCAGGCCTGTACACAATATTTTTGGAAAAAATATTTACGACGTTAGATTTAGCGCGCGCTTACCACTAAATTCCTGTTAACCCTGATGATATTCCAAAAACTGCCGTGACTACACCTTTTGGTCTTTTTGAGTTTGTTTACACACCTTTCGTCCTTCGAAATGCAGGACAAACCTGTGAGCGGTACTTACATGTGGTGTTAAACGGTTTACATTTTTGTATACCTTATTTGGATGACATCCTCATTTCTTCGGCAAACGAGGAAGAACACGAATGATATCTTAAGCAAGTTCTTGACCGCCTTCAGCAGCATGGACTTAAATTAAATCCTGCAAAATGCATTCTTGGGAAAAATTATGTTTCTATCCTTGGGTGTCTCATCATGCCTTCAGGAGTTCAGCCGCTTCCTTAAAAAACACAAGCCATAGCTGAATTTTCAAAACCCGAAACTATTGTCGATTTAAGACGTTTTTTAGCTATAGTAAATTTTTACCGTCGTTTTATTCCAAATGCTGCCCGAACCCAAGCCCCCTTGTATGAATTGCTTAAAGATTCTAAGAAAAATGACAAGCGTCCAGTACCGTGGAATGATGATTTGACACAAGTTTTTGAAATTTATAAAAAAGATCTAATAAATTGGCAACTCTTGCTTATCACGCTCCTCATCAACAACTCACTTTGAGTGCTGATGCTTCTGATACTGCTATCGGGGCTGTCTTGAATGTCATAAATGAAAATCATTTACAACCCTTCGTCTTTTATTCTCGAAAGCTAAGTCCTACCGAGCAAAACTATAGCGCCTATGACAGAGAACTCCTTGCAATCTATTCGATTGTTAAACGTTTTCGGCACAGTCTGCAAGGCAGGGAATTTATAATATATACTGGCCATCGGCCATTACCCTTTGCGTTTTCAAAAAAATCAGATTCAGCTTCTCTGCGGCAGTTCAGCACTTAGACTTCATCTCGCAATTCAGCACAGATATTCGACACACTGCTCGATCTGAAAATATCATGGCCGACGCTTTATCACGAATAAACGATATCCACTAAACTTCCATCGACTATTCATGTATGGCTGAAGAGCAGGCAAATGATAAAGAATTAGCTAAGCTATTGACGAGGTCTGACACGTCGCGTCGCTTCAATTTCAACAGCTGCAAATACATCATGAAATCCTGACTACTGACCAAGGTTGGCAATTCGAGTCCCCCTATTCACTTCCTTAAGAAGAATTCTAAGCTCTCACCGCATCAGAACGTCTCCATATCACCCTGCTAGTAATGGCCTTGTGGAACAATTTCACCGCACGCTTAAGCAAGCCTTGAAGTGCCACAACCCCACACGATGAACAGAATCCCTACCCATTGTACTTCTTGGCCTTCGCTCAACATTCAAAGAGGATCTCGGTGGTATTTGTGCTGAAATGTTGTATGGCACTACACTGTCCCTACCTGCAGAGTTTTTAAAGCCTTCCAATCCTACAAACCTGTCTCGCATGGATTTTGCACCCTTCTTACAGCAGCTTTGTGACACCATGCGCCAGTTAACTCCAGTTCCAACATCAGCACACAACAAGACTACTTCCTTCGTGCACTCTTCTCTGGAAATATGCACACATGTCTTCGTTCGCAATGACACCGTTAAAGCACCACTGACACAGCCTTATAATTGTCCCTTTCGTATCATGAAACGCACTGCCAAACACTTCACGGTAGTGATAAATGGCAGAGAATCTGTAATTAGCATTGAGTATCTTAAGCCAGCCTTCATGACGACAGAGGACTCAACACCTCCACCTCGAAACCGGTTGACAACCCGCCAACTCAGACTGCTATCCCAGAGGGACCGGCAGTCTCAGTACCATCTATACCTGCAAACAAAACAAACCGTTCTGGAAGAGTAGTAAGGTTCAATCCTCGCTACTTGTGATTCTTCAGTACCTTCAGTACCTCCAGTTCTTGGGAGGGATACTGTAGCGGTTTAACCTTAACTGCAACCCACTGTGACTGTGTCAACGTTAATATTACTCAGAACTTATAAACTGATATTTTAACTGTAACCTTCCAAAACTTGTATTGTCACAACAACTCAACTCTGTGTTTTTCAAACACATATATCTGTAATCATACCCTTCTTGAGCAGTTCGATCTCGGCTGCTATACGTGTTGCATGCAGTGCACGCCTCTTGTATTTTTTAGTTAATATAATCTTATTTTGTTAGTAAAAGTTTGCCGAATCATTTTATAATTTACCTTCATTGAAACATGCTCTACTTGGCTCACATAATCAAGTAATTATCGTTTGTGGTTGGCTAAAAACCATCAGCCACCATAAGTCAATGGACTTTTCCGCATCCTTTTCGAAGTCCGAAATTTCCGTAGAGCATCTAATACGGAATTACCGTTTTGTTAAAACAATTTTAACAACAAAGCTTGGTCAGGTAAACGTAATGACATTCTGTTTACCAATAACAAGCACATTGAAAACAAAGTTTCTAGGTTTCTAGGTTTTATAACAGCTGCTGCGTGTCATCAACAGACATTTATTTGCATTTTTATTTAAATTGTAGGATTTCACGCCCTCTGGCGGCGAAATTTTACCAGACGATTCCAGATCACAGCTGTCAGTTTGGCTTTTTTTTTAATTCAGAGATTTGAAATTCTAACCGGAAATTCTGAAAGAATACTTTTTGTTTTATATAATCACGTAATATCCTTAATTAAACAAACAAAAAGAACTACTAAGATTTCCTGGAGTGAATTCGAAATTCTTGATTTAGTAAAAAAATTCTGTTAAAATGTTTTGTTGTAATAAAATTTGTAAACTATTGTAAATGTATGCTAAGTCATTGCCCCCTGAATATTTTTCAGGGGGCGGTCTGTATCTTTGTGTTATTTAATCTGCGAAAAATAAAGCGTAAAGACTTTAAAAAATTATTGGTGTTCGAATTGAAAGGACCGTACAAACTCTGAAAAACATCCGCCTGCGACAGCCGCCATTTTTTTGGTCAGAGCTCAAGTCTAGTATTCAGTGGGCGGTGGCTAAATGTGAAATTAATTAAAAACGCCATCTGGTGGCGAAATTTTTAACTGATTTTTTTTTCGCTTAAATAAATTCCATTCCTTCATTATGTCCTTCACAAAATTTCACAACTTTCTGAGTTTCTGACCAATAGTTTCGTTTGTAGACAACTTTAAAGTAGAATCGTTTAATTATGGACACTCTGTATTTTTGCCGCATAGTTTGTAACTAAAATAAATAATAAGTTCTTAAAAGAACTGTTTAAAATTAAAAGATACGGGAAATTAAAAGGAAAATAAAAAGCGCAGTTAACTCTACAGAGGAACGCAGATGCAATAACATTTCGGAAGGAATTTGGAAATCGCAAGCAGATTTTGGCGGAAAAAACCTGTTTGGCTTGGCACTGTTGTGGTGGCCACCACGTGATGGTGGACTGTTGATGTTAGCTTCCAGAAAAGGTCACTATTTCTGAGTCTTGTATATTAGAAGCCTGTGATTGCAATGCGCTTGCACCAAAGAAATTGGATTATACTATATTTCTATGGATTTCACGGAATTTTCCTGAAGCGAGAACTTGCATCTTTTCTCCACCAGATGGCGCATTAAAGCGTTTGAATCATACAGAAGGGATAGGGAGGAATGCGTAGTTGTTCCCTTGAAAAGTGGCAACAACATGACCGGTCGTAGTCACGTAAAGGTTTTCAGATTTGACGCGTTATCGCTTGCTCGGCAATTTCAAAATTGTAGCCGGTCGTGAAAAAATTATAAAATAGTCAATATGCATGTGAAGCGCAAAAAAATTACAAACATTGTGTAACAATTTGTTGAAAATAAATTTTTGTTTTTAACAATGTATATGCCCCTGTCAATATAAGCCTCATTTAAATACGTGAGCTATATAAATACAATTTTTTTTGTAGCCAGTGTTGCGCATTAATTAAATTTTCAATCCATTAAAAAACTGCTAGAGATTCAATAAATTAATCATTTTTCACAAAATTGTTTTTTAGCAAGTTATATCAGCATTATATTAGCATATATATGTTGATGGCTGCACTAGCTGTAATAGATGGAATCTGTAATATATAAAAGAAAAAAAAACCTTTTTGTAGAATTCGGAGGAAAAAAAGGAACACAACATTAAAATATGTTTATAGTTTACATTTCATAATTTATAAACGGTATAGTCAAGTGAAAACAGTTTCAGATCATCCTTTATTAATATATAAATTAAAATATACCAAATGGAACTATGGAGTAAACGAATGCAAAAATATAAAAGAAGCAAAACAAAGCAACTTAAAACCTCTTTTAAAATAGTAAAAGAAGCTTCTTACTTTGACGAAACTGTAATTTGTTTATTTCCCTTTCGCAAACGTATGCTAGCCCTTGGCGATAAAATCAGATGACAAATTTCGTAATTTCGATTTGTCAAAGAAAATAATAAAAGAAAAGAAAAGCACATATCACTATTATAGTCACGTGACTATTATATTGGCTCCACTTTAGTGTTACCAAAGCTCTCTCCACACCTATTTCTTCTCTATGGTTTGAATCGCCAATAGCAGAAAATCGGGAGAAACTTAGGGAAGAAGGGGAGAATTATTAAAAATCAGGACACTTGGCAAGTCTGACTTTACGGTTCTATATATATTTAACAGAATAAAAAACGAAAGTCCTACACAAAGTAAAATCTTGGAAAATGACAAAAAAACCGGAAAATGACAAAAAAGGCGGGAAAAGACAAAAAAGCAGAAAATGACAAAAAAGCGGAAAATCGCAGATCTGAGAAAGAATCTGATGCCTCGTCAATTTTTACAAATTTTATTCAAAATTTGTTTTAATTCTGGAAAATTATTCTGGAAAACAATTCTGGAAAATTGAAATAAACAAAATTAATTTAAAGTAGATATTTATTGTACATTATCAAGAAGACGTCTTTCAAAATCAACTTCAGATTTAGCTTGATGCAAACGCCTTTTTCATTATCGCAATCAAACCAGTCCCTTAGGGGCACTGGGGCACGGCCCCACCAGTTTTTTCCGTTCATAAAAAAATCAACTTATACATATTTTGTAATCTAACTAGAATTTAAAAAAGAATTATTTGCAGAAAAAAACATTGTGCAAAGAAAAGGCCCTTCAAATTTTTTCTGCCTCGCTTTTTTTATTTCCCTCCAGATGCAATAGCTCACTTTATTGACTGACCGCCACTTCCTGCCGGGCACAGACCGGAAGTGTCCGATTTGGCCCGTTCACTCCTTTACATATCCTACAGGTGGGTATCAAATTTGACGATTTACTGCTCTCTCAGTGCTAAAATTTCTGTACTTTTTTCTTAACATAGTTTCTGTATACTGTGTTTCTTAACACAGAAACTATGTTAATTTAAAATAATTACAAAAATCCTTTATTGCTTGTAATTGTGTAATTGTTGGGGTGAGGGATACAATTTCAACTGATTCGGCAACTATTATTAAGAAATGCAATGCTCCTTTAGATTTAGACTTTTTTGAAGCAGTCTATATTCACAAATTTAGAAACTTCCTGGTTAACGATTTTTCGAGTGTACCTCAAATCTCACGATTCTGGAATGATTTACTGTGTCACAGTGCATCACTTCCGGCTTAATCTTATTGGTTGTTCGTACATGGTGGTCTTCCGGTGTGTTGTTTGCTGTCCTTTGGGTTTTCGACTTTCAGTTTCATGTCTCTGCGGGATGTCGATTTTGTTTTTATTGATACTTATGATGCGAGTCCAAGTTACTCACGAAACATGCGTATATTCGTTTTCATGGTGCTTCATTTGGATATTGTGTGTTTAAACTTTGGGTTTTTTTTGTGTATAATTTTCCACACAAGTTTGTTTTTAATTCACTAAAAGCGTTGCTTTACGACCCGATAGGGTCAAAATTTTATTTTATTTTTTATAAGGTGTTTTGATTAGTTTAATATACTATCGAATCCATATTTACTGGCTGTCTGATTAATTTTAGTTTGAATAATGTGTTATACAAGATGAGAAATAGAGGTTTATTTAGCAAATCCTATAGTATATAGCTATTTCAATTATATTCTAGCAAATTGATCTTTAGTAGAAAATTTTACTTTTAAATGGACACAGACACCTCTATTTATTATAGACTGATTTATTAAAATCTTAGGCCTAAAAAATGAAGTTTATTCATTCACACTACAAATACTTAATATCCATCCGTTAAACATACAAGAAATTGAAACTGTACTAAACATGAAGTTTTAACACTATTAAATTATTTCTTGTCGGCGTACATCTTTTAATCTTAACACCACCGATTAAAACGCAAATTAGCATCAACTAACTTCCATATTCATCATGAAATGAATATAGTTCTTTTATTAGAATATAGTTCTTTTATTGGTGTATAGGGAAGTTGCAATCAGTTGATCAGCCATTGTACTTCAACTGGAGGTCAGGGTAGTTCTCACCAATCAGAACTGCCTATTTGTAGTGTGTGACATCCAGCATGACGTCCATTTCAACTGCCCTATTCTCGTAGGCAAATATCGCCAAATTTTGTCTACACTACAAAATATTGGGTTGCCATAGTTTTGACAGTCTCATCAGTGAGTATTGCCATGTTCTGGAATATTACCAAGCTCTCGGCTGCCATAGTTTGGACAAACGCGTCTGTCTATGCACACTCTCTCATCTGGGTACCCTACAGTTGGGTGAAATTAACCAATGAGAAGCCTGCTAAGTAGATAACTTTAATTATCCATAGATATAGGAATAACTACACTGCTCAAAAAAATTAGGGGAGCAAGCAAATAAAAAAAGAGAACCATGCATGGGTATAAAATGGAGAGTACACGTGTATCAATGCGCAATACAGAAAATAAGACACAAAAAATTGTAAGGGAGTTTTAATTCTTTGAAAGGCTGCAAAGAACATGAAAAGATGGTTTAGGGCAACAATTTGGTTAAATGTAAATTACAAAAAAAAGTATTGTTTAGTAATGATGCAATTTGTTTAATACAGCGTGTGGTCCCCTCTAACAGCTAAGACTGCTGCGCACCTGTTTTCATGGATGTGATGAGGTTATCGATAAGACTTTGAGGAATGCTGTTCCACTCTTCAAGAAATGCAATCTCCTTGTCCCAGACAATAAAAGAAACCCTTCGTCTTGCTGCAATGCGTCGTCCGAGTGTGTCCCAAACATGCTCGATCTGATTCAGGTCATGAAAGCATGCTCACAATTCCACACGCTGTATTGTTTCAGTTTCAACTATGTTCTCCAACAGAAGAGCTGTATCCGGTCAGGCATTATCAGGCATGAAAATAAAGGAATCACCATGGGTGAAGCGTAAGGTATGACATGAGGTCTCAGTATTTCGTCTGTATACCTATGGCGTCAAAGTGTCATTCCAAATAATATGCAGGTCTGTACGTTCACCTATGCTGATTCCAGCTCATACCATCAACCCACCTTGTCTGTAATGTGATCTTTCACGAACAAATGTGGGGTTATTTCGAGTGCCCCTTTCCCTCCATACAAAAACACGTCGAGTGTCATACTCCACACTGAATAGGGAAGCAGCATTTGACTCCAATCCGTTGCCTTCAATCTTGATGTTCAGCAGCACAACTTCTTCGGGCCGCACCGCGGCTTGTGGTCAACGAAATACAGATCATTAGCCTACGTGCTTAGAGACCACCCTGATGAAGCATATTTCGCACTATTTGGCTGGACACCCTTCGTCGTGTTGCCAAGAACTACCGTTTTTGCAACTGAGTATCATCCCCTTTTCTGTCTCGACGAGCTGTTAACAGGATATACCGGTCATCAGTTGCTGTGGTGCACGTGGTCGACCTTGCCCTGCTCGACATCTAACATTTTCCTGTTTCTTGGAATCGATTCCACAGCCTTGCAAGGACATTTCTTGCAACTCCTACAGCGTCCACTACACTTCGTTGTGTTTGCCCGGATTAAAGTCTATCTCTAATACGCCAAGCCATGGATTCCGGTTCCTTTAGTACCGAACGTTGGTATTTTTGTAAGAACTAAATATTCATTCACTGCAGCTTCGTTGATGTAATTTGCTGGTAAAACACAGATGTCAGCCCCGGTATCGATAAGAAAGTTTAATTTAGATGTTGGATCGGCCAAAAAAATGCGATTTACATGGCGGTCGCGATCACGGCCATTGTGCGATCGACGGATTAGTTTTCCTTCCAAAAAGAACACGGGGAGTACATTTTCTAGCCTTTGATCCAAAATTTGTGTGATAAAAACAGAGATTGTTTGTGGGCTCTTTATAACGTCCCCTAGAGCGTTGCGTTCCCGAAACGTGTGATCCCTTGGGTGACTCCGTTCATTAACTTTGGCGGTTAACTCGCTAACTTGTCGCGTCAGCTGTGCGATTTGCGCCTCTAGAGAAGTAGTGGGTGTGGGTGCGGATGCGGTACTAACGGCCGCATTAATCTGCGGAAACACTGCTAAATCATGGATTTTGTCAGCCATGGTAGCTAGCCGCGGTAATGCATCGCTCTATGCACCGACAATACTGCGCGTAGTTGTGGGGAGACTCGAAAGCCAGAGGAATTTTAGCAGCGGTTTTCCCACAATATTGCCCACGAGACTACGCACGCGAGAGAGTAATTGAGAAGGGCGTATGTCACCGATTTCCACACCCTGCAGAAGCGTACTGATTCGCGAATCTTCATTCTCTGAGTGGGAGTCAATCAACCGCTTCTTCAAAGCTTCATATAGTTTATCACTTGGGGGATTTACAATGATGTCACTAACTGGCGTCAGAATATCGGCATCGACTGCCGCTACCACATGATTGAATTTAGTTAGCTCACACTTAATGTTGGCTAAGGAAAATTGAGATTCAAGCCGAATAAACTACAAAGAGGGATTTGTCTTCCAGAATGGAGAGTTTGACTCCTACATAAGAAACATGATCGGCGGTCGCGCTTGGTGTACCGTCATTTCCCATCATAAATTATATACAAATTAATACAGATAAAATAATAATAATACACAATAGTAATTAAAATGCACATAAAATAAAATGTATTGTTGCCTTTTTAAAGTGATTCATCATAATGAGCCGAATTAAAGCACCCGTGACAGATAAAATAAACTCATTTGTAACTCAATAGCAGTCTTACAGAAAATATATGGTCGAAAAAAAAAGAAATGCCTACTGAAATTAATAATTAAAAATATACATATATTAAGCTTACCGACCAAAAAAGATAACTCGGGCACCTTAATTGAAATCCACTAATATCATACACACAGCCTCGCACACACGTGTGTTCTTGATAAAACTGAATGTTACGCACACGGCCCTGCACACACGTGTGGTAATTATTCTAACGAAATATCGCCACAGGCTGTATTATTAATCTCTTTCATTCTGGATTTCTTCTGATTTTTCATGCTATCAAGAGCCATCTTCTGGATGGAGTATGATCGTAACAAGGAGCGCTAGATTCATTAAATGGGTCACCACTATTGTGGCTGATGTTTTTCAGCCAACCACAAACGATAATTACTTGATTCTGTGAGCCAAGTAGAGCATGTTTCAATGAAGGTAAATTATAAAATGATTCGACAAACTGTTACTAACAAAACAACATTATATTAACTAAAAAATACAAGAGGTGTGCAGTGCATGCAACACGTATAGCAGCCGAGATCGAAGTGCTCAAGTAGGGTACGGTTACAGATATATCTGTTAGAAAAACATAGAGTTGAGTTATTGTAACAATACAAGTTTTGGAAGGTTACAGTTAAGATATCAGTTTATAAGTTTTGAGTAATATTAACATTGACACAGTTACAGTGGGTTGCAGTTAAGGTTAAACCGTCACAGCGTCTTAGCAGATATGAATTTGGAAAGTTCCCTCATTGTGCCGTTCTCTGCGAAAAATCTGGCGAGGAAGGCATTTTGAGATGAACTTTAAAATGTGGCACCGAAATTCAGTTAGTTTTCCTTGTATTATATTCTTGCTCTTGCGTGTATACTTAGAAAATGCAGCAATTCAATTAAAGTAAGTTTGAAAATATTTTTTTTTATGATGGAAGAGTGGTGACACTATCTCGCAAGAACAGTAAAACGAGTTTCTAGCAGGAAGCACTTGAGCTAGCCTTTTGTTCGGCACTAAAACCTCGCCTGCTGTTCTGGGCTCTCTGTTTCGATCCTCGCCAACACTCTCATCTCCTTCATTGGTGACCTTGGAAAAACAAACACGCATCTTCACCAGCATCATCATCTCCTCTCAGGATTAAAAGTTGTCAGCGTTGAAACTCCTCTTCTTAGCCAACAAAGTCTATGAAAACTCTCATAGCACAAAGTCTGTCACGCTGCGCATTTTCGGGAACCCACGTGCGCACCAAAACGCGACAGTATCACCCTGGCAACCGCCACATAATACGAGTGAACAACGCTTGTATGACGTCAACAATACATTCTCCTCACTGGGGTGGAGCACTGTTGCGACGCCATTTAGCACGGTCAAACAAATTTCCACAGAGTGTCCCAAAAATGGCGGGTGCATATGAAAAATGAAAATAAGAAAAAAAGGAAGCAATAGAAATGCACCGCTTGCTGCATTTTACATGGGAAGCCAGTAATTTTTTAGTCGCACAGAATTTCAAATTTAGTTACGAAGTTCGTCAACAGATATTATTGACGGATACATTATGCCGGAAAATCCCCTGTTGCCGTACCATCATCATTGCATAACCCACAAGGCTTGGTTTGGTCCGTCATTTCCTCCAAAGCACTCATTATCATATTTTATTTTTAAACAAACGATTACTGTAGCGCTATCTGGGCTTTCTGAGGGAATTTGTGGCAGTAGAAAATACCTTGGAGGACCAAGGTGGAACACCTCGTGGTTCATACAAGACGCTGCCTGACCACATCGAGTGGCTGAAATCTTTTATTTTTTCAACGAACATTTCAATGATCGTGTCATTGCCCAGCAAGCATACGGGAAACAGCATGGATTGGTCTCCTTATTCATCATATTTGACTTCAAGTGTTGGGTGTTACTGCAGTGGCTGCTCGTTACTGGCTTTATTTGGGGTACTAAATGCATGGCTGCCAAATTTATTCTTTTCTTCCCACTATTTTTTAAAAGAAATATTTGCCTTATTAACTGGCAAAAAGTTGTGCCATTAAAAAAAGAAAAGCTTTTTTTAAAAAATAATGATAAGGAAAGAATATATTTTTCAGCCATGCATGTGCCTCAAAAAATCCAGTTACGGCCATTTACCTGAAAGACAAGGTGTAACGCCAAAATCCGCAAACGACTACCGAACTGAAACAGCACATCTCTGCTGCATGTGAAACCATTTCGGTTGTAACGTTAGCACTGGTGTCTGCTAATTTCGGTCTCAGACTTCGCTATGATGTTGCTACAAATGGTGAACATATTGAAAATATTGTTATTGATCTTTTGCAGATTTCTTCGCAATATGGTCATACAGTCTTTTTTAAGTTTTCCCACTCAGAAGCGCCATCTGTTTGCAAACTTCACAACTAAATTTGAATTTCTGTGTGACTCAAAATTTACTCAAAATTTTTGGGACATCCTGTAGCAGGAAGCAACTGAGTTAGCCTTCTGTTCGGAATAGTTTGCTGTTCCGGAGTCTGGTTCAGTACTTGCCGACACTCTTTTTTTTCAGGTAGTATATGATTTGTATTTTTGTAATTAATATTGACAATTAAGATGAAACTTGTCGCAGTACAATATAAGCATATAAAACAACGTTTTAAGCTCCAGAATATTTAAACTAATTTCAGACTAGTTTCTGTCGCATTCAGCGTACCGTCATCAGTGCAAGTAATGATGGGAATTTTGCTAGGCGGATTCGAGAGATATGTTTATTGACCAATGGAATTAGAAGAAATTATGGGGAACAGCCAATAGGATATTGTTTAGAGAAAGGAACTAGCAATGTGAAAAAATGCTAGCAGAGTTTACGCAAAAGAGGTTTTATATATATTCCCAACAATCTGACAATGGAGGAAGAGCAAAGTCACAATTAACAATATTTTAAAGATTTTTATAGGTACGGAATGCTTTAGTAAAGTTAAGTTCAAATATAGAATTGGTTTTAGAGATAATTTTAACTGCGTTAAAATCGTAGGTGTGGTTCATCTCACAACAATGGTTTTCAGTGGCCGATTTGTTAGTTTCTTGTTTTTTAACTAAATTGCTTGTGTTCTTTAATTCGACATCTAGAACCACGTTGGTTTGTCCAATATAGGAAAGACCACATTGGCAATTTAGATACACCAGGAATTAGATATCTCAGTGGGGGTTTTGTAGAGAGTAATCTTTTTGGCAGGAATGAAAGATATTTTGAAGTCATATTGTTTAAGAGTTTTTTCAATGGGAAAGCTGGATTTGGGAAAGTAAGGTTAAACAATGCGAACATTGGAAAGAGAAAATGATTGAAGTGAACATGAGGAACGAGGGTGGTGTTGAAATTATATTGTTGGCAAATTGCATTTCCCAAACATTATTCGATTAAACATCAATCGAAATGCTCGATCGTAGCATAAAAATATAAATGGCTAATTGTGGTTTTTAATAGCATAAAAACTACACATTCAATGAATAACGTGTTTTTCTTTTATCAAGCAGAGCGGTCGCTCTGCCAGGCCAAGCTTAAAAAAACGCCACACAAACAACGAAAAGATCTGGACTAAAGAACGCTACTGCTTACTTACAGAAAGCAACTTCGCAGTGTTAAATTGACAAAACATGCCAGATTAAAATATCAGATATCAAATAAACCAAGCGTCGCAGAAATAAAAAAACGAAAACTAGAAGAATCTAATGAAGAATATCTTCAATTTAAGACCAAACTCATCTTCATAAGTGATTTATAAACAGAGATATAGATTTAAAAAAAAAAAATCGAGTTACTTAAAATGATCACTTTTTTCTTCGTCAAACTTCGTCAAACTGACCACTTATTCATGTTATGCACCACAGGTGTCACCCCCACATTTTGCACCAACCCCGACACTACTCATGTGATATATTGTTCGAAAGGCCTGTGTCCGCTTATTCATATTATGTATCTTCGGGGTCTATCCTCCCACTTTCACCCACCCCTAAAGGGGCACTTTTCTAAATTTTGCAGACACCTCTCATGTGATATATCGTTGGAAAGGTCTGTGAACGCTTAATCATATTATGCAGGGGGAAGGGTGTATTTTCTAAATTTTGCACATATCCCTCATGTGATACATCGTTGGAAAGGTCTGTGACCGCTTAATCCTATTATGCATCTCCGGTGTTCATCCCCCCACTTTGCCCCCAAACGCGATTAGCTTTCACCACCAGGGGGCGCCTTCCTCTCTCTCTTTCTATGGGTCGGATCACGACGGGGTATGGCTCATTCGACTCGACATCGATAGAGATTTCCGATTTTAATTCGTTTTTTCACCACCAGGGGGCACTTTCCTATCTCTGGTTCTATGGACTGGATCACGACGGGGTATAGCTCAATCGACTCGACATCTATAGCCTTAACGATGTCAGTGCCCGAGGGTCATATAGAACAGATTGCGCTATCTGGTGGTGGAAGATGGAACTTGAGCGTGCGCAGCACGACTGTTATACGGTGCCGAAGGCAACGGGGACCCGTATCGGAGGTTCGTTTGGTTAGAGGTTTATACTATTCGATGTGCAAATTAAGGGATTATCCGTTGCTGAAGGCAGCGGGAGACCAGGTCGGAGGATCGTTCGGTTCGAGGTTTTACAAGATTCGAGGCCCCGATGTAAATTAGGGGCCCCGCTAGCCGGCGAAGCCAGCTAGTGCTAATAATAAAAGAGCTTGATATCACGTTTGATTTCAAATGCAGCGCTGACACGCTATGTACGTATTCCATTTTAATTCATTTCATGGATAAGTCAGTGATATTTTTAACGGAGGATAACAAGTATTATAACAAGCCACATTTAGTATGTTGTTTTTAAGAGTGTAATTAGTTTAATTGAAAAATTTACTGGTATTTCTAGTTAACCCTTTAAACAATGACTGAAAGTAAAATGTAATTTTAAATTATTTCTCATGTTTAGTTCATTTAAATTATGTTTAATCTATTTAAAAAAAAGAAATGATATCTACAAAAACAACTTTTCAAAAGTAAAAAAAGCCAAGCGTAAAAAAAAAAAGTTTTGGCTAAAAAATGGTGTGATATCAAATTTCCAAGCTATTATACTACTTATTTAACTTTTTTCCATTCAATAAGTTATCATATATATAAGTCGAGTGTCTACGTATATGTTAATAGAAATCGTTTTCTTCTGTACTAAATACATCCTAACGTGTTTCTGAAAATTCAATTTTTTTCAAATTATGCATGATGGGCTTGGCGGCCATCTTTCCATATTTCTAAGCACCCAAATTTCTAAAGTAAAAGCTTAATATGTTTGCAATGTAATATGTTTATAACAATTTCGAACTTAACTACGGACAGATAAATTAGATAAGACTGATATTTTGAGAAATTGATTTTTACTAGTTTGAAATTATTAATTACTCTAACAAATAAATCATAAGATGAATCTTTAAGGTAAGTCATCATTATCTGAAGACACAATTTTCAGAGCATACAAGTCTATAAATGAAACGCTTAAAATATTTGCTTAAATAACAATTTTGAACTTCGGATTTTAACTACGGATTTGGGTGCTTAGAATTTTGTGTATAATATGCAAAGATGGCCGCCAAGCCCATCATGCATAATTTGAAAAAAATTGAATTTTCAGAAACTTGTTATGATGTATTTAGTACAGGAGAAAACGATTTCTATTAAGATATACGTAGGCACTCGACTTATATATATGATAACTTATTGAATGGAAAAAAGTTAAATAAGTAAATAATAGCTTGGAAAATTGATATCACACCATTTTTTAGCCACAACTTTTTTTTTTTATTTACGTTTGGCTTTTTTTACTTTTGAAAAGTTGTTTTTGTAGATTGTATTTACTTCCAAGATTGCTGGTTCTCATTTTAACATTACATAAAAAGTTTTCTGTGTATAAATTCATGTATCCGTCAAATAAGTTTAAAGACTGTATTTTCTTCCACAAAAAATAATTATTTTACAGTAATTAGGTAGTGTACTGTGTAAATGTAGCCTTTTTGAAAGTTTTTTTTTTTAACATTTTAAACAAAATAATTTACATTATTAATTTTACGGTATTTCAGCGATACTTTAAAAATAAGTATGGGCTTTAATTTTTTAATAAACTCTATATTTTAGGAAATATTTTTCTGTGTTCTTTTAAACTTTTAAAATGTGGATTTATTTCTCTTCTTTTTAGTGACAATTCCTGCTCACCAGTAACTCCCAGTATGCTAATTGAATGAGTATTTTCTGTGCTGTATGGTTTATTAATTCCCCTTGTATCATTGACAATACTCCCTCGATTACACCTAATTATGAATAGACGTTAGCTGTGGAAATGGAAAAGATAGAATTCGGCTAAATTTGGAATGGGGAAGAATGGACGATAATGCAATCAACATTCTACTTCAGCATGAATTCAAGGTATAATTTTTTAATGTTATTGTTGACTAAATAATACCAGCTTTTATCTTGTTTTATAAATATCCATGCAATTACTTTTTGACTGTATAGATGCTTCATTTTTCGATAACATGCTTTCTATTTAGTATGAACTTTATTTATAAAAGAATGAATATTAATCATGAGTCATTCCTTAAATGAAAAGCTTATACAGATTATTTTTAAATGTATATTTGTTTGATTTTATTCCTTTATTTACTTATATCATAATTACCTTTTACTTAATAATTTGCATTACAGAATAATAAACAATTATTCAGTTTTTGAAATAAGAATTAAAATTAGGATTAATATAAGAAATAACATCCCATAAAATTAGATATATTAAATTTTTCTTTTAAATATTAAAAAAACATTCAATAATACTTTATGTAAAAATCAATGTAGTAAGCATTAAAAAAACTTGTTCTCGGAATTTGGTTTACAAACACTAGTTGTGGTTATTGAACTGCTCTTTGATTCATCTGATAAAGGGAGTTGTTAATTAACTGCTCCTGAAGCTTGTTGGGATGCTTCATACCTGCCTTAGCATCCTACAATTTTTTTACTCATCTAATGCAATTCAGCGTAAACACCCCACTCATTGCACGCATATTTAATTATTTAAAATAAACCATGCACTCTACAAAAGAGGTGAAATTACTCATGCAATCAGTAAGAACACTACTTCTATGGGGATTAATCAATAACGGATAAAAAGTGCTCAACCAAGTCCAATTAACAGTCATTAGTGACTTATTGACATTTTTACGCAGAAGCTGGCCATAGCAACGAAGGATTCATTGCGGCCAGACTTCGGGTCGCCATTTGTTAAGTTTTCCCACAATGGTATAATAGATAAATTTATGGCGTTATTTACAACCCTCACCCCGTGCGACCCTGAGGAAAATCAACAGCCAGAAGGAGGTGCTACGACAGAAATTCACAACAGAAAGAGTCATTAGCCGCTGTTTTCCAACTGCATGACCACCTCGTTCCCCTGATCTTAAGCCCTGCGATTTTTGGCTATGGGGTTACCTAAAGTCCAAGGTCTATCACGGAGGTGTGCAGGACCTCGCTACGTTGAAGGATAACATATCGCGAACTGTACGGGAGATTCCGGCAGACATGTTATTCTCTGCTGTTGTAAATGCTGTGCACAGAATTCAATATGTGGTCCACAAAAACGGCGGCCACATCGAACCTGAGTTGGATGTGCTAAATAAACGGTAATTTTATTTCAGTATTGATTCTTCTGTTTTGAAACTCTCTTTTTCGAATACACAGTGCCGCATATTCCCCTGGCGGTGACTTTTCGAACTAATTTTTTTTTCGCGGAATCTTTCGTCCCCCGTCTTGTTTAATCTTCCTTCAAAATTTGGCGCCATTCTCGTAATTAGATCGCTCTACCGAACACTCTGAGTACCGTCAGTTTAATTATGGCCACCTTGTACTTTGGTTTCTAAAATGTCTAAATGATTGATTCACACCAGGATTTACAAACATTTTTTTTTAAAGATAAGTAAAAGCTTTTCTTAAAATATGTTATAAAAGCAAAATTTTATTTCATACTTCCGGTGGTATTGAGGGATTAAAATTAAGTGGGATATGGGCAAAAATCTCATGTGTGATTTTTGGCTGATATCGGGTTTTTAAAAGTCTCATATTATGTTCAATGTGAATTTTTAATAACCACTGATATATTTCAGAATAATAATTAGTATATGAGCACAAACTTTATTGAAAAATAAATATGATATGGCAGTTTTTATCAGACAAAACACAAATTGTAAGGGACAGTAGTGACATTTTTGCAATTTTGCCGTTTTACTTAAAAAAATAAAAGTTTTGAAATGTTGTATGCACTATTTTCAAAGGGATATCAAACCTACGATTTAATAGCTAGATATTGGTTAATCTATAAATATCAATATTTAAATTAACAACGGGGACAGCAGTGACGGTTAATAAAGGTAAGCTTACCTTTTCCCTATACTTTTCAATCCAGGAAATTTCTTTATGAACAAACATAGCAAGCACTGGCGACTTTTTAAGAACAACATTTGCTCCCCTACTAGAAACAATACTGAAAAAGAAAAAAATACTGCCATCTGGTAGAAATAGGAGGATATATTCATACACAGGGACAGTAGTGACCAGAAAAGTGAGGGACATAACTTTAAACCCAACAAAAACAAATAGTATACATTTAAATCATATAAAAATTACATTATTATATTCCATGAGATTCATATCTATACTAATAAAAGAAAGTTTCGCTCTGTGTGTCTGTGTGTGTGTGTGTGTGTGTGTGTGTGTGTGTGTCTCTTGGCGATGGCTTGGAAAATTTAGCGCACCTAGAAGTCTGTAAATTTAGATTTAGGTAGTCCAAACACTCTCCTGGTATACCTGAGCCTCAGAATTTTAAAATTTTGAAAATTAAAGTAGTTATCAATTAAAAACTGATCAAAGATCACAAATAAAAAAGTCATTATTCTGAAGCGAGCTGGCGCATGTGCAGAAACCAATTTCCGTATCTTCCGGAATAGAAGAAAGAAAGCAGAATACATTCCGTTTTTGTTTAAAGTATTTCTAAATTCGCTATGGACAAACGGCTAAAAATACGGAAAAACCGTCTACATATTCTAAAAGAACATACTTTTACGTCTCGAACGATCTGGTTGGTTTGAAAATTTTTTACATTTAACCCTTTCAAAAAAAATAATCAAAAAGCATCGAATTCGTGTTTTTTATTTTCTCCCGTTTTCCGAGCCTTGCATCTACCGGAATACAAAAGATACGGAAAAACGAAGGTCACCAAATTAAAGAACTGTTTTTGTCCTTTTCAAAGCCACCTTTGGTTTTAAAAAATACAAAAATTAACCCTCCGAAAAAGTATATTTTCTGTATGCCGTTTTGCGATTTTTGCGATTTTGGCAATTTTAAAAATTTCGCATCGGCGATTCAGAGACAGGTACGAAAAACTAAAAATACCAGACAATATCTACATTTATTCCTTTTTCGACATATGTATTTGTTTTTGAAAAATACGAATATTAACCTTTCAAAAAAAATTCGTGCGCAGGACTCTCTTTTGCGAATTCCGATTTTCTGATATATATTAAATCTGGCATCGGCTTTCTAAAATAGCCAAACAAAAAGCAAACACACCTAAAGACATCTACGTTCTATCGGGTTTAGGCAGAAACCTTTAGTTTAAAAAATAAATCACGTTAACCCTTTCGAAAACGTTTTTAACCGTAAGTCAATTTCGCTTTTTTAACTATTTCTCCTATCTTTAAAAATCCGAATTGGTGT
The DNA here is from genome assembly GCA_963931845.1 of Maratus michaelseni. NCBI lineage: Eukaryota > Metazoa > Arthropoda > Arachnida > Araneae > Salticidae > Maratus > Maratus michaelseni. The sequence goes on from OZ007586.1 coordinate 429,141,956, forward strand.
TTATAAACAAGATACGAAAGACTAAAAATACCGTGTCTAATCTATATCACTTTGTTTTTTAAAATCTGGTATCCGTTTTGAAAAAATTTAATTTTAACCCTCCGAAAAAAATCCTTTTCAAAACTCACTCATGCGAATTTCCTTTTTTTGGCCCAGATTTAAAAATCGGCATCGACTCGGGAAATGCAAGTACGGACAAACAGTAGACTCCAAATCATAGACACGTTCATTTTCTTCAAAATGCATCGTTGGGTTTTAAAAAATATTTACATTAACCCTTTAGAAACCGATGGATTACGTAACCCACTTTCGCGATTTCCGCTATTTTGGCAATGTTTACCCGTAGTTAAATTTCAATTCTACTAGGAAATTTGGTTGGGTCAAGTGTTCTGAAAAGGCCTCTTCCAGAACAGACTGCGCCCACTGGCGGTGGAAAGTGGAACTATAGGAGTATATCGGGTTCTATGGACCCGATTACGACGGGGTTAGGCTCATTCGACTTGATATCTATAGCCTTAAATATTTTAGCTGCACTTTCGACCGCCAGGATGCGCTTTCCGATCTTGGGTTTTATGAGCCCGATTACGACGAAGTTTGCCTCATTCGACTTGATTTCGATAGCCTTACAGATTTCAGTCTTATTCGTATAGAACAGATTATTAATATTTCGGGCCCTGGCAACGCCGGGCGGATTAGCTAGTTTATAATAAATGCATTATTTTACAATTTTTTTTAAAATAAATATTGTTTGTTGATGGATTTATTGATCAAGTTATGGGTTGAGGACAGAGGACAGTACTGACTTTTGAGATATTTAAATTCCCTTTTAAAGATTAAAAAAACAGATTTTCATACTATAAGTAACGTAATATTGTAGAATAATCACAACCAGTGGCGACTCGTGACTGTCTATTTTTAGGGCACTGTATGTATGCCTGAAACACATATTATTTTCATAGCATTATTTTTTACAATATATCTTTTCCTTGTTTAATGGCAGAACTTTTTGACAGCAAATAAAATAAAGTATTCCCTTTTTTTATAGTGGTAAGAAAAGACTAAATTTAGCAGCCATGCATTTAGTGCTCCAAATAAAGCTAGTCACGAGCCGCTACTGATCAGAATAAAACATTTTAACATTAAATGAGAATTTATATTGCAAAGAACTGCAGAGATATATACTGGGGACAGAAAAATCACACTTATGAGATTTTAGCCCATATATACCGGGTGGTTATTATATAAGTATCTCTATTTGGAACTGTCTGCATGTGGAAAGGAATGACCGTAATGAAACCAAAATCGGTACACTTACTATTCGAGAAGGGTAAAGAAGAATTGAACAATAAGAAAAAATAATTGAAATAATCGCCGACAGATGGTGCTTTTGTGTGTGAAATGTAATGTGTAATATTGTGTACCGTGGAGGTGTCGCAAATCTCAATGACTTTACTGCATATCCCAACATGTGCGAAACATCACTCTTGATGCGTTACATTCCGCAGTTGAGCATGTCGTGCACCGCCTGGATTGTGTCCTCCAGCACAATGGCCATGTGGAATCTGAACAAGATCGGCACCGTCATGCGAAAGCGTAACCACATTTACTGTGGCATTTTCCAATAAATTAGGTGTGTCATCCGGTTTGACGCCTTAATTCTTTGTTCTTGTATTACATATTACATTTCATACTCAGTAGCACCATCTGTCGGTGATTATTGCAAATATTTTTTTTATTGTACCATTCTTCTTCTCCCTTTCTCGATTAGTAGGTGTACCGATTTTGGTTTCATTCGGGTTATTCCTTCGAGCTACCGACTACTCCAAGTAGAGATACTTATATTATAACTACACTGTATATATATATATCCAACCACCTTTCAAGTAGTTAAAGGGTTAAAATCATTAAAAACTTTTTAGCACGGGAAAATATAGCAAATGACTGTTAAAAGTACAAGAAGATTATGTAAGGACAAGCCTACAGTATACAATTTTAGAGTCCGGAAAAGAAAAATGGATCCCATCTACTTACTCAGCCACAAAACATCGTATAAAAATGATACTGGTATTAAAGGATTTGAAATAGCGTCTACTAATTAATGGCATGCTTAAATTATGTTCCGGGGGTCGTCTACATGTTGAAATTGTCAAAAACATTAAAATTTTCAATGCTAACACCTAATCTTGACAAAATCGTATATGGATGCTTTGGTAAATTTTACCTTCGGATACCAAACGGGAAGTCATTTGGTCAAGTAATTTAGGAATTACATAGATGTAAAGTTTTGAACTCCTAATGTTAAATTCATTTTTAATCGTTGAAAAACAGATTGCAATGTGTGTAATATTTTAAGAAAAACTCTAAAACTACTTGGCGGAACAAGCTGTAGTTATGGATTCCCATATTTAAAGTTTCTAAAAATTGATTTCTGTTAAAATTTTTATGGGTTACAATACAAATTTTTTCCAATATTAATTTCATTCTTTATATGGGTCATTCTAAAAAAAAAAAAAAAAATTTTGGTTTCGAATTTTTTTTTCTTTTCTAATCCCCTATTTCTGTGCTAATGGAATGTTTGTATGATTGGTATTATGAGAAAAATATCAGCAGAAATAGTTTTCCTGATTTATGGTTTTAACACTAGAACCACGAAAAAATCTATCCAAGTTTTCAGAATTTTTATTTAAAACCATTTAACTTATTTACTTACCCCCCCCCCCCCTTTGTTATGTATTTAACTTATTTTATAAAGAAATTTCTGGTTTGAATCGAAATATATTGATTTGGCATGGGCCAGAATGACCCCCCATTGCGATTGTAGTGGTAATTAATTAATATTTTTTCTATTGTAACATGGGAATAATACAACTGGATCATTTAAAATTTTTTTCACGACGTTTTCTAATTACCTATAAACATAGAGCAATACTAAAACTGTTATGGTTTGAAGCAATTTCTGTGGTCATATAATAAGTGGATATAAAACTAATTACTTTATTATCTAATTTCAGAAAATCTCAGTAAATTAACCCACTAACCCATTTACCCACTTATTATATCATTCATAAAATAATATAACTATATACACAATTAAAAAATGTAAAATCTAAATCTTTTACCTCCATTTTTGTTAAAAATTAAATGTTGTTTACAGAAAAGTAAAAAAATAAAATACTGACTTCTAATAATTATTATTGCTTAGTATATCAGCTTTTTAAAGAATAAGTCAGGAAGTTAAAATCTTTGTATTTACTCAAATTTATATATGTAAAATATTAATGATAATTTGTATAAAATATATTAGAAAATTAAAAAAAAAATCTTTAACTTTGTTATTTCTATGTTGTTTAATATCTGTTGGTTATTGCCATGTTTTCAAAAAGACATGGCAATAACATTCTAATGTTAAGTTCATTTTAGGCCTAATTATAGCGATTGAACGTTTATAGTATATTTACTTTGAAAATAGTCCCAGAGCTATTTATAATTCAATTAATAAAGTTATTAATTTCTATTGTAGTCCAAGTGCTGCACGACAAAAATAAGGCAAAAACCACACATTGTGATACAGTTATACCGTTTGGTCAGTATCTAATCTATATTAATACAAAGCATATAAGAAAGGGAGGCATCGCGTAAAGTCGGGGGAATTCAAGATGGCGGCTGTTATTAAAAATGGCGTCATTTTCGGGAATTAGTGCAAGTTCGTTTCTATTCATCGTATAAAAGCATGTTTGATGGAAATTTCGATGTTTTTAGATAAAAAATATTATTTGTAATACTTTACAGCACAGTCAAAAAGTATTTATGAATTCAGTTTGCCTGTTTACCGCATATCCAGATAATTAAAATATGGTATTGTAGTATACCGTAACAAGTTCGGTATCCATTTTCAAGTGTACATCATTCATAGTTCATTTACAGGAGCAATCAAACGTATTCCGTTCCATTATGGTCTGTAGACGAAAATCGCTTTCAATGTGTTTTAATGATGTTATACTCTTTGTAACATATTCAAATTAATATACATAAATGCGGTGCAGTACAAGATACTTACTGTAGAATATGCAGTGCATAGCAGTTTTCATTCATTTACAGGGGCTCACAAAATAATACGGTTACCGTTACATTAATGTCTCCGAGCACAGTGCCTTTATAATTTATGTGTAAAATCTATAGATCATCAGCTAAATCGATTGTTATTAAGGGAGGTGCTAGGTATGAAATAACTGCAATTTGTAATAATAATACCCCTATTGGTCAGTATCTTCTTTATATTAAAACAATGCATATAAGAGAGGCACAATGAAATGTCTCAGGAATTTAAGATTTACGCTGTTATTAAATTTTTTCCGTTTTCGTCATATAAAAGTGTTTTTGATGCCATTTTCGATTTTTTTAAATCAAAAATTTTCATTTTAATATCAGAAATATGCTTAAAATGAAAATAGTTAAATTATTAAAGTATTTTTTATTGTATAGTGAGTAAAATGAAATAAATAAATAAATAATAATACTGCATTTTACCAATGCCTTACTTATACATCATATTAAATAATGAATGCTACATAACAAATGAATGACATAAATTTGCAGAATATAGAAGCTTTAGTTTGTAGCATATTATTTCTCATTCGCATTCGTTTTTACAGTTGCACAATAATGTGCAAGAAAGACCAACCTTCCTACAACTACACTTATTTTTGCAGATTTTGCACATACATTTTATTAGTTCTTTGCAATAATCTGCTATCTCGGGCAACTCCGACCATTTTAATTTCCATGAAAAATTATCCAACCCCCATCCCCATTTGTTTGGAGACGGGGAACATATTTCCCGCTCATGTACTTGTCCCCAAATGTGTCCAGTTTGGAAAGCACTCCATGAAATATGTTGCTCTAGTGCACCCTTGGTTGGTGGAAGATGTTCAATAGGACGATTTTTTGTCATAAACAATTCCTGTCTAGCATCATTTACACTTATGCTGTTACATGTTGAACAGTACAACAATACTACGAATTTTTCTAAAATATTTAGAATATTGTCAGGTATGGAAGTTTCGGTTTTGATAGATATGAAAATGCAATAGTAGCATCTTTATAGAGAATCCATGTTTTCCAAGCTGACTTTTTTGTTTTTCCTGTGAAACCAGGATTACTGTCGCAGCCTGTGAAAGCATGGAAACCTAGTAACGACATTGCTTTTAATTTTCCAATTGCTGCAGCTACAGTATGGACGGGAATAAGTCTGTAATTCTTCCCTTTTCCAAATGCAATCCAAACAGTTTGCAGGTGTCCATCTGACAGAGTAAAGAAATGTGCAATTGCTAAAACTAATACATCAGTATCTACAGAGCGTATAACAATATTTTTCAATCCGTTTTCTGCCATGTCTTTGAGGTGCAAGATTATTCTTGTATCAGCTTCTTCATGACCAGGGCAAGTCATTCCAATTAAGGAACTTAGTGCAATATTATTTCTTTTAACCTTTTCACCTGAAGTCACCATTGCTCAGATTTGAATACTATTTAGATTATAATGATAGACTATTAATTAGAATACTATTTTTTTGTTCGATGGCACATTTTGATCTAGATCTAGTGTAGTCACATTACGTAGCTGATTCTTTTTGTTGCATTACCATCGCAAAAGAAGCACAGATCAGTAGAAGTTGATAATCGATTACGCCGTCCATGTGATGTTGATGGCAAGTCTTCATTTTTGCTTTCAGAAAGTTTCTGTTTTTTAGCTCTTTCAAACATTGTGGAATTGTATTTTAATGCACATTTTTTGTGCCATTTAGCTTGTCTTTTTAAAAATACATCTTCTATCTTACTACAATTTTCATCAAACATCATTTTATTAATATCCACGGGTAAGGAGTTAATACTGCCAAAATTTCTTAAGTTTTTTGCAAGTGTTGTATATCCAGCGTTGCGTGAAGCTACGTTAAGATTATTTGCAGGACAGATAAGTTTTCATCACTTCGGTTTTGGCAAAGTATACAAATTGTCCAATCAAAACTATTTGAATTCACCTCACACAAGTTACTCCCAGAAACTAATCTTGATCGTTTTGCCATATTTAGTGTTTCACCTTCACCCTTTCATACCTGAGATATAACAGAAACAGAGAAAATTAGACAAAATATAACATATAAAAAAAGCATAAGTACGCTTAAAACAGAACGAGTAAAATGGAATCGAGTAAATATCGAGTTAAATGGAATGGATGGAGATGTATTTTAAAAACCTTAATTTAATTTTTTAATATTAAATAGGGAAATTACCAAAGTAAAATGCTGTTTATTTATTTTTCTTGCATAACTGTAATAGATTTGTTCTCTGTATTATAATTGTGTCCACACTATTACAACTGTGTCCACTCTGTTACAGCTATATCCACTCTGTTACAAAAGGGCATTTTTCCCGATTTCAAAGATAAAAAGCAAAAAATTTTCAATTGAAATTTTAATTATTAGTTTAGAACTATGAAATGTGTATTCAGAATATTCTGATTCTGATTTTAAATATTTTTATTTGATGTGAAAATCTACTTTTTACACACAATACTTTTAAATTTTGTTTTAAGAACTAGCAATATAAAGTAAATTTACATTTTACCATAAACTTTTACTTTTAATGTATTTATATGAAAAAAATATTCATTTGTCTATGTTGCACAAAAAGTTTGAAAAATAAAAGTTATTTTACATAATTTAATGCAATATTTAGTTATGTAACAGAGTGGACAAAATCTCCCATTACCAAGCAAAAACCCATAAAAATCTTAAATTGAAAAAATTTATTTCTAGAACATAGATAAATTCAATCCATTTACTGACATTTGACATCAAGTTTATTTGGATTATATGATTTTGAAAAAAATTGTTAAAACATCAAATGCACACAAAATCATAAAAATTTTCTTACCTCAATTCGTGGTATCATTAAATGGATGACTTCGATGACAACAATTTATTTAAAGGAAACTGCATTCTTAGAAAAAACGAAAACATTAATTAACATGAAAACGTAAATGGTACAGATACTGACACTGAATATTTACAAAATTCATCTTTTTCACGCGTTTCAGTATATAATTGTGCATCGCGCTATAAAAATATATATAGAACAAATCTTTCATAAACAAAAATCTTTTCATTTCAATTGTCAGATTGATCGTCTGCGTACAAAGAGTCTGAGAGTAGAGTAAGAAATCGCAACATTAAAATGAAATATGTGATGGAATTTTGGATCAAAATCCCACATTGAATACATCTCATTTTGGGTGGTGCCTCGTCATCATAATTGCATTGTAATAAATTATATAAATACACGCTACATTGTATATTTATTTAAAAGAAAATGATCTACTTACAATTTGCAATTCTTTCATATCTAGCAAAGTTCAAAAACATATTATATAATTAAAAACGCGCATAGAGAGCATTGTGCTTATTGACAGTCCTGTGACCGTATTATTTTGTGAGCCCCTGTAAATGAACGAAAACCGTTATGCACTGCATATTCTACAGAAATTACCTTGTACTGCACCGCAGTGATGCATATTAATTTGAATATGTTACAAAGAGTATAACATCATTAAAACACATTGCAAGCGATTTTCGTCTACAGACCATAAGGTAACGGAATACTTTTGATTGCCCCCGTAAATGAAATATGAATGATGCACACTTGAAAATGAATACCGAACTTGTTACGGTATACTACAATACCATATTTTAATTATCTGGATATCCGTTTATTTCTTTTCGAGTTAGTGCGCGACTAGACAGACGACCAGATAGACAGACATACAGGCAAACTGAATTCATAAATACCTTTCGACTGCGCTGTAAAGAGTTATAAATAATATTGTTTATCTAAAAACATCGAAATTTCCATCAAACATGCTTTATTAACGATGAATAGAAACGAAATTGCACTAATTCCCGAAAATGACGCCAATTTGAATAACAGCCGCCATCTTGAATTCCCACGACTTTACGGGATGCCTCCCCTTCTTATATGCTTTGTATTAATATAGAGTAGATACTGACCAAACGGTATAACTGTATCACGATTTGCAGTTTTTTCACTCCTAGCACCTGGACTATTGTTATATTTTAGCAATATGAAACATGTTGATGATACATAAAAAACACATTGTTCCCAATTTTTGAATAAAGTATCAAAATGAAACAGTACTACCTATTTCAAAAAAGAAATAGATTCACTGCTTGTAAGGGCATATGTTACCCTACAATGTAGCAACATAAAGGGTATTTTAGCGCCCTCTAGTGATGAGCTAAAAAAGCAAACATTTTGCACCATGGTAATGATAATTAACTTCAGGGACAAAGTTTAATCAAAGATAATTAAAATATTTTGTTGTATTGAAGCTAAAAGCTAATTATATTATAAGCAGAGAAATAAAACTTTATTATACTGGTTTTTTCCTTGCTCTATAAGGTTTTACAACTCTTCAACTTATAATATTGAAATATTAAATTTGAAGTTAGGGATATGTCATGATAATGACATTTGCAACTATTTAATTTTTTAAATATTCAAAATTTTTTTCCCACACACATACTATTGAACAATGCAGTTCTTTACGGTATTTCTTAAAATACAATTGAAACATCCATGTTAGACTCAATAAATTTAAATTTTTTGGTCAAGGACACAAAATTTCCTTTTATTTGAGAATTATCCATATATTTTTTAATTAATATTAAAATAAATATATAATTCAGCCTATAAAAAAGATACCTAGCAGCTTTAAAAATGAATTGAACCTTGCTTAACATGTGGTAGTTCCTCGTTCAACCAATTAGTTTTTGAGTTACGCTTAAAAAGTTACTCGCATAGCAACCTGTTTTGCAACTATAAAAAATGAATTAAACGTTAGGAGTTCAAAGTTTTATATCGGCACAGTTCCTTAACTACTTGACCGAAAGACTTCCTGTTTGGTGAAAGAAGGTAAATTTTACGAAAAAAGGGAAATATGATGCTAAAAATAGGTGCTAATATTGAAAATTTAACATTTTGTTACAATTTCAATATGTAGATGACTCCCGATGCATAATTTAGTTATAGCATTAATTAGTAGTTGTTATTACTAATTGTTTGGTACCAGTATCATTTTTACACGATGATTTTCGACAGAGTTAGTAGAGGAGTTTTCCCATTTTTTCCCTACGACTGTTCAAATAAGGCCTTGTGTATTACGCGCAAAACTGAAATGAAATAATAAGATAGAAAAAATGTAAACATACTTTGGATTAACAGGCGGATGAATCAAATTAATCATTTTCTATTTTTCCTTTATTTCAGATGCGGTGTGATTTTTAAAACTTCTAATTTTCTCAAAATTATTAAACAGCAAAATATATATAGTGAGAAAACAGAATATTTAAAGAAATATAAAGAAATATATTTAAGGTATTATTTAGCCAAAGATGCTTTAATGAGAAGAGTAACAGAAGAAAAGGAATTAAGAACAATTAATTCAAACTAATGATGTGTTTTTGATAACTGATCAGTTCAGAAAATTAGAATTCGGTAAATAAGCGCTGTTCTGAAACAATTATTTGCATTACTTAATTATGTTTAATACACTGGATTATTTTTTTAATACAATTATTTCAAATTGGTAAAGTAATCATACAAGTTGTAAATTTCCAACTGGACGAAAATTGTCCGGGCCAGGATTCGAACCTGGGATCGCTTGGCTGAAGCCGCCACGCTCTACCACTGAGCCATCCCGGTCGAATCCGGAGGGCATAGTTCATCCAGTTAACCCTATTGATCAAAGCATCTGGTCTGATATTTTAATCAGCTCAACAGAAAAGATCGCAGGTAATGGAACTCCAGTAAACGCTGGATACGTGAATACACTGGATTATTTTTTTAATACAATTATTTCAAATTGGTAAAGTAATCATACAAGTTGTAAATTTCCAACTGGACGAAAAATGCCCGGGCCAGGATTCGAACCTGGGATCGCTTGGCTGAAGCCGCCACGCTCTACCACTGAGCCATCCCGGTCGAATCCGTAGGGCATAGTTCATCCAGTTAACCTTATTGATCAAAGCATCTGGTCTGATATTTTAATCAGCTTAACAGAAAAGATCGCAGGTAATGGAACTCCAGTAAACGCTGGATACGTGAATACACTGGATTATTTTTTTAATACAATTATTTCAAATTGGTAAAGTAATCATACAAGTTGTAAATTTCCAACTGGACGAAAAATGTCCGGGCCAGGATTCAAACCTGGGATCGCTTGGCTGAAGCCGCCACGCTCTACCACTGAGCCATCCCGGTCGAATCCGGAGGGCATAGTCCATCCAGTTAACCCTATTGATCAAAGCATCTGGTCTGATATTTTAATCAGCTCAACAGAAAAGATCGCAGGTAATGGAACTCCAGTAAACGCTGGATACGTGAATACACTGGATTATTATATATATATATATATATATATATTTTTTTTTTTCAGTGTATTCACGTATACTGGAGTTCCATTACCTGCGATCTTTTCTGTTGACCTGATTAAAATATCAGACCAGATGCTTTGATCAATAGGGTTAACTGGATGAACTATGCCCTCCGGATTCGACCGGGATGGCTCAGTGGTAGAGCGTGGCGGCTTCAGCCAAGCGATGCCAGGTTCGAATCCTGGCCCGGACATTTTTCGTCCAGTTGGCAATTTACAACTTGTATGATTACTTTACCAATTTGAAATATTTGTATTAAAAAAATAATCCAGTGTATTCACGTATCCAGCGTTTACTGGAGTTCCATTACCTGCGATCTTTTCTGTTGAGCTGATTAAAATATCAGACCAGATGCTTTGATCAATAGGGTTAACTGGATGAACTATGCCCTCCGGATTCGACCGGGATGGCTCAGTGGTAGAGCGTGGCGGCTTCAGCCAAGCGATCCCAGGTTCGAATCCTGGCCCGGACATTTTTCGTCCAGTTGGAAATTTACAACTTGTATGTTTAATATATTATTACTACAGATACTCAAAGTCAAATAATTCTTTAACATTAGAACTACCATGACCGTCATTTTGACGGTAGTAGTAGATAAAGGAGAGTTCAACGGCCACAGGAAGAGCGAAGTGATGTGCAGCAGACACTTGCCTCATAATAGTTTTACAAGGTTCATATTTTCTGATTAACAAACTCTCTTCATAACAACAGTTTTTGTTCCATTTTGTTCATATGTCTAATATTTTCTTAAATAGTTTAGTTCTCTATGGGTGTGTGTATCTGTGTGTGTATCTGTCTGTCCATATGTCTGTTTATAACTATGTTTATATGTATTTGCGTGTGTTTATATATAAAATTTACAAGTTTTTATAAAAAAATTATTATAATTTGAAAAAAATTACGACCTAATTTTAAATTTGAAAAAAAAAAGTTTAAAAAATTAAAACTTCCAAAAAGAAAAAAAAAGTTAAAAATTAAAAAGTAAAATAAAAAAAGTCCTTTTTAAAAGAGGACTTGGCCTCTTTCCGTTTCTCAGTATTAAAATTAATATATTTCCGAAGAAAATGTGTCTGTTTAAATTTTAAGGTTTTATGTACAGCTGTAATTTTTAAACCAAGTTCTAAATAAAATTTTAGATTACGATAATGGGTTATATAATTTCGTTTATTATTTAAATTAGGTATAAGTTTAGGGGTACCCACGAATTTTCTATTGTTAAGTAAGTTTCTTGCATGAGAAGATAACATGGATTCTTCTACAGTGATCCTCTCGGGAGACACGGGGTATTCATTGTGCAGAGGGTGTAAATGTTTTGGCTATTCCAAGTCTACCTCGAAAAGGTACAAAATTTCAGAGCTATCAGATAGAGATAGAACCCACTCTTCTGTGATATGACTTGTTTCACTCCATTCAAAACCGCCACAAGGCAAAAATTGGCTCATAGCCCTCTCGTATAGATTGTTAGCATCCCAGTACACACTGTAAAAAAAAACGGAAGAAAAAACTGCAAAAAATGCAGTTAATATTTCATCTAGAATTCAAACACAGCACTTTTGTTAATTTACAGTAATAAAAGCAGTATAGAAAGCGACATCTGTTGGCTATATCTCTCAAATGAGGGGGAAAAGAAAAACACAGGCAGATAAGGACAGTGGGGCAGCGGGCAGGTGCAGGGAGTTGCAGTAGTGACGCTTTGACGCTAGGCTATGAGAGAAATGGCCGCCGTTACATGCGAGCGTATAAAGGTGTAATAATTATTAATTACACCACTTAGTGGATTATTTCAAACATATTTTAAAGAATAAAAGTAAGTTTTATCTTTGTTTTCTTATATTATTGTTTTAATATCATATAATTTCTGTCATATAATTATCAGATACAAATTTTGTTGTTAAACCACGTGTATATCACGACAGTTAGCTTTCAAGTCTAGAATAAATATTTTGTTTTAAATCGTAAAAATAGATTATTTTGCTTGGTTATGTGTTTTTTTTATTTTCTTCCGTATTTTCTCCCAGGACTTTGTTATTATTACGTATAATTTGCGTCTAACAAGTATCACAGGCAATTTTTATGCAAGCAGATTTTTTTTAAAAAGAAGATCCCTGTTTTTAGCTATGCCTTATTACGCTATTATATATTTTTCAAAACTCCAGTTCATACGTTGGCATTCGAATATACGTTCTAAATCCTATAAATATTTTACGAGCCTACAGTTTCCGGTTCACTTTCGACGGTAATTTAAATATTTTTATTTATTTAATATATTTAGCCGATATTTCGGTCAGTGATTTATTTTCAATTTTCAAATCATTTATTATGAGTAATCTGGATGCACTATTTTATCAATTCCTAAAATATTCCTTGAGTTTGTTTACTGTCGCAGAATTATTTTGCAGCAACTCGTTTAATGTTTTTGTCCATTATCTATTTATTTTTACACTTAATTTTAAAGTTTTTATGTGAGCAGATTTTTTAAATTATTATTTTATTCTGCGTTTCTTGAACTCATAAGTGTTTTTTTTCTCCCCGTGTTCATTTTTCAATCGGACCTGATATTTATGGAATTAAATGTAGACTTATAAAATTATCTTAGCATACAATAATTTTTTTATCAATATAAAGTTTCCATATCGGAAAGTTCCGTACAATAAGGTCTTGTTATTAATTATATATGTATGATAGTTTAAATATCAGAAAGTTTTGTATATCCGTGTGGAGAGGTGGGGAAATAATGACTACATTGAATAAACAAAAATATTTAAATAGATACAAAAAATAACCCTAAATTTGTTGGAGAAAAAAATTATATATGATTTAAATTAGTAGGTATTTTCAAATACAAACAAACAGATAAACAAAGTCCTGTAAAGAAATACTGAATAATTAATTAAAAGCTAGATAAAATCTTCCTTTGTTATGATTTATTGAAAAAACATTTTATCTATAGGCAAATGACTAAAATTTTTGTGGGTGATATACTTGACAAAAAACCGAAATTTGTATCTTATATATGTATAACAGAATCTATTATATAATAATGATATTAAAACATGATATAAGTAAACAAAAAGGTAATACTTACTGCCCAAAGTCTTTGAAATATGTCTCAGGTTAAAATAAGGAAAAAAAAAAAACAATACACGGAGAGGAGGGGGGGGGGGATAAAAATATCAATAACAAATGTTAAAAGTTTTACAGTTATGCTGTTAAAATTGCGTTAAAATTAACAGCAAAAACTGCTGTAAAACTAACAAATCAGCTGTAAAATAAAAAAACTGAACTGCTGTAAAATTAACCGCAAAAAATGCTGTGAATTTACAAAAGTGCTGTTTATTCATGAAAAACAAAACTGCTGTAAATTCACAGCAAAATATGCTGGCACCCATATTGCCAGCATTTTTTGCTGTAAAACTACTGTGATTTTTTTTTACAGTGCATGATGTAGCTGGATGCCTCATTCTTCCTATAATCGGGCGTTCCGGGTATGTTTGCTCGAGCATATCTTTGACTAATCATACTGATACCCCCCTCGTATACCATTTTCAACCATAAGCAGCATATCTATATCACTGAGTAACTCTAGAGATGTTTCAGACATCTTCGAACGAGCTTGCCATACGAGTGAAGGTGCAATAAACAGGTGAGCAGGGTCAATTTCATAATACTGCTGACATAATTTCCTAAAGTTTTTAAATACGTCAGCAAGTAGTAGAACATCTGTCTTGACATAAAGGTTGTGGTAATCACCGAGAGTCTTGATGTCAAATGTTTGCCTTACATTCTGGGCGGATAATCTTTTTCATCTATTGGCTCATTGGTCAAACTATTAAAAAATGCAGAAGGTGATGGGAGCTGCTTTTCATTAAATTTATCGAAAGAAGTAAAATAATCATAGGGGTAAACCCCTTTACGTATGAGTAAAGAAAAATTATTATTTTGGGGGAAGTTTTCTTCAAGTATGGTAAATTGATCAGGTTGAAGGTTTTTAACAAGTTTTTCCAATGACGTAGGCAAAAATTGAAAAGAATCGATAAACACGATCTGAATAGAAGATGTAGGTTTTCTGATTTTAAAGGTGATATAGTTTTCCATAGAAGTATCAATAACATAGATTTCATGATCTTTAAATTTTCCAAGCTTTTTCATAATATGATGACCATCATAGTTTTTCAAATTATGGTATATAACAGGAATTGTTTTACACTGCTTATAATTCAAGTTACATTCTTCGTGTGCAGCTCCTCTGTACGCACCTGACAGGTGATCATGGTCACGTGTGCGTTTCTCATCTAAAATACTAACACAGACTAACACATAGTAGTATAGAAGTGACAGTTCCACGTCAGCAGCAGCAATAAGCAGCAAATTGCAAGGTGCAGCGATCTTCTGTTACAGTACGATGGCAAAACTGTCACTTCTATAGTACTATGTGTTAGTCGGTATTTTGACTTCATTTTTTGTAGAAGTGTATTAAATAAGTTTTGAATTAATTTTTTATAAGTTTGGATTTATTTATTTATTTATTTTTTTTAAATAGCGTTCTCTGTGAGCTGTTTTAGAAGTAATAAGTATATTAAAATATTTGTAATTGTAAGTGATTGTTTTAGTACTCCGTGTTAGTCCGAAGTGAGATTTAAACATTTTTAAAGTGTTTTAAAAAAGTTTTGAATTAATCTTTCAGCAGCGCCATCTATGTGATGTTTTAGAAATAGCAAATATATTAAAATATTTATAACTGTAAGTTATTGTTTTAGTACTCAGTGTTAAGTCGAAGTTACATTAAAAAAAAATTAAAGTGATTTTAAAAAGTTTTGAATTAACTTTTTCAGCAGCGCCATCTATGGGATCGTTTAGAAATAACCAATGTATTAAAATATTTATGACTGTAAATGATTGTTCTACTAGTCGGAGTCAGTCCGAAGTTCGATTTAAAATTTTTAAATTGTTTTAAACACATTTCGAATTATTTTTTTCAGCAGCGCCATCTATGAGATTTTTAGAAATTACTTTTTTAATTAAAATTCTTAATTTCATCACTCGGCAATTGGTATTGCAATGGTATTGAGCGGCAATTGGTATTGAGTTCAGATGTAAAGTTTTTAACTTGAGTCTCACTGAAATGGCATTTTTACAGGAAATGCTCTCCGATAAGAATTGTTTTGGGTGTTTTATAGTATTAAGATGTGAATATTGACGATTTTAGAATGTAGAAGTATAGAATTTGCTGGAATTTCTATAAGATTCTTTTGTTATGCAATGTTTGGTGAAATAATGTGAATTAGCAATATTTTAAATAAAGAAATATAAAGATATTTCTTGGAATAAAAATTTGTGTTTATATTTTACAAAAGCGTGTGCGGATTTAACTGTTTAATAAGTGATATTATTCAATATATTTTGTATAAGAATGTTAGATTATATTATTTTTGAATAGAAGTACGGATTTTTTTTAATGAAAATAATATTAAGAATATAATGTTTCGTATAAGATTGATAGATTATATTATTTTTTAATAGAAGTATGGATTTTTAAAAAAAAATGAAGATAATATTAAGAATATGTTTCGTTTATAACTTGACACATTAAGCTGGTTTCATCACCAACACTTAACACAGAAGAATGTATGACTCATTCCATAATCACTTAAATGTAAACTAACTTTAAACGAAACACATAACTTTTCACAGCGATAACGAAGTAAAGTATTAAAAAAACTTAATTCGTGATAAAACATTTAATGATAAGGGTGCACTCGTCTTAAAATATTTACATTTATTGACTTAAAAAGTCACATGATTGTCTTGACACACCCTCAAAAAGTCGATTGATCACTTATTTCTTCATTGAAATGGAAACACATACTTAGCAAAAGCTCGTATATTTCAAAATGGGATAAAAATGCAAACACAGACATGTTCTCAGAAAAACTCAAACATAGATATGTTAACTTTGTGTCCTGATAGGTTAAAATTGCAGCTTATAATTCTAAAACTATCGAAAATCCCTTTTAATGAAATCAGTATGTTACAAGATAATCACAAAAAGTTAACATTATCTTTCAAAAATAAACCCTCATTTCACAATATAATTGAAACTGAACAGATAAAATTAAAAATCGCGTGATTCCTTTCACAGATATCTTAAATCTTGACTTATATTTCTTTGGTCTCGATCAGTTAAACCTATAACAAATCAAATAGAGTACATGAATTAAACTGTTACCCATGATAAGGTTTGAAAAAGTATTTAACACCCATGTTAATTGATAAACTTTGCACTTTTCCTTGATAATTCACTTGTATTTTATTGAATTACTTTAGAAATTGTTATAGATTAATATTAAAATTATATAAATTCTCGTTAATTCATTTTAGATTATTATTTTAGTAAGTTGCAGTAATACTATTTTGGATTAAACATTCTTATAGATTTAGTATGATAAACAAGCTATCACACTTACATTTACCACAAACATGAGTGCATCGTTTAGTACGAACATTTTAAAATACTAAAATTCTAACATCTACCAAAGAAATTTAAAATCATATTATAATAAATAAACTGTTCCTACCTTACACAGCAGCTGCTTGAACACAACCGTCGCATGCGATGTCTTGAAGAGCAGTGTCTGATTAGTACGAATGCTTATCAGCTAATCTTATCCTGATTGGATTTAATACAAGACTTGTGACGTCACTGAAGTGTGAGTTCGTTTAGTTATTGTTGATAAGGTGTGACCCAGAACTACACATTAAGTTTTTATGTTTATGTTTGTGTGAGATTAAATAATTTTAATTCAAATAATTTAAATTTTTATGCATTGGAGATTATGCAATAATTATGTTATATTTCAAAAATTGTCGAAACATGTAGAACGTGACATTTACCACATACTACAACTGACATGCTACAACTTTGACTTCGAGTCGTGGGGGTGTATGGTTTGGTATAAATAGAGGGACGAAAATTATGATTTTCATCATTTGATGATACATATCGCTAGTGATTAGACGTGTTTTAAAGTGTTCCCGCTTTTTATCAGCGTGATTCGTTTGAGAAGATTGTTGTTTGCTTTTAAGGGTTAAAGTTTTTAATTGTTTCTATATTATGGATGTTTTCATGCCTATTGATGAAGCCATGTCTGTGTAAGATTCTGTACCTACTAAGATGTTTCCCTGTCTTATCTGTGATAAGACATTCTCAACTTCTTTTAATTTGAGTCAACATAAGATAACTCATTCTGGCAAGAAATTATATACCTGTGCAAAATGTCAGAAGTCTTTTGGACGAAATCAAGTCTGCATAGGCATTTAAAAGAAACATGATAGTGGTGGATTGTTACAGCTTGATGGATTCCCTGAAATTCTTAGAGAAAAAGATACTATATTTCAAAGCCCTTTGGATTTTAATCATCTAGCTGAAAAAGAAGATTTTTCTCTAAAGACTGCAACCCACATGAATGCTGAGAAGAAGCATGTTTGCCCCACCTGTAGCAAAGTCAAGCTACATTAAAGTGCAACATGTGCGACCGAGTTTTTACGCGAAAGGATAATTTGAAGTATCATTTAAAGCCACATCAGAATTCAACATTTTCTTGTCATGATTGTGATAAGGTGTTTGGAAGAAAATTTGAATTGAGACAACATGTACTCACACAACACTCTCAACCATTTTCAGTTTGAAGCGACATATGAAGATACATTCACAAGAGAAGCTCTATGCTTGCAATATATGTCAGAAGGTATTTGGACAGAAATCAAACTTGTTAAGACATTCAGAAATACATAATGCCAATGGACAGTCTACATTAAAGTGCAACATGTGTGACCAAGTTTTTACGCGAAAGGATAATTTGAAGTATCATTTAAAGTCACATCAGAATTCAACATTTTCTTGTCATGATTGTGATAAGGTGTTTGGAAGAAAATTTTAATTGAGACAACGTGTACGCACCCAATACTCTCGAACACCTCTTGTGAGTGTAAAACGTAAAATGGGTTTATCTAATGCGAAGTCGAAAAACATAAAGCATTCTGATGCACTTAATGTGTTTAAAACAGTGATTTTGCATCCAGATGAACGTGAGGAAAGTGATTTAGAGGTATTTCATAGGCATTTACGAATAGAAATACAGGAATGTTTAATAAGCGAAATTCATGATGGTATATGGTAGAAAAAATAGCACTTGAACGTCTGACTGATAATGAAGAGTTTGAAGAAATTCAATCTTATTTTCGATGTTCGTTTATGATCGAACTTACAGAAGATACTATCTCACAACATATTGAAGAAAGATTTTTGAAGATTATTAAATTCTTTGAAGAATTTGTACAAAGAGGTTCTGGGAGGAAACTTAGAAAAATTCATCATTTAGAACTCAAGATTGCTAAATATCACCCCCTCGCTGCGAGTTCCTACATTCCTCTGTCTAGAATACTACATGATAAAAAAGCAGTGTTTAATATAAACAAGAACGAAAAATCATGCGTCAAGCATAGATTATGTAACACTTTCCAACGCTTCCAAAATAATTTTACAAATCATTACCGTTTAATAAGCTGAAAGATAACATCTAAATAAACAATTTGGAAAACGCATAACATATTTAAAAACGTAATTTCAGGAATTTCCAACATATACAATATTCGGAAAAATATCGAATACTTTTATTCAGCCCTGTATATGATCTATAGATTTGCATATATACTACATAGGATGCTAAATTTTAATTTAGTTAGGAAACGCGTAGCACAGTTTAAAATTCTCTTTCTGGAGTTTCTGTCAATAAACGGAAATGTGTTCGCGAACTTTTGCGCTGCCCTGTATATGATCTACAGAATTTATACACACCAAGTAATAGACAAAATGTGAGTTAAATTTAAATTCGCGTTCGGCAACTTAAAACGCACTTCCAGGAATTATTGTTAACAGACAGTAGAGAATTCTTTTGTGTGTCCCTGTAAATGAACGATGACTGCTATACACACAATATGCTGTAGTAAGCCTCTTGTAATGCACCTTAGTGATATATATAAATTTCAATGCGTTTAAAATAGTGAAACATTCTTTAATTAAACCGCAAACGATTTTTCTCCATAGACGTAATGTAACGAAATTCTTTTGACTGACCCTGTAAAGTAACTATAAGTTCTATGCACACCATATTCCATGTTAAGCTTCTTGTAATGCACCTTAGTGATATATATCAATTACAACGTGTTTGAAATTGTGTAACATCATTAAAATAAACTACAAATGATTTTTCCCCATAGACCGTAATGTAACGGAATTATTTTGAGTGTCCCTGTAAAAAAACTATAAGTGCTACGCACTTCAGTTGAAATAGGAAACATGCTACAGATAACGACAATACCATATAAAAATTGCAGGGCAATCCGAGCATATTTACGGGAGTTAGAGCACGGATAGACGGCAGACAAACCGAAGTCATAAACACTTTTCAACTAGGTTGGAAATTGTTAAAAACGAAGACAATAAATGCTTAGTGTTGTGCTGTGACAACTCCTCATTACAGGACTCTAATAAGTCCAATTAAAACAAGTGTCACTCATAAATGGAAGTCTGGAGTGGTATACCATATGTTAAGCATTAATTCCTTCAGTGGAAGCCACAAGATTGATACCAGATGCAAGTGCTAGAAATCTCGAGAATAATTGTCTTCTCAAGGAGACATAATTTTTAGACTATTCCTTTGATCTGACGTTACACGGACATTAATGATCCAATAAATTCTAGCTACTTGAGTCCAGGAGTTCAATATCTTTCAGACACTTCAAAACCCGCCAGCTGCTCATCCCCAGGAGACTAAACTCTCAAGAACACTTGAAATTCTCTGAATAGATATAATCAACTCGTGAGAGGCCATAGAGAGGATTCTGATTTCTGTTGCAGCAGAGCGAACAAGTCCTTGTACATCTCCCTTTTGAGAAGGTGCCTTTCGGCCCTTGCGCCGTGAACGTAAAGAACTTTGCCCAGGACTGTTACGGGCGTCCTGACTAAACTAAACCCCACAATTAGCTTATGTGTGCAGCTTTTTCTGTAACTGTAGTGTGTTTATGTACTGAGACGTAACTTAATTAAAGTCCATGTTGCTTCAGCGGTTTGTTGGATTAATTTTGTTACAGTGCCTTCTGGCTTTTAAACTGAATTTAGATTTTACAAAAAAGCCTGAACGTGTTTCACATTATCGACCGTATGGGTATGATATTAAATTAGGTAGTGTAGAATGTCCTGTACCCCTTCAGAAGATACCTATTATTGAACAACTTAACAATTTACGGGTTAATGTGTTTGGATATGAAGAAGATGAAGTTTTCCCCCTGTATATATCTGAAAAGAGGGTTCAAGATGATTAATTTGTTATTGGTTGGTGATGGTGAAAAGCAACACTATTGTTTGATAAGAAACTTTTCAAGACTTTTGAGTGATCTTACCAAGCATAATAGTGTGCAACACTACTGTTATCGATATTTGTATCGATTTTCAAGACAAGATCTGTTGGATAAGCATAATGAATATTGTTCTCGACATGTTGCGCAAGCTATAAAGATGCCTACTGAAAATGATAATATATTAAAGGTTTCTGGTATTCATCTGCAACATCCTGTTGCCTATACGATTTATGCAGACTTTGAGAGTCTAGTTATACCTATTTCATCAGCCCCACCCTCTTCTAAAGCATCCTATACTGAAAAAACAACCTATCATTTACCGTGTGGGTACGCTTATGTGGTTATCGGGCCTGATGGGACATGTGTGAAGAAAGTAGACGTATATCGTGGCAGAAACTGTGCTGAGCATTTTTTAAACCGAATGATGCAAGAGAAGGAAATACTTGGACAAAAGTTATTAAATATTAAACCTATGAAGCTTTCTACCGAGGAAGAAAAGGCATTTCGAAAAGCAGAGTTTTGTCATATTTGCAAGAAAACTTTAGATGAGAAACGCACACGTGACCATGATCACCTGTCAGGTGCGTACAGAGGAGCTGCACACGTGGAATGTAACTTGAATTATAAGCACTGTAAAACAATTCCTGTTATATTCCATAACTTGAAAAACTGTGATGGTCATCATATGACAAAGCTTGGAAAATTTAATGATCATGAAATCGATGTTATTGCTACTTCTATGGAAAACTATATCACCTTTAAAATCAGAAAGCCTACATCTTCTATTCAGATGGTGTTTATAGATACTTTTCAATTCTTGCCTACGTCATTGGAAAAACTTGTTAAAAACCTTCAACCTGATCAATTCACCATACTTGAAGAAAACTTCCCCCAAAATAATAATTTGTCTTTACTCATACGTAAAGGGGTTTACCCCTATGATTTTTTTTACTTCTTTCGATAAATTTCCTTCACCTTCTGCATTTTTTAATAGTTTGACCAATGAGCCAATAGATGAAAAATACTATCAACATGCCCAGAATGTATGGGAAATATTTGACATCAAGACTCTCGGTGATTACCACAACCTTTATGTCAAGGCAGATGTTCTACTACTTGCTGACGTGTTTCAAAACTTTAGGAAATTATTTCAGCAGTATTATGAAATTGAATCTGCTCATCTGTTTACTGCACCTTCACTCGTATGGCAAGCTCGTTCGAAGATGTCTGAAACATCTCTAGAGTTACTCAGTGATATAGATATGCTGCTTATGGTTGAAAATGGTATACGAGGGGGGTATCAGTATGATTAGTCAAAGATATGCTCGAGCAAACATACCCGGAACGCCCGATTATAGGAAAAATGATGTATCCAGCTACATCATGTACTGGGATGCTAACAATCTATACGAGTGGGCTATGAGCCAATTTTTGCCTTGTGGCGGTTTTGAATGGAGTGAAACAAGTCATATCACAGAAGAGTGGGTTCTATCTCTATCTGATAGCTCTGAAAATAGGTACCTTTTCGAGGTAGACTTGGAATACCCAAAACGTTTACACCTCTGCACAATGAATACCCTGTTGCTCCCTAGAGGATCACTGTAGAAGAATTCATGTTATCTTCTCATGCAAGAAACTTACTTAACAATAGAAAATTCGCGGGTACCCCTAAACTTATACCTAATTTAAATAATATACGAAATTATATAACCCATTATCGTAATGTTAAATTTTATTTAGATCTTGGTTTAAAAATTACAGCTGTACATAAAGACTTAAAATTTAAACACCTTCGACAATAAATTTTAATACTGAGAAACGGAAAGAGGCTAAGTCCTCTTTTGAAAAGGACTTTTTAAAATTATTGAATAATTCTGTTTTTGGAAAGACAATGGAGAAACTTAGAAAAAGAAGAAACATTGTGTTTTGTAATGGTGAAAAAAGAGCAAAAAAATTAGTAGCTTCGCCTACTTTTAAATCATTTAAAACTTTTGATGAAGACTTGACCGCGGTAGAACGACTGAAAACTAGTATTTTAATGAATCGACCTATTTATGTTGGACTCGCTATTTTAGAACTCTCTAAATTAGTTATGTATGATTTTCATTATAACTTCTTAAAGAAAACATATCAAGATTGGACAACCCTATTATTCACTGAAACAGATTCCTTAACTTACCATATTCAAACAAACAATATTTATAAGGATATGGAACAATACCGTATTTTGTTTGACTTCTCCGAGTATCCGAAATCACATGATTTATACTCTGAGGATAATAAGAAAGTTCTCGGCAAGTTCAAGGATGAACTTAATGGTGAATTAGCCCTTGCGTTTGTCGGACTAAAATCAAAAATTTACTCACTGAAATCCTTTAAAGACGAGGAAAAGTGCTCAAAAGGCGTGTTTACGCAGATTGTTCGACAGAAAATCAAGCATGAAGACTACTTAGAGTGTCTCCAACAACAAAAAACAAGCATGGAGAAACAAATAAGGATCGCTCGGGATTCTCATAATTTATATACATTAAGCCAAAATAAAATTAGTCTAAGTCCTTTTGATGACAAGAGATACATTTTAGAAAATGGAATATCTAGCTTAGCGCATGTACATTATAAAATTAACCAAGATTCTAATGAAGAAGAAAATTGCTGATTTGTAAATATATTTCTGTATATAAACCTTTTCTGTAAATTATTTTGTTTTAATAAAAAGTGTGAATTATATTTTTGTGTTCTTATTTAAAACTTTTATACAAACATTTGTGATAAAACATTATCTATACATACATACATGCGCACACGTATGGTCGCACGCACACACACATACACACACACCGTCTAATGAGGTTTACACTGTTCAAAACGGTTTAGCATGTTTTAAAAACGGTTTATCTTGTTTAAAATTATTACGAAAGGATTTTGAATCGATCTAAAGCGCTAACCATGTGCAAAAAGCTTAGTAAAAAATTTTTATAAGTTATGAAATACATTAAATTAATAGTTTTAAAAGATTTATAACATTTTTGTTAACTTGTGATTTTTTTTAAAACCTTTTTTTTTTTTTTTTTTTTTTTTTTTTGCAGTTAGATCGAGAATGATTAAAAACAGTTTTATTTTATTTTATTTTTTAATATTGTAAAACTTTTTTTTTCAAAAACTTTTTGATTTTTTTTAACTTAACTCTTTTATTTCTTTTTCTTTTTCTTTTTACTATTTTAA
This sequence comes from Maratus michaelseni, assembly GCA_963931845.1. NCBI lineage: Eukaryota > Metazoa > Arthropoda > Arachnida > Araneae > Salticidae > Maratus > Maratus michaelseni. The sequence continues at coordinate 429,166,101 of OZ007586.1, forward strand.
CTTTACCTTTTTTTAACTTTTTTTTTCAAAAACTTTTTCTAAAGATTTTTTTTTTAAACTTAGCTCGTTTTTTTTTTTTACTTTTTTTTTACTTTTGAATTTTTAACCTTTTTTTTTGTAAGTTTTAATTTTTTAAACTTTTTTTTTTCAAATTATCATAATTTTTTTATAAAAACTTGTAAATTTTATACATAAACACACGCAAATACATATAAACATAGTTATAAACAGACATATGGACAGACAGATACACACACATACACACACCAATAGAGAACTAACAATATTTATCAATTATTGGAATAATACGTTCATTAAAAATCGCGAAACGCTGCGAAATTACTGAAAAATAAAGATATGAATAACCAATTGCATTGAAATATTTCACAATAAAAAAATAAATTTAATCTGCTTGAATACAGGGTGCCCATGAAAGTTCGTTTATTTGAAACAACTTGTGAACAGAGAGAATTATACAGCTATGCAAGTGCGATAACGGTGTAGTAAAATGACTATGTCCGACCTAATGTTGCATTAGGTCGGACATAGATAGCAGCGACGCTAGTGGTAAAATTGGCACTAACTTTAGAACTATGAGAGATTGCTAAACAAAGCCAACTAGAAATTTGTAGAGCATTTACGATTTAGTTTAAAATGATGTCTTACATGTACAATAACTTTATTAGAGACCCTTAAATGTAAGTTTTTCGATATCGGTTTAAATACGTTAATAATCGCGTACAGCAGTGTGACATTCTAAGGCAAATGAACATTTACTAATAGAAATAATACATGTAAGGAAGATATAACTTATGTTAAGAAACAAGTGAAAATAAGTGTGGTCAGTATATCCACCATCGAGCACTCGCAAGGATACACATGTGCATTGCTGCCGATGGTGGACACATGGATCTTTATTTTCTTATTAAAATGAATTGAACCTTGCTTACATTATTTAGTAGTTTTATTAGTAAATATGCATATGCTTTAGAATTCCACACTTAATTAAGAACACGTATTTAAGATGCTAATTAGATATTGTAAAACTTAGAATTCTAATAAATGTATTTTTATAGGTTTATTAAAATATATCTGCACATTTATGTTTTTATATGCAAGACATCATTTGATACTAAATAGAGGACGTTCTACACTTTTGCAATTCATTTTTTTTGCTATTTCTCGTAGTTTTCGAGTTAGAGTCGATAACTTTCAAATTTCGCCCCTAGGGGACGCTGATATCTGTTTCATTAGGCCGGGTGTAGTCACTTTACTATATTGTTGTCCCTCTTGCATAGATGTGTGTGCAAGTTTTTTCAGCATAATGGGAATTTCCTATGCACCCTATATAGGGTGTTCGTAAAATGTATCAACAAAATAAGAAGGGTGATAGTACCCTTAGATTAAATTTTTAACACAATTATTCAAATTAGTAAAGAAATCATATGAGTTGTAATTTTCCAACTGGGCGAAAAACGTCCGTGCCAGGATTCGAACCTGGGATCTCTTGACTGAAGCTGCCAGTGCTCTACCAACTAAGTCATCCCGGTCGAATCTGGAGGACCTAATTCATCCATATTGATTCAACCTTATTGATCATAGCATATGGTCTGATATCTGAATCAGATCAACAGAATAAATCGCAGGTAATTTGGAACTCCAGTAAACGCTGGATACGTGATTACATTAGATTAATTTTTTAACACAATTATTCAAACCGGTAAAGAAATCACATGAGTTGTAATTTTCTAACTCGACCGGGATTGCTCAGTTGGTAGAGTACTGGCAGCTTCAGCTAAGAGATCCCAGGTTCGAATCCTAGCCCGGACGTTTTTCGTCCAGTTGGAAAATTACAACTCAGGTGATAGTATCCATCAAGACAAACAATCTTAGTATTAGAAACTAGAGACATAATCCATTTATTCAGTGAAATATACAGAGTGCCCCACTTTAAACTGAACCGGAAATTTTGTTCACAACTTTACCAATAATTATTGTATCGATATTTTTTTCAGATTTACTTTGTTTTCAGAGAAATGTGTTAGGAATGGCCACCATTCATGTCCAAACAAGATTGAGCAAGTTTTATAAAACTTTATAACTCAGAATGTACCCGATAGTACTCACAATGCAACTGTCACTGTCTAAATTACAGTGCACTTTCAGACCAACCTGTGATTTCATTAAATTTCGCACAAAAAAGTTAGTTTTTTGAAATTTTGAATAAATATTTTTATCAATGTTAAAGTAATCCCTGTTCGAACTGGAGTTTGAAATCTGGTATTTTTGACTAAATAAATGGATTGCGATCTTGGTTTCCTCTACAAGTATTGTTCATCTTGGTGAGTACTATCAACCTACTTAAATTTGTTGAAACAGTTTACGAAAACCCTATATAATGATTTGCTGTCATTTGAATAACATAGCAGAGATTTTGCTAACTTGAAATATGAAGAATGATCCAATAGAACATCAGTATGTAACTTGAATGTAAATTAATTAAAAAAGTGTTTTAATATTTACACCGTTGTATATTTCTTTTTTAGAAAACGTATAAAAACGTTTTGCAATAAACAGCATCTAAAGTTGCTCATTTATTTGTGAACTTTGACAACCTTTTAGTATATACATGTAGCTGTTATGCTATCTTTCAAAAGATAATTTTTAATTTAATCATTGAAAGGATTTGGAATGTGGCAATAAAATAAAATGAATAATTTCCACGTGCAATCAAGAGTCATGAGCTGTGAAGCAGAAATGAGATATAACTAAAAGACGTTCATAACAACAGAGTTATGTTTGTGTCAGCATAACTCTTCCATGCAAAGGTAGAAAAAGTTTCTTACGTTTAACGCGCATAACAAGTTTTCTTAAGATAATCCAGAACACAAAAGTCTAAGAAAAAAAAACCCACATTTTTACCTTTTTTGGATAAAATAAATTTACTTTTTTACTTTTTAGCTCCAGTGTCACATTTTTACATGTTTCATGTAGCGTTTTTCGAATAAAATGACGCTAACTCCATGTAAATATGATATTTAGATCAAAGGATTTAACTCTTTTCATGTTGTACGGTCTGTGATTGTAGCGCCTCATTCCAGGATCTAAATGGATTTATCTCAGAATGTAGTTTTTTCGAAATTTGTCATATTTAAATTGATATAGCTAAACTTTTATGAAATACTAGCAAGCTACGCCCGCTACGCTGGTCAATTTCTTATAACGAACTTTTAATCCAACAAAATATTGACATTTCATAATTCACTTTTATATTTTAACAGAATAATAAGGCTACTATAATTTGTGACTCGTGTTATAGCCAATATACACGCCAGGACACGTCGCCCTTATCATTATCTTTTTACGCATGAAGGTTTTGCTATGGTACTCCATTGTGAAATTTAGTAATTTTTCAAATTCAATATTTGAAAAATGGCATAATCATTAGATTTGAAATTTATATCAAGAAAAATACAATTTGTTACCTTTCAAACGCAGTTTGCCTAACAATTTTCTGACAAATACTTTTCGAGCTACTATTTTTTTTCAGTAACTTCAAATGTTTCATTTTCCGAGATTAATCTGTGACAACATTTAGCGAAAAACCCAGTCGTCAGAAACGCATAGATTTTTATTAAAGAGGCTGTTGGAGCACGGATTGTCACCACCAATTTGCTACCATCACTTTTGAAATCGGTTCGGTAGTTCTAGAGATTCCATAGAAATTGTAATTTAGAATGTTTTTAGAACGCTTTTCGCTCATTTCACCCTTTTAAATTTCGAATTTTTTTAAATTTTGTTTTTAGAGAGCATTTACATCTTATAAGTAACTACAATGCCAAATTTCAAATTTCTAGCTCCTTCAGTATAAACAAAATCGCAATTTTAGAACGTTTTTCGCTCCTGCACCCCCCCTGGGGTTAGTGACACCGACATAAAATATAGCCTATGTTGAAGCAGGGGTTGTCACCATCAATTTGCCACCATCACTTTTGAAATCGATTTGGTAGTTCTAGAGAGTCCATAGAAATTGTAATTTAGAATGGTTTTAGAACGCTTTTCACTCATTTCACCCTTTTAAATTTCGAATTTTTTTAAAATTTTGTTTTTAGAGAGCATTTACATCTTATAAGTAACTACAATGCCGAATTTCAAATTTCTAGCTCATTCAGTATAAAAAAAAATCGCAATTTTAGAACGTTTTTCGCTCCTGCACCCCTCTGGAGTTAGTGGCACCGACATAAAATATAGCCTATGTTGGAGCAGAGGTTGTAACCATCAATTTGCCACCATCACTTTTGAAATCGGTTCGGTAGTTCTAGAGATTCCATAGAAATTGTAATTTAGAATGTTTTTAGAACGCTTTTTGCTCATTTCACCCTTTTAAATTTCGATTTTTTTTTTATTTTGTTCTTAGAGAGCATTTACATCTTATGAGTAACTACAACGCCAAATTTAAAATCGGTTCGGTAGTTCTAGAGATTCCATAGAAATTGTAATTTAGAATGTTTTTAGAACGCTTTTCGCTCATTTCACCCTTTCAATTTCGATTTTTTTATATTTTGTTCTTAGAGAGCATTTACATCTTATAAGTAACAACAACGCCAAATTTCACATTTCTCGCTGCTTCAGTATAGAAAAGATCGCAATTTTAGAACGTTTTTCGCTCCTGCACTCCCCCCCTGGGGTAGTGGAACCGACATAAAATATAGCCTATGTTGGAGCAGGGGTTGTCACCATCAATTTGCCACCATCACTTGTGAAATCGGTTCGGTAGTTCTAGAGATTACCCCCTACAAACAAACAAACGAACAATCTTTACTCCTTTATAATATTAGTATAGATAAAATTCTGAAACTTTGCACACTGTTTTTCTGTTATGCAGAGTGTCCCTTCTTATCATTACACAATAACTAATTCCTAAACCGTTAGCTTTAGAGGTATAGTTACAATTGAATAATTGTTTCAAATGTTGTTCTTCATCATATCAAAAGATATTTACGCCAAAATAGCTATTTTTTTTAAAAGTTACGAAATTGAAATTTTTATACAGTCCCTGGTTCTTATAAATTATATTTAAAAAAACTTTCTTCATGCCCTAATAAGTAAAACAGTAAAACAATTCCATTCTTTTACGAATAAAACATACCGAGTTACGATACTTTGAATTTTATAAATTTTGAGCATTTTCTGACACAAGAAATGCGTTTCTCTGTTTACAACGCCAAAAACTTGGAGGCCCTATTTTTGGTTTTTATATAGCGGGATCTATAAAATATATATACTGTTGAAATTGCCTGATTCTGCTTTATTTTTAAAATGAAAAATTAGAATTTCGGAAATTTGAAATATTTTTTGCCTTTTGTGCTCTCAGAGACTGTGTTAAAGTAAATTGTAAATACCATTAATACTAGTCAAGGAATGAAAATCAATACAGAACGATATACTTTCACAGTTGCCATTCTCCGAAACGCGCAATATTATTTTATATATCTGCTGTTATATTTTATTTCTACCACTATTTCAAAACAATAAATCTTCGTACGATAACGACCATTAGAGTTAATATCTCAAGAGGGCTCATCTTAACACTAGATATTCGCATTACACTCTAACGCCCTCAAGAGGCTACTTAACATCCGCTCGCTAATGTTAGTGCTATAGGGGAAATATTTTAAGATAGCTCGTTCGCATTTCAATATTTTTAAATGATTTTGTTTTGGTTGGATAGCTGAGGTCAATCTCTATGCAGATCCTTTTGTACTTTGTCGATTTTTATTACAAGTTTTTTCATTAAGATACTTTCACTTTCGGAACCGGTCTCGAAAGTGAAAGTATCTTCAATAAAAAGAAGTGCAACCAAAATAGAAAAATAACAAGAACGAAAAATCATGCGTCAAGCATAGATTATGTAACACTTTCCAACGCTTCCAAAATAATTTTACAAATCATACCGTTTAATAAGCTAAAAGATAACATCTAAGTAATCCGAATACTTTTATTCAGCCCTGTATAGGATCTATAGATTTGTATATATACTACATAGGATGTTAAATTTTAGTTCAGTTAGGAAACGCGTAGCACAGTTTAAAATTCTCCGTCTGGAGTTAAATAATACGGAAATGTATTCGCGAACTTTTGTACTTCCCTGTATAGGATATACAGAATTTATACACACCACATAATAGACAAAAAGCGAGTTAAAATTAAAATCGCGATCAGTAACTTAAAACACACTTCCAGGAATTATTGTTAACTTACAGTAGAGAATTCTTTTGTGTGTCCCTGTAAATGAACGATGACTGCTGTACACACACTATTCTGTAGTAAGCCTCTTGAAATACACCTTAGTGATATATATAAATTTCAATGCGTTTAAAATAGGGAAACATTATTTAAATAAACCGCAGACGATTTTTCTCCATAGACGTAATGTAACAGAATTCTTTTGACTGTCCCTGTAAAGTAACTATAAGTGCTATGCACACCCTATTCCATATTAAGCTTCTTCTAATGCACCTTAGTGATATATATAAATTTTAATACGTTTAAAATAGTGAAACATTATTTAAATAAACCGTCAATGACTTTTCCCCATAGACCGCAATGTAACGGAATTCTTTTGAGTGTCCCTGTAAAAAAACTATAAGTACTACACACTTCCGTTGAAATAGGGAACATGCTATAGATAACGACTATAACATATAAAAATTGCAGAGCAATCCGAGCATATTTACGGGAGTTAGAGCACGGACAGACGGACAGACGGCAGACGGCCAGACGGCAGACGGCCATACGGCAGACGGCCAGACCGCAGACGACCATACGGCCAGACAAACCGAAGTCATAAACACTTTTCAACTAGGTTGGAAAGTGTTGAAAAAGGGCCTGCATATAGATTAACCTCAGCTATCCAATGCAAAAAAAAAAAAAAAAAAAAAAAAAAATGAAATGCGAACGAGATATCTTAAAATATTTCCCCCATATGATTAACATTAGCGAGCGGGTGTTTTCGCGTGAGTTAAGTAGCCTCTTAACTGTTAAAAATCTCCAGCAAACTATCCAGTCATTCGACCGTTTTTAAAGGTAACAGTTACTTGACCATATTATTAAGCGCATTTGACTATATAATGATCAGAATAAAGTTAAATTACGTTTATGTATTTTCAATAAAAGCGGTCGAATGACTAGACAGTTTTCTGCAAAATTTTAACAGTGCAGCTCTGGTTCATGGCAAAATGATTTCGAGTGCTAAAGTTCACTATTTTTTACTCATTTGGCGCCTTTTTTTTCCAAAAAAAAAAAAAAAAAAAAAGCAGCGCAATGACTGCTCTGTATATACTTGATAAATTGAATAATACACCCTTCTTCTTATTTATAATAATAAAATGTATAAGTTTATGATTTATATTTTTATCACTACATCATACGGCGGATCTGCATGCAGAAAACTAATCAAATGCACTATATGTTTTTCTGATTATGTTTGTCGCGTTGAAAATCTGAATTAACGTATGATCTTTAAGTATGTTTTGTTGTAAAATTTTTACGGTGGTTAAAATTTTTCATACCCAACATCGTTAACCATAGCCAATCTTGCCAAATAGTTTTCAGGTCAATACGAGTGGCACTAGACGCTAATGAAGCCTCTTAAGGGATAACTCTATGGATACAACAAGCGCAAGAGAAATTAGCAAGAAAATTATTCATAGGAAATAGTGGTATAAATAAATTATAAAAATAGTCGCCATTCCACTCCTGATATATAAAAAAGAAATGTGTGTTTCTGCACTTTCCAACCCTAAAAGGAATTTACTATTTTTTTATAGCTAAATTACTTATACTATTTAATATAGACTAATTAAAATAGATAAGTGGTTGAAAAATGGAATTCTGAAGAGAACTGCATCTAATATTGGTAACTAGCATAAGAACATTACTAATGAACGAAAACAAAACTCTTTGGAATGGGTTTATGTGAGAAGGGGTACGCATAAATGAAAAGTTTAAGCAAGGGGTACGTGAGAGGAAAAAGTTTGGAAACTGCTTCCCTAGATAATCCCGTTCAGGGCCGAGCCGCTCTTTGTCAGGGGGTTCATGAGAAAAAAAAAATTATTTATGCCGCGTATTCATTATTTACGTAGTTTTTTGAATTTTTGTTGGATATTTTGGTATAGTTTAAAATATTTTATCTATATTTTTCATTTGCATGTAAAATGTGCTTTCTGGGGTCCAAGCGATGTCCGGTATTTACGCTGCAGAAGGCGTCTTGGGCCCTACACGAAAGCAACCGGCTAGTAAATCGATATAATTTATTATACAAATATTTTAAATATTTCATGATATTTTAAAAATATTCTTTTAAATTTGTAATATGATATTTTAAAATCTCGACCTCTTGGATCTGTCTTTACTGGCTACGTAATAACTATTTTTAGCATTTCAATATCGTTTTAGAACTTATTTTTAAGTACATGGACAGTTATTCTAATTATGAACACAAGAATCCAAGAATTAAAAAATTCAAAAAAAAAAAAAAAAAAAAAAAATTACTTGTTTAAAATACTATATATTTTGAAGTACTATTATGATTGAAATACTAATGAACGAAAACAAAACTATTTGGAATGGGTTTATGTGAGAAGGGGTACGCATAAATGAAAAGTTTAAGCAAGGAGTATGTAAGAGAAAAAGTTTGGTAACTGCTGCCCTAGATAATCACGTTCAGGGCCGAGCGGGTCTTTGTCAGGGGGTTCATGAGAAAATAATATTATTTATGCTGCGTATTCATTATTTACGTAGTTTTTTGAATTTTTATTGGATATTTTGGTATAGTTTAAAATATTTTATTTATATTTTTCTGTTCGCATGTAAAATGTACTTTCTGGGCCCCAAGCGATGTCTGGTATTTACGCTGCAGAAGGCAGTTTGGGCTCCACACGAAAGCAACCAGCTAGTAAATCTATATAATTTATTATAGAAATATTTTAAATATTTCGTGACATTTTAAAAATATTCTTTTAAATTTGTAATATGATATTTTAAAATCGCGGCCTCTTGGATTTGTCTTTACTGCCAACGTAATAACTATTTTTAGCATTTCAATATCTTTTTAGAACTTATTTTTAAGTCCATGGACAGTTATTGTAATTATGAACAGAAGAATCCAATACCTAAAAAAAAAAAAAAAAAAAAAAAAAAAAAAAAAAAAAAAAAAAAAAAAAAATAGTTGTTTAAAATACTATACATTTTGAAGTACTATTATGATTGAAATACTATTAATACTAACAGAAAAAATTAAATGTAACAAATAATTAAAGCAGCGTGTTAAAATTTTATGTAATGTATTTTAATTTATTTTACTGTGTGAAAAATAGTAGTTTATTTATGTAAATAATAGTAAATAAATTTCAAAACAAGCAAAATTTTATGATCATAAGGAGTACCAATTGCCTATTTTTTTCTTGTTTAATTAATTAATTATTTATTTTGACTTTACTTTTCAATAAATATATAAACATGCAAAATTTTATAGTTTAAATTGTATCTATATAATTAAACTGTATTATAAAAACATACTAAACAACAAAACATAATTTGAATTGCTAAAAATAATTATTATGTAGACAGTTATTCTAATTACAAAATAAAGAACCCGAGATTTTTAAAAAAGCATATTAAAATATAAAAACATATTTTTAATAAGTCATGAAAATTTTTAAATGTTTTTATAATGAAAAAAAATTAAAATAATATATTATAAATTTATATCACGTGTTTTAATTTATTTCATTGTGAAAAATAGTGAATTATTCATTTAAATAACTGTAAATAATTTACAATAACAGCAAAAATGTCTGATCTATAGAAATATAAATTGTATACTTGGAAAAAAAAAACTTTTCATTAATTATTTAAACATGCAGAAATTCAGAGTTAAAGCTACAAAACAGTATGCTACAAAACATATATTTAATTTACAATTTTCTCAAACCTCAATTATTATCAAGCAGGGCAGTTGCTCTGCCAAGCCAAGCTATTAAAAAAAAAAAAAAAAAAAAAAAAAAAAACCGCGAAACAAACAACGCCAAGAACTAGACTACAGACCGCTACTGCTTACTTACAGAAAGCAACTTCGCAATTTTAAATAGACCAAACATGCCAGATTAAAACATCAGATATCAAATAAACCAAGCGTCACAGACAAAAAAAAAAAAAAAAAAAAAAAAAAAAAAAAAAAAAAAACTAAAACAATCTAATGAAGAAATTTTTCAATTCGAGACCAAACTCATCTTCATAAGTGATTTATAAACAGATATATAGATTTTTTTTTAAAACGTCGAGTTACTTAAAATGATCACTTTTTTCTTTGTCAAACTTTTTTCAAACAACCTACAGACTTAAATATGGGGCACAAATGAAAAAAGATTTCATTTTTGGACAAGTAATAACCTAATCTACGTGCTTTTGTAAAATCCAGTGAAAAAATAAATAAATTTATATCCTTAATTAGCAAAAAACTGTTAATTAACTTGGCAACTAAAAAATTATGCCAAAACGGAGATAAAACCCCGCCGACGACCGTGTACCATCTGTATTATAATAGCACAAATCAGTTACGGGTTAATCATATCAAATTTCATCTGCAAGTCAGCCATTTTTTCTGAAACTATTTTTTAATAAAACTTCATAATTATAAGAACACACATTTTATCAGACAATTAAATGTGATTGCAAATTGTGGCCGATGACTGTTTCCAACAGGAATAAGAGTGAGAAATTGCCAGATTAGGATATCGATCTGGGTGGCTTAGTGGCAAAGCATTAGCACGGTGCGCTGAAGGTCCCAGGTTCGAGTCCTGGCGCAGGGCAATCTTTCCCTCATGTTGGTTTAGTGCATTTAATTTTCTGATAAAATGTGTGTTCTGATAATATTGTAAAATAAAGTAATCAGACGTAGTGTTCATGCTTTAATATATATAACTTAATAAAATTTACATTTTTAGAAAGATCTTTAAAAATAAAATAATTTTTGAGGGAAGAGGTACCTTCTAAAATGTATACATTAAGAGTTATCGGCATTTAAAATTTCTTTCCAAACGTAAACAAACTTTTCAAAAAGGAATTGAATATGATTAATTTATTTCTATAAAACCACGGTAAAGGACAAGCATTTCGTTCGCAGGCTTTGACGTTATTTTTCTATAAATTAATGGAATCCAGTTGTTAAATTGTTTTTATTTTAGAAGTGAAATTTCCATTTAAATTTATTGTAAGAGTACAGTGTTTAATTGAATAAAATAATGTAAATCTAAGAAATTGCTAAGATATTTTGCTACTTTTCCCCATGAACTATGTTTTATAAAGATTCGCCAATCAATGTGATTTAAACAAAGCTAATAATAAAAGAGCATGATATCACGTTTGATTTCAACAGCAGTGCTGACGCGCTATGTTAGATATTCCATTTTTACTCATCTCATGAATTAGTCAGTGATATTTTTTAACGAAGGATAACAAGTATTATAACAAGCCACATTTAGTATGTTGTTTTTAAGGGTGTAATTAGTTTAATTGAAAAATCTATTGGTATTTCTAGTTAACCCTTTAAACAATAACGGAAAGTAAAATGTAATTTTACATAACATTCTCATGTAAATTTCATAGAGTAGATTATTTAAATTATGTATAATCTATCTAAAAAAAGAAATGATATCTACAAAAAACAACTTTTCAAAAGTAAAAGAACAGCCAAGCTTAAAAAAAAAAAAAAAAAAAAAAACGAAAGTTTTGGCTAAAAAATGGTGTGATATCAAATTTCGAAGCTTTTATTATAGTACTTATTTAATTTTTTTCCATTAAATAAGTTATATATATAAGTCGAGTGCCTACGTATATGTTAATAGAAATCGTTTTCTCTTGTACTAAATACATCCTAACGAGTTTCTGAAAATTCAATTTTTTTCAAATTATGCATGATGGGCTTGGCGGCCATCTTTCCATATTTCTAAGCACCCAAATTTCTAAAGTAAAAGCGTAATATGTTTGCATTGTAATATGTTTATAACAATTTCGAACTTAACTACGGACAGATAAATTAGATAAGACTGATATTTTGAGAATATTTGTGTATAATATGGAAAGATGGCCGCCAAGCCCGTCATGCATAATTTGAAAAAAAAAATTAATTTTCAGAAACACGTTAGGATGTATTTAGTACAGGAGAAAAAGATTTATATTATCATATACGTAGCACTCGACTTATATATATGATAACTTATTTAATGAAAAAAAGTTAAATAAGTACTATAATAAAAGCTTGGAAATATGATCTCACACCATTTTTTAGTCACAACTTTTTTTTTTTTTTTTAAGCTTGGCTGTTTTTTTATTTTTGAAAAGTTATTTTTTGTAGATACATATTTCTTCATTTGTAGATTAAAAGTAATTGTTAAAAAGTTTAATTCAAAGAACAAGCCTTAGCTGTGATTCGATCCGAAACGCACAAACCTCAAACCCAGCGCGTTACCGACCAAGCTAAGAAGACGCTTTTCCAAAGGGAGAAATTTATCCGATTATAAACTGTGACAGAAACTTTGAGACATTTTTTCTCAAGACTCTTTGGATATTGCGCTTTATGGTTTTCATTTACAGTCACTTCTCACTTATACGCGCTTGAAGATATTGATTTAAAATCGCGCATAACTGAGAGCCGCGCATAAGTGAGAGGATGTTGTTTGTAGTAACCCTTTATACATATTATATACATTATGGGAAAGGGAAACATTTTAAAATATATGAATTATGATTAATAACATTTTATAAATTAAAAGAGGCGTAATATTAGTATGGGGAACTTAAAAAAAATCCTTACACTTTCACTATAAAGTTTAGTTTAAAAAAACACTAAAAACGTAAAATTTCATTTTACATAGAAGAAGATATACTTACATAAAAAAAATGCCCATTAGCCCTTTTTTAAGAAGTCATTATTGCTAGTTTGTTTCTGTTTTGGCCTCGTTTGTACAACGACCTTTTCTAATGCATTAAAGTGCCTCATTGCGTTTGATCCACATGAGCATTTTGAAAGTAACATCTCAAAGTGTCCAGGGCTCCTAAAGTAGTAAAATAAGATGGGAAAATTACAGTGTCAGTTTCATCATTATCATAATCTTGTCCTTCTTTTTCAGCTGTCACGTCATCAAAAACAGTTTCAATATCTCTTATTGCCGTTGATGTTAAGTTTTCATCAACAGTGACGAAATCTTGAAATGAAAGAGAATCTTGGCTTATGCTGTTTCACTCTCCTTCGTCTATGTTAAAATCATTGCTGTTGTTTTCATTTTCCTGTAATGGAATAATTTCAGCATCATTTTCTAAAGCAGTTAGAAATTGTTGTGGCTGTTACGTTATTCCAACATATGCATAGCATCCAGAATTCGAATTTTCTTGAATTTTATTTCCTGCTCTAATGATATAAACATTCTTCGTACCAAACCTTTCCTATACTGCGCTTTAACTGACCTCATTATACCGAGATCACAGGCTGGAGTCTGCTAGTACAATTTGCAAGGGAAAATATAACTCGTGTAATTGTCAGCAATGGGAGATATGAAGGATACTGATCCATAAACAGCAGAGCTTTTCTTTTCTTTCTTTTTTTAGCCATCTTCTATCAAATTTCTTCAAAAAAATCTAAACAATTTTTTCGATATCACCCAGGCTTTGGTGCTACTTGCATAAAAACATGACAATTTCTTCACATTTTTTAAACACTGTGGTTTCTTGAATTTACCAATCACTATTGGCGGTAACTTTTCTGATCCGTCCGCATTACAACATAAAAGCACAGTCACTTTTTCTTTGCTGTGTTTGCTACCAGGGCATGTTCCTCCCGTAAAATCCAGCATTTTGTTTGGCAAAAGATGATAAAATAAACCTGTTTCATCACCGTTTAAAATGTTCTTAACATCAAAGTTTTGGATTAAATTTGGAAGGTCTGCGATCCATTCATTAGCAGTTGAAACTGAAACGGCCGCGTTTTCGCCATTCAGATAATGATTTGTTAAACTGTGCTTTTTCTTAAGTTTTTCTAGCCATATCCAAGATGCCAAAAATTTTTCGATTTCCATTTTTGATAACAAAGTGAGTGCCTTTTCTTTGAATAACTCACCGCTATTGGGAAAATTAGAACCTAACATTTCTCTGAACCACTGAATTAAAGTGACTTCTAAAATCTCAAATTTTAGATCTATGTGTGGCTTGAAGAGAAAGAAAAGAAGGAACCATTCGAACTGAGAGGAGAAGGTGAAAAATCGAATTGTAACACCCTCTCCTCCCTCTCACGAGCTTTGTGGAACAGTCTTTTATCTTTGATACGTGCAGAAAATTCTTTATAGATAAAAAAAAAAAAATCGCACTTAACTCAGAGTTTGTGAATTGCGCTGTTATTTCCGCGTATAACTGAGAGAGACAGTTCAAAGTGGCGCTTATACAGTGGTGGCCAAAAGTTTGGACATTTTTTGAAAGTTTCATGTTTTTCAACTTTGTGTGCTTGTAGAATATATTATTTTTCACTTAAATACAAACGTTTATATATCAAATTGAAGGTAATTTAATTTAGAATTTAATAATAAAAACAATATTAATATCTGTATTACAAAAAAAGTTATGCAACTAATAGTAAGATCTATCTTAGATTTGCATTTTTTTAAAGTGATACTCACACAATCAATACTTAGTAGGATAACCCTTATTTTTTAAGACAGGACCGTGAGAATTTTGCTCTATTTTGGTTGTTAAAATAATATGCGGCTCCAGTGACCCCCATTCTCCCTTCAACATTGTCTTTCACCTTGTATATAGTGTGATTTTCTAAGTGTGGTGTTCTCTTCAGTGTCTATCATCTATTCGAGAGTTGGCATCGTACTCTTGTGATGACTACTAATGACTCTGCATCATGTAACGGATGGTGTTCCTACTAATAAATATATTGATTCTCCTACAATAAGCCTTCTCCTTGAACTACTGCTCGGGTGTGTATGTCGATTATTCGGTGGAGTTCCTTCAGTGCCTGATTTTCGGCGAATCAATGGCCATACTTAATGATGTGACGACTGCGTAATTTTCATGGTGTCTACCCCATAATAAGAAAACCGGTAGTCACTAATGACATTCCTTATTACCTGCAATATATCGTAATATATATATATGTGGGGGGGGGGATATATATATACTAAGTGAGAGATCTATAGCATTATTTTCCTATTCCTCGTGGCGGGATCTTACGAAATTCGCATATAACTGAGAGACGCGTATAACTGAGAGGCGTATAAGTGAGAGGTGACTGTATTTATGTACTAACTATACTTTATCGATGCACAAAAGTTCACCGCATTCTGTGACACCGACCTCGGAACCTCTTCTTGTAAGTCTGTGGGTGACAATGACACAAAAGACCGTCCCCTCTTAAATGGTCGAAAAGTAAAATTTATCTACATCTCGAAAAACAGTGACTCGAATAAGCTGTAAACTTACACATCTATGTTTTCGACAATTGTTGTTCGGTGTATGCAAAAATTAATATAGATTCATATATTTTTGAATTTGAATTTATTAATAATTTTCATAATTAAATATATGTTTTTAAATCTAAAAAAATGCCTGGCATATGTTTGGGTCTATTCATTGTATCTCAATAAAAAGGAAAACGTCAATCAGATCATTTTTTTGGGAAGATATAAATTAATGTTTGTTACGTGGATTCAACGTTACCAAGTTGGAGAATTTTTTATTCAAAATATCTACCACTATTTCAGAATAGTAATCTTCGCTTTATTTAATGAGAGATACTCTGTGATTAAATACATGTAAGACTACTAGTCGAATAATGATGGCAGATATTTTGACTAAAAACATTCCCCAATCCGCAACACTGCATGGATTTAACATCCACAAACTTTGAACTTTTCTACTCAATGAAGATATAAGAAAGAAGCTTATTTCTAAGGCTCTTTTGATCCAATGAAGTCAAATAATATGTCAAAAATCTGCGTTAAAATGTTCAGTGTTACAAGTTAGTGTAATTTTCAATATGTAGACGACCTCTAGCTCAAATTGCATTCATATTCGGAAAGTAGACACAATTCCCTGTCAAATGGTACTTCTAGCATCTTTCTGCTACAATTTGGTGATAAAATGGCATGGGGTGAAGCACTTTTTTACACGACTGTACGTGAGTAATTAAGGTAAATTAGGTTAATTTTTTTTTTTCTCATTTTTACAACATTTTTATTTTTATATTCCCAGATTTGCTGTCGTTCAGTTACAAATTTATATGCGAGATGCAACTTTATCTATCAAAAAGAGCTTAGTGCATTATACATAGATGCAGGGCCGAAACTAGGGTGAGTGAGCGGGGCATATGCCCCGGGCACCAGAGTAGAAGGGGGCACCATAAGAAGATTTGGTTCATCGTTCAGTACAAAAAAGAAATAATGAAATTTTGGCAAAAATGTCATGGAATCGGACAACCCAAAGCAGTGGTTTAGCGTCAGGGGGGGGGGGGATCACTTTACTACCAGTAATTTTATATACTAAATTTGGCCTTATTTAATTCATAACGTTCAAAGATTAAATAAGGCCAAATGTAGTATATAACTATACTGGTAGTAAAGTGATCCAGACCCTCCCCCTCCCCCTGACGCTACGCCACTGACACAAAGTAAAAGTGTATTCGTTAGTTTTATACTATTTACTTTGAATAATGCCGGTTTTTTATTAGACCTTCTTCTTTGACCGACTAGGGGGTGCAGAACAATACTTGATTAACGAATTCATCCAAGATATTTGCAAGATCATTACACTGTCCGAATTAGGTTCAAATTGGCCCAGTATTTCAGGCACTATCGTGATGACAAGATTTGTATTATATATAGACAGATAGATATAATAATTCTGCATGAAAAACCCATTCATCTAAATTAAGGGGGATTATCCCCCCGTTTACCCCCTTTTATACTTACCCAATGAACACCCAAAACTAATTAGGGAAGTGCCTTATCACAATGAGCCTACATACAAAGTTTAAAGAATATCGGATAATTCCGCATGAAAAACCCATTTATCTAAATTAAGGAGAGGTAGCCCCCCGTTTCCCCCCTTTATACTTATCCAATGAACCCCCGAAACTAATCAGGGAAATGCCTTATCACAATGAGCCTATCTACAAAATTTAAAGAAAATCGGATAATTCTGCATGAAAAACCCATTTATCTAAATTAAGGGGGTGTGGGTAGCCCCCTCGTTTCCCCCCTTTATACTTATCCAATGAACCCCCAAAACTAATCAGGGAAGTGCCTTATCACAATGAGCCTATATACAAAATTTGAAGAAAATCGGATAATTCCGCATGAAAAACCCATTTATCTAAATTAAGGGGATTAGCCCCCCGTTTCCCCCCTTTATACTTAACTAATGAACTCCCAAAAATAATCAGGGAAGCACCTTATCACAATGAACCTATATCCGAAATTTGAAGAAAAACGGATACTTCTGCATGAAAAACCCATTTATCTAAATTAAGGGGGAGTTAGCCCCCCTTTCCCCCCTTTATATTTAACCAATGAACTCCCAAAACTAATCAGGGAAGCGCCTTATTAGAATGAACCTGTAAACAAAATTTGAAGCAAAACGGATAATTCTATCACGAGTTACCGTGTTACGTACATACATACATACATACATACGTACATACATACAGAACGGGCGGGCACATTAGCTCTCAGGCTTTGATAGCCTGTGAGCTAAAAAGAAAACTACCCAGTTAAACTGAGGGCATTGAGCTCACAGGCTATTCACACTAATTGTATATTATGCTATTTTTTCAAAGAATAATGCCACTCGAAAAATAAAGAAATCGACAATATATTAAGGGGGGGGATAAGCACCCGTTCTCACCCTTTATACTTAACCAATAAATCCCCAAAATCTAATCAGGCAAGCGGCTTACCACAATGAATTTATACACAAAATTTGAAAAAAAATCGGATAACTTTGCTTGAAAAACCCATTTATCTAAATTAAGGGAGGTGAGCCCCCTCCCCGTTCCCCCCTTTATACTTAACAAATGAAAACCCAAAACTAATCAGGCAAGCGACTTACCACAATGAATCTATATACAAAATTTGAAGAAAATCGGATAATTCTGCATGAAAAACCCATTCATCTAAATTAAGGGGGATTAACCCCCCGTTTACCCCCTTTTATACTTACCCAATGAACACCCAAAACTAATTAGGGAAGTGCCTTATCACAATGAGCCTACATACAAAGTTTAAAGAATATCGGATAATTCCGCATGAAAAACCCATTTATCTAAATTAAGGGGGGGTAGCCCCCGTTTCCCCCCTTTATACTTATCCAATGAACCCCCAAAACTAATCAGGGAAATGCCTTATCACAATGCGCCTATATACAAAATTTGAAGAAAATCAGATAATTCTGCATGAAAAACCCATTTATCTAAATTAAGGGGGTTAGCCCCCCTTTATACTTAACTAATGAACTCCCAAAAATAATCAGGGAAGCACCTTATCACAATGAACCTATATCCGAAATTTGAAGAAAAACGGATACTTCTGCATGAAAAACACATTTATCTAAATTAAGGGGGAGTTAGCCCCCCCCCTTTATATTTAACCAATGAACTCCTAAAACTAATCAGGGTAGCGCCTTATTAGAATGAACCTGTAAACAAAATTTGAAGCAAAACGGATAATTCTATCACGAGTTATCGCGTTACGTACATACATACATACATACATACATACATACATACATAACGTACATACATACAGAACGGGCGGGCACATTAGCTCTCAGGCTTTGATAACCTGTGAGCTAAAAACGAAGTGATTGCAATAGATCAATTTCTAAAGAAATCATCCAAAAATCTCAAGATTAATATACTTCCCTAGAATTATTTCATATTTAAAAAAGTCCTTCCGGCCTGTACCGGGAGGAAAAGGTAGCTTTCCTATATCGTCGTTTTAAAATTTTAGCTAATGTTACACGAAAACAGCAAGTTAAAATGCAAAGAAACGTTTACAAAAGATTCGTTAATACTGAATTTAAATAAGAAATTCGCCAAATTATTGAGCAATAGCCAAATTTGCTTCATTTATAAAGACTTATTTTGGTCGCCAAATTTCGCAATATTTCGCCAAATGTCACAAATTTTGCCAATTTTGTCGCCAATTTTGGCGCTAACGGATATGAATATACAGTTTTATGCGTATGATTGGGAAAATTATTACAACAATGAAAGAAAATAATTTGCGAGTAATCGCGTTAATGTGCTGTTTTGTTTCAAAATGTCAGCTACCCTAGAATTTCAAACTGCTCTATCTCAGCCATTTTTTAAGATAGAGGTAAACCAAAAAATGCTCTGGAATCCTTGTATCAAGGCCTAACATGTAATTAAAAAATAAATTTGAATTTTTAACTTTTTTGTATATTTATTTTAGTTTTAAATTTTTAAATGGCCGCCATCTTGAAATAAAATGGCGGACCAAGCTGGCCAACGAACTCGGTCGAGACATTGGTGACCTTAATACACACAACTAGTTTCATGAAAATCGATTTATAAATACGAGCGTTATCGTATGACATAGGTCAGATATATATATATATATATATATATATATATATATATATATATATATATGGATATATCTATATATATAAATCAACATTTGAACGGAGAGTGCTTTTGGGGTCTGGGGGTCATGATCGGTGAAAATATATCGAAATTTTCCGGAACTGCTTTCCTCCGAACGGCTTCAATAGGTAGCTTTATACTTTTTTGTATTGAAAGCTACCTAATAAAATCTAAGGAAATAGATTGAAATCTTCTCTTTATAAATTTTGGAAAAAAAAGGGGGTGGGTGTCACCCAAATTCATATTTACCCCGGGTGAAAAAAATCACAGTTTCGGCTCTGTATGCATTTGCGTCATACACGTGTACAAGTACATACGGCACAAATAAATTTTTTTAATAAACAAGCTATTCTTTTAATGAAAATATCAACTTGTTATATATATAAAAAGGCATTTGGTCTTAAACTATTCATTTATATGCTTGTTTTGAATAAAAGTTGAAAATAACTTCGAATAACTTGTAAGGTGTCCATTAAATGATGTTGCATTGATATGGCTTCCTTTGAATGAGCCTCCTTTATCCTTTGTCTGTTGTTTGTCGTTCTTCCTTTGTCTGTTGCACAATGCAAACGACAACGAGCCATCTGCTTAAAAAGGGCGGGTGGTTATATTAGTAAGAGAACTTTACCTGAATATCTGGACTATTCAGAATGTCTTTGAATACATTTACACTATTGTCAAAAGAAACCGAGGAAAATTTCCGACAATATGTTGATTTGTTGTTTTTCTGTTTTCATAGTTAAGAGACAAGGGCGAACTCGCCTATTCCAACTGGGCATGCTGTTTCCAATTTCTAGTAATTTTTTCGAATAAGTTTTCTAGGTAGTTTTTAGAATTATATAAGGCTAGAAAAAGGTAGTCTGAAACACTGGTGAAAAAGAGCATGCTCAGCTTGAGTAGTAGGATTCGCCACTGTTAAGAAATTTCGAAATATCAACTACTTATTTTTTATTTTATTTATTTTATGCATGTACTCAAAACTTGCTGTGAAAGAAATATATAAACTAATTTTTTAATCATTTTAAAATTCATATGAAAGAATATTTGAGTCGTTTAATAAGTTGCCTACCAACAGTACAAATGCGTACCACTTATGGTAGCCAGAGGCGTCGCCATGGGGGATATGGACGGGTATCCTGCCCCCCAATATATGTGAACTTGAGAAATTTGAGATTAGAGTTGGGAAATTTTAGATTTTTGAAAGACTTTTCTTTTTTTTTTAAATAATAGTACAAAAATATGAAATTTTTATTGTTTTGATCACTATGTTTCTGATTGCAAAAACAGTAAACAAGAAAGCAGCCAGATTCAATCTGTTATTGTGTTCCTCGGTTCTACGAAAATATCATACATCTACCATACCTGAATTTCTCTACTCCTGTCCATCCACAGCTAACTCTAATCCACATCCTTTATTTCATCCAAAACTTTGGTCCTTTCTGAAAATATTCACAATAACGTAAGTTGATTCTTATTAAGATTCATTGACGTTATTTTCATATGAACGGCGATTATGACTGGTATACAATAGCAGACTAAAAATTCATAAACCTTAAACTAATGCTAGTTGACTAAAAACAAAAGACAACATTCTTTTCACATTAGACCTCTAAAAATAAATAAATAATCCAATTAAAAAATATAAAACTGTCAGAAACGAAAATTGAACAACAAATTATTCGTATCTCTTCCAATTAGCGCCATATCAACAGGTCGTCGCCACAGCATTTATACAAAGGCTTTGGTCATCGCTGTCAATGCCAGACATTAATCTGCAAATATAAAATTTTTTTTTCTTTTAAAATAGCATTCTATTCTAATACTAGAAAATAAAAACACGATTTCTGTTTCCACTTCATTCTAATCTCAAATACGTAGCATTAAAATAACTTGAAATATAATAAGTAATTTTTTTAGTAAGAAAAGTTCTTTTTATTTATTTCTTTGTGTGAATAAATAAAATTTTTAGTTTCAGAAAGAATGAGCCCGAGTCCGTTTCATTTCTAGTAGCCACATGCTTTGAAATGCAGCTGGGCAACAAGATCTGAGAAGTTTTTGCCAGAAAAAATTTGGTAACCATGTACTGTCAAGAAGAAAGCGTTATATGAGGAAGTGTGAATATAAAAGTCGTTGGTTCCTTTAATTTGTGTGCGGAAATATATCTTAGTCCTGTTCGTTTATATTTACATGTTTATGAAATATGAAACCAAAGAAGTATAAAGTTTAGTGTTGTGCCTATGTAGTTGTATTTAATAATGATTATAAATCTCGCGCGAAAGAATCCTTTACAATCGGAACAGAGTTTCTGTGCAGGAATTTGGAGCACCTAAAAATCCATTCGAGGTTTCAGCTTGAAAAACGAACCTTTAGTCAATTAAAAATTATAAAATATATATTGCGAACTACTATGAGCGATGACAGACGTGACAGCCTAATGCTTTTAAAATGCAAAAGTGAAATAAGGGATTTTATCAAACTGGACGATGTTATCATTAGGTGGACTTCTTTGAAGACCACAAGAATTAATGTTAAGTGAAAAAAAAAAAAGGCAAAGTGTAAATTCACTAGCATTATTTTCTCTACGTTACATTTTGCTGTACCTAATCCCCTTACATTTATTGTATTGTTTGAAATTGCTTTCTTAACTATTCATTTTGCAAATGGGTATTTTATCTTTTTACGAGGGTGTATCAATAAGTAATGCACATAAGGTAAAAAAATAAAAATAAAAAAAAACAATTAATGACAATATGAAACAGAAATAAAAGTATTGCACATTTACTACTTTCCCACATAACTTCCATGCATGTGGAGACATTTGTCCCAACGATGGATATGTTTGAAAATACCGATCTCATAGAACTCCGTCGGCTTCGAGAAGAGTTTCTTCACATGGTCCGTTTGAGTTCGTCGTCAGAGTCAAGTTTCTTATCACCGAGGAACTTCTTCATGGATCAAACAGATGGAAATTGGAGGGTGCCAGGTCCGGGCTTTATGGTGGGTGCTCTAAAACTTCCCAACCGTATCCCTGCAATTTTTCACGAACTGGGACAGACGACCGTTGTGTTCAATTTCCATCTGTTTGGATCTTTGAAGAAGTTTCTCAGCAGTAAGAAGTTTGACTCTGACGACGAACTCAAACGTGCCGTGCGAAGGTGGCTCTTCTCGCAGCCAACGGAGCTCTATGAGACCAAGATTTTCAAACTGATCCATCGTTGGGACAAATGCCTCAACATGCATAGAAGTTATGTGAAAAAGTGATAAATGGTAATACTTTCATTTCTGTTTCATTCTGTCATTAATTGTTTTTATCTTTTTCATCTTTTACATTATGTGCGTTACTTATTGATATGCCCTCGTATCTCTATTTCATGCGAAATGATTTGAAGATAGGAAAATAGAAATTCATCTAGTTTAGATTTTAATTATTTAAATGAAAAAGGTGTATTTAAACTTTTATTAAACGAACCAATATTTAGAATTTTTATGTTTTTAGTTTCAGTTTTTTTTTTTTTTTTTTTTTTTTTTTTTTTTTGAGAGGGAGGGATATTTTTTACACATAAGTATCATTATCGTTATAGACACGTTGCGCATATCATTTGAGTTGGAAATTAGAGCAATTTGTTTCAAGTTGGGAAATTTTTGAATTCTCCCATCCCCCAAAATTATCTGTAGGGCCCTTGATGGTAGCCAAAGGCGATTATTTGTTTTTATTATTTTTTTACTAATATTTCCAATCAATTATCTTTCTGGTAAATTCCTACTAGAAATATATCATGAACATAATTGTACGGAGATAGTGGTATAAACCAAATAGTATAAAACAGCCGTCTGGGTCAATCCTGTAGCAACCGGTTTAAAGATTGGTATTCTGAAGGTTAAAATCATAGTAGGGTAAATCACATTTGCGTAACCCTTTCAAAGGCATATACTTCTCACTTAATTTTAATTCCCAGCAACAGAGATTGTAGCAGAATTTATGAAAAAAAAATGTTTGTATGACGTACGTGAAGAAAAGCATTTATTTAATTTCAAATTAATTTTTTCGTAACTGGCTGTCATCATTTCAATATTTTAGAAACACAGTTATTTTACCCGTGAAAGGCTTAAATATTCAAGAAGAAAGTTCTACTAAAGATTACTTTATTAAATCAAAGAAGTTAACTAATAACAATACAGAAACAAGAAACATTTTATTCAAACGCAAATATTTCTCACTTAATTTTAATTCCCAACTGGAGAAATTGTAGCAGATTTTTTGAAAAAAAAAAAATGTTTGTATATCGCACATGAAGAAAAGCATTTATTTAGTTACAAATCAATTTGTTCGTAAATTCTGGCGGCAGTCATCATTTCAACATTTTAGCAACAGAATTATTTTACCTGTGAAAGGGTTAAATATTCAAAAAAAAGGTTTTCTAAATATTACTTTATTAAATAAAAGATGTTAATTAATAACAATATAGGAACAAAAAACATTTCATTAAATAATTTTTCTGGCGCTAATTTTGTTTATTTTACTTTTAACAAGCCGGTAGATTGTGAGATTTGTTAGATACAGAATGTCCAAGGAAGACGGGCCAACTCAAAATAGCTAACTCAGCCAGCAGACTTTTTTATGTATCAACTGCCGAACCATCAGACGACTTAAAGCTGCTACAGAATATATTATAACAGTTTATTTGTCATCCTCATTTGAAATAAAGAAATTGTCAGGAGCAACTCATGGAGCACGTGTTTTCAGAGTGAGGAAAATAAGAGTTACTCTACGTGAAAGATTTTCTTATACTCCCCTGGAAAATAGGCACTTTTCTTAGTCATTCTATGAAGTTTAAGTGCTTCGAGAGTTGAGTTTGGCGATTTCTTCATTTCAAACCAGGAACGAAGCCATTTTCAGTGGGTCGTCTTTCTTAAACATCTATATATAACATAGCTGTCAACCTTCCTTTTTTTAAAAGAAAAAGTCAAATAAACAAAACTAGGGGGCTCAGCCCCCTACTCGTTAACACTCGCCAACCCCCGTAAATTGCAAAGCAATTCACATTGGCTTTGTTCAGGACCGAAGATCGCGCGGCGCGCGGGCGAAGGAGAGAATGGTTATGGAGTAGGTCTTATCGGAAATTGAAGTAATTTAATATATTGAAATAATTTAATTATTTCAATTATTTTAAGCTTCTGTGGCTCGGATTAGGTGAAACTAGCAACTACACATCTTTATCCTCCAAAAAAAATGGATCTTATTATAGGAATATCTATTTTTATTTCATCATAACAAACCTCCGAAACATTCATGAAAAGCATCACGTGATCAGATAGCCCGATCGGCGTTCATAAAAGTAGGAAACATTTCGCCCGCGCGGCGCGCGATCGACCCAGGAAAAATCTGTGGGTGGTTTGATCACGTGACTGGGCTTTTTTTGTGTTTATAGTTCTACTTGGTTTGGTAGGTTGATTGATACAGCTGTAGCAGCATGATCGGATATCTGAAATTTTTCAACTTTTTAACATTCTAAAATGATTTTTTAAGCCTTATGATCCAACATAAAAATAATAGAATGCCAAAGTATGATGCATATATATATATAATATATATTATATATATATATTGTGTACTTCATTAAGTTACATAACTGTTGTCTCTAAAACTACAGCACCTACTAAAACTGATGGATTAGTTTAGTTGACAGCAGTTACATAAATATATATATTGTACAAAACAATGCATATAATAAAGTTGCACAGTTAAACAGTGCACCTTTAACTAACAAGGGAGAGGACGTTCGGATCACCGAATTCCTGAAACACAGTATTGGTTTCAATAAAATTAAACTCTCAAAAAAAAAGGTTACTTTTCGGTTAGCCGGGCGCTAGTGAAACAAATATAAATATATATACATACACACATATATGCATACACATACATATATACACAAACATATTTGTTGATATATATCTGTATATATATATTTATATTTTTTCACTGTCGCCCAGCTAACCTTATAAAGTACCAAAAATTGTTACGTACTTTACTGACGTTTGGATTGAATACCTTCCAGGTTCCATATAGATACAAAGTCCATGCTCGCCATTTATTATTTCAGTTTTTTCCCCCTATTTTTCTTAATTTAAAAATGATTTATCAGTTGCTTTATATTTTTTGGGATAAATCGAATGTTAATAAATCAAGGTCGTGATACCAACATGTTAAAAGATTTATTTCTTTATTTGTAATAGTAAAATAAAATCTTTGTTAAAATTTGATAAAAAACCTTTTGAACATTTTATTAAAATATATTTTTCGATAACAACATTGTTAAAACATAATTATTAATTTCTAAAAATATATTTTTCTTGAAATTCATTTTTTGATGTAAATTGCATTATTTATTATATTGCAATAAACATCACAAAACACGAGAAACAAATGCTAAAATACTTATACATTCAGTAGAAAATTTATAAACATTCTAACTAGATTTTATGCATATTCATTAAAACGGTGAACCACATGCATTTTACCTCTTTACAAAAATAGGTACTGATATTTCTAGTTTAAAATAATGTATATTTTTAAATTTTATTTTTATAATATTTTTTACATTGTAAAATATGCTTTGCATTCTATTCCTACTAAAAATTCACTGTTCATTATAAAAACCTGGAAAAATTCGTGCAAATTGATTATATTTTCATTACTTATTTTACATTTGCTAAAAGAAAGAAAGAAAAAAAAATAATGTTTAAATATTAAAAGGCACTGTAATGTAAAATTTTAATCGTAAAATAGCTGAATTTGTCGTATTTAATTAAATAAGTAATTGTTAATAATATCAAATTTTACTTTTATAAAATACTAGCGGGTAGACAATGCAATTTTTTATTACATTCGTTTTCCCGAATTTCGCGCTCCACCCTAAAACTGTTGCTGAGATATGGCGAAATGACCTAAAACTTTCGAATCCCCCTTTAACCACCTTCGAGGGGGGGGGGATTTCTACGGTCACTGAAATACGCGTTTAATCATTTGTTCAGTAGATTTGTTTTCCTGAATTTCGCGCACCTACATAAAACAGCTGCTGAGATATGGCGAAATGTCCTAAAATTTTCGAAACCACGCCCTTTAAATTCCTTCGGGGGGAATTTCTAAAATCACTGAAATGCCTGTTTATCCATTTTTTAGTAGATTTGTTTTCCTGAATTTCACGCTCCTACCTAAATCCGCTGCTGAGATATGGCGAAATGACCCGAAACTTTTGAATACCCCTTTAGCCACCTTCTGGGGGGAGTTTCCAAAATCGCCGAAATACGTGTTTAACCAATTTTTTAGTAGATTTGTTTTAAATAATTTCGCCCTCCTACATAGAAGCTGAGATATGGCGAAATGACCTAAAAAATTCAACCACCCCCCCCATTTAACCACCTTCTGGGGGGAATTTCCAAAATTGCTGAAATATGTGTTTTATTCATTTTTTAGTAGATTTGTTTTCCTGATTGTCGCGCTCCTATCTAAAACTGCTGCAAAGATATGACGAAATGATCTAAAACATTCGACCCCCCCCCTTTTAACCCCCTTTAGGAGGAAATTTCTAAATTCGTTGAAATACGTGTTTAACCCTTTTTTAGTAGATTTGTTTTCCTTAATTTCGTGCTCCTACATAAAACTGCTGCTGAGATATGGCGAAATGACCTAAAACATTTGACACCCCCTTTAACCACCTTCAGGGGGGAATTTCTAAAATCGTTGAAATACGTGTTTAATCATTTTTTTTAGTAGATTTAATTTCCTGATTTTCGCGCTCCTACCTATAACTGCATCTGAGATATGGAGAAATGACGTAAAACATTCGACCACCACCCTTTAACCCCCTCCGGGAGGGGAAATTCTAAAATCCCCGAAATACATGTTTAATCATGTTTTTAGTAGATTTGTTTTCCTGATTTTTGTGTTCTTAACTAAAATTGCTGTTGAGATACGGCAAAATGACCTAAAACATTCGACACCCCTTTAACCCCCTCCGGGTGGGGAATTTCTAAAATTGCTGAAATACATGTTTAATCGTTTTTTAGTAGATTTGTTTTCCTGATTTTCGAGCTCCTACCTATAACTGCTGCTGAGATATGACGAAATGACCTAAAACATTCGACCACTCCCCTTTAACCCCTTCGGGGGGGGATTTCTAGAATCGCTGAAATACATGTTTAATCATTTTTTTAGTAAATTTGTTTTCCTGATTTTCGCGATTCTACCTATAACTGCTGCTGAGATATGGCGAAATGACCTAAAACATTCAACCACCCCCCTGTAACCCCCTTCTGGGGGGAATTTCTAAAATCGCTGAAATAGGTGTTTAATCATTTTTTAGTAGATTTGTTTTCTGGAATTTCAAGCTCCTGCCTGTAACTGCTGCTGAGATATGGCGAAATGACCTAAAATATTCGACCACCCCCATTTAACCCCCTTCTGGGGGGATTTCTAAAATGGCTGAACTAGGTGTTTAATCATATTTTAGTAGATTTGTTTACTGGAATTTCAAGCTCCTACCTATAACTGCTGCTGAGATATGGCAAAATGGCCTAAAACATTCGACCACCCCCCTTTAACCCCCTTCTGGGGGGAATTTCTAAAATCGCTGAAATAGGTGTTTAATCATTTTTTTAGTAGATTTGTTTTCTGGAATTTCAAGCTCCTACCTATAACTGCTGCTGAGATATGGCAAAATGACCTAAAAGTTTCGACCAGCCCCCTTTAACACCCTTCTGGGGGGAATTTCTAAAATCGCTGAAATAGGTGTTTAATCATTTTTTTAGTAGATTTCTTTTCTGGAATTTCAAGCTTTCAAGCTCCTACCTATAACTGCTACTGAGATATGGCAAAATGACCGAAAACATTCGACCACCCCCCTTTAACCCCCTTCTGGGGGGAATTTCTAAAATATCTGAAATAGGTGTTTAATCATTTTTTAGTAGATTTGTTTTCTGGAATTTCAAGCTCCTGCCTGTAACTGCTGCTGAGATATGGCGAAATGACCTAAAATATTCGACTACCCCCATTTAACCCCCTTCTGGGGGGATTTCTAAAATGGCTGAACTAGGTGTTTAATCATATTTTAGTAGATTTGTTTACTGGAATTTCAAGCTCCTACCTATAACTGCTGCTGAGATATGGCAAAATGGCCTAAAACATTCGACCACCCCCCTTTAACCCCCTTCTGGGGGGAATTTCTAAAATCGCTGAAATAGGTGTTTAATCATTTTTTTAGTAGATTTGTTTTCTGGAATTTCAAGCTCCTACCTATAACTGCTGCTGAGATATGGCAAAATGACCTAAAAGTTTCGACCAGCCCCCTTTAACACCCTT
Source organism: Maratus michaelseni (assembly GCA_963931845.1). Lineage (NCBI taxonomy): Eukaryota > Metazoa > Arthropoda > Arachnida > Araneae > Salticidae > Maratus > Maratus michaelseni. The sequence continues at coordinate 429,195,179 of OZ007586.1, forward strand.
CTGGGGGGAATTTCTAAAATCGCTGATATAGGTGTTTAATCATTTTTTTAGTAGATTTGTTTTCTGGAATTTCAAGCTTTCAAGCTCCTACCTATAACTGCTACTGAGATATGGCAAAATGACCGAAAACATTCGACCACCCCCCTTTAACCCCCTTCTGGGGGGAATTTCTAAAATCGCTGAAATAGGTGTTTAATCATTTTTTTTAGTAGATTTGTTTTCTGGAATTTCAAGCTCCTACCTATAATTGCTGCTGAGATATGGCAAAATGACCTAAACATTCGAACCCCCCTTTAACCCCATTCGGGGAGGAATTTTCAAAAATCCCTTCTTATTGCTTGCCTAGGCCATAACAGCAATCTACAGGCCAAATTGCGTGACCCTGACTTTAGTAGTTTCGGCTGGGCGTTGATGAGTCACCCAGTCAGTCAGTCAGTCACCGTTTCCTCTTTATATAATAGTATAGATATTCCATTAATCATGAAAAATACAAAGCAACCGATAAAACATTTTTAAATGGAAAAATCAATTAGAAATTTAGGGGAATCGAACCCGCAATCTCCAGAATCAAGAACAGTGCTCTAACCATTCGGCTATTAAGTTCACTTCAAAAATTCAACAAAATATCATTAAAATACGCAACTTAGTCAAATGAAGCCCCGCGTTCATTATCATTGATTTGGACGTCCAAATCAATGATAATGAACGCAGGCCTTTCAATTTCATTCACAGTATAGACTCACTCTGTATTTAAATCTCCATCGCCCGCGCGCCGCCTGATCTTCGTTTCTGAACAGACCCATTAAGACCGCTACGCGGTCCCAGTTCGCTTTGCTCGCTCACCCCTTTTTGTTTTTGCAGCAATTCTACCCGGAATAAGTACTACCACAAATCATTTTAACATATGAAATTGACATTTTTTTAATGTAAAAAGTGTAATTTAAAACTTCGTTGAAAACACAATTAAAAATGTATTTAGTTGGTGCTACCAAATGGGCATAAATCATTTAAATATTATGAAAAAAGGATCTTGGAAACACAATTAGTTTAAAACTCATTTCACCTATAATATTGTTCAGTACGGCTTAAATTCATTTAAAAAAACATACGTGATAGGAAGATAGTTTATATATATCATCAATCATTGTTTAAATTTCGTTTGACATTTTACTGTTCTAATTGATTATAGATTTTTGCAAAATAAATTATTTTTTACTTCATCAAGACAGCAACAGATGGCAGCAAGTGCAATCTAGACAGTTGATATTATTATTCTCTCCGATTTTCGTGTGAGTGAATTTCGTAAATAATTTCTAAAAATAACAGTTGAGAGTTCATTTGAAGTTAATGATATTACCGTATTTACCCGCGTATAAGTCGAGAAATTTTGGACAAAAATAGTTTAAAGTTGGAGGGCTCGACTTATGCGAGGGTCCTTAATTTTTTTTTTTTTTTTTTTTTTTTTTTACCAGAAGTCAAAAATACCCTTCTGAAAGGCAATTGTTCTCTTTTCGCATTCCATAACACAATGACGTCGTTTAATGTCGATTTCCATACCAGCAGAGAAAAAGAGAAATTAATTGATTTTCCTTATCAGCGCTGAGGTAAAGGTTTGGAGACTAAGTGACGGGTTTGGTGAGGCGATGAATGTACGCCTATTACCCCCCCCCCTTCCTCTGAGAGATCATTAGATAAAATTCCGAGAATGTATCACCCCTATGTGCAACTGAGTCGTCCGCGAGTGGCTAGAAACATGTGACTCTCTAAAAACAAGTGACCTGCGTTATATCTTGCGTGTTCTTGATAGTAAAATTATTCATTATTTCCTTGTTTATCTTACTATACTTTTTCTCCTTGTTTCTACTGATATGGCTGATTTAGTTATTAGAAAACAGAAACGCAATTCATACGCAGCTGGATTTAAACTTAAAGAGTGTAACAGCTGTGCTGCTTCTCGTCAGTTTGGGGTTCACGAAAAATTGATTCGTGATTGGCGCAAGAATAAGGCAAAGCTAGAAAACATCCGCAAATCAAAAAGGTCTTTGGAAAATCGTTCTTTCCAGAACTCGAAAATATATTGCATGATTGGGTTGTAGAGGGCCGGCAGAATGGTTTTATTGTCAATAGAACTGTAATACGTTTACGAGCAATGAAGCTTGAAAAAAAAAGAAAAGTATGGTGTTCCAAACACGTTTCGTGCATCAGAACATTGGTGCACTAGATTTATGAATCGTCATGGTTTGACTTTACGCACGCAACTACTGCAAGGTTCGGGGTGCTGACACATTTGAAAAGGTGAATCAATTAATCATTACCGATAAATTAGTAAATTCGTTAGATGATGAAGTTTCTGCGCATATCGGATTAGCGCAACAAAGTAACTGGTTAGAACTTCGAAAATTGCTAAAGAATGTGATAATTTCTTCGACGCTAAACACAAATGTTATGCGTTAACTTATAAGGGTTATAAAGGTAAAGAAAGGTATGTAATAACGAAGAGTCTAGAAGGGAAAAAGATGACGGATTTAGTGGTAATTGGAGACAAAATGGGAATAATGAAGTCAGTCCATTTTCGGGTAGAAAACCAGAATACAAAAAATCTTATGAGGATGCAACGCCTACTTGTTTTAAATGGGCTTAAGGGGTCATTACCAACGTTTTTCTACGAAAGGAATAATGAAGTAGATAGGCAGGTTAATAATGGGCGAGAATCAAGGGCATGTATAAATAATGTCTCAGTGCGAGGAATAGAAGAATTACCAAAAGGAGCAATTATGGCAAGAATCGTAGCAAACGGGGATCAGAGTTATGTTAACTAAAGTTATTGGAGAGAAATTAAATAAACTCGAGAAAATTGCGGTTAGTGTAAATGGGAAAAGAGAAAAAAGGATTAGTGGATTCAGATTGGGAAATAAGTGTCGTTCATAAAGATTTAGTACCGGCAGATAAACTAAAAAGGGATGGTTGCATTTATTTACAAGGGATATTTGTTGAGGCAGTTAAATCACCGTTAATTCAATTACCTTTAGGTATTCCAAAACGCAGTAAAACTAATGTAATTCATCAGGATGTACTTTGCGCGATAATTGATAATAGTAAGGAACAGATAATTTTATATCCTGACGTGGCTAATGAATTGGCAGGGTTAAACCCCGAGAAATCATTAAGAGAATCGGAAGAAAGGGAATGTAAGGAAGATAGTTATGATAAAGTGAATGAGGGGAGAAGGATAGGAAATGATAAGAGTAACCTTTATTCCATAGTAACGAGGTCAGTAAATTTACAATGTCAGGAAAAGAAACAAACGGAGGTAGATAAAAGTAAGGTTGATGAAGTTACGGAAAGTTGTTTAAATGTATTTCAGAGATCCCAAATGAGATTTAGGGTAGTAAAGATTAGTAAATATTTAGAGAAAGCTTGGGAATTAGCTGAAAAGGATAAAAGGATTTATTGTATTGTGAATGGGTTGTTGTATCATAAAGAGGAATTTGTAGCAGAATCAGTAGCCCAATTAGTAATACGCAAAATCAGAAGGGAGGAAATTCTAAAATTAGCGCATACTTCCGTATATGGAGAGCATCACGCGGTTATGAGAATGTTAGAAAGAATCAAATATTCATTTTATTGAGAAGCCAAAATGAGGCTAAGGAAGTTAAAACATTTTCTGAGTCATGCTTAGAATGTCAGTTATTGTTATGCATTTCTATGATTATCCTTAAAACACAAGGTTGCTTTTTTAGCCAGCTGAATTGTGAACCAGTTTTAACACTTATTTTATTTTTTTAATGAAAGCTATTCATTTGTAGCTGTGCCTGGAATAGCTATTTTTTTAAATATTCCCATATATATATTTTAATTTAAAAAGTTTTTTATGAAATTTCTTTATATTGGTGGCAATTGGGCTACTTCCATAGTTACAGGCAAAAAAGAAATAATGCGAATTACTATTATCTTTGTGTCAGGTTTCTGACTTCAACAGAACCTATACTGTATATTTCTAATTAAGTTAATTAATTGTATTTGATCATTATTATATACTACTGTATTCTGATATATATTTTTCTTTTTCTGTAAAACTTCTGTATGTGATTGACAATGGAATTTCCCTAATCCGATTATATATTTGGGGAATGTTGAAGAAGATCATTGTGAAAGTAAATAATCTGGCTTTGGAAGGAAAATACAAAGAGCACTGGATTCCTAGCGAGCTGGGGTCAGAGGATAATGGAGGCGTTTAATGGTCGAGAAGAAATGTTTCTACAAGTATGGAAAATCTGTGAAAGAAGAATCACAACCCCGTTGATTTGGGGAGTGTTGTGAACAGCGGGAGACGTGTCATTCGTTGATGTGCAGCTAAGAGTGTAGGACGCATAGTCACTGGTGTACCGTGAAGAGGGTAGGACGTGTCACTCGTTGATATGTAGCGGAAAGAATAGGACGCCAGAGTCGTCAGTACGCAGCGTAGAGGGTACACGAGCAGAGCCAAATCTGCAGAGGAGTGTGTAGAATTACAGAGAGAACGTGCATAGGACAGTTTGGTCCAGGGTGAATTAATTACCACGTAGACGAAACGGTGTGTACGAGAGGTGAGTAATGAAATAGATTAAAACGTACTATCAGGGCGATTGTCACTCGACAGTCACATACGGCAAGTGAGAATAATCTGTATTGACCAATAAGAACTATCACTGTAACATTTTTTTCATACTAGTTTAATAAATAAATTATTATTTGATTATACACGTGAGAACTGCTTTTCCAACGTGTCCGGTATCAGTCTAATACCGGTGGTGGCAGCAAATACCATAAGGTCTCAAGTCTAGGAGAAGTACTACGATGACCGCAAAAGGCGACAATACCATAACACTTTGCTGATTCATTTCCTCAATACAATTAAAAATACATAAATTTGTTTTAATGTGAACAGAAAAAGATGCTACATTTAAGAAAAAGAAAAAAGACACGTTTTCCTTCATAAAGCTGTTACATTTCAATATTTTTTCATTACACTGATACTGAGTGAAATTAATATCATGGTAAAAATGAGACTAATATTTTCTTTGATTAATTAGTACGAATGCTTCTAAAAGAATAAATCTCATCAGTACTGAGATTAGAACCTCAAATCAAGAGTGCGAATGTTCACTTGTAAAGTTGTAGCTGGCATATGTGACATCAAGTTTGGAAATACGTTTATTGCACGTTAAAATGTTTTTAAAATAGATATGAATATGAAAAGTAAAGTAGTACATATGTAAATTTTGTGACGGTGGAAAGGACGTTATGTTTAGATTTCATTGAAAAAAAATATTTGTGTCAAAGTGGTGCAGTTTTTGCTGATTTTTAATTCCGTAACATCAAAGATCAAAGCCCCAATTGATTATTAATTATCTTAATTACATATTACTGATTACTTATAGGAATATATTTTAATTTTTCAATAATATGATAAGTTGAAGTTAACGGAAACAGCAGTTTGGTAGCTTTAGTTTAAAATAATATTTGTTTCTTTAATTAGGCCAGACAATGTAATAGATTGAAATATCTAAAATAATTTAAAAAAAAACAGTTTTTTTAAACATTTCCATTTTGGGTTCACACCATATATTCTTATAATTTTATATACAAAAATCACATTTCAATATTTATCATTCTAAAGCAACTGAGTAAGTTGTTATCTACAAAAACAACTTTTCAAAAGTAAAAAAAGCCAAGCATAAAAAAAAGAAAAAAAAGGTGTGGCTAAAAAATGGTGTGATATCAAATTTCCGAGCTATTATATTACTTTTTTAACTTTTTTCCATTAAATAAGTTATCATATATATAAGTCGAGTGCCTACGTATATGTTAATAGAAATCGTTTTCTCCTGTACTAAATACATCCTAACGAGTTTCTGAAAATTCATTTTTTTTCAAATTATGCATGATGGGCTTGGCGGCCATCTTTGCACAGTATTCACAAAATTCTAAGCACCCAAATCCGTAGTTAAAATCCGAAGTTCAAAATTGTTATTTAAGCAAATATTTTAAGCATTTCATTTATAGACTTGTATGTTCTGAAAATTGTGTCTTAAGATAATGGTGACTTATCTTAAAGATCCATCTTATGATTTATTTTTTAGAGTAATTAGTAATTTCAAACTAGTGAAAATCAATTTCTCAAAATATCAGTCTTATCTAATTTATCTGCCCGTAGTTAAAATCTGAAGTTCGAAAGTGTCATAAACATATTACATTGCAAACATATTACGCTTTTACTTTAGAAATTTGGGTGCTTAGAAATATGGAAAGATGGCCGCCAAGCCCATCATGCATAATTTGAAAAAAATTGAATTTTCAGAAACTCGTTAGGATGTATTTAGTACAGGAAAAAACGATTTCTATTAACATATACAGTGTCTCACATAAGTGATGGGACACTTGTGCTTTACAAAAGGAAACTAATCAAATAAATTAAAAAAACATGTACACATTTTTTTGTGGGTGTGTTTCATACTTAAATTTAGTAAAGATTATTACATGACATACATTTTGTCAAAATATTAAAATATTAATTTAATAAAAATACAAATGTTTAGAACGGAGCAAAAAATAGCTCACATAAGTGATGGGACACCATTATATATGCAACAAAAATCGCCTGAAATAAGCAATAAAAATATTTTTTGGGGTTTTATTTTTACTTAAAAGCAATTGGCAATAATTGATAAAATCTTCTGCAGTATTTCTCTCCAGTTTGTTTTGGAATTTTTGTGTTTTTTAGCTCTGTGTAGCCATGAATGCTAAACGAAAAGAAACTTCGCCTGAAATTCGAAAATTAGTTATTCATTTGCATATTGAACGTGGAAAATCTATTAGAAAAACTGCTGAAACAGTTAACTTGAGTCGTTCAACAGTTTTCAATATCATTAAACGATATAAAAAGAATCATATGATTCAGGATAAAAGAAGACCTGGCCGACCATCAAAGCTATCCAATGGAATAAAGCGAATTATCGTTCGAAATATTAAAAAAAATCCAAGAATTAGTGCTTCAAAAGTTGCTGCTGATTTACAAGCATTATATGGAATAATTGTTAATCCTGAGACTATTAGAAGGGTAATTCGATCTGCTGGATATCACGGTAGAGTAGCCAGGAAAAAATTCTTCGTAAGTGAAAAGAATAGAAAACTCAGACTAGCTTTCGCAAAATCCAACATAAATAAGAATTCTGATTACTGGAATAAAGTTATATTTGCTGATGAGAGTAAATTTAATATATTTGGTTCTGACGGTAGAATCTTGGTGTGGAGAAAACCCAGGGAAGAATTTCGCAAACAGAACTTGGTACCAACAGTAAAACATGGTGGAGGAGGAGTTATGGTATGGGGGTGTATGTCGTCCGCTGGAGTTGGTAATCTTGTTTTTATTGACAGTATAATGGATCAGTACAAGTATATTGATATTTTAAAGCAAAATTTGAAATCTTCAGCACGAAAATTGAACCTTCATAACGATTTTAAATTCTACCAGGACAATGACCCCAAGCACACTGCTCTGAACGTTAGACTCTGGCTGCTATATAACTGTCCTGAAATAATAAAAACACCACCACAATCTCCAGACTTAAATCCCATAGAGAATATTTGGCAAGAATTGGAATCAAGAATTCGCAAACACACCATTTCTTCAAAACAACAACTAAAATCGGTGCTTCAAGAAGAATGGGGTAAAATCACTCCAGAAATCACAAAAAAATTAGTCGAATCCATCCCAAAAAGATTAAATCATGTTTTAAAAGTAAAAGGAAATCCAACAAAATATTAAAACCTTTTAAAAAGTAAAATTTTTGGATAAATATTTGATGGAAAAGTAAGTGTCCCATCACTTATGTGAGCCATTTTTTGCTCCGTTCTGAACAATTGTATTTTTACTAAATTAATATTTTAATATTTTGACAAAATGTATGTTATGTAATAATTGTTACTAACTCTAAATATGAAACACACTCAAAAAATTTTTGCACATGTTTGTTTATTTATTTTATTGCAGTTTCTTTTTATAAAGCACAAGTGTCCCATCACTTTTGTGAGACACTGTACGTAGGCACTCGACTTATATATATGATAACTTATTTAATGGGAAAAAGTTAAATAAGTAATATAATGGCTTGGAAATTTGATATCACACCATTTTTTAGCCACAACTTTTTTTTCTTTTTTTTTTATGCTTGGCTTTTTTTACTTTTGAAAAGTTGTTTTTGTAGATATCATTTCTTTTTTTTAAATAGATTAAACATAATTTAAATAATCTAAACATGAGAAATAATTTAAAATTACATTTTACTTTCAGTCATTGTTTAAAGGGTTAACTAGAAATATCTCTAGATTTTCAATTAAACTAATTACACTCTTAAAAACAACATACTAAATGTGGCTTGTTATAATACTTGTTATCCTCCGTTAAAAAATATCACCGACTTATCCATGAAATGAATAAAAATGGAATACGTACATAGCGTGTCAGCGCTGCATTTGAAATTAACCGTGATATCACGCTCTTTTATTATTAGCACTAGCTGGCTTCGCTCGCTAGCGGGCCCCTAATTTACATCGGGGCCTCGAATCTTGTAAAACCTCGAATAAGATAAAATTTGAACCGAACGAACCTCCGAGCTGGTTCCCCGCTGCCTTCGGCACCGGATAATCCCTTAATTTGCACATCGAATAGTATAAACCTCTGACCAAACGAATCTCCGACACGGGTCCCCGCTGCCTTCGGCACCGTATAGCAGTTGTGCTGCGCACGCCCAAGTTCCATCTTCCACCACCAGGTAGCGCAATCTGTTCTATATGAACCTCGGGCACTGAAATCGTTACGGCTATAGATGTCGAATCGAATGAGCTATACCCCGTCGTGATCCAGTCCACAGAACCAGAGATAGGAAAGTGCCCCCTGCAGATGAAAAAACGAACTAAAATCGGAAAGCTCTATCGATGTCGAGTCGAATGAGCCATACCCCGTCGTGATCCAACCCATAGAAACAGAGATAGTAAAGCGCCCCCTGGTGGTGAAAGCTAATCGCGTTTGGGGGGCAAAGTGGGGGGAGGAACACCGGAGATGCATACTAGGATTAAGCGGTCACAGACCTTTTCAACGATGTATCAGATGAGGGGTATGTGCAAAATTTAGAAAATCCAACCCTCCCCCTGCATAATATGATTAAGCGTTTACAGACCTTTCCAACGATATATCATATGAAAGGTGTCGGCAAAATTTAGAAAAGTGCCCCTTTTGGGGGGGGGTGAAAGTGGGAGGCTAGACCCCGAAGTTACATAATATGAATAAGCGGTCACAGGCCTTTCGAACACTATATAACATGAGTAGTGTCGGGGGGGGGGGCGTAAAATGTGGGGGGTGACACCTGTGGTGCATAACATGAATAAGTGGTCACAGCCCTTTGTAACGATATGGGACATGAAAAATATGTGTTAAAATTTAGAAAAGAGCAACCCCCCCCCCTTGTGTAGGCAAAACGCGCTCCACCCCTCCCTATAATTTTTGACGCGGCTTTATTTTTAAAATTTATGTTATGTGTTATAAAATATCGTAAAGTTTCAAACAGATAGCCTTATTGTACTTCCTAATTTTGTTCACGGTCCTCCTCATCCCCTCCCCGAAATGTGACGCGCCATTCTTTTTTATAATTTTTTTATCATGTGTTATAAACTGTCTTAAAGTTTAATACAGATCGCATTGTAATTTAATATATTTGCTGAAATTACTATTATATATAGAATAATATAGAAATAAACCCAGCTTTAGCTTGTAATTAAGATATATGAATAATTTTTAGAATTTCTGAAAGCTGATTTACATTTATTTATTTATTTATTTACCTATTTACTTATTTTTTTTTTTTTTTTTTTTTTGCGTTGCCTGTGATAATTTAACAACTGGATTTCATTAATTTATAGGAAAATGACGTGAAAGGTATTCCTGCGAACGCGAAATGCCTGTCCTTTACCATGTTTTTTTTTTTTTTTTTTTTTTAGAAATAAATGAATCACATTTAATTCATTTCAATAATTTTATTTACGTTTGGAAAGAAATTTTAAATGCCGATAACTTTTAATGTATACATTTTAGAAGGTACATCTTCCCTCAAAAACTAATTTATTTTTAAAGATCTTTCTAAAAACGTAAATTATATATTTAAATTATTTTTTAAAGCATAAACACTACGTCTGATTACTTTATTTTACAATATTATAAGAACACGCATTTTATCAGACAATTAAATACACTGAACAAACATGAGTGAAAAATTGACCTGGGCCAGGACTCCAACCTGGGACCTTATGCGTACCGTGTTGACACTCTACGACTGAGCCACCCAGACCGATAGACTTGACTGACAATTTCTCATACTTATTCATGTCGGAAACAGTTATCTGCCACAGTTTGCAGTCATATTTATTTGTCTGATAAAATGTGTGTTTTTATAATTATGAAGTTTTATTTGTAAAAAAATATCTTCAGAAGAAAATGTCTGACTTGCAGATGAATTTTGATGTGGTTATAACCTGTAATTGATTTGTGCTATTATAATAATGATGGTACATGGTCGTTGGCGGGTTTTATCTCTGTTTTTGCATAATTTTTCAATCGCCAAGTTAATTAACAGTTTTTTGCTAATTAAGGATAGATTTTTTTTTTTTTTTTTACACTGGATTTTATAAAAGCACATAGATTACGTAATTACTTGTTAAAAATGCAATCCTTTTTTTATTCTGTCCAATATTAAGGCCTGTAGGTTGTTTGAAAAAAAAAAGTTTGACGAAGAAAAAAGTGATCATTTTAAGTAACTCGACGTTTTTTTAAAAATCTATATCTCTGTTTATAAATCACTTATGAAGATGAGTTTGGTCTTAAATTGAAGAAATTCTTCATGAGATTCTTCTAGTTTTCGTTTTTTATTTCTGCGACGCTTGGTTTATTTGATATCTGATATTTTAATCTGGCAGTTTTGTCGATTTAACATTGCGAAGTTTCTTTCTGTAAGTAAGCAGTAGCGGTCTTTAGTCCAGTTCTTGGCGTTGTTTGCTTGGCGTTTTCCTTCTTTTTAGCTTGGCTTGGCAGAGCGACTTCCCTGCTTGATCAGAAACTCTGGTTACAGACTAAGTCACAAACTCAGCAGCAAGAGAGTTCTGTTTTATTCTGTGTCCAGCTTGCAGTCACTAGAGTATACAAGACTCAACCATATTGTGACTCAAGACGTCAAGACTATTGTATGTTAAAAGAAACTATTTATTTTATAGTTTATATAGTAGTATATAAACCATGTTAAATGAAATTCAGCTGAATCTTTTACTGCTTCTAGAAGAAAATTTGCCATAAAATTTATAAAAAGGGATTTTATTTAAGATTTAAAAAAAATTAATAAGGTCTCTTTATACTGTAATATTATTAAATGAATCTTTAATTATTGATAATTACAAATTATGAGGCAGATCTTAATCTATATTGGTGAATTTTGTACATTGCTTTATGATCTAATTTCTATTTATGTTGAATAATAATTTATTTATTCATTTATTTTGTTATTTGAGCTCCAGTAGGTTTTTATTTTTATTTTGTTTCTTATATATGTTATTAGGAGCTTAATATTGTCGATTTTAGGTATAATGTTGACAATATTTGATGAAATAACATATATTTACTATGAATATTATTATGAAGCTGCACTGAAGATTCCATAAGATATTCATAGTTTTCCATTTTTGATTTTTCGTTTTATTAAGTTTACTTCCTGCTGTATCCTTTCCATTGCTTTTTATAGTATATCATCCTTTATTTTTCACATGTGACTTCATATATATATATATATATATATATATATCAAAGCATCTTTTCATTTTGAAAAAAAAAACTATTTAAAAAATTATTTTAAAATTTTAATTTGAAATTTAAGAAAACATTTTTAATATAATACCTATTATGTTGCATATCATTTAAAACCGGCTCTTTAGCGCAACTGGATTATTTGCAATAATAAGATAAAGAAAATCATCTCTTAACTAATTTGAACCAATTTCTAAAATTTGAACTGGCTCTAAGTTCTTACCCTGTGCCTGTAACTTCTGGCAACTAGTTTCTAAATTTTTACTTTCTTCTATCTTTACAAGAAGAAAGTATTGGATTCATGAAAATTTTCGACTTCCGGTTTTCGACGGATTTATACGTTTTAGAAGGTCCTGAACACGATTTGACTATTTTTAGAAAATGTCTGTCTGTGACTCTGTCTGTCTGTCTGTCTGTATGTGACAAAAATTTTGTGGGCGCTCTATCTCAAGAACTAATGCTCGGAATTTAATAAAACTTTAGATTCAGTTAGTCCCTGATATAAATTGATGCTGATTAGGTTTTAGTAAAAATCGCCCGGCAGGTGGCGCTGCTATGCAGCTTTTTTCGCAATTTCCGCAATAGCTCTATCTCAAGAACTAATATTCGGAATTAAATAAAACTTTATATTCAGTTAGTCTCTGATATAAATTGGTGCTGATTAGTTTTTGGTAAAAATCGCCCTGCAGGTGGCGCTGCTATGCAGCTTTTTTCGCAATTTCCGCAATAGCTCTATCTCAAGAACTAATGCTCGGAATTTAATAAAACTTTAGATTCAGTTAGTCCCTGATATAAATTGATGCTGATTAGGTTTTGGTAAAAATCGCCCGGCAGGTGGCGCTGCTATGCAGCTTTTTTCGCAATTTCCGCAATAGCTCTATCTCAAGAACTAATGCTCGGAATTAAATAAAACTTTATATTCAGTTAGTCTCTGATATAAATTGGTGCTGATTAGTTTTTGGTAAAAATCACCCAGCAGGTGGCGCTGCTATGCAGCATTTTGAAGGATTTACACGATTTTTGGCGATAGTCTTATCTCAAGAAATACTGCACGGAATTTAATAAAACTTGAGCTTCAGTTAGACATTGATATAAATGGGTGCTGATTCTTTTTAGTGTATGCGAAACCTGTGTGAGATAGAAGAAAGTTTTGGGATTGACACATCCGACTAGTTAATTATGCCATGATACTATTAAGTACCATAAATTTCATTGAAGCATTAAGAGGTTAGATTATCTATGTTGATTTGATGTGAAATGATCCAGTAATTTGTTTACTAACATTCCTCATCACAGACCCCCCTCCCTCCCCCCGTCACAAAAAAAGAAAGGAAAAAATTTGTTTGTGAACTGTACAATGAAAAAAGATTATTTTTCATTAATACTTAAGTTACACACATAATTTATACAATAAGTCATACAATATAAACTTAAGTGATCTAAATTTGTAACTTGAAATTAGTACTGATGTTTGCATTTTAATTTATAACTCAGCATCCCATGATTGTCCCAAAATGATACTTTCTGATATTATAGAAAATAAGTGTAACAGCAACATATATTTTTTCGAAAAAAATTAAAACACCTTTTTTTTAAGATATGAAAGATCAAAGGATAAAATGTTTGACCTTGAATTTAAAATTTTTAAAAATATGTGCATGTGATATATCATATGATAGCTCAATTCATACACTTTCTAAATAAGTTCCTGGGACAATTAGGGAATCAAATATGACTAAATTTGTAATGCAAGAAATGCAAAAATTTACGATTTTTGTCCATCTTTGAAGCTAATTATCTCGAAAACCAAGACAGATAGAAACTTATCACGCAGTATTTATTCATTTCTCAATGATCCTAACAATTGTGTTTAATATCATAAAATTCTGAAGTGGTCAGGTAAAAAATGTCACTTTTTTGTGTTGATTTGGCATGGAATGACCCGTATATATATATAAATGTAAAATTAGTTTATTCGTTTCGTCTCTGTGCTTATATTTAAGAGACAACACTATGTATTGTTTCATTTATTATGCACCGTATCGCTGCAGACATATTCACATTCACTAATCATTTCAATTTTTGCTCTTAATAGAGCCTAGTTTACATTAATTAAATTCGCTAGTATTTTAATTTTATTATAATTAATATTTTGAATTGATTCTTTGTTAAGTTTGGCAAGATTTTCATAGGTATAAATAAAAAATCAAACACTTTTAAAGAACATAAAATTCGACACGAAGTCTTCACAAACTTACCACTGTCGTCAGCACGGTGAATATACGGAAGGGTCCACGAACGAGATGCGCATATCGCGAATCATACGCATAGTACATAATGCGATTCAGCCCATCATCGGCACAAAGCGTTCAAGCCATGAACATAGAACTCAATTTCCAGTTACTTTGTATGATTGATAGAATGTTACATATTAATTTTCATTTTTAGTGACAATTAGGCCATGGGACAAAGCATCAAAAAGTGGCTAAAAACCAGTTTTAGTTTGCCAACTCAGGCAACTAAGAAATTTTGCATACAGTAATTATTAACTAAAACACGCAAAGTTCACCAAAAAAAATATTTGCACATTAATTTTTTATACCAATTTAAAGTATTACCCTAAAGTTGACATTATAAAGCTAATGTTCAGTGTTTTGGTTAGTATAATCACTTTTAAATAAGAATGAAGATAAAATATATTGAATTGTCATCATTTACTAATAAATATTAAATACTGACAATAAAATATTTCTTTTATATGAGTATTGTATTTAATATTTGCTGTTTAAGAAGTTGAATATTTCTGAATATATTTTACACGAATGTAGCTAAAATAATAGGTTAAATGAAACTTGAAAGTAAAAGTAATAGAATTAAAATATTCTTTCAGAATGTATGTTTCAACACCTAATGAAGTAATAAATATAAAATTTAAGGATTTGCCCTCATATGTCGACACCTATATCAACTGTTGAAAAGAGCAATTTTGACTCTTAAACTTGACATTCCCTTTAACTATTAAACTTTTGAGGTAAAAACATTTCTAATACAACTAACAATTTTTTTTAATACTTCTAGTTAAAAAATAAAATGTTTAAGTAACACAAGGCCCTTTTTAACATAACATTAAGTAACATAATAACAGTAAAGAGACTTTGATATAATGCACTTTCCTATTAATAAAATGCTTAAGAAGTTAGAAGAAAAATTAGACAAACAATATGTAAATGATTTTAGAAAATTGGTAAAACTGTAATGTTTAATATTTGTTTTAAGTAAAAACTTTACTTTATGCATACTTTATGTATAATATAATTTATTTTGGTACATTTTTTAGAAAAAATCATCTATATTATGCAAACTATCAACCATATCTAGATATGAAATCCAACATGCAAAAGTTAAACTATTTGTACAGTTCTGGTTTACAAATTCATCAAACTCTTCTGTCATTTTGGAAATTATCTTCGGTAGTTCAGATTCTGTTAGGTGACCAGCTGCATATAAATCATGCAGACTTTTAATATTTTCTAAATATTCTTGATACTGATCATGAGGGAGGGAATAAAAAAATGCGGTCCATAACAAATAACTGAATGCTTCATATACCAGTTTGTGTGCATGAATGGAACAGTTATAATGCTTCCCTGTCATCACGCTATTTATGGATCCTTCTGCAACAATTCTGGATTCAACCATTATATTAGACAATCTGGCATCTTAAAAAAACTTTCCTAGTACTGCTAAAAAGGCCTTTGAAATGTGGAATTCTAGACGTATTACAAGCCTTTGCTTGTGACAGCCATGTACGCTAATGGCACCCGGTGCATGTAAAATCCGTCGTGGGTGTAAAATCCTCCAAGTTCCCTGTGAATTAAACCTCTGGTGGTGCTTAGTCAGGTAAAGGTCTCGTCTCCAGATCAAGGTTCTAAATTACGAGACCAACTTGAGTAGCGATGGCATGACGTATGTGGGTGAGCGATGCAGCGATGTTCCGGATAGACGAGGGCAGGTCCAAATGTACATGAGGCTCAAATTTTATTTTATTTTTTATTATTTATATTGAACGGAGAAATTCGCGCATTTCCCCGATCTTCCAAGTTCGCCGGTGATTTTGACCCACACATGATAGCAATCCAACTTCAATATTTATAATAAATTTTATATTGTTTTCAATAAAGTTTATTCGGAAATAGTACAGCGATTTTTATAAAATAAGTTTCCACTTTGCCAAAAACGAGAAGTGTGTTTTTTATCAACCAATATCTATTTGATACTTTGTTCATCCAATTTTATATTTTATACAGACGTTCGGAAATCGATTTATATATATATATATATATATATATATATATATATATATATATATATATATATATATATATATGAAATAATTTTTTTAAATTAATTATTAAAGAAAGTAAGGTCCTCAATTTTTTTCTGGAACGCAGCGAAATGAGCCAAAATGTCATGACAATGCACTTGACATCGTGGCCCGAATCTTTTTTCTATTATTATTATTATTCGGCACGTTGGAAGAGCTCTGTTCGGAAAAACCGACCAGCGAAGCGAGATATATTTAATGCAATCCCAGGAAACGGTAAGGTAATATTAGGTACATTTAAGGTAATTATCCCGGGCCCGGGCAACTTTGGACGCAAAGCTAGTTCAAAAAGTAAAATAGAAAACGATATATTTGAAGTTTTGAGTAGAGAGAAAACGAAATAAAAGCTATCAAGCTAATTACTTGTTTAAAAAATGTTTTAATAAAAATGGTAAAAAAAGAAAATTAAAAAAAGAAGAAACTGCAAGAAAAAAAAAATGCTATAACCTTCGGTAGCACGATAATTTTCTTTACTTATAAATTGTTAGATCAGTTTTGATACTTTAATTTTCAGTTTTGATAATAATAAAAAGCTAATTCATTTATACGTTATGTTTACATAATTTTGTGGTTCTTCCACATCGTCCATTTCCTAAATAATGTATAAATTTTTCTCATTTTTCGCCCTAATATATATTTCTTCATCAAAGATCAAATCGCATTTATTATCGTCGAAGATTAGTTTACGCCTGTTTTTAGCGGCTTTGCTAACCGAAATTAGGTTTGATTCTAAGTCTGGGAGTATTTCGCGTAATTTCGTTAGTTTTTCTTTTCCTTCGGGGGTTAAGGTTTTTATAAAAACTTCTCCTGAACCTAACGCTGCCTGTTTATTACCATTCGCGATCGTTACTGAAGTTTTAATATAATCAATAAATTTACTAAATAGGCTTTTATCGTTACAAATGTGCGAAGTAGATTCTGAGTCGAGGATCCAGTTATTTTTGTCTACTTTTTCGGTGATTAATGCTCTATCTTGCGTTTGATCATTTGCGTATTTTCTTTCATTTGGAATTTTATTTTCCCCATGAGTTTTGGTCTTTTCATAACATAATGAAGATGAGAAATTCTTTTTTATTTTTGAATTGATTGTTACGAGGATTTCCGGATTGTACCGTGTTTTTGCTCTTGTAGTGCCAGCATTCGTAAGTGGAATGATTTTTCATTTTACAGTTGTTGCAATATTTTTGTTCTCTTCTATTGTCAGTGTGTGTATATCTCCTATTTTTTTAAATGCTCTCTCATTGTTGTTATATCCGCTATGTGATTGTTCTGACATTTCATGTCTACGATTATATTCGTCCGTTAATTTGTTTTTGATAAAATCGGTGGTGATCTCGATTTCTGGTCTCGCCTCCAACGCAGTTATCAAAGTAATGTAACTGGGGGGGGGGGGGAGAACACAGAAATAGCGCGGAAATATGTGAATCGCTAATATTTTCTCCAATGGCATTAAGTTTATCTATAATTTGCAAGATATTAGTGATGTGTGTGATCATATTTCCACCCTCCGCTAATTTAGTACTGTATAATTTCCGTAACAGGTAAAGCTTACTAAAGTTGGGGAACGTCATCTTACTTGGCAGTAGAGAGAAAGGCTAGCTAGCCTCTTTACGCAGTTTCACCTTAGTAGGATTACCATATCGGGGGATTATCATTGATTTGGCGAGTAGGAAATCACTTTTGGGATTTAGCATATATATATTCTGCAGAATTTTTTTTCGCATTCTTTTAAAACTTTAAATGTACTACTTAATCGGTTATATACAGCCTAACATGAATACATGCTATTTTAAGCAGAATTTTATACACCATTTTTAAGTGGGGGGGGGGGAGGGAGTTGAATATTTAAATAATTTGAAAAGAGCATTTAATTTTTATAATGTTGTAATAAGGCTGTTATCAAATCCAAACTGGTTACTTTATGACAATTTTTTTAATTCATTTTTGTTCGCAAATAAATGTATCAAATTAGCAAGTGCTCTTATTAAGAAACTTTGTAATCAAAAGACGTTTTCCAATTTTCTGGTAAGGCACAAGATCTTTCATAAAATACTGTCAAAAGATCAGGGGCCATAAGCCGTGTTTTTAGCCCATGAAATAAGACTAAAATTCGATTATTAAGAATAATACGAACTTTGAGCTTGTGTAAGTCATATAAATCCGAACAAAATGCAAAAACTATTGTTGAAATCGTACAGATAAACCTTCTAAGATTAAAAAGTGAAATAATTAAGTCAGTATAACGAAACTGAGTTTTAGTCTATTTCATGGTCCAAAAACATGGCTTATGGACCTTGATCCTTTTGCGTTTTGAAACGAATTCTTGATGTGGCAGCACGATAAAGGAGAAAAACCGGTCGTCACATGACACTAATCGCTCATAACTCAATAAGAAATTTATTTATCAAAAACTGGAAACTCTTTTCGATTCCAAATCGAAATGAATCGTCAGGCATGCCTTTGTCTTTAAAAATGAACCAGAAAATGTGTCAGAAAGTTTCGCGTTATTGAGCAGGTCATTTGAGAAACACCTTAACAGTGCGGATAACTTTTTAAACTGCATTTATTTTATGTTCAAAAATGCAATTTTAAAAATCAAGTCAAATCTAGTGTGACATAAATTAGCAGTATTTAATGAGATTTTTTTGTAATAGTACTTCTCTGTAATACTTTTCTATAATACTTACGTGAGGTTTTTCTATAATATTTGCTGTTAATAAGGTATTTTTAACACTTTTTATCCTTTATCGTGCTGCCACATCAAGAATTCGGTTCAAAACGCCAACTTTGACAGTATTTTCTGAAAGGTCTTGTGCTTCACCAGAAAAATGGAAAACGTCTTTTGATTGCTGTTTTTAGAGCGCGCCTCTGTACCTTTTTATTTTTGAAAATACAGTACGTGCTTGAATTAAAAAAAATATTCATGATTTAATGTAAAAAAAATATTTAGAAATAACGTTGTGGTTGTTGTTTCGGTTCTCATCATTTTGGAATGCATTAGGTTCATTAAATTGATTGTAAAATACACAGAACATGCATAAAAATCTTTCTTCTGTCCTTATTTTCGAAATTAAAAAAATCGTGTTCAGTGTTTATTTAGATTTTAATGCACCCAAAATTCTTA
This sequence comes from Maratus michaelseni, assembly GCA_963931845.1. Lineage (NCBI taxonomy): Eukaryota > Metazoa > Arthropoda > Arachnida > Araneae > Salticidae > Maratus > Maratus michaelseni. The sequence goes on from OZ007586.1 coordinate 429,214,571, forward strand.
TTAAAGTATCTCAACTTAACAAAACTCAAATATGCTCATATTTAAAGTAAAAGTAAATTTTTTAAATAATCTAATTAAATCTCGTTACAAATTTCATCTCAATTTCAGTTTTAGTACAAATTTCATTCCAAACATTATAATATCACTTTTAAAAAATCTATAGAAATAGAATGGAAAATTTTTTACTTATTCTATTCTAAAATAAATACAATCATATTCACATTTTGGATTACACTGCAGAAATTATTTTAACCCATCTCAATTACATTAACCCATCTACCCAACAATTGTATGACTAGAACTATCACAAATTAGTCCCGGCTTACGAGACAAGTCTGAAGCCTGCGAACTTTCTATGCACCATTACCTCTACCTCGGCCTCCTGCACCGCAGGGGCCACGGGCGATTGGCATTGCGCTCAACTGTGGTCGTTGATCGCGAAGAGCTCGGTTATTGCGGCCTACTCTTCGGCGACCTAGGTTCCGATCCAACGTACGCATTAGGAGTCGGTGAATAATCAGACGAACTCCCTTTCTGGCGTGGCCGTCCAGGCAGAGATCGCGTGGCGCACGCGTCCGGAAGTCACGAGGAAAGTAATTTTACCGCACAGACCTCCAGAGCACGCACCGATATAGCACGTGGTTAATGTTACCTACCTCGACCCCTCAAAAACATGTAGAGTCGTGGTAAAAGAAACGAGCCTGGTGGTCACCGAAGGTGCCGTGTCCCGTGAAGACCTGGTTAATGTAGAAATCACCCTGCAGTCGGCGAGTGCCGACGCGTTGGAAAGCTTCGTAAGCCTTGCGGCCGGTCCCAGATTGATCCCATCTCTCTTGCCACTTGGACAAGGCACGGCCAAAGAGGTATTTTTTGGCTTGGCGGCGCGTGACTGGAATCACCACGTCGACAGACTGTCGTGTGGTGGCTTCTCTTGCCAACTTGTCCGCCCTTTTGTTAAAGATGTAACCAACATGGGCCCGTACCCAATGCAAATGAACCTCAATTCCTGTGATTTTAATCAGGTCCCTAATCTCGGCAATGGTCCAGTGCTAAGACACAAGTCCGTGAAGCGTTTGGAGCGCCGATCTCGAGTCTGAGAAGACGTCGAGTTCCCCGAGACCTCTTAGATGGGCATGGGTGATTGCTTCTTTGATCGCATGAACTTCAGCTGCAAACACCTCCGCACCATCCGAGAGACGGAACTGGCTCTCGACTACTACTTGGTCCTCTGACACGGCAAGGAACGCACAACCACGGTGTCGTTTTGCTTGGATCCGCCGTGTAGTACGAACACGTAGTCCGCGGAACCAAATCCGCGGTCCAACGGACCCGCCAAAGATAATAAAGTCTGGGAGTGGGCCTCCAGAGGTCGACCGACTCGGAGTCTAATCCGGTACCGTCAACGCTCTTCTTCCAGCGGACTAGGGCCGTGTAGTCCCTGTCCAGCTCCGCACGCAAGTCGAGGGGAACGACCCCTGACAAGACCTGCAGAGCATCCGTGGAGGTTGTCGAGTAACATTTCGTTACACAGAGGAGAAGGTTCCTCTGCATGCTGAGCAACCTGTTTGCTACCACTACTTTCCTTGAGTAAACCAAATAGATACCGCGTCTGAATTATGATAAAAAATAAGCTGCGCCACAGGCGCCCATGAGGGAGTGCACCGCGCGTAGGCTACCACCGAACCAAGTCCTGAAAGACTTTTATCGCGCCAGTAGTTTTGTGTCGCTACGGCGCTTCGGCCGGTCACAGAGCAGAGCCAATACGGACCCTCTAACCTTGAACCCACGTGTCGACGACATAGGCCGTTGCGATACGCGGTGAAACCACGGGAGTGACAGCGAGACACTTGGAGACGGGCCGGCGTCCCCCAACAGTTTCGGAGCTGGAAACCAGGCCCTAGGCCTTAAGTCGGGATGTTCCAACCCGTACTTGCTCTTCCACAACTCGAGGGGTGTGAAAACCTACAGAGGTAGTCACGGTTCCCTTTCGTAGTGGACCTGCTGAATTATGATAAAGCAAATAAGTTGGAAATTGTACGTCAAACGTGACAAATGATTTGCGTTCGTACTATAACTAGTTTTATAAATATTCAGGTCTTGGTGATCTTTATTTCAGTGAAATTAATTCTATCGTCTGTTATTATGATATGATTAATTTCCGTAATAAAATAAGTACATTTTAAGTTAACTAAAATATTAACTCACTTAGGCATTTATGCTTCATGTCCGTTTGCTTGTCAGTTGCAACATGTTCGCTAATGCAGAGATCTTAAAATCTATTATTACAAAGATCACGCTGATCCTATGAGAATTTTGGTTCAGGGTTTGTACTGAATCCGGCTACACTTTTTCCACAGTTTACTAAGAATTGAGCATGCTTTTCTCTTATTACGTATGTCACGCTTACAGGCGCGTGTTTTTTTATTTTATTATTATTTTTTTTTCAATTGACAGCGCTGCAAAATTTATCATGGAGACCTTACTTTGCCAATGATTTACATTCATGGTTTAATATGTTATGACTGACGATGAACGAATCTCCTGTGTTTGTTGTCTTTAATGAAGTGAGATTTCGGCCTGTAATCCTAATTTTAACTGAAATTATCTCAGAATCTATACACATTTCAATGTAACTCATCTCTCAAAACCTACAATTTTTTTGAACGATTTTTCTAAAAATGTAACTTTTATTCGAAAAATAATTTTGAGTAAAAATGACCGCTTAGCATATGAAAAGCGAAGTGTTTATTTTCCTCAGTCATATGACTTGCGCATTTATTATATAGATTGAGTATGATAGGATTTAATAGAATGAAGAAAACTTTTGTTAATATCTTTTTAAGTTTTCATTGGATTTGCATAGAATTTGAAATGACTCGACAAAATTCTAAAACGATTATATATATTAAATTTCAAACCATTCGGTTGGGGAGTTTTTTCGCTGTTATATGCGGACGGACGGACAGACAGACGGACGGACCAGACGACGACTATAGGTGCTACTTATTTATATAATTAGGAACGCACCTAAAAAGCTGATTTAGACCACATTTTCGGACTGTTTCATGAAAATAAGAACCATTCACAAATTGGTGGTGGCGTTCTCTAGATCAAAAATAAGATAACAGATACGAAAAAACTGCATCATAAATACATCTAAATAAAGCATTAAGCAGACAGAGAAAAATGTTCTTTCACATCTTTGAAACACAATTTGCACAAAGTTTTTTCAAGATGTTTTCTCTTATCTCCATTTAGTAACTCAACTCTTTTAATAATGCTTCTGTAAATAATTTGGAGTTGTTCACCACTGAAGTTATTGGAAACAACAATCCAGTTTTGTTTAAGGGGAACTGCATATGTATTATCGTCTGTGGTCCTCTTTTTGTTTACTTTTCAAATTTCATATATGATCCTCACTTAAAATGGTGGATTGTTAATTAAGCATAACTCATTTGATTTTAAAGTTACAGCTATGCAGTTTTTTGTAATGACACTCTTTGCAGCAAAAGGCGAAATTTTCTGATTTACTAATTTTGTCTGGGGAGGGGCGGGGTCGTATAAAGATTTAAAAAGTGTAACTTTTGCAAAATTAATGGAAAGACTGTTTCATTAATATAATAATTTATCTTATATCTAAACACTTGTAATTTACATTGCCTATTAATCTCCAACAGGTAAAAAAAATTAAAGCGCGTTTTACTATTTTTGGGACATCTAATTACATAAATTACTGCAATAATTATGCGGCTAACAAGGAAGGTCTCCTCAAAGCGCATACTCAGCATATTTTGAAAAAATGCTGATGATTCTCCATACGTATCTGGTATAAAATCAGTGGAATTTAGCTGCGAAATCTCAATTGAAAATCTGTAAAAATAAAAAATAAATAAATAAACTATTGAGTTTTATCGCAAAAGAGATTTTGCGCCACTCGATTTGGCGAAGAGGACTCGTGCATGCCAAATGCACGTGACTGAATTTGCAATGCTTACTGAATTTAAATTCTAACTAGCAAAAGCCATGCTTTGTTTGGATTCGCGAAACATTATTTCATAAGATAAATATTTCAAAGTAACAATACTTTTTTTATATTATTTTTGCATCTTTATTAAGCAAAAACGTTATTTTATGTTTTGGCGCATTCATGTCGTCGTTTTTTACGCTGATATCTAGCCTCTTGCCTTAAAGGTAAATCATGTTCGCGTTCTTTTTGACCAGTACGTGTACGTTTTCTCGGCATTTTTTATAATAGAACTAATACGAAAAAGCTAAAAACAACGTTGAAGCACACAAATTAAAAAACTTTAAAACACATACGGCCGTTTCAAAGATGCATAGATCCCCTTCATCAGTGTAAGGTGTGGGAAAAAAAATGTTAAAAGGGTTCAAAAGACCCACGCTCGGCTATAGCCCCGAGTACTGGCTGTAATCTGACCAAAATGGCAAAGCAAGTGTAACCAGAGCAGAAGTGACGCAGCTGACAGGAAATCACCGAAAACAGGCATCCCTGCGCAGGCTCTCTCCAAACGGGAGAAAGAAAAGGGGTGCTAGATATGTCGTTCACCAATGAATCTGTATATTTACAAATATAATGTGCTTCATAAAAATCAAGATGAAAAATTGAATTGCAATTTTGAATAATTTTGGCTCCGGAAAAGTTAAATCTATGGTCAAAATTCCAACAATGCTAATGTTGCAACAATGCAACAATGCTAATTCCAACAATAGCATTGTTGGAATTTTGACCATAGATTTAACTTTTCCGGAGCCAAAATTATTCAAAATTGCAATTCAATTTTTGATCTTGATTTTTATGAAGCACATTATATTTGTAAATATACAGATTCATTGGTGAACGACATATTTCTTTCGACCCTTTTCTTTCTCCCGTTTGGAGAGAGCCTGCGCAGTGATGCCTGTTTTCGGTGATTTCCTGTCAGCTGTGTCACTTCTGCTCTGGTTACACTTGCTTTGCCATTTTGGTCTGATTACAGCCAGTACTCGGGGCTATAGCCGAGCGTGGGTCTTTTGAACCCTTTTAACATTTTTTTCCCCCACACCTTACACTGATGAAGGGGATCTATGCATCTTTGAAACGGCCGTATGTGTTTTAAAGTTTTTAATTTGTGTTCTTCAACGTTGTTTTTAGCTTTTTCGTATTGATAACCACACAAAGTGTACCTTTATACCTAATAGAACTAATACATTCCATAAATTGTTTTTAAACGGCAAACATATTAAAAATAATACAAATAGTAATTACTTCTTAATAGTAAATATGTTTCATTTGGTACAATTTTCAACCTTCGAATTCAAATAACACTTTATATAACGAATTTAACAATTAATTATAATTGTTTACAATTCTTTTGTTGCCACTTTACAAAAAAAAATCATTAATATAATTCTTTTAAAATGCGTAACTATCGTCTGCGTAAATGATTTCACATAATAAGAATAAATTGTGTATTTGAATTATTAACACTGAGATATATTTTGGCGGATTTATTTAATTAATCATGATTATATCTATAATTCCGAACTCCATGATTTATTTTTTCTTCTGAAAATATACGTGTTTCATTTTTTATTTGCAAAAATGCGTCCGTAATTGAAGAATATGTAAAATAAATTAATTAAGATAATGCAATTTTTAAGGTTATTCTGTAAAACAAAATAATATTGTGCAAATATACAGATCATAATTAATTTTTATGTTTAATTTCAAGTGAAAATACTCAATGTTTTTTTTTTTTTTTTTTTGTAAAGTGTACGACAAAATGTAATTTGTGTAGCCTAGTAGAGGATTCGCTTCGCTCATCCTAATAATAAAATAGTTTACTACTTTTTTTATATGAGGTTATACTATTATACATGTAAGTTGCACGTATTTTTTATAGGGTTCGTACGCTTTCATCACAAGTTTTAATAGAATTTTTCTATTTAATATTTAAATAGCAGAAATTGTATGCACCTTGTTTAATTGCAGGATTTGTAATACTTTTCTGCATTTAAATGAGGCGAAAATTTCTATTAAAAAATTGTGGTACACGTGTACGAACCTTTTTTCAGTTATCTAATTAATCGATTGAAAAAAAAAATTAATATATTTTATTTCGAAAGCGGCCAAACCTATTATAACATGTACTGAAGTTAACATTTTAGAACTTATATTTCGATTTGGAAAATTAAATCATTATCACGTTTTTCTTTAAAAATATAATTGGTGTATTTATGGTAATCAACACGTACAGTATCATCTGAATTTTATTTAAAGAATATGCAGATAAACATATGGCGTAGTTGCCAACTTTGACGCTTTTTTCTCACCACTAAAATTTAATAGTAGATTTTTGCCTTCTTTAATCGACGAGATCTGCGTTTATATAAAGTCAAAAATTTTTACAAAATTTTAGAGATAACAAAAATGAGTAAAAGTTGGCAGCTATGCATATGGGAGTGACAAATGTTACGGAATAGATGACTGAATTTAAAAAAAATACTACTTTACCGAAATTTTAAAATTAAATGAATGTGCAAACCATGTTAAAGATCTTGAAGAATATGAAGAAGTTTGTGATATTGTATGTCTTTTACCGAACGAAATTGCTGATTCAAAAAACTATTATAAAATACCAATGAAATAGTAAAAGTTGGAGGGGAAAGGGGTGTCTAATATCAAAATTGAAACATTTTTTAAAAATAATCTTAATGTGTATTACTAGACAGCAATGTATGTTGCTTATATATTTTTCTTCCTTATTTACAATTCATCTCCCTCACCTCCTGTTGTTTAAAATCATATTCAGTTTACGGTGGAAGAGGTGCAGTTGATTCTATGTATTTTTACAGCAAAATTAATTTAAAATATTATTTTAAATTAGACTAAATAAATAGTTTTCTTTGGTACAAAGTTTGTTTTATTTAAGGTTTTATTGATATTCTCTTCTTGTTTTACTCTCCATTTCAGGTTTTTTTTTTTTAATATATATATAAAGCTTCCCGATTGTGTAAATTTAACCCGTTTAAAAAAATTAAATGTGAAAAAAAACCCCTCAATAATTTAAATTTTGCTCTAACCTCTATAATAAAGCTAATAAATTCAAGAAATAAAAAATATTTATGTATTTGATATAACTGAAATTATAAAATATGTACTTATTTAAGTTAAACATATTTAAACTGTTTCAGCGTGTAGAGTACGAAAGGTTCTAAACTGAATAAATAATACCTAATATGCTGAATGGAAACTTAACATTCACAAAAGAGTATCTATACTAAAGTATCTATACTAATAAAATAAAGTTTCGCCCTGTGAGTGTGTGTGTGTCTGTCTGTCTGGGTGTGTGTGTGTGTGTGTGTGTCTGTCTGGGTGTGTGTGTGTGTGTGTGTGTATCTGTTGGCGATAGCTAGGAAAATTTAGCGCACCTAGAAGTCTGTAAATTTAGATTTAGGTAGTACGAACCCTCTCTTGGTGCACCTGACCTCATAATTTTAATATTTTGATAATTAGCCTAGATATTAATTAGATTCTCATTAGCCATCGCTTCTAAAATGACATCTTTTAAATCGAAATGGCGAAAGAAACGAACCGGTGCATTGGATTTGCAAGCGAAAATGAACGAATTCGAAATTATTTTACTAATTAGCGAATTTTAAGAAAACTAATTGAGATATCACTTTGAAAATTTCTGAGCATATGTAAAAAAATATTCTGCATCAGACTATGTGATTTTTAAATATTCGGTGCGCAATTTTTTTTAATTTATGCAAAAAACTGCCAAAAATCTGCCGGAGGCAGTGAAAACGATCCGAGAAAGTTTCAGACAGGGATCTGCTTTCATTAAAAACTGAACTACAAAGAGATCTGTTTCTCTGGCCGATCCCTCTATTTAGAGTCCGAAAATGAAAGGAAATAATTGACAATTTTTACTAATGAACAAAAATTTAGGTAACTAATTAAGATATAGATTTGAAATTGAGGTCGGGAAGGGTGTCATCTGCCGGCTATTTTAGCGTAGCGTCTTCGTTATGTTCTAATTACACTAGTTTACATGACTTTTGTTCATGAAATGAAAGATATACGGTTACGTTACTTTGGGTATCTACATCTTGGAAAAAATATTTTAAAATATCCAGCACGTCAGATTTTTGAAATATTTAAAGAAGATTTTTACAAAAAAATACATCCAAATAAGCAATAGGCACCAAGAATATTTTAATAAACTTTTGTTTCTACAATGAAAGCTTAAAATAATGAGCTCTTATTTACTAAAAAAGTCGTTTGTAAATTCCGGTGTCAGTCAGTAATTTCTCATTTTACGAACAGAATTTGTCTGGGCCGGAAAGGGTTAAACAATTGCGGGTACATAGAAAACAAAGACCTTCATATCTCAGAATTGTGACGTGCTATAAAAAAATAAAAATATATTTTTTTAACTACCGTCCATAGCCTACATAAATAATATATGTTTCATTTCATGAACAACAATTTTTTTTTGTAAACTAGTGTTATCAGAAAAATGTGTAATTCTTTTTTTTAATGATCGCGTTAATGTAAGTGACGGTGGTTCTCTTGAACAAATTATTCATTATATTTGCGGGTATCGGGAAGGAGGGGGTTAACGCCTTTCTCTGATATTGTAATTATCTCGGGCCCGGGCAACGCCGGTCGGGTTAGCTAGTATTTCTATAAAACAAAATAGATTTTTTGTGTCACTTTTCTTAATTCAAGGGCGAATGACCCATCCACACCCCCCTTTCTTGTTTAGAATTACTTTCGTTTTATGTTTGATATTTTCAATTTCCTACGCTTTTACAATTAAATTAAAATATTTTAAATCAGGTTAAATAAATAAATTTTCTTTGCCAAAAATTTTACATTATTTCCGATTTCACTCATATCGTATCCTTGTTTAACACTCCGCTCCATGAGTTTTTGAAAGTTCAGCAGTTCCACGGCTTAGGTCAATTTTTAAGTGTGTTCAAAAAGTAATTTTCAGTTAAAAAATTTATTAAACAACTTAAATTTTGTTCTAATTTATATACAGCTAAACTTCAATAAATAAAAAAGTTACATATTTGTCAAAACTAAAGTTTTGAAAACGCATTTATTTAAGTTAAAATTATTTAAAATGGATCAGCGTATAAAGTACAAATATTTTTGGGTACATTTTATCTAATGCGTGAAATTAAAGATCAGTGATCAATCAACAGTAATATTTTTAAATATTTTACTGTGCCGCCAATCAGCAATAAATTACCAGATAACAAAAGCTTTTTTTTTTTTTTTTTTTTTTTTTTTTTACGAACGTATAGTTAAGATTCCGCAGAAATTGTTTTTATACCATCATAAGAAGAACAATCCTATTTTTTTTTTTTTAATTTGCGAGTATGTGCTTATGGAAACGTAGTTTGCAGGATGCAGATCCTTATCGCTAAATTGACGCAACGATCTGCTGGGGGGTCCTTTTCTTTTCCTTTGAAAATTTTCATGTTTCGAACCAGAAAAAAATAATAATTTAAACTTAAATAAACAAAATAAAATAGAGATCTCGTTATCAAATAGAGAAGATACATTTAATACAATTAAATTTCTGGTTCAAATCATCATCTAAGAATGCCCGTGAAAACTTAAAACCTGGTACTAGGAGAGTAAATTAACTGATATGTAAACTTATGCACTTATCATAACTAACGAATGCGTAATGTTCAGGAACGGATTAAAATAAAAATTCGTTTTCAATTTCAATTCGAACTGTGTAAACTATATAACTGTATAAACTATTGTAATAACTACGACTAATACGAGTTGTAATTTTACAATTGAGTGAAAAAGTGTCCAGGAACCTTTAACTTAAATTGACAACGCTCTATGAACTGAGCTATCCTGGACAAATCCGTCGGACACAATTCATCTGTTATCTGAAAACAGCTCAACAGAATAAATCGCGGATAATGGTATTCCAAGTAAACGTTGGATACGTAATTACATTTAATGAATTATTCTAATTAGAATATTTGTGTTAAAATATATGAAGGGTAATTATGTATTCAACGTTGGAGTATCATTAACTGCGATTTATTCTCTGTAGCTGTTATCAGATGTCATTATCAAAAGGTTGTCTGAGTGAGTTGTATCAGCCGGATTTGTTGGAACATCACAACTCGTATGATTTATTTACCAAATAAAATAATTGTGTTAAAATGAATGAAGTGCAACTACGTCGAAGTAAAAATTAATCGACACACGTGCTAAAGAAAAGTCACGTGGTATTTTCATACATAGTCTCTTGTTTCAATTTATTTACTTATCACTAGGAAAACTATGCCCTTTGAATTATTCCTATACTGAGTGCGTAATTAAATAACTGATAAATAAACTTACGTCCTCATCAGTAATTAACTGTTGAGTGAGCAACATTAAGAAAAGAATTAAATTAAAATTTCATTTTCAATTACAGGAAAAAAAATATTTGAATGGGAAGTATCATATTGAGTTATTGATGCATAACAGCATAAACTATTGCAATAACTATGCGGTAAGTCACAAATAATCAAGACACGTGCCAGAGAAAAGTCAGGTGATATTTTCACACATATTCTTCCATTTTAAGGTTTTATCACTTTTAAGGCACTTATCACTATTAAAATCATAGCAGATTGAATTATTTTTACATTTAAAATTAACAGCATCCATATGCTACGCGATTAAAAAAATATATATATTTCGATTTGTTAAAATGTGCAAGATTCTTATCATTTCGTAAAAACAAGGAAGTGACATCCTCCATTTAGCTTACACCCCTCCCACCAAGTTTCCCGGATCAATTATTCTCATCTCGGGACCCGGACGTCTACCCTACGGCCGGCAGTGGACGCATCCCCACCCGGCCAGATAAAGCAAACATTGCTTCGGGAGCGAAAGTCTGAAAACGTCTTGTCCGAATAGCAACACGCGATGGACAACAAACCTCTGAATTGTACCGTTTTCTTTAATCCAACAGAAGGGAAAAGAAAATCCAATAAACTGAAGGAGCAGAAAAAGAAAGCAAAGACGGAAAGATTATCGGTAAGTTCTTTTGCGATGTAAACAAATAGAGAATGAGTAGAAATGTGCTGAAATAAAATTAGTTTATCTTACGGCATGTCACTGTTGTCGTTTAACATCATAACGTTTATGAGATATTTAACAAATTTTTATCCTGAAGGAAGAAAAAGTTATTGTCACATTGAAATATATATTAAAATTTTAAGTTTTCGTCAGCTTTAGATAAAACTTTTGATTTTAAAAGTAACATTATAAATTTTGTCAATCAATCAATTTTCTATACTATATTTAGTTTCCAAATATTTAATTTTCTATTGCGATGTAAATAAATAGAAAATGAGTAGAAATGTGCTCAAATAATAATTTGTTTATGTTATGACATGTCACTGTAAGCATGATTTATGATAATGGAAATTACATTATAACGATTTTCAGATATCTTATTTTTTTATAATAAGAGAATTAATTATAACATTTATTTTGCCATTGGAATACAAATTAAAGTTTAAGATGTTCTTCAATAGCACTAGTTTACAAAAAAAAAAAAATGTTGTTCATGAAATGAAACATATATTATTTATGTAGGCTATGGACGGTAGTTAAAAAAATATATTTTTATTTTTTATAGCACGTCACAATTCTGAGATATGAAGGTCTTTGTTTTCTATGTACCCGCAATTGTTTAACCCTTTCCGGCCCAGACAAATTCTGTTCGTAAAATGAGAAATTACTGACTGACACCGGAATTTACAAACGACTTTTCTAGTAAATAAGAGCTCATTATTTTAAGCTTTCATTGTAGAAACAAAAGTTTATTAAAATATTCTTGGTGCCTATTGCTTATTTGGATGTATTTTTTTGTAAAAATTTTCTTTAAATATTTCAAAAATCTGACGTGCTGGATATTTTAAAATATTTTTTCCAAGATGTAGATACCCAAAGTAACGTAACCGTATATCTTTCATTTCATGAACAAAAGTCATGTAAACTAGTGTAGTTATTGTTCATGATATAATTATGCTACAACATGTCTCCTTAGACATAATATGTGAATTTAAACGTGACACTATAATATTTTAAAATGATAAATTGTCATTATATTTAATTTTCTATCGTGATGTAAACAAACAGAGAATGAGTAAAAATGTGCTGAAATAAACATTTTCGTATGTTATGTGTCATGGTAGATAGCACTTGTGATTTTTAAACTTGAGAATGCAACGTTTTTTATATATTAAAAAAATATATCCAGAGGGAAATAGTTATAAAGTTTGTTGCAATGAAATATAAAATAAACTTTTAGATTTTAATCCACGGTAACTTTATTTAGTTGCAACATATCCCTTCAAACAACTTCGGAATTTAAACATGACACTATAAGGCTTTTCAAATATACATTTAATTTCCAAATATACAATTTCCTATCGTGATGTAAAGAAATAGAAAATGAATGTTCTAAAATGAAAAATTAATGTCTATGTTACGACATGACCTGTGAGTATGACATCAAAAAGTTTGAAAGATATTTAATGATTGTTTTTATTCTAATCTAAGGAATAGAATTATATAATATGGATTTTCGCATTGAAATAGAAATTAAAATTTAACATTTTCATGAATGGTTACTGTTCATGAGATATTGATGTTGCAAAACATCTCTTTCAATATAACCTCTGAATTTAAACGTGACATCATCGTGATTTTCAAATATGTTAACAAATAAAAAATGAATAGAAATGTGCTAAAAAAAAAAAAAATGTTTCTACAACGACATGCCACTGTCGAGATCATCTATGGTTTTAAACTTGAAATCATAAACGTTTTTTTTTAGATATTTAACCACCAATGTCTCAATCGCGCCTGCCGCAAGAACTTTCCAAAACAAGTGTTGAAGAAAACAGTGAATGAACCGAAGTCGAGACATTAAGCGATCTTTTGTACTATATGTCAGAAAAATCCAAACGATGGCTATAACTTTAGTTCTAATTGATGCAAAAATAAAAGAACTGTTTTAATCTGTATAAAGTTTTTTATAATTCTATGTAATTTTTAATACTTTCCAACATTCGAGTTCGTGTCGGATTTTGGGTAGAAGAAAATAACTTTCTCAGGTTCGCGTGGGGTTTTTGGGTTACCTTCAAATGGAAATTTCAAGTTTGGGTTAGGTATTACACGACCCGTACAGAATTTTTGTCTAAACAGCCATACACTCTAAAAAAATCCGTGAAAATACAAGAGATTTTCCGTAAAATTTTATGAAGAAGTTTCATCTTTCCAAAACTTCAGTAATATTTCCGTAAATGACATTAGTTCCGTTAAAGAGATTTCAAATCCGTAAATATGCAGAAAGTTTTCCGTAAATTTGATGGATTTTTTTCCGTATTTCTTTCAAAACAGTACAACATCCGTACTTCTTCCAAAACAGTGCAATTTCCGTAAATAACGTTTAAAGGTTGAGTACAGAAATCGCCTTCTTTGAAATGCGAATTAAGATTGTTGTATTTACCAGAGTTCTTCTAAGATACAGGCCTGGCCCGGCTCCACCGGCTGGCCCATTCTGACCGAAAGCATGTCAATTTATTGTGAAAAGAATAGTAATATTTATATTTTTTAATGGAATATTTAGAAATTTATTTTATTGTTAAAAGTTACTGAAAAAAATATATACTTTTTAAAATCTACTTTTTTTTTTCTTGATAGTTCTTTAAAATTATGAATTTTTATCCACTATTTTTTTTTTAAATTTTATTTTAACTTTTTTAAAGTGAGGCTATATTGTGTTATTTAAAAGTTTCATAACATAATATCTTTGCAAATTATAGCTATACAAATTGGTATTAAACTAAACTGATTTGGCTTACAAATTTATGAATTACGCTAAAATTTATTATTTTATAAATTATAATTTTACGAAGTTTATAATTTTTTCCTTAAATTTATAAAATTAGTTAATATTTTTTCTTTTCTTTTATAAAAATAAAGTTTTTAACTTTATAACGTTTTTAATTTATTTCGTTAGCTTATATTTTTATAAATTAAACTAATTTAATTTAAATTAAATCAATAAGTCCAGATTGAAACCTACCTATCCCAAGGTCATTAATTTCAAATTTGTCTCTAAAAATCATTTTTTGTAATTATTCAGTTTAACAGAGCCATACGCAAAAGCTCTCATCATAACTGAAATATAATAATATAATCTATATTAATATTATAAAGGAGTAAAGATTGTTTGTTTGTTTGTTTGTTTGTATGGGGGTAATCTCTGGAACTACCGAACCGATTTCAAAAGTGATGGTGGCAAATTGATGGTGGCAACCCCTGCTCCAACATAGGCTATATTTTATGTCTGTGCCACTAACCCCAGGGGGCGCAGGAGCGAAAAACGTTCTAAAATTGCGATTTTTTTTATACTGAAGGAGCTAGAAATTTGAAATTTGGCATTATATTTACTTATAAGATGTAAATGCTCTCTAAGAACAAAATAAAAAAAATTCGAAATTTAAAAGGGTGAAATGAGCGAAAAGCGTTCTAAAAACATTCTAAATTACAATTTCTATGGAATCTCTAGAACTTCCGAACCGATTTGAAAAGTAATGGTGGCAAATTGATGGTGACAACCCCTGCTCCAACATAGGCTATATTTTATGTCGGTGTCACTAACCCCAGGGGGGTGCAGGAGCGAAAAACTTTCTAAAATTGCGATCTTTTCTATACTGAAAGAGCTAGAAATTTGAAATTTGGCATTGTAGTTACTTATAAGATGTAAATGCTCTCTAAGAACAAAATAAAAAAAATTCGAAATTTAAAAGGGTGAAATGAGCGAAAAGCGTTCTAAAAACATTCTAAATTACAATTTCTATGGAATCTCTAGAACTTCCGAACCGATTTGAAAAGTAATGGTGGCAAATTGATGGTGACAACCCCTGCTCCAACATAGGCTATATTTTATGTCGGTGTCACTAACCCCAGGGGGGTGCAGGAGCGAAAAACTTTCTAAAATTGCGATCTTTTCTATACTGAAAGAGCTAGAAATTTGAAATTTGGCATTGTATTTACTTATAAGATGTAAATGCTCTCTAAGAACAAAATAGAAAACATTCGAAATTTAAAAGGGTGAAATGAGCGAAAAGCGTTCTAAAAACATTCTAAATTACAATTTCTATGGAATCTCTAGAACTTCCGAACCGATTTGAAAAGTAATGGTGGCAAATTGATGGTGACAACCCCTACTCCAACATAGGCTATATTTTTTGTCGGTGCCACTAACCCCAGGGGGTGAAGGAGCGAAAAACGTTCTAAAATTGCGATTTTGTTTATACTGAAGGAGCTAGAAATTTGAAATTTGGCATTGTAGTTACTTATAAGATGTAAATGCTCTCTAAAAACAAAAAACAAAAAAAAATCGAAATTTAAAAGGGTGAAATGAGCGAAAAGCGTTCTAAAAACATTCTAAATTACAATTTCTATGGAATCTCTGAACAACCGAACCGGTTTCAAAAGTGATGGTGGCAAATTGATGGTGACAACCCCTGCTCCAACATAGGCTATATTTTACGTCGGTACCACCAACCCCTGGGGGGTGCAGGAGCGAAAAACGTTCTAAAATTGCGATTTTTTTTATACTGAGGGAGCTAGAAATTTGAAATTTGGCATTGTAGTTACTTAGAAGATGTAAATGCTCTCTACGAATAAAATAAAAAAAACATTCGAAATTTAAAAGGGTGAAATCAACGAAAAGCGTTCTAAAAACACTCTAAATTACAATTTCTATGGAATCTCTGTAACTACCGAACCGATTTCAAAAGTGATAGTGGCAAATTGATGGTGACAACCTCTGCTCCAACATAGGCTATATTTTTTGTCGGTGCCACTAACCCCAGGGGGTGAAGGAGCGAAAAACTTCTAAAATTGCAATTTTGTTTATACTGAAGGAGTTAGATATTTGAAATTTGTCATTGTAGTTACTTATAAGATGTAAATGCTATTTAAGAACAAATTTTTTAAAAAATTCTAAAATTTAAAAGGTGAAATAAGCGAAAAGCGTTCTAAAATCATTTTAAATTACAATTTCTATGGGGTCTCAGGAACTACAGAACCTATTTCAAAAGTGATGGTGGTAAACTGGTGGTGACAATCCCTGCTCCAACAGCCTCTTTAATAGAAAACTATGCGTTGCTAACGACTGGGTTTTTCGCTAATTGTTGCCACAGACTAATCTCGGAAAATGAGACATTTGAAGTTACTGAAAAAAATAATAGCTCGAAAAGTATTTGTCTGAAAATTGTTAGGCAAACTGCGTTTGAAAGGTAAAAAATTTTATTTTTCTTGATATAAATTTCAAATCTAATGATTATGCAATTTTTCAAATATTGAATTTGAAAAATTACCAAATGTCACAATGGAGTACCATAGCAAAACCTTCATGCGTAAAAAGATAATGATAAGGGCGACGTGTTCTGGCGTGTATATTGGCTATAGCACGAGTCACAAATTATAGTAGCCTTATTATTCTGTTAAAATATAAAAGTGAATTATGAAATGTCAATATTTTGTTTGATTAAAAGTTTGTTATAAGAAATTGACTAGCGTAGCGGGCGTAGCTTGCTAGTTTATTATAAAATTGTTTATTTTTACAAATTAAACTAATTTAATTTAAATTAAATCAATAAGTCCAGATTTAAATCTACCTATCCCAAGGTCATTAATTTCAAATTTGTCTCTAAAAATCATTTTTTTTAATTATTCAGTTTAACAGAACCGTACGCAAAAGCTCTCATCATAGCTGAAATATAATAATATAATTTATTATAAAATTGTTTATTTACATAAATTTTTTAAAATAAGACATTAAAAAAATTATTTTAATAGCATGTAATAAACACGTCTTATTAAGATAATTGTTGTTTTTATTGGAATTGATAAATAGATAATCAGGCAAATAATTTAAAAAAAAGTATAAGTTCGAAAAATGAAAATGTTGGTATTGTTGCAAAAAGAAGCAATCATTATTCTTAATACAATGTTTTACGAATGTATATTACATAATAAATTAAAATTTATCTGTTATAAGACACCAAATAATGCAGAAAAATATCGAAAATTATGAAAAGAAAATATTAAAAACATTGGAACTGAAAAAATCCATCTACAGATGAAACCTCAAGTTTTTGCATCATAGAATAACTAACAACATTTGAGAAGGAGACGTGACTACTCATGGCGCGTTGGTCTAAGTCTTCAGGTTAGTATATGGGAGATTAAGTGTTCGATTCCGCTCATGGCAAGGGTTGCTTAGTTACTGTAAACTCACACAGGAATGAAAAAAATGAGCAGAAATGTATGTACCACTTATAACACTTATAAGGTAAACCTCGCGAAGTAACTTTTTTTTTTTGGTCTTATAAATTTTATTTTAACGACATAAAAATTTCTAAAAAATACGGAAAATATCTGTTATAAAACGGAAATTTCAGAAATCATGGAAAATTTCCTGGAATTTACGGATTTTTTTTCCCGTTAAAATACGGAAATAGTACTGGCGTCTCGATTGCCAGTACAATTTCCGTTTTTTTCAGGAAATTTTTTACAGTGATATTTGCGCTTTGATGCATTTGATGTGATGGCGGAAATACGTGTGTTAATTTGTATGAATAGACTTTTTTTTCTAAACATTTTTAACAGATTCTGTAGATTTCATTTCTATTTTTTTTTTTTTTTTTAGTCTCATGGAAATCTTTTCTCTATCACGTACGTGCCTGAGCAGTTTCAGGATTCACCAATAAAAATTGTGGCTCATTCCGGAAGAAGTGGTATTTTAGGAAAAGAAGGTATGAGCAGTTTATTATTTTTATAGCTTTTATTGATTTTGGTTTTGAATAGAGAACAGTTCATGAGTCAATCAACTATACTTTGCACCCATTCCTGTCCCTCATCAAGATTTTTTAAATCTATTTTATACCTATTTTAAACCTACGAAAAGAAGTTTTAATTTGTCCAATGAATAGTTAGATCATTAATCTGTTCGTTAGCAAAGAAAAATTTCGAAATAATTGTTAATATCTTTGTTTTTTCATCGTAGGAACAAAACAAAATTTTCTGAAGACGGTAATGTAGGAGGCAAATACAGACATTAATGACGCAAAAAATGGTCGTAGAATTAAAAAAAAAAATTACTGCTTATTATCGTATCCAAAACTTCATTTATTAATTAATGTAGTAAACATACCAAAAAAAGTTTTCATTTAATTATTTATATCTAATTTCTTAACTCGTCTTTGGTGCAAATAATTGCTGATTGACCCTGATAGACTGTAAAAATATTTCCCGTAACAGAACGGTTTTTTTTAACTGTAATTTCTGCAGCAAACTATTCAGTCATTCAACCGTATTTAGAGATAAACGCTGTTTAATCATATTACAGAGGTGCCAAGCTCTCACTAATCATTCGTAATATGTGGGTTAATTTGACTCAGGTTTAATACGTTTCACACCAAAAAGTTGTTTAAGAAATGAAGTTAAATATATTCCAAGTAGAAATCTGAAATTAATAAATAAAGATTCATCAACTAAATTTTCTGGTTCGATACGTTGTTAAACTGGGTCATTTTAACCCACATATTTACGGAAGATTAGTGGGAGCTTGGCACCTATGATATTATGAAGCGTTCTCATTGGTCAGGATAGAGATAAAATTAAGTGTACTTTACCAGATTCATGAAAAATAGCTGAAGGACAGTTCTTTTATCACTGGTCGAACAAAATCATTTTAAATTAATGGTGTTTCTACCATGCTCTAGTTGAATGGTAGAAACACCATTGATTTACAAAGATTTCGTACAACCAGTCATAAGAAAACTATTTTTCAATAATTTGTCAGGAATCTGCTGACGTAACTGTAATTTCATCTCTGTCCTAACCAATGAGAACTGTCTATAACATGGTTAAGTAGACGTTATCTGTAAATACCATGAATGATTGGACAGTTTTTTTGCAGAAATTACTATTAAAATGACTCTTTTACAGTGCAATTGAAATAATGCCGTTATTTAAACACATCTACAGCAGGCAATAAATTAATAAATAAATAAGTAAACTGCAATTACGAAAACGTTGACTATAACTTCAGTTCTAATTGATGCAAAATAGTTTTATTTCGTATAAAGTTCGTTATAAATATTTATTTTGTCACAAATGACCATTTAAATATTAAAATTGAATCAAACTTGAAAAAATACAATAGCAACATCACACTTTTCTAAATATATTTAAGACAGCCTGTCAGAAAATATTGAAATTCAGATTTTTATAAATTTTGAATGATTTGTTAGTGAGATTTAAATTATTGAAAAATGAACAATCAATGTCAAAGAGAAAGTATGGTAATTTAGACATAACTTAAACAATAATTAATTTTAAAAGGCAGAAAACCAACGTTAAAAATGCAGAAATAATACTAAAAAAAAAGCAGCAAACAGCTGTTTCGAATCCACAAGCGAGATTCTTTTTCAGTGCGGCAAAGAGCAAAGCAGAGCCTGCTAGAAAAAGCAAGGGTGGGGATAACGACAGAGAGGCGGTGGCTTATATACCTGATGCGAGTAGAGAACACGCCAAAAGCAACCAATGAGAAGAAAGCAGCATGAAACAACTGAGTGGACAATACGGATGGGAGAAACAGTTACTTTTTTTTAACAGATTCCATTGCTATACCACCAGCTTGGTAACAGGTTACAACAACCTGTTAATTTTGTAAATCATTACCAGAGCCTAAAAAGTTGAAATTTGCATATTTTTGGGGATTTTGTTTTCTTTTTTAAGACCTTTTTCTAATGTAGGGCATTTTTATGATTTTTGGATAAATAATTATATTTGAAGAACATTTTTTGGACTTTTGGGTAAGATTTTGCATATTTTATCTTTTTGAAATATTAATATCTCAAAAAGATTCTAGTAAGCTCAGATTTAAAACGTACAGTTAAAATTTATGAATGATCAAAACAAACTTTCGATCTTCAGCAGTGGAGATAAGAAAAAACAGAACAGTATTATATCTTTAATAAAAAGGATGAATATATTAGATTCTATCTACATAATCCTTCTTGTATTACTACAGCATCCTACGTTTATACTCTGTCTTAATGTACGCTTCAAGCAGAATTAAAAAACACACCTAAAACCTACATCTAAAATCATCTGTAGATAAAGGAAAGTAAAAAAAAAAAAATTAATTTCTACATTCACAAAACTCTCTCTGAATTAAAATGTTCCCAATTCAAATATCATACAATCTCTAGAACAAGTCTCAACATTTTAGGGTGCAATATCATATCCACATGGCACTGTGACGTCACGTTGTGATTTTGTGACCGTCGATGTGACGTCACGTGACATGGATGTGAAGTCACTGTGACTTAAATGTGAAGTCGTTATGGCCGTTTTTAAACCTTTTTGTGACGTCACACTACTTTGTGAAGTCACAGTATGACCAATTTGTGCACATTTGTGTGTTATGACCAAGTTTACCGTTTGTGACGTTTCTGCATCGGGACGGGTGACCACATTTTACCGGAACTCTACCCGACCTTAGGTCTTTTTTTTTTCTTCCGGTACTATTTTATTGTGTCGGCTGGGTAGGATTCGGATTAATAGAATCTTGCATCGGGTGTGTTATCCAGGTTTTTCACGAACCAGGCCAGTGGCAGTATTCTGCCCTCATCGGAACGGGAGACTTTCTCGTAATGCACCGACGAAGTGATAATTTCGCATTCTGGCCCTATCGTCTTGGAATTCGTTCCAATATTTCGGGGTTGTTTTGTCGTAATTTTTCCGACTGCTTTAGGCAGCCCGAAAGCCTTCGCTTTATCGTTTTAAAATGGTGGGTATATATGCAGCGCTCTTGTATATGGGGATACAGGGCCAAAAGACAGTGTTTTAGAATAGGTACATTTTCTAATTAATACAGTTTACACGAAATTCTTAAACATAAATTATTTTTCAGTTAAAATTTATTTTAATACCATTTTGAATTGTAAATAATACAGTATTATACACCCGTTAGGAATATAAAAATAAAAGCCCTAATCCAATAGTACTATTTAAATTATAATTAGTAAAAAGTTCACTAAAGTGAAAAAAAATTTTTTTGCTCACGAAATTATTTTTGCATGTTACAAGAAAACAGTATTACACTACCGATGGAATTTATATACTAATGAAATTTGCCTGAATTTTTTTGCACTGTCTTGTATATGTATGAAATATAGTGCCTGAGTCATAATACATATAAAGATTGAAACATATTCTCTATTGAAAACTAATAAGGGAAAGCATTACTTCTTATTTCTGTAACAGTTTCCAAAATGTAATTAACACATTTCGTTAAAAAAATTATTCGTTAAAAAAAATTATTCAATTTAATGAAAGATTTTGCCAACGTTAAATATTTATTCAACATTAAAAAATTGCTTAGTTTAAATCATATTTCAGAAACAACATTTAAAATGTATATATTTTAATTAATATATTTCGCCAACAGCATTAAAATTTTCCAACATCTCATAACATAATTAGCATAATCAAGGGTCTGTCCAGACTTTACTCCCTGGATCCTGTCTTTGTAAATTGTGAACAGCTTTTTTACATTTGTGAAAAATCTAGTCATAATTTTGTGAATTTGAAAGGATCGTCATATTGAGGTTCTTGTTTATACATTTTTAAGAAGATATGTGTATGTAAAATATGCATATTTTCTTTATGTAAAAGTGACAGCCAGATTTTACTTTTAAATTATTAAATTTATGAAAGGTTCAGTTTGTAGAGGAAAAGTTTTGTGAAAGATTTTTTTAAAGACAAAGAATTTTGTCAAGGGTCCTTTTTAAAGGTAAAAAATTTTGAGAAGGGCCTGTTTTGAGATGAAAAAATTTTGTGAAGGGTTTTTATTAAATAAAAAGTGTGAAGGGTTCGGTTTTGAAATTAAAGAATTGTGTGACGGGTCCTGTTATGAAATAAAATAATTGTGTGGAGGGTACTTTAAAGGACCCAATTTCTTTTTATACATTCCTATTCAAAACAAAGGTCCGATATTAGATACTCGTCTATACACAAAGCGATGATTAATTTTTTCTAAATAAATAATTTCTTTATTAAATAGTATCTAATTAAGTCACGATCACCGAGTCTTCTGTAATCAGAAGCCCCTTTAGATAATTTCTATGTTATGGTAAAGGTGCACCCAACACCTTATTTGATCTATGTGTGGTAATGAGCTAATTATTGACAGCTGTAACCGGACATTAGTAGGCTCTGTCTAGAAATTGCCAGCATCTGGTCATTTCCAAATCCTATACTATATATAAACTAATCAGCATATAAAGTTTACATAATATATATACAGACTGCAAAATATAAAAGGCACATGGTTAAAAAACACTAATAACAAACTTAACATTATATTGGGTCATCTGGAAAGTTCTGCGGTTTCCCGGTTTCGTCTAATTATTTTGCTATTGCTGATAAGGAGTGACCTTGAATAACCCAGATATGTACATTCGGTCTTTTCTGCTTGTGCTGTATAATTCTCGGTTGTGTTGTGGCATAATATTTGTTTCAGTGCAGTGCTAAGAATGGAGAACCAAAAAGTTCATTTTCGTCATATTATGCTCTTTTATTTCAAGAAAGTTAAAAATACTAGTCAGGCTGATCGTAAAATTTGAGCCGTAATGTTGACAAAGGGCTGTTTCAGATGACACAGTTCGAAGGTTGTTTGAGAAACTTAAGCGCATAAATTTCAGCCTCGAAGATAATGCCTGCTTTGAACGACAATAATCTGTAAAGGAGGATCTTTTAAAAGAAGTTATCGCTGAAAATCCACGTGGCACAGTTCAAGAGCTATCACACAGACTAAATATCCCCAAAAGTGCAGTGCATAATCATTTGATAGCTTCTTTTAAGAGGTTCTTCTTTACAGATGATGGTCATCATCACAGCGAGCATCATCTTCGAGGCTGAAATTTCTGGGCTTAAACTTCTCTAACCACCTTCGAAAAGTGTCATCTGAAACAGTTTTTGTCCGTATACAGCACAAATTTTAGGAGCAGTCTGACTAGCATTTTTACCTTTTTTGAAATAAAAGAACATAATGCGGCGAAAATGAACTTCTGGTTCTCCATTCTTAGCACTGCACTGAAATAAAAATTATGTGACAACATAAGCGAGAAAGACCGAATGTACATATCTGGGTCATTCAAGGTCACTCCTTATCATCAGTAGCAAAATAACTAAAGGAAACCGCACTCGCTTTTTGAAAAACCGCAGAACTTCACGGATGACTCAATAGCTATCTACTTACACAAACACCATTTGTGGGTGAAAGCCGACCCAGTCTCTAATCGGCATCAGGATCATTGGATTGGAAAGGGAAAAGGGTGCTAAGGTGGGGAATAGAATGAAGTGTTTACAGAAAAGTGTTGGTCCTCTTTTAGTATGTCGATACACAATAATTTTTCTTAAAGAGGGCGAATTTTGAAGAAGTCCCTTGGTCTAAATGTAGTGATAATAGCTTACGAAGTTTATATGTTTCTATTAATGAGCATTCAAGGATGTAGTGATTTGGGGTTGATAGACGTTTTGTTAATTTTATATTTAAAAACAAAAGGGCGATGCGCAGAAAAGAATAAGTAAAGGTTTCTATGTGGCAAAATAAGTTTCTCTGTAAAAAAATTTATTTATACCAACCCGTATCTACTGAATCCCTTCTATCTTGCCCTTCTGTCAACAGTTCTCTTTTTAAGCTGTTTTTTTAAATGAGAAGTAGAGAGAAACAAAAAGTGTGGGTTTTGTTATCAATTTTTGTTATCTATTTTTGTCTCTTTGGCCAATGTATCCTCTAGTTCGTTATAGAAATGACCTGCATATGCTCTAACGAACCCATGAAAGAATAATCTGTTTTTTAGCAGGCTGAATGAAATGAATAATTTTTTGGATCAGAAGATCTTGGGAATAGAAATCCTGTAAATCAAATAAGCGAAAAAAAGAGTCAGAACGAATCAACACGTCTTGATTCAGGTAGCGCTCAAACCATCGGTGGACTTCATGTTCATTACTACAAAATCTCAGCCTAGAATACACAGTTGTTAAGGTTAAAGGTTGCCGTGTACGAATGAGTGACGACGCCATCTAGGAGAGCACATACGAAAAAAAGCTTGTACAAGTTTCACTCTTGAAGCCATCTGTATAAATTATTAAAGAAGGGGTATGTACAACATTTTTCGATATATTTAAAAGTTACTTGTATCAACGTTAAATTTTGACATAATGGGTAGGTAATGAAGCGGATCATATGAGTTAAAGGGGGCATTATGGCGTGACACCAAAGCAAATGTCGTTTCTGTTAAAAGCTTTAAATATAATGGCGGAAAACAGGTGAGTACCTGAAGAGCTGAAGTTGAAGTCGATTTGTAAGCCTTACTAATAAAAAGCAAACAGCAACTTTGGATGGACAAAAAAAGACGATAGCTATGCGATTTGGCGAGCCGTGGAACCAAGATGGAGTAGCGTACACTGTAAAAAAAATACAGAAGCATTTCGGCACAAGGCGGAAAGGTTTCCGGAAACTTATAGTAAACTTTGTGTTCTCCACAGTTACTTGTTATTTTGGAATCGTTACACGTATTTTCGGAAAAATATTCAAAGCGGTGAATACTCTGAAGAAGTCAGAAACGTTACATTCCATAGCGGAAATGTTTTCGAATAGGTAGTGTAAAATGTTGGTTACTGAAACATTCGGAAATGTTACACTCATTCCGTGTAAAGTTTAAAAATGGAATTCGAAATGAAGTAATATTTGCGCATGCTCATCTACTCCGACCTACTGCACATGTCATTATCACGTGATTTGTATTGTTCTTGAGAGGAAAGACAGCTTAAAACAGATGCAGATGCAACGTATTTATATGAGCTGTAAGTATTCTGTTTTATAATTTATTTTATTTGAGAGAACAATATGCTTTAAAAAAAATTAATATTATCAGATTCTGTTTTATTGCATATTAATATTACATTTGCAGTTAATCTTTTGTTGTATACACAAAGTTAAATAACTCGTTCGATAGTTCTTTATAATCTTGTTACATGAATCTATAATAAATATTAGATATTTGATTGATGAATAATGTAGTACTAGTATTAATGAAGTACAGATAGCACCGTATATACGTCATTTTTTATGAATCAGATATTTATAAATAAATATTAATTGAAAATATGATTTATAAATCTATAAATAATTCTTTTTTAAATCCGCTCTCGTGAATTCCATGCTGTAAACAGATACATATGCATTATGAAAGTGCTTTATTTCACAAAATAGTGTATTATTTTTAATACCTTTAAATAAATATATTTTTTAATCTTGTAAGTATAGATATTATGTCAAAAGATTTCGTATCTGTAAATAATTATTTTATTTTATGAACTGTATACTTATAAAAATATACTTATTTTCTCATGTTATCTCAGCACTTCTCAAGTTATACGAATAAAATAATACCTTTAAATGAATATATTTAGAAGCATGATAGTTGTAAAACACTATATTAAAAATATTTACAAACAGACAAAACATTTTTATCAATATGTCTATTTATAAGTATACAATTCGTGAAAATAAAACAATTACCACAGATATAAAATATTTTTGAATAGTATAACTATTTACAAGATTAAAAAAAAATGTTGAAAGGTATTAGTACTAAAATCTATCTATTTATAAGTATAGGGAAATTAAATATTTTCATTGAGTATCTATTTAGAGGATGGAACTCATGAGGCTGCATTTAACCCTTTCCGACGCGGAGTAAGACTGTTTTTAAACTGATGAAATTATCGACTGACACCAGAATTTACAAAAGAATTTATTAGAAAATAAAAACTTCCTTAATTTCCAGTAGTTTATAAAAGTAAAAAATTAATTAAATATTCTTGGTGTCGTTTGTCAGTTTTGGAATTAAAATTAGGTGTCCTTTTTTGGGGGACACCGCCCGCTAAAGGGTTAAAAAAAGAATTATTTATTGATCCATAAATCAAATTTTCAACGTTATTTATTTACAAATATCTGATTCATAAAAACTGAGTGAGAAACGTATAGTATAAGGGAAATTAGGAATTTGTTCTGTCATATAAACGATACATTTCATCATTAGAAAAGTTATGAAACGGAACCAATCTCAAAACGAAAAGATGTTAAAGACGGGGCTATCTGTACTTCATTAATACTAGTACTACATTATTATTCATCAATCAAATATCTAATATTTATTATAGATTCATGGAACAAGAGTATAAAGAAACTATCGAGCGAGTTATTTAACTGTGTATACAACAACTTCTAAACTTGTTGTACTTGTAAACTTGTAATAGGTAAACTAAAGAAGTTTCTGGACGACTCAACTCTGTTCCTACAAAGGAAAATTTGGAAGCCTCTCTTCAGTAGAAGGACATACTCTCAAATTTTGTGTTATTTTAAAATGACAGAAGTATTTGTCATAGAATTAAGTTTTTTCAAAGTTTATTTCGCCTGCATAAATAACTTTAAAGTGATATCTTGAGTAGCAGTCTAATAATAAAAGGAGAATAATAAAACGAGTTCAGAAAAATATATGTTTCACACCAGAAATTACAGAAAGTTTATAATATTGCTAATTCTAGAGTATAATTCATCTACAAGATCATACTTCATAGGATCATTTCTATAGTATGTTTAGCGAGTTCACTCACCAAAATTCGCAGAAAACCCAACCATGATGATGTGGAGTGGAGTTTCGCCTCGAGCGAATGTAATATTAATTTTTTTTTTAAAAAGCATATTGTTCTCTCAAATAAAAGAAATTATAAAACAGAAGTACACAGAAACATTTCCAAAACACACAGAAACATTTTCGGTGTATACAAAAACATTTCCGATGTATGCAGAAACCTTTCCTATGTATACAAAAACATTTCCGATATATACAGAAACCTTTCCGATGTATACATACAAAAACATTTGCGATATATGCAGAATCGTTACTGAACATCTGACTGAAATATAAAGAAACGTTTCCGAAATGCGCGAAAACTTTTACGAACATCTGACCGAAATATGCGGAAACATAACAGAACCGATAGGCCACATTGCTGCCCCACCAGACAGAGTAACGTTTCCGAGTTTTTTTTACAGTGTAAGGTGGAGATTAATAGACATGGGGGGTGAAAAATATTTTTTCTCTCTTTAACAATTAGGCCTTTTTTCACCCGTCCTGCAATATACCGCATACCTGCAATATACTCAAAGAACTGGTTTATTGCCGAAACGTCAGTTGAGGCTCACTGTTGAGACCCGAAAAGTTTTTGGTTTCTGTCTGTTTGTCTGTCTGTCTGTCTGTCTGTTCCACGATAACTGCCGCAAAAATGATCCGATTATAATTGATTTTTGGTAGGTATGTTGGTGAGGTACCCGGAATTAGCTGTATAGTTTTTAGTTACATTTGGTTCATTTATTCGAAAAATATAGAACATTTCTTTTTAGGTCATAATGCTTTCCTATAGAAACGCAGGCGATTTTCAAATTTCATTTTTAACTGAAATGAAAATCACATATTTGAATAATGGATTTAAACATAAAGTTATAGATGCTAATTTTTTTATATGGATGTTGTAAATATATCCAAAAGCTTTGAAAATTTGCCGATACATTTATTAGAATTTAGAAATTAATTGTTTAAATTATTGGAAAATTTTTTGCATCTGTTCGGGAAATATAAAACATTTTACTTTCATATTTTTTACAAATTTTAAAATGCATTTCTTTTTACTTTGGTCTTTAATTTATTAATTGCTTAGCAACCCTATTTCAAAGAATATCAAAATAATAAAATTCAAGTAACTCGCACTAATTTGTTGCAATATTTATGTATATTTTTTTATAAATGTATTTCTATATTATTTAAAAAATTACAAGAATAACTTCATAAGAATGTCAGAATATTAATGCATAAACCAGGTTTAGTTTAACGTTTCTAATTTCTGAAACCTTCGAATTATTTTATATGATTATAAATATATATGTAATTTAAGTTTTAATTTGCGGATTGGAAGATGCTAAATAATATGAAAAGTGAGATTAAAAAACATTCATTTTCAGAGCTGACGTTGAGGCTCCTGATCTGAAGATTTACTAGTTGTATACAAGTGATCTGGTTGGCGCGGCATTTGGCGAAATTCTTCAATCCTGATCTATTCTTCTAGCATTTATAAACAAATTACTCCGCCTTTCTTCATTTATATGGATTTTAAATATTCTAAATCCACCCCTTGACAGATTAGAACAATTTTATGCGAAACAACCGTTCATTTTAAACGATTTTGTAACTCGATAATCGTTTAAACATTTCTCGCCTCATAGGCAACAATGGGCAACAAACGGTAAGTGGGTATCAAAATGCTTGATGATTCAGCCTGTATTATAGGAGCCCTAGCCGCGACCAGCGATTGGTACAAAGCGAAACGACAAAACACAAGACATACAGCGATTGGAAAAAACGATTGGCGCGTCGCTTTGTATCCATCACTGGTTGAAGCCAGCCACCATTTGTGGACCAGATGTGTTTCAGATTTTCCAGACTGAATGAGAAAGCCCGGCATCAAGTGTAACCCTGATTAAGGCCGAATATAGGCTGTTATATCATTGCAATTAAAGTAAGTAATTGGATGATTGCTGATTTTATTGATTTGTTATCAATGAAACCATGCCGGTATAAATATCGAATTTAGAATGTGATTAATACGAAGTAGTAATAGTTTTTTTAATAGCAAATATTGGTAAAAATGCATTAGGCCGATAGGAATTAGCGTCGCTGTTGCGCTCCATCCTTTTTTTTAAACAGAAAATCTCGCGTAGTTTCCAGGAGAGCCTCAAGTAATTGAGAGCAAAGAATTTATTACATATATTTTAGAGGAAAATAGGGTCGGAATGAAAAAGTGGTCTTATTATAGAGTGATGGATATTGTCATGACCAAGAGCTTTATTTTTATTAAAAGAAAATATTACGTGCCGGATAGCGTTAAAGAGGTTTCGGAATTTACAGAAATGAAATTAAAAGGAGGTGGATTAATAGAAGGACCGAAAATACCATTATCGCTCTCCTGGATATCTTGCTAGAGGATGGGAAGTCCGCAGGAACATAAATACCATTATGAAATTATTTTTAAAAAGCTAAAGATTTTATTTCATCAAAGGGATTTACAGCCTTCCATGCAGCTGATCGAGTCAACCGGATTTGACGCTTATAGAGTGCTCTCTCCTTTTTAAAATGACCCAAGTATGTTGGATGCAAGCGGCTCTTTACTCTTTTGTACAAATATGAAACTTTATTTTCTAGAAGCGAATTTCCACTTAACATTATGAAAAGTTTGGAGTATAAGTACTATTTTTATAGTTTTAAAATCTATTACAATTTTCAAGTACTATATTGTTAAATCTATACTTATAAAAGAGAAGCTTGATTTCCTCATAATCAACGCCGAGCCTCAACCGTTTGTCCTAGAACAATGAAATATGGAAGACATGTTCTTTACACAATGTAGGCACCCACTAAGAAAGGATTTGTGAAAATTCACACCCTAAGTGGGTTAAATGGGGGGTCGAAAGTTTTAGATAATTTGGTGTTTTCGGCATATCTCAACAGGAGTTTCAAGTAGGAGCGTGAAATTCGGGATAACAATTCTACTAAAGAACAGTTAAACACATATTTCAGCGATTTTAGAAATTCAACCACTAAGTGGGTTAAAAGGGGGGTCTAAAGTTTTAGGTCATTTTGCCTTTTCGCCATATCTCAACAACAGCTTTAGTTAAAAGCGCGAAATTCAGGATAAAGAATGTACTAAAAGTTAGTTAAACACATATTTCAGCGATTTTAAAAATTCAACCACTAAGGGGGTTAAATGGGGGTAGAAAGTTTTTAGGCATTTCGCGTTTTCGCCATATCTCAGCAGCAGTTTTAGGTAAGAACGCGAAATTCAGGATAACAAATCTACTAAAAAAATAATTAAACACATATTTCAGCTATTTTAGAAATTCATCCATTAAGGCGGTTAAATCTGGGGTCGAAAGTTTTAGGTCATTTTGCATGTTCGCCATATCTCAGCAGCATTTTTAGTTAGGAGCTCGGAATTAGAGATAACAAATCTGCAAAAACTATAGATAAACATGTATTTCAGCAATTTCAGAAATTCAGCATTAAAGGGGGGGTTAAGTAGAGGTGAAATACTTTAGGTCATTTTGTCATATCTCAGTAGAAATTATAGGTAGAATCATGAAACTCAGGATAACAAATCTACTAAAAATAGTTAAACACGTATTTCAGCGATTTTAGAAATTCAGATACTACGGGGGGGGGGGGCGTTAAATGGGTGTCGAATGTTTTACGCCATTTTGCCATATCTCAGTAGAAGTTATAGTTAGGAGCGTGAAATTCGGGATAAAAAATCTACTAAAGAATAGTTAAATATGTATTCCAAGGCGATTTTAGAAATTCCACGCAAAGGGGGTTAAATGAAGGGTCGAAAATTTTCGGAAAATTTCACCTTTTCATTATATTTTATCAGCAGTTTTAGAAAAGAAGCGTGAAATTCAGGATAACAAATCTCCTTAAAAATTAGTTAAACAAGTAGTTCAGTGATTTTAGAAATTCGGCCTCTAAGGGGGGGGGGGGGGCTAAATAGTGGGTCGAATGTTTTATTCATTTTGTCATTTCTCAATAGAAGTTATACGTAGGAGCGTGAATTTCGAGATAACAAATCTACTAAAGAATAGTTAAACATGTATTTTAGGCGATTGTAGAAATCTCATTACTAAGGGGGTTAAATGGGGGGTCGATAATTTTCGATGCTTTCACCTTTTCACTATTTCTCATCAGTAGTTTTGGATAAGAGCGTGAAATTCAGGATAAGAAATCTGCTATAAAAACAGTTAAACACATATTTCAGCGATTTTAGAAATTCATCCATTTAGGGGGCTAAATGGGGGTCGAAAATTTTAGGTCATTTTGAATGTTCGCCATATCTCAGCAGCTTTTTTAGTAAGGAGCTTGAAATCACGGATTCAGGATTACAAATCTACTAAAAATTGTTAAGCATGTATTTCCGCGATTTTAGGAATTCAGCCACTAAGTCAAATGGGAGTCAAATTTTTTTACGTCATTTTGCCATATCTCAGTAATAGGTAGGAGCGTGAAATTTAGGATAACAAATGTACTAAAAAATAGTTAAATATGTATTTAAACAATTTTAGATAATAATCCGTCAAGGGGGTCACACTGTGTGTCAAAAGTTTTAGGTAATTGTGCCATATCTTAGCAGCAGTTTTAAGTAAGAATGTGAAACTCCGCTTTACAAATATACAAAAAAAAAGTTGTTAATCATGTATTTCCCAGCGATTTTAGAGCTAGCGAGTTTGTGGGCAACATCGGCTGTGAACCCGATTGCGGAAGATCAGACGAAAAAGAGAACTATTGCTAATTTTTTATTATATATTTTGTGTGACATTTTTTCCAAGGAATATATTTTTTAATTTCCCATTTTATAATTTTTTTTCCAATTTTCGTCTTTTAGCGATCGGATTTAACATTTAAACAAAATATTACACTTCTACCTTTTTTCAAAATACATTTTTTAAAGTAAAAAATTGCGATTTAAATACTGATTGCCATATTTCTGGGCTAAGGTATCCACAAGGATGCCTTATGGTGATTATCGTATAGTCAGTTTACAAGCGTGCAGAGGAATGGGTCCTGTTAAAATTATTTTATTTTAATGATTTATGCATGCAAAATAACTGAACCATGTTGTAGTGATCGCTGCATTAACGATGTATGGCTGAGAAATACACAGGGCCCCGTTATTTTTATCACCTCATTAATAATTTATGGGCGTGACAGTGCCCATTTACAATGATCGCCATTTATCTTAGGCAATCCCATTTTTATTTATTTCATCTGAAAGCTCTCCGCTCATCTTAGATAAATACGCACAATGCCAGTAGTATTTTGTCAAAGGTATTATGGAAAAAATATTACTAATGTCACGAAATATTTATTTACGTGCTTATATATATATATTATTTAGTTACTTTCGTATAGTTTAAAATAAAGTATTTTATTTAAATTTCTCTGTTTGCATGTGAAATGCAATTTCTGGGCTCCAAGGGGAGTCAAGACAGTACGCTGCAGAATATATCTGGGCCCCAATCAGAAGCGACCGGCTAGACGGGCGAAGACCGGCTAGTTCTGTATATATCGCTCCATATTCATCCGTTTTATTACATTTGTTAAAATTTAAGCATTTGTTTCTTCAAGTATTGTTTAAGTCAGTTTATATATCGGAACACTTTCAGTTTTTAATCTGTGTTGAGGAATTTCAGAAACTTGTTTTCTAATGTTATTGTAACTATAGGTGGTGGCCCGCAAAATTCATATCTTCTAAAAGAGAGTAAGAATGAATCATACAGAGTAACGAAGGAGAGCAAAAAGAGACATATCTTTTTACATTATTTCTGCCGGCATAATGATTTATTTATATGTATTTGTGATGCAATTTTTTCACTTGTTAACATATTGTTGATCTAAAGAACGCCATTATCAATTTATAAATGGTTCCTATTTTTTACTGATAAAATAGCCTTTTAAATGGTAAGAAAAAGTAGTATAAGTCAACTTTTTTTCCGTTTGTATAATTCACTTAATTTTAAAAATACAAGTATGTAGTTTTTGTAATGATCTTTTTGGAGCAAAATGAAAAAAATTCTGACCAATTTTATCAGGTGGGGTGGGATCATATAAAATTAAAAAAAGTGTATCTCTTTAAAAAATATATGGGAATTAACATAATCTTGTTTCCTACTTTATTTTGAACGTCTTCTGTATTTACATTGCCTATTATTCTCAACAGGTAAAAATTAAAGAGTGTTAAGAAATTAAAGCGTTTTTTTGGGACTGCCTTGTACATGGAACTTGTCATAGGAGAGTTTTTTCTTTTTTTTAACAGCTTGCTTGGTGACATTATTTTGCTATCTGAAACTTAGAGAAATATTACTATAAGAGAGTTGGTCTATAGTAATCTATATCTACAAAAACAACTTTTCAAAAGTAAAAAAAAAGCCAAGCGCAAAAAAAAAAAAAAAAAAAAAAAAAAAAAGTTGTGGCTAAAAAATGGTGTGATATCAAATTTCCAAGCTATTATATTGCTTATTTAACTTTTTTCCATTAAATAAGTTATCATATATATAAGTCGAGTGCCTACGTATATGTTAATAGAAATCGTTTTCTCCTGTACTAAATACATCCTAACGAGTTTCTGAAAATTCAATTTTTTTCAAATTATGCATGATGGGCTTGGCGGCCATTTTTGCTTATTATTCACAAAATTCTAACCAACCAAATCCGTAGTTAAAATCCGAAGTTCAAAATTGATATTTAAGCAAATATTTAAGAGTTTCATTTATAGACTTGTATGCTCTGAAAATTGTGTCTTAAGATAATGATGACTTATATTAAAGATTCATCTTATGATTTATTTTTTAGAGTAATTATTAATTTCAAACTAGTAAAAATCAATTTATCAAAATATCAGTCTTATCTAATTTATCTGTCCGTAGTTAGAATCTGAAGTTCGAAATTTTTATAAACATATTACATTGCAAACATATTACGCTTTTACTTTAGAAATTTGGGTGCTTAGAAATATGGAAAGATGGCCGCCAAGCCCATCATGCATAATTTGAAAAAAAATTGAATTTTCAGAAACTCGTTAGGATGTATTTAGTACAGGAGAAAACCATTTCTATTAACATATACGTAGGCACTCGACTTATATATATGATAACTTATTTAATGGAAAAAAGTTAAATAAGCAATATAATAGCTTGGAAATTTGATATCACACCATTTTTTAGCCACAACTTTTTTTTTTTTTTTTTTTTTTTTTTTACTTTTGAAAAGTTGTTTTTGTAGATATCATTTCTTTTTTTTTTTTAAATATATTGAACATAAATTAAATAATCTAAACATGAGAAATAATTTAAAATTACATTTTACTTTCAGTCATTGTTTAAAGGGTAACTAGAAATACCAGTAGATTTTTCAATTAAACTAATTACACTCTTAAAAACAACATACTAAATGTGGCTTATTATAATATTGTTATCCTCCGTTAAAAAATATCACTGACTAATCCATTAAATGAATAAAAATGGAATACGTACATAGCGTGTCAGTGCTGCATTTGAAATCAAACGGGATATCACGCTCTTTTATTATTAGCACTAGCTGGCTTCGCCAGCTAGCGGGCCCCTAATTTACACCGGGGCCTCAAATCTTGTAAAACCTCGAATAAGATAAAACACGAACCTCCGACCTGGTTCCCCGCTGCCTTCGGCACCGGATAATCCCTTAATTTGCACATCGAATTGTATAAACCTCTAAACAAACGAACTTCCGACACGGGTCCCCGCTGCCTTCGGCACCGTATAGCAGTCGTGGTGCGCACGCTCAAGTTCTATCTTCCACCACCAGGTAGCGCAATCTGTTCTATATGAACCTCGGGCACTGAAATCGTTAAGGCTATAGATGTCGAGTCGAATGACCTATACCCCGTCGTGATCTAGCCCATAGAACCAGAGATAGGAAAGTGCCCCTGGTGGTGAAAAAAAGAACTAAAATCGGAAAGCTCTAAAGATGTCGAGTCGTATGAGCCATACCCTGTCGTGATCCGACCCATAGAAACAGAGATAGGAAAGCGCCCACAGGTGGTGAAAGCTAATCGCGTTTGGGGGGCAAATTGGGGGGATGAACACCGGAGATGCATAATAAGATTAGGCGGTCACAGACTTTTCCAACGATGTATCACATGAGGGATATGTGCAAAATTCAGAAAATACCCCCTCCCCCCTGCATAATTTGATTAAGCGTTCACAGACCTTTCCAACGATATATCACATGAGAGGTATCGGCAAAATTTAGAAAAGTGCCCCCTTTGGGGGGGGGGGTGAAAGTGGGAGGATGGACCCCGAAGATGCATAATATGAATAAGCGGTCACAGGCCTTTCGAACAATATATCACATGAGTAGTGTCGGGGGGCGCAAAATGTGGGGGTTTCACCTGTGGTGCATAACATGAATAAGTGGTCACAGCCCTTTGTAACAATATCTGACATGACGGATATCGTTAAAATTTAGAAAAGTGCCCCCCCCCCTTGTGTAGGCAAAACGCGCTCCGCCCCTCCGTATAATTTTTGACGCAGCTTTATTTTTAAGAATTATGTTATATGTTATAAAATATCGTAAAGTTTCAAACAGATAGCCTTATTATACTTCCAAATTTTGTTCACGCCCCTCCCCGAACTGTGATGCGCCATTCTTTTTTATAAATTTTTTAACATGTGTTATAAACTATCTTAAAGTTTAAAACAGATCGCATTGGAATTTAATATATTTGCTGAAATTACTATTATATGTAGAATAATATAGAAATAAACCCTCCTTTAGATTGTAATTAAGATATATGAACAATTTTTATAATTTCTGAAAGTTGATTTTTATTTATTTATTTATTTATTTATTTTGCATTGCCCTGTGCAAGTTTGGAGTTTCTTAGCAAATTCTTAGATTTACATTATTTTATTCAATTAAACATTGTACTGTTACATTAAATTTAAATGGAAACTTCACTTCTAAAACAAAAATAATTTAACAACTGGATTTCATTAATTTATAGAAAAATGACGTAAAAGGTATTCCTGCGAACGAAATGCCTGTCCTTTACCGTGTTTTCTTTCTTTCTTTTTTTTTTAAATAAATGAATCACTTTTAATTTATTAAAAAAAAAATTTTACGTTTGGAAAGAAATTTTAAATGCCGATAACTCTTAATGTATACATTTTAGAAGGTACACCTTCCCTTAAAAACTAATTTATTTTTAAAGATCTTTCTAAAAACGTAAATTATATATTTAAATTATTTTTTAAAGCATAAACACTACGTCTGATTACTTTATTTTACAATATTATAAGAACACGCATTTTATCAGACAATTAAATGCACTAAACAAACACGAGTGAAAAACTGACCTGGGCCAGGACTCGAACCTGGGACCTTACGCATAGCGTGCCGACGCTCTGCGACGGAGCTACCCAGATCGATACGCTTGACGGGAATTTCTCATACTTATTCTTGTTGGAAACAGTCATCTGCCACAGTTTGCAGTCATATTTAATTGTTTGATAAAATGTGTGTTCTTATAATTATGAAGATTTATTTAAAAAAAATATCTTCAGAAGAAAATGGCTGACTTGCAGATGAAATTTGATGTTGTTATAACTTGTAACTGATTTGTGCTATTATAATACAGATGGTACATGGTCGTTGGCATGTTTTATCTCTGTTTTGGCATAATTTTTTAATCGCCATGTTAATTAACAGTTTTTTGCTAATTAAGGATAGAAAATAATATTTTTTTACACTGGATTTTATAAAAGCACATAGATTACGTAATTACTTGTCCAAAAATGCAATCCTTTTTTTATTCTGCTGAATATTAAGGCCTGTAGGTTGTTTGAAAAAAAAAAGTTTGACGAAGAAAAAAGTGATCATTTTAAGTAACTCGACGTTTTTTTAAAAAAGCTATATCTCTGTTCATAAATCACTTATGAAGATGAGTTTGGTCTTAAATTGAAGAAATTCTTCCTTAGATTCTTCTAGTTTTCGTTTTTTTTTCTGCGACGCTTGGTTTCTTTGATATATGATATTTTAATCTGGCATGTTTTGTCGATTTAACATTGCGAAGTCGCTTTCTGTAAGTAAGCATTAGCGGTCTTTATTCCAGTTCTTGGCGTTGTTTGTGTGGCGTTTTTTTTTAAGCTTGGCTTGGCAGAGCGACCGCCCTGCTTGATTATTTCAAAAATATAAAATTAATGGCGGTTCGAATAAGTGTTGACTCAACTTTTTATGTATACATCCCTGGACAAAATTATAAAGATACAAAAAAATTAACAAATCACAAACTTTATACAATTATTAATAAACAGTATTGTTCATTTTTATTTAAAAAAAAGAAAAAAAAAAAGAAAAAAAAGTATTAAATTTTTTAATATCTATAATTTTAAGGACACTTTTTATAAGTTAAAATAAATGCAATTTTAATAAAAATTGTATCCACCTTTCTTTTAGAGACAGTGATCCATACGATTCAACATGCTTGGAACAAGTTTTCATAATTATGATGCGGGTATAGCTGCGGGTTCACCATTGCACTCCATGCATTTTTTTTATAATGTACATATTGTGAGATGGAAGTGGCTGATAAAATAATGCAATGTTTTTATTATTGAACCACTTTTTTGTAGCTTTTGAGATATTATGGCACGGTGTATTAACATGTTAGAAATTTAATTTTTCACTTGCTAAAAGCAACCATATGCCAAAATCTGTGTTTCTAAAATACGAGTGTACACTTTTAAGTTCATTTTCTTAGAAACAATAACTTCATTCGTTTTATCTTGAGCTGACACACAATGACTGATCGTCCTTTATTTTGATGGCTCCATGCGACGTTTCTCTTCATCCACATGTCCTGCAGTATTAACGTATAACTAATTTCACACGGATGAAAGATGGTTAAATCTTGATGAAACTGACGTTATACGTTAATACTGACGATTTAAGAAGGAAAAGAAATGTTACTTGGACCCCGTCAAAATAAACAGGATCAGTTATGGCTTCCGGTGCTGTGTCAGATCAAGGTAAAACTTATTTAGTTGTTGTTTCTAAGAAGGTGATCTGAAAAGTGTTCACCAGTATTTTAGAAACACATATTTTGGCATATGGTGGCTTTTAAGAAATAAAAGATTCCTTTTTTAACAAGATAATGCATCGTGCCATTCCTCAAAAGCTACGAAAAAGTTGGTTCAATGATAACAATAGCCCATTACACGATTGGCTACCTCATTTGCACGATATGACTATTATAAAACATTAATGGAGTGCGATGATGAAATTTTTTTATGTAAATGACAAACAATATTCATGCATTGCCAACCTTGATGAAGCTATTTACAATCCCTGGACAGCTGTATCCACATCATAACTATCAAAACGTGTTTCAACCATGTTGAATAGCAAGGCTGACTGTCTCCGAAATAGATGTAGTTACATTTCTTATTAACATTGTATCTACTCGATATATAATTTTTATATATTTGTTACTAGCAGATCCGCCCGGCGTTGCCCGGTCCCGTCAAAAAATACTACGAAATGCGAAATCACTCTAAAAATCACTGCACGAAACCCTTCCTCTGGTAACTCTTTGTCTTTCGGAAATTAAATAGAGAGATATGGACCCGAAGTGGAAATAAATTTAATACCACCTCCTCAAATGTCTAAATCATTTGATTCAAAACGTGTCAGTTTTTGGTAAAAATTTTAAAATAGTTACCTGCGGATTTTCACAAAATTTGTATTTTCGGAATCAGAAACATAAACTGTGAGTTTCGATTCAAATAATCCAATACTTTTCTTAATACTCGAGGATGAGTGAAAATGAAACTTTTTCGTTGTCTGGGATTATCAAATAGGTAACTTTCTTTTGCGGTTTCAATAAAAATAGCTATTTTTGGCGCACGCGCAGGAAATTTTTTTCGTTCCATTGCCAGGGGATGCATTTTGTTCAAAACAAATTATCCGACACGTGTCCCCGCTGCCTACGATACCACGTATAAAAGACGTGCTGCAAAATCTTTTAGTTCCAGTTTCTACCACCAGGTGGAGCATTCTGTTCTAAATAAACCTATATACGAACGAAACTCCGGCACTCGTTCCTACTTCTTACGGCACCGTGTAGAAGGCGTGCCATGCACGCGCAAGAAATCTGTTAGTTTCACTTTCCACCGCCAGGGAGTACCAAATATATGTCATAAATAATTAGCTATATCTTAATTAGTTCATGTTAAGTTGAATGAACCGATTCCCGTTGAAATCGAACACATAGAACTCGAGAAAATAAATCACCTCCCTGGATATTAATATTCAAAAATGGTGGTAACCAAAGTCCAAAAATGATACCGAAGTTCATTTAGTACCTGGGAGGCCTCGGAAGAATGTCAGAAAAAATTTCATTTGAATCGGACCAAGTTTAAATGCAAAATATTGTAGTTACATTTTCCAACTCCGGCACGTGTCCCCGCTGCTTATGACAAAGTATAGAAGGCTTTCTGTGCACTCGCAGAAAATGTTTTAGTTCCACTTTCCACCGCCAGGGGGCGAGAAATCTATGTCTTAATTAGTTATCTATATCTTAATTAGTTCATGTTGAGTTGAAAGAATCAATTGTCGTTGAAATCGGGTCCTTTGTTTGAATCGGACAAATTTTAAATGCATAATTGTTTAGTTCTACTTCCCACCGCTAGGGGGTGCACTCAGTTCTAAATTAAACTTTTTCTGATCGAAACTCTGGCACGTGTCCCTGCTGCCTACGACACCGTATAGCAGACGTGCTGCGCACGAGCTGCAAAATCTTTTAGTTTCATTTTCTACCGCCAGGTGTCGCCAAATCTGTATCTTAATTAGTTATCTATATCTTAATTAGTTCGTGTTAAGTTGAATGAACTAATTCTGATTGAAATTGGGCCCATTGAACCCAAGAAAATACCACTGCCTGGTCATTAATTTTCAGAAATAGTGGTAACCAAGGGCTGAAAAAATTATACCGAAGTTTATCTAGTACCTGGGGACCTGAGAAAAGGTTTCGTTTGAATCGGACTAATAATTAATTAGTTGTCATTTTGGAGGCAGGGAGGGGGGGGGGAGGAGGGAGTTTCGATCAGAGCATTAACGCGATATTTAAACTACAACCAAACACCCACTTCCCCCTCTCCACAGAATTAAACCAACGACGTTAAATATTAGGAATTATCATTAACTTTTGAAACAGAAACAAAATTACTTTTTTTATACGTACAAAAATAGTAAGTTATTGTTGTTAATTTCTGAAATCAAATACATAAATGACGTATACATGAAAAAACTCTAAAAATCGCATAAAACAAATCGCAAAAATTCACAACTCGCGGTTCGACTTGCAAGCAGCTGACGACCTTTTCATCTGCCAATCACAAATGTCCGGTTGACTTCCACATGTGCCTACTATTCTATCAGCTACCAATCCAACTACCCTCCAATGGCGTTTGACTTGTAGTGGGCGATTTGTGACGTCATTTAAAATAAAAAAACTCTGCAAAACATGAAAAAAAAAATGTTAAAAAACGCATAAAAAATGAAATTAAAAGGAAAAAATCTAATAAAAAAAAGAAAACTGCCCAGTTAAACTGAGGGCATTGAGCTCACAGGCTATTCACACTAATTGTATATTATACTATTATTTCAAAGAATTTGAAATATGCCCCTCGAAAAATAAAGAAATCAACAATATATTACGGGGGGGTCATCCCCCCGTTACCCCCTTCATAGTTAACTAATGAACTCCTTAAACTAATCAGGGAAGTCTCTAATTACAATGAATATATATATACAAAATTTGAAGAAAATCGGATAATTCTGCATGAAAAACCCATTTATCTAAATTAAGGGGGATTAGCCCCCCCCTTCCCCCTTTATACTTAACCAATGAACCCCCAAAACTGTTCAGAGAAGCGCATTAT
Organism: Maratus michaelseni; assembly: GCA_963931845.1. Classification (NCBI taxonomy): domain Eukaryota; kingdom Metazoa; phylum Arthropoda; class Arachnida; order Araneae; family Salticidae; genus Maratus; species Maratus michaelseni. The sequence goes on from OZ007586.1 coordinate 429,255,361, forward strand.
CACAATGAACCTATATACAAAATTTGAAGAAAATCGTATAATTCTGCATGAAAAATCCATTTATATAAATTAAAGGGGGATTAGCCCCCCGTCCCCCCCCTTTATACTTAACCAATCAATCCCGAAAACTAATCAGGGAAGCGTCTTAACCCAATGAACCTATAAACAAATTTTGAAGCAAATGAGATAATTCTGCATGAAAAACCCATTTATATAAATTAAGGGGGTATTAGCTCCCACGTTCCCCCCTTTATACTTAACCAATCGATCCCGAAAACTAATCAGGGAAGCGTTTTAACCCAATGAATCTATAAACAAATTTTGAAGCAAATGGGATAATTCTGCATGAAAAACCCATTTATATAAATTAAAGGGGGATTAGCCCCCCGTTCCCCCTCTTTATACTTAACCAATCAATCCCGAAAACTAATCAGGGAAGCGTTTTAACCCAATGAACCTATAAACAAATTTTGAAGCAAATGGGATAATTCTGCATGAAAAATCCATTTATATAAATTAAGGGGGGGATTAGCCCCCCCTTTATACTTAACCAATCAATCCCGAAAACTAATCAGGATAGCGCCTTAACACAGTGAACCTATAAAAAAAATTTGAAGGAAAACGGAATAATTCTGCATGAAAAACGCATTTATCTAAATTAAGGGGGGGATTACCCCCCCCCATTCCCCCCCTTTATACTTAACCAATCAATCCCGAAAACTAATCAGGGTAGCGTCTTAACACAGTGAACCTATAAACAAAATTTGAAGGAAAACGGAATAATTCTGCATGAAAAACCCATTTATATAAATTAAGGGGGGGGGATTAGCCCCCCCCCGTTCCCCCCGTTTATACTTACCCAATCAATCCCGAAAACTAATCAGGGAAGCGTCTTCATTCAGTGAACCTATAAACAAAATTTGAAGGAAAACGGAATATTTCTGCATGAAAAACCCATTTATATAAATTAAGGGGGGATTAGCCCCCCGTTCCCCCCTTTATACTTAACCAATCAATCCGGAAAACTAATCAGGAAAGCGCCTCAACACAGTGAACCTATAAATAAATTTGAAGGAAAACGGATATTTCTATGAGGAGTTATCGCGTTACGTACATACATACGTACGTACATACGTACATACATACATACAGAACCGGCGGGCACATAAGCTCTCAGGCTTTGATAGCGTGTGAGCTAAAAAATAACGATTCTGATCGTATCTGAGGCTTAAATGGAAGCGCCACTACCGAACCAATCAAGCATTGTGGCAAAATTTCTTAGTGTCGAAGAAAAACAAAAGCGCCAAAAATTCAAAAATCGCTGTACGAATTTCACATAAACTTTATTGAAAAGAAGATAAAATTTACTATATTGGTCTAAAAGATTGGAACCGGATTCCCCTTATTAATGTGGAAAAATCGCATCGAAACGTGAAAAAACACTAAAAATCGCAGAAAAAATTTAATTAAAAAAAATCTATTCCAAAATTCCAATATCTGGCTTCGAGGTGCAAAACTGCATGCATAAAGGTACCTTCCCACAAAAGTTTGTAGCTCTGCGTGCATCGGTCTCTTCAGAACACAGCGGACAAACACACACACAAACTTGCTTCTTTATTATAGTTGGAGATTAATATTTAGAGTTGCAGAAAAATTTATTTATTTTATTATTTTAGTGTCTTTATAATTTTGGCCAGGGGTGTAGTAACATACAATAAACAGTCAATAAGGAAAAAATGATGTTCAAGCAAAAGATTAATAGGAAACGCGAGAACAAATTTGAAAATACATAAGATTTTTAAAGAAAGAATGAAAATGTCTTTCCAAGAAACTCGGTAATTACGGGTTGCTAAGGCAACCAAACCAAAGATCAAATAACTGAATTGTTTCGCAACAGAAATATTACAGAGGGAATTTTAAAGACAAATAATTTTTTTCTTTTCTGTCCTTCTTTATGCTTATTTTATTGTTGGGTTAGTTATCTAAAAATAATCATAACTCAATTAAATTCTTACAAGAAAACCGACAAAAGCAAAGTTTTCATTTCCCCGTATGTTCTCCTCATTAACTGAAAATTTTTAATACCATAGCTTTATTAATGAAAAATTTTAATTATTGTTATGTGGAAATGTTTCGAAATTCGAAACCTGTAAAAGTATGATTATGTGACCATTATCTTACTAATTAACACATAACAGTAATGAAAATTACGCTCAATGTGCAATTACTTGATGCATTCATTATTTTGAGAAACAAGATTCATTTAATTCTAGAAAATAATTAAGCAGAGTGGTTATTAGAGATGTTTATTAGAAAGTTATTTTATACTTTTTAAAATTTCACAATCCAATGGCTAGAAACAAAAGTTTATATAAGCTTCACCTTATTATATTAGTTCTATCGTTATTATATTAGTGGAATAATGTTTTCAAGACATGTTGATTATTTGTTATGCATGCTTAGAAATGCATAAAATTATTCAGTGGCATTTAATTAAGAGGCATTTAATTTTCTTGTTCCTTGCTTTCATAACTTTTCTAACTAACCCGGTGATTTTTATAACTTTTCAAACCACCTCGTGCCACACTTCGATGTTGCCTAAATTTTCTGTTTACCATACCTTGGAAACGGTTTTCCTCATTTACCGTTTCTATAGTAGTTCTAGGAGTCTTGTGTAGAAAAAATCAAACAATTATCGCTCCAGTACTATAACAACCTAATCAAAATTGCATATATTTGTCTTATTTACATACTAAATAACTAAAGCAATTGAAAAAATTAAAATTGCTCCGGTAGATCCTATGTGGGTTACTGAAGGATTAAAGTAAATCTCTCAACTCATATCATCCCTATTGTATTAAAAAAATTCTTGCTTTTTACCAACCTTAAGACTTCCATTTTAAAAATTTCCATTTGATTATTAATCTTAGGCCTACCATTAGACTTGCAAAGATTTGAAAAAATGCTGTTTAAACCTGAGAATGTTTCGGATTTTGTGGGAATAAATCGAATTTTTTGAGAATAAGCTGGGTTTTTTGCAATTCTATCGGCAATCTTCCAACATTTTTTTGCAAGTTATTACTTCTAACATTGCGCAAAACTATAACGTGAAGACCTAAGTTGGTTCTCCAAAAAAATATTTTTCTCCGCTCAACAAAGTGAGACTTTCAGACACATTCACGGACTCATTTTTGTACCCAAATTCATTTAATCCGCAGATATGACTAGTTAAGTGATTTGAAATCGAATAGAGTTTACCACTTTTCGATAAATGTATAAAATCTTGAGTTGTAATCGATTGATGTCTCATGACAACCTTTCTTGGGTTGTCGCGTCCGGAAATTCCCTTTAGAATGCTTACGTCGACGCCATTTTCTGAAAAAATCTTTGTTTCTATAGAAAATTGAGAAACAGCATTTGATTTCATAGTTTTAGAATAAGAGTGCCTGCCAATTTTATGCGTTTATGAATAAAAATTAATTCAGGAATATGTCAAATTTTATCGAGTACGGATTTCAAAACAGCCTTAACTATTTTTAACACTTTCCAACCTAGTTGAAAAGTGTTTATGACTTCGGTTTGTCTGGCCGTCTGGCCGTCTGCCGTCTGGCCGTCTGGCCGTCTGCCGTCTGGCCGTCTGGCCGTCTGCCGTCTGCCGTCTGCCGTCTGTCCGTGCTCTAACTCCCGTAAATATGCTCGGATTGCCCTGAAATTTTTATATGTTATAATCGTTATCTATAGCATGTTCCCTATTTCAATGGAAGTGTGTAGCACTTATAGTTTTTTTACAGGGACACTCAAAAGAATTCCGTTACATTGCGGTCTATGGGGAAAAATCATTTGCGGTTTATTTAAATAATGTTTCACTATTTTAAACGCACTGAAATTTATATATATCACTAAGGTGCATTAGAAGAAGCTTAATATGGAATAGGGTGTGCATAGCACTTATACTTACTTTACAGGGACAGTCAAAAGAATTCCGTTACATTACGTCTATGGAGAAAAATCGTCTGCGGTTTATTTAAATAATGTTTCCCTATTTTAAACGCATTTAAATTTATATAAGGTTCATTACAAGAGACTTACTACAGAATATTGTGTGTATAGCAGTCATCGTTCATTTACAGGGACACACAAAAGAATTCTCTACTGTATGTTAACAATAATTCCTGGAAGTGCGTTTTAAGTTACTGAACGCGATTTTAATTTTAAATCGCTTTTTGTATATTACGTGGTGTGTATAAATTCTGTAGATCCTATACAGGGAAGCACAAAAGTTCGGGAACACATTTCCGTATTTAACTCCAGACGGAGAATTTTAAACTGTGCTACGTGTTTCCTAACTGAACTAAAATTTAGCATCCTATGTAGTATATATACAAATCTATAGATCCTATACAGGGCTGAATAAAAGTATTCGGATTACTTAGATGTTATCTTTTAGCTTATTAAAGAGTATGATTCGTAAAATTATTTTGGAAGCGTTGGAAAGTGTTACATAATCTATGCTTGACGCATGATTTTTCGTTCTTGTTTTTTTTTTCAGATGGATCTCTCAATGGATCGAGTATCGAGATCGAGGAATTCATTTCGCCTTATACAAACTCACCAGATGGGCTAGAAATGCATTACGTTATAGATGACAAAGTGAAATGTAAAAGTTGTTTAGAGATGAAGTATGCTTTAGATTTTACGTTCCAAAAACTGGTCAAAAAATCCTTTAAGCTAGAAGAAAGAGGAGAAAAAGGAAAAGATAGAGAAGGAAAAGAGCCTTCAGAGATGAAACAGAAATGGAAATACCTGAAAAATCAGCAATGCGCGGAATTTCAAACGAAATTTTGCACCACGCCTATAATTAAAGAAGTAGAAGGTAATTTTTTAAAATACAGTTTAAACTTAATTCAGCATTTCTTAGTTAGTTCTAATCAAAAATCTGCAGCTCATCAGGCATTTTTTTTTCTCTCAATATGCACTATACGAGCACGTTATTTTGTGACTATTTCACTTATACACAGGCCTCGGAGCGATTTCTTTTTGGCCACCACTTATTTTTTTTTAGTTTCGTAGAGAAAAAGTTCATCAAGAAAGGGTTTCTCCAACCTTTGCAACATAAATCTAAAAGGAAAATTTTTGTAAGGAAATAGTGGTGAATAAAATTTTGATTTGATCGCTCCGAGGCTTGCATACAAGAAAAATATCATGTTTTTTTAGCTTATCCAGGGGTCCCAATGGTCCAGTATTTCCAAACAAACAATTTCGTGGTACATTTCTATTGCAAATTTTGTAGAAACCTATCACGAAGATTATTGTTAGGAAATAGTTGGTGTCCATAAATCGAATTCCTTCTTCGTAATACATAATCGATCCCAAAAGCGAATGCATAATTTAAAATAAGAAATAATTAGTTTTTAGGAGCAAATATCATCGTAGAACGAGCACACACAATTTTTTAAAATATAATAATTTAAAGTGCATATGATAATTTGAAAAGTTCTTTTAAATAATAACTATAAAAAAATAACTATATTTTTTTCTCCTTTTCGAGCATACGCAGAATAATTTCATAGAAAAATGACCCTCCTCCTCCTTCCTCTTCCCCGATGATGGCTTTAAGTTTAAAGCCGAAACATGTAGGATTTTAGCTCTTTTATGAGTTTAAAACAATTTTTACACTGATTTTAGCAACTAATAAGCACAATTTGTGCAATTTGTGTTTTTAAAATTTCATAGAGTTTGAACAAGAATGGACTAAAATAATCAGAAAATCAATCAAATACTAGATTTTAGAAGTTATGTCAATCATTACAGAAAGGTCATTGTGCCTAAATGAGACGCGTTTTCACAGAGTTTTCTCACATTTAGGGTATATTTGGCGTTTTATTAAATAACAATATCTATACTAATATTATAAAGGAGTAAAGATTGTTTGTTTGTTTGTTTGTTTGTTTGTAGGGGGTAATCTCTGAAACTACCAAACCGATTTCAAAAGTGATGATGGCAAATTGATGGTGACAACCCCTGCTCCAACATAGGCTATATTTTATGTCGGTGCCACTACCCCAGGGGGGTGCAGGAGCGAAAAACGTTCTAAAATTGCGATCTTTTCTATACTGAAGCAGCTAGAAATGTGAAATTTGGCGTTGTAGTTACTTATAAGATGTAAATGCTCTCTAAGAACAAAAAAAAAAAAAAGTCAAAATTTAAAAGGGTGAAATGAGCGAAAAGAGTTCTAAAAACATTCTAAATTACAATTTCTATGGAATCTCTAGAACTACCGAACCGATTTGAAATTTGGCGTTGTAGTTACTTATAAGATGTCAATGCTCTCTAAGAACAAAATAAGGAAAAATTCGAAATTTAAAAGGGTGAAATGAGCGATAAGCGTTCTAAAAACATTCTAAATTACAATTTTTATGGAATCTCTAGAACTACTGAACCGATTTGAAATTTGGCGTTGTAGTTACTTATAAGATGTAAATGCTCTCTAAGAACAAAATATAAAAAATTCGAAATTTAAAAGGGTGAAATGAGCGAAAAGCGTTCTAAAAACATTCTAAATTACAATTTCTATGGAATCTCTAGAACTAACGAACCGATTTGAAATTTGGCGTTGTAGTTACTTATAAGATGTAAATGCTCTCTAAGAACAAAATAAAAAAAAATGCGAAATTTAAAATGGTGAAATGAGCGAAAAGCGTTCTAAAAACATTCTAAATTACAATTTCTATGGAATCTCTAGAACTACCGAACCGATTTGAAATTTGGCGTTGTAGTTACTTATAAGATGTAAATGCTCTCTAAAAACAAAAAAAAAAAAAATCCGAAATTTAAAAGGGTGAAATGAGCGAAAAGCGTTCTAAAAACATTCTAAATTACAATTTCTATGGAATCTCTAGAACTACCGAACCGATTTGAAATTTGGCGTTGTAGTTACTTATAAGATGTAAATGCTCTCTAAGAATAAAATAAAACAATATTCGAAATTTAAAAGGGTGAAATGAGCGAAAAGCGTTCTAAAAACATTCTAAATTACAATTTCTATGAAATCTCTAGAACTACCGAACCGATTTGAAATTTGGCGTTGTAGTAACTTATGAGATGTAAATGCTCTCTAAGAACAAAATAAAAAAAAATTCGAAATTTAAAAGGATGAAATGAGCGAAAAGCGTTCTAAAAACATTCTAAATTACAATTTCTATGGAATCTCTAGAACTACCGAGCCGATTTGAAATTTGGCGTTTTAGTTACTTATAAGATGTAAATGCTGTCTAAAAACAAAAAAAAAATCGAAATTTAAAAGGGTGAAATGAGCGAAAAGCGTTCTGAAAGCATTCTAAATTACAATTTCTATGGAATCTCTAGAACTACTGAAAAGATTTGAAATTTGGCGTTGTAGTTACTTATAAGATGTCAATGCTCTCTAAGAACAAAAAAAAAATCGCAATTTAAAAGGGTGAAATGAGCGATAAGCGTTCTAAAAACATTCTAAATTACAATTTCTATGGAATCTCTAGAACTAACGAACCGATTTGAAATTTGGCGTTGTAGTTACTTTATCAGATGTCAATGCTCTCTAAGAACAAAATAAAAAAAATTAGAAATTTAAAAGGGTGAAATGAGCGAAAAGCGTTCTAAAAACATTCTAAATTACAATTTCTATGGAATCTCTAGAACTAACGAACCGATTTGAAATTTGGCGTTGTAGTTACTTATAAGATGTAAATGCTCTCTAAGAACAAAATAAAAAAAAATGCGAAATTTAAAATGGTGAAATGAGCGAAAAGCGTTCTAAAAACATTCTAAATTACAATTTCTATGGAATCTCTAGAACTACTGAACCGATTTGAAATTTGGCGTTGTAGTTACTTATAAGATGTAAATGCTCTATAAGAACAAAAAAAAATCGAAATTTAAAAGGGTGAAATGAGCGAAAAGCGTTCTAAAATCTTTCTAAATTACAATTTCTATGGAATCTCTAGAACTAACGAACCGATTTGAAATTTGGCGTTGTATTTACTTTATAAGATGTCAATGCTCTCTAAGAACAACAAAAAAAATCGAAATTTGAAAGGGTGAAATGAGCGAAAAGCGTTCTAAAAACATTCTAAATTACAATTTCTATGGAATCTCTAGAACTACCGAACCGATTTGAGATTTGGCGTTGTAGTTACTTATAAGATGTAAATGCTCTCTAAGAACAAAATAAAAAAAAATTCGAAATTTAAAAGGGTGAAATGAGCGAAAAGCGTTCTGAAAGCATTCTAAGTTACAATTTCTATGGAATCTCTAGAACTACTGAAAATATTTGAAATTTGGCGTTGTAGTTACTTATAAGATGTAAATGCTCTGTAAGAACAAAAAAAAAATCGAAATTTAAAAGGGTGAAATGAGCGAAAAGCGTTCTAAAAACATTCTAAATTACAATTTCTATGGAATCTCTAGAACTACCGAACCGATTTGAAATTTGGCGTTGTAGTTACTTATAAAATGTAAATGCTCTCTAAGAATAAAAAAAAAATCGAAATTAAAAAGGGTGAAATGAACGAAAAGCTTTCTAAAAGCATTCTAAATTACAATTTCTATGGAATCTCTAGAACTACCAAACCGATTTGGGCGTTGTAGTTACTTATAAGATGTAAATGCTCTCTAAGAACAAAATAAAAAAAATTCGAAATTTAAAAGGATGAAATGAGCGAAAAGCGTTCTGAAAGCATTCTAAATTACAATTTCTATGGAATCTCTAGAACTACTGAACCGATTTGAAATTTGGCGTTGTAGTTACTTTATAAGATGTCAATGCTCTCTAAGAACAAAAAAAAAAAAATCGAAATTTAAAAGGGTGAAATGAGCGAAAAGCGTTCTAAAAACATTCTAAATTACAATTTCTATGGAATCTCTGGAACTACCGAACCGATTTGAGATTTGGCGTTGTAGTTACTTATAAGATGTAAATGATCTCTAAGAACAAAATAAAAAAAAATTCGAAATTTAAAAGGGTAAAATGAGCGAAAAGCGTTCTAAAAACATTCTAAATTACAATTTCTATGGAATCTCTAGAACAACCGAACCGATTTGAAATTTGGCGTTTTAGTTACTTATAAGATGTCAATGCTCTCTAAGAACAAAATATAAAAAATTTGAAATTTAAAAGGGTGAAATGAGCGAAAAGCGCACTAAAAACATTCTAAATTACAATTTCTATGGAATCTCTAGAACTAACGAACCGATTTGATATTTGGCGTTGTAGTTACTTATAAGATGTAAATGCTCTCTAAGAACAAAAAAAAAATCGAAATTAAAAAGGGTGAAATGAGCAAAAAGCGTTCTAAAAGCATTCTAAATTACAATTTCTATGGAATCTCTAGAACTACCGAACCGATTTGAAATTTGGCGTTGTAGTTACTTATAAGATGTAAATGCTCTCTAAGAACAAAATAAAAAAAATTCGAAATTTAAAAGGGTGAAATGAGCGAAAAGCGTTCTAAAAACATTCTAAAATACAATTTCTATGGAATCTCTAGAACAACCGAACCGATTTGAAATTTGGCGTTTTAGTTACTTATAAGATGTCAATGCTCTCTAAGAACAAAATATAAAAAATTTGAAATTTAAAAGGGTGAAATGAGCGAAAAGCGCACTAAAAACATTCTAAATTACAATTTCTATGGAATCTCTAGAACTAACGAACCGATTTGATATTTGGCGTTGTAGTTACTTATAAGATGTAAATGCTCTCTAAGAACAAAAAAAAAAATCGAAATTAAAAAGGGTGAAATGAGCAGAAAGCGTTCTAAAAGCATTCTAAATTACAATTTCTATGGAATCTCTAGAACTACCGAACCGATTTGAAATTTGGCGTTGTAGTTACTTATAAGATGTAAATGCTCTCTAAGAACAAAATAAAAAAAATTCGAAATTTAAAAGGGTGAAATGAGCGAAAAGCGTTCTAAAAACATTCTAAAATACAATTTCTATGGAATCTCTAGAACAACCGAACCGATTTGAAATTTGGCGTTGTAGTTACTTATAAGATGTAAATGCTCTCTAAGAACAAAAAAAAAAAAAATCGAAATTTAAAAGGGTGAAATGAGCGAAAAGCGTTCTGAAAGCATTCTAAATTACAATTTCTATGGAATCTCTAGAACTACCGAACCGATTTGAAATTTGGCGTTGTAGTTACTTATAAGATGTAAATTCTCTCTAAGAACAAAATAAAAAAAAATTCGAAATTTAAAAGGGTGAAATGAGCGAAAAGCGTTCTAAAAACTTTCTAAAATACAATTTCTATGGAATCTCTAGAACTACCGAACCGATTTGAAATTTGGCGTTGTAGTTACTTATAAGATGTAAATGCTCTCTAAGAACAAAAAAAAAAAAAAAAAATTCGAAATTTAAAAGGGTGAAATGAGCGAAAAGCGTTCTAAAAACATTCTAAAATACAATTTCTATGGAATCTCTAGAACAATCGAACCGATTTGAAATTTGGCGTTGTAGTTACTTATAAGATGTAAATGCTCTCTAAGAACAAAAAAAAAAAAAAATCGAAATTTAAAAGGTGAAATGAGCGAAAAGCGTTCTAAAAACTTTCTAAAATACAATTTCTATGGAATCTCTAGAACTACCGAACCGATTTGAAATTTGGCGTTGTAGTTACTTATAAGATGTAAATGCTCTTTAAGAACAAAATAAAAAAAAATTCGAAATTTAAAAGGGTGAAATGAGTGAAAAGCGTTCTAAAACCATTCTAAATTACAATTTCTATGGACTCTCTAGAACTACCGAACCGATTTCAAAAGTGATGATGGCAAATTGATGGTGACAACCCCTGCTTCAACATAGGCTATATTTTATGTCGGTGTCACTAACCCCAGGGGGATGCAGGAGCGAAAAACGTTCTAAAATTGCGATTTTTTTTATACTGAAGGAACTAGAAATATGAAATTTAGCGTTGTAGTTAGTTATAAGATGTAAATTATCTCTAAAAAAAATAAAATATTTCGAAATTTAAAAGGGTGAAATGAGCGAAAAGCGTTTTAAAACATTCTAATTTACAATTTCTATGGAATATCTAGAACTACCGAACCGATTTCAAAAGTGATAGTGGCAAATTGGTGGTGACAATCCCTGCAAAATTGTTAGGCAAACTGCGTTTGAAAGGTAAAAAATTGTATTTTTCTTGATATAAATTTCAAATCTAATGATTATGCCATTTTTCAAATATTGAATTTGAAAAATTACCACATTTCACAGTGGAGTACCATAGCGAAACCTTCATGCGTAAAAAGATAATGATAAGGGCGACGTGTCCTGGTGTGTATATTGGCTATAGCACGAGTCACAAATTATCGTAGCCTTATTATTCTGTTAAAATATAAAAGTGAATTATGAAATGTCAATATTTTCGGGCCAGGATTCGAACATGGGATCGCTTGGCTGAAGCCGCCATGCTCTACCACTGAGCTATCCCGGTCGAATCTGGAGGGCATAATTCATCCAGTTAACCTTATTGATCAAAGCATCTGGTCTGATATTTTAATCAGCTCAACAGAAAAGATCGCAGGTAATGGAACTCCAGTAAACGCTGGATACGTGAGTACACTAGATTATTTTTTAACACAATTTATCAAATTGGTAAAGTAATCATACAAGTATGATTGATATATATGATAGTATATATATGAATTTATCAAATTGGTAAAGTAATCATACAAGTATGATTGATATATATGATAGTATATATATGAATTTATCAAATTGGTAAAGTAATCATACAAGTATGATTACTTTACCAATTTGATAAATTGTGTTAAAAAATAATCTAGTGTACTCACGTATCCAGCGTTTACTGGAGTTCCATTACCTGCGATCTTTTCTGTTGAGCTGATTAAAATATCAGACCAGATGCTTTGATCAATAAGGTTAACTGGATGAATTATGCCCTCCAGATTCGACCGGGATAGCTCAGTGGTAGAGCGTGGCGGCTTCAGCCAAGCGATCCCAGGTTCGAATCCTGGCCCGGACATTTTTCGTCCAGTTGAAAATTTACAACTTGTATGATTACTTTACCAATTTGATAAATTGTGTTAAAAAATAATCTAGTCAATATTTTGTTGGATTAAAAGTTCGTTATAAGAAATTGACCAGCGTAGCGGGCGTAGCTTGCTAGTGTTTTATAAAACAGAAAAAAGATTAAGTACTGTGTTTTTATTCAAAACTAATTTGTTTTGTAAAAATTGAATCATTATCTGTAATCTGAGAAAACAATATATGATTGCCGAATTTAGTCCATTTTTGTCAATATTTACAGTAGTTAAAACCTAAGTGAGACGTCCAAAGTACCTAAATGTGACAATGCATTTTATGGTATGATAGTTTATCTTAAAATAATCACTTAATTGCTATAAATTTTTTAAATACTTAATAGAGAGTTGAAATACATAAAATTGAAAGTTGAAATACTTATTATTGAACTACTTAATATTTTCTAATAACTTAATTTAATAATAACTTAAATAATAAAAAATAAATTTGAGATACATAATAGTAAATACATTTTAATTAAATAATGAATACTTCATCATTTATACTTTAAACGCTTTTACCTTTGCCCATGTATAATACAAGAAGCAACTAATGAATGACCAATAACAACATAATTTTTACCAAAGTTATGTTTATTACTGTATATTTTAAGAAATTATTTTGCTTTGCAGTTTGACTTCAACTCAATTTTTGATTTTCATCTTCAGTGTAGGCTTCAATATTTTTATTTTTGGTTTCAAAGTGTAAAATAAAGTGTGGATTTTCATATCTTCTGTTTCTACTGTTCCTTTGCTTCCAGGTTGTTCTAGCGACTGACTTTGAGTTTCTGCTGAATTCTGTTTTTTGCTTTAATCGTTCTTTCGTTTCCAAATTTTGTCTCTACTTTTGCTCTTTTTACTTCACAGTCCTCTTTTATTTTTTTTTCATATATGCTTCATTTGTTAAACATTCTGCAAAGTTTAATCTACTGCCTTTCACTTTTTGGCTGGATTTTCATTTGCTGGTTAAAATGTTTTTAACAAACAGCTTTCAAAAGCATGAGATGGATTAGTCTGAGGAAGAGATATTTGTGAGTGTGGTTCTGTTTGCATTTCAGACTGTTTTTGAGCAGAATCTGACCTGTTTTTGCCCGTTTCTTTTTACGTGTATTCAGGTTTTCAAAACTTCAAAATCTTCTTGTCTTATATTTCTATCTATTGTTAAATTTGTTTGGGCAGACACATCACACATTATGGGAGAAGTTGTATTACTACCTTAATGTCGCTCAATTTGAAAACTTGTGCTGACAGAACAGTCAGAATTAGTTATTAAGTCCTCATCAGCCATCGTTATTAAATTATCGTTAACGTCAAACTACAGGAGAAATAGTGCCCTCCTTAGCAGGAAGACAATTATTAATAGTTGATTCATTAATATGAAAATCGTTGGGGAAAATCGATTTATTTGCAGGATATATGTCAATGCACAAACCATCGCAAATAGCTAAACTGTCATCAGCTAAGTCATTGGTGGGTATGTCTCGTCTAGAAGTATTCTATTCATGTAATGCATCTTTCTGGATTTCTAATTTTTTATAGCGCTGAAGGGCATTCGGCATGATCCAGCACACAAATTGAATGAGAAAATGCCAGACTTTTTAAATACATTTTAAATTTAATTGATTTCAGTTTACCCAAGATTTTTCAGAGCTTCCATCATATAAGAATATTGAATAACCCAGGAATTAGATGTCTTTATTTTTTGCTTAAGTATACACCGGCATTATTACGTCATACCTTTGTTTAAAGTTTTTAAAGACGTATATTTAGATCATTTGAAACACATATTTAAATACCCAGCAAAAGAAAAACACTAGTCCATAATCATGTGGAAATTCCAAATTTATTAATTAATCAAAGCTTAATATAAAAGCTTAATTAATCAAAATTTTTGCTTTAAACATAATTCTAATAAAATATATAAAAATACCCCATAAACTTACCCCATAAACTCAGAAAATCTCCTAAAAGCCTCTACGTACAGATCCAAATATACATGACTTAGAATTTTTGATCAAAACTCATACCAATAGGAGTGTTGTGTAATTTAATATTTAACTAAGTCTTATTTGGAACAAGTTGTGAATTATTGCCATTATAAAGACAGCATGGAGTGTTATTTTTTTTTCATTCTTCACCCTTGGCTTTAATTAAATGTATCACCAGTTTAAAATAGAGTAAATATTAACTAGATGGTGCACAATGAACATTTATTCATCCTAATTCTAGCCGTTTTTTTTTCTACACTTAGACTTAGCAACAATTCTCTTATAATTATTTTTATTATAATTCTATTTTTTAAACATTTGTAGAACATCTTTTTATATTTAAAACTATGTTTCCTTCTTATGAGTACTCAATTAAGTGCACCATTTACATAATAACTTAAAATAAAATAACACAGTGATAAATATGAACAAAATAAAGAAGACGTTTATGATGAATATGACACAATTGTGCATTATTAAATCACTCATTATTACATGTTAAAAAAATAACTATGATAATTTATTATCTGATATAATCATAACATTTGGCTAAGACATTACAATTTTAAGGCTGTGAAGATAAATATAATAGTTAAATTAACTATTGTATTATTATTAAAAATCTTTAAACAAAACAATACTAGAATCTTAAACATATTGTTCGCAAGAGTTAAACTTGTCCTACGCCTGCATAAGAAAATTAAAACTCACAAACAATGAATAATAAAATTCAATATACGAAAAAGTAATTATTCTTTAGCACGCACTTGAAATACTACTAGAGGTATACCATTGTGAAAAAGATAAGATTTTAAATTTAACTGAAAATGTACTTCTATTCATTATTTATCATATTATTAAATTAAATATGCGATTAAATTTTACTATTGTTCAGCACTATCATATTAATTAAACAAGGCGATCCTACCCTGGTTAAAGATGCTCGATGTACAGAAAGTAGGTGAAAATAACTTTTAATTGAAAATTCTAACAGATTTTTCTACATTTAGTACATTTTTTTAGATTGCCCACTAACTACATAAAAAATATTGGTACTTTTGCATTAGCCGCAGGCCAACAGTTAATAATGAAAGGTTTCTGTATTTGTAGCAACACTTTTTATTTTAATTGTTTCAGTGTTTAAACGCGTAGTTCGATTACACGGCTGTTAAATTCGTATTTTATTTATTTATTTAATTGTGAAGTTGTAATTTCGTTTGGCAATTAATTCAGTTACGGTATATTACACAGACACAAATAAATACTGAATTATTTAGTACATTCTTTTAACAGCAAACAGGTTCCGTAATCGGGTTGCACGTTCATTTCTGAGATAGATTTAAATAAAAAAAAGAAAACTGCCCAGTTAAACTGAGGGCATTGAGCTCACAGGCTATTCACACTAATTGTATATTACACTCTTATTTCAAAGAATTTGAAATAAGCCCCTTGAAAAATAAAGAAATCGACAATATATTAAGGGGGATCATCCCATCGTTCCCCCCCCCCCTTATAATTAACCAATGTTAACCCCCAAAACTAATCAGGGAAGCGACTTATTACAATGAACATATATAACAAATTTTGAAGCAAATCGGATAATTCTTCATGAAAAACCCATTTATCTAAATTAAGGGGGGGATAAGCCCCCGTATCCCCCTTTGTACTTAACCAATGAACCCACAAAACTAATCAGGGAAGTACCTTACCACAATGAAACGATATACAAAATTTGAAGAAAATCAGATAATTCTGCATGAAAAACCCATTTACCTAAATTAAGGGGGGAGGATTAGCCCCCATTAACCCCTTTATACTTAATCAATGAACCCCCAAAACTAATCAGGAAAGCGTCTTATCAAAATGAACCTACAAACAAAATTTGAAGAAAATCGGATAATTCTGCATGAAAAACCCATATATGTGAATTAAGGGAGGATTAGCCCCCCCTTTCCACCTTTATACTGAACCAATGAACCCGCAAAACTAATTAGGGAAGCACTTTACCACAACGAACATATATTCAAAATTTGAAGAAAATCGGATAATTCTGCATAAAAAACCCATTTATCTAAATTAAGGGGAGAGGATTAGCCCCCCTTTACCCCCTTTATACTTAATCAATGAACCACCAAAACTAATCAGGAAAGCATCTGATCACAATGAACCTACATACAAAATTTGAAGAAAATCGGATAATTCTGCAAGAAAAACCCATTTATCTAAATTAAGTGGGGAGGATTAGCCCCCGTTAACCCCTTTATACTTAACCAATGAACCCCGAAAACTAATCAGGGAAGAGCCTTATCACAATGAACCTACACTATATGGCCAAAGTTGACCGGTCACATGCGATTTTAGACGTTTTGTTAAATATCTAGAAAAATACATAAGAAATTATCCTGAAACTTGAGGTGTAAACAGCATAGTCGACGTCATATATTTCAGTGAAGATTTTTTCGCGAAACCCTAAAGGGGGCCGTCAATAAGTTGAAGAATAATGAATATCTTTTGGATAACCCTGTAAAAACTAATATCGCAAAAGCGTTCAACGGTAGCATATGCTTAGGAGGCTTCTTTTAATAAACTATGTTCATTTTTATGAGGGTAGCACGTATACTCGTGGAGAAATGAAGATTTTTATAAAAACAATCCCAAATTTCACCAAGTATTTTGCTTATAATTTTCAGAGTTCTTAATATAAAAGAATGTTCTTTTCAGGAACGATGACAAACAACATTATATACTATACCCTGCAATCAGAATTAAAAAATAATAAATATTGGAGGGAAAATGAGCAGGTTCACTAAATATTGTTTCACTGCTCATGCGCGAATGCAATCAAAATATACTGTGCATAATATATTAGCTATTAGTATTAAGTAACTTTTGTGAAAGTTTTAAAAACATAGCTTTAAAATTCTGATAGTAATAGTCGATAGAATAAGCTTCAAATTCCCTGTTCCTAAAAGGAAGCAAAAATATGAGGGGTGGTATCCAAATATACAAGGAGAGACACTTCATTCTTATTATGTCAACTTTCATAAGCTAGTATATTTGGATACTCTTTCTGTCAAGAGCTATCGCGTTACGCAGATAGGCACATTTGTACATACATACGTACATACAGAACCTGCGGGCACATTAGCTCTCAGGCTTTGATAGCCTGTGAGCTAAAAACTATAAAAAACAGTAAATTTAGATACAGATTTGAAATAAATTACTTTTGAATGTACATTTTTCTAATATTCGATGGTGTAAAATTTGAAATTGTGCGAAATTTAGAAGTTTCAAAATTTGCGATAAAGCGAAGCTGAATGTGCATGTGGTTCCCACTGTTACTCACGGATGAGTTTTTGTTCGACTATTATAGATTACCACTGCTGAAATTTTACAGACGAATATAAAAAAATCCTAATATTTATCAACTACTGAGTTGAATATCAATATTAGAAATTGTACTTTCTTCTTAATGAATATTGCAACATACCCAGTGACCGAAACAAATTTTGCATTCAAGTTCAGACCTAAAACGAAAACGAAATGTTCTCGGAAGGAAATTTTAATATACAAAAAATATTTATTTACCAATTTTATTAATAAACGCATTTAACTTTACAAAGACACTTACAATTATGCATATGTGTGGAAGCACATATATTTGTTTAAAATTAAATAAAAAAATTTATTAAACCATTACTTCAGTATTGTTTTACAACCAATAATAATATTTTATTATTATTTATATATTTATTATTTTATTATTAATTTATGTTTTATTAACGGTGTGATTATTTATGTATTAATAATTTAACAACCACTGTCCATTATACAGAGAGTTTCAAAATGTTTAACATTTGGCTTTTAAATTAATCGAAAATTATCAGCGAAATTATTCTTTATGAGAATAATAGTGTATATATTCTAGCCGTTTTTAATGTACAATTAGTACTTTTTCAGAAATTTACAATCTCAGTGAATATTTGAGTAATTTCAATGCAATGAATTACTCACTGTTGAAGGGACCATTTACAACAGAATGTGACTGAGAGTGATGCATATGTGAGAGGTTCTTACGTTTTAATTTATTAATCACAAATGCAATACGAAAAAAAAGTATTTTACTGTCATTTTAGCTAACAATTTTCTTCATTAGTTTTACAGAATTTTTTATCTTTATCTTATTTGATCACAGAATTTGTAATAATATTCTACGATTATATAAGGCACAGATAGGAAATAGTAGTACTCAAAAGTGAACTCCATACGAACTCTGTTCTTAAGAGCCTACATCAGTCATGCAAAAAAAAAAAAAAAAAAAAAAAAAACGCGCAAGCTAATGTTAAGCCTATGGGAAGGTTCTAGCGCGATTTCTCGCTCGCATTTTAATATTTTTAAAAGCTTTTCTTGCATAGGATAGCTGAGGTATTTCTCCAACATTATTAGCTTTTACTTTTTCGATTTTTGTCGCAGTTTTTTTATAAGCGGGCATTTTCAATTTTGGAACCGGTTCTGAAAGTGAAAGTACCCTTATATAAAATAATTGGAACCAAAATCGAAAAAGTAAAAACTAACAACGTTGGAGATTCAGCTCAGCTATCCTATGCAAAAAAAAAAAATAAAAAAATAAAAAAATAAAAAATAAAATAAAATGCGAGCGAGAAATCGCGCTAGAACCTTCCCGTAGATTTAACATTAGCTTGAGCGTTTTTTCACATGACTGATGTAGGCTCTTTGAAAAGTGTTTGTGACAATGTGACTTCGGTTTGTCTGTATCCGTACTCTAACTCCCGTAAATAAAATCGGATTACCACGTAATTGGTATATGTAATTAAGGTTTTGCTCTAGCATGAGGGCTATTTATAATTAAGTGTGAAGCATTTATAGTTTGCTTAGAGGGCCACTCAAAATAATTCCATTCCACTACGGTCCATGAGGAAAAATTGTTTGCAGTGCATTTTAATGATATTGCACTATATCAAACACAATGAAATTGATATGCATTTCTGAAGCACACTATATATGCTTTCTGTAGAATTTAGATTGGAAAGTATTTACCATTACACAAAATAAATCTATTACATAATGGTCTATGGGGAAAAATCGTTTGCAATGTAATTTAATGTAGCTACAGTATTTCGAACATAATGAAATTGATATACTTTACTAAAGTGCACTACAAAATACTTACTAGAAAATATCGTCTGCATAGCATTAATCGTTCATTTACAGGGACACACAAAAGAATTCGGTTAGAGTACTGTCTAATGCGACAATTGCTGGAAGTGCGTTTTCAGTTGTGGTATACGTCTTTAAGTAAATTTTTGCATATTACATGGTGTGTATAAATTTTATTGATCATATACAAGGCTGCACAAAAGAATTCGTAAGTATTACTATAAATTGGAGTGAATTGCTTGGAGTGTTTTACTTGTTTTATGCATTTTCCTGCGATACTATATTTAGCACAGTAAGAGATGTTTGTGGAATATAAATAAACTCATATACAGAGATACGTAAAGAACTGGATACATCGTCATCTATTGTTGGTAATTGCTGGAAGTGTGTTTTTAGTTGTGCTATGTATTTTTTTAACTGAATTAAATTTTATCTTAATAGGTGGTGTGTATAAAAATCTGTAGAAAATATACAGGCTGTAAAAAAAAAAAAAAAAAAAAAAAAAACGTCATTTACCGTCATTTAGCGGAAATTGCTAAAAATGAATTTTGAAGTATGTTATGCGTTTTCTAAATGAAGTAAATTTTAGCATATTACGTAGTATATATGCAAATCTATACATCATTTGTACAAAAGAATTCAACTACTTTTCCGACTGAAATTCGATTTTTAAATGTGTTATGCATTTTCTAATCTCTTTAACTTCTTATACTTTATGTAACTGTGACATCTCGTTACAGTATTTTGGATATGTTGGAAAGTGTCTCATAGTCTATACTTGACGAATTACTTTTCTGTTTTGTTTTTTTCTAGAAGAGGGACCCTTGATGAAGTTCTTCTCACGTCTTATCCGTTCTGCAACCATAGATAACATGAAAAAGTTTTCAAGAGATGTTGAAGAAAAGCTCGCAAAATTTGAAATGTGTAAGTATTAAAATATGATAATTATATATATATATATATAAGATGAGAAAAGTTTCCTATAAAGATTTTAGTTGATTGTTCGAATCCTGAATAAGAAAACAGTTTTAGAATTTTAAATGTTCGGCCGTCTGAAACAGTTTATGTATAAGCATCAAAGAGTTATTAGACAACATTTATAATTGTAAAAAAAAGTTAACATAATAGAAAATATACAAATCATATATAAGTACTATAATCAAATATTTGCAGTATCACAAATTAAGGTTTTACGTTAAGTAATTAGATCATCATTATCTTTCTGAAGATAATAAATATTTTTTATTTACCTCTGAAATATGCTCAAGTCATAGCTGCCAACTGATACAAATTTCCTTCCTATTTTCAAATTGTAATCTTTGCCTGATTCAATCGTAAATTTCTGCGATTAAATAAGACAAAGTTTACTATTCGGAAATTATAGTGACGAAAAATCGTAGCGATTGAGAGCTGTGTTAAGTATAAGTTTTATCAGGATAAAAAGTTGTGCTTTGTTAGAGCGTTTTTCCATTTACCGACACGACACCGATAAATCGTACACGATTGTCGTTATCCGACATCGACGCAAAATGCATTCATATACGCTACGGGCTTGAATGCATTTTGTGTGCAATCAATGTCGGATAACGACAATCGTGTACGATTTATCGGTATCGTGTCCGTAAATGGAAAAACGCTCTTAATATGATTATGTTTCCACATCAGATAAAAATACCCCTTTTGACTTCAACAGAAGACTCAAAATATGATAATAAATGGTAATCTTATTATCTTTTAATACCAGTGTTTGTTTTGCTACATGTATACAATAGTAACTAACAAATTAGCAGCATATTTATCTGCATAAAAAAAATAACAAGGTAATCTTTATAGTTGTAAAAATAAACATAGGGCGGAGTGGGGTGATTATTGGTCACTTTTCATAAAGATCCATATAACTCAGTAACTAAATTGAATTGAAACAAAAATTTTATACTTGCAGAAAGAGATTTCTAATCCCTAACAATCTTAATTAATTTTTTTTAATTATATATAATATTAATAAAATTAAAAAATGTCTGACCAATAATCACACCGGCAATGGGGTGATTATTGGTCAGGGATGGGGTGATTATTGGTCATTGTTTTATGATCAAATACCAACATTTTAAACACTCAAAAATTTAATAAATGATTAAATGAAACATTCTTGGAATAAATTTAATACTTTATATTGTTTGTACATTTAAACAGAGTTATGAAAAATGTTATAAAATATAAAAGAACATTACTAAAATGGTTGGAACTTCAAATATATTTCACAAAATAATACATTTATTTACAAAAGACTTTTGTATTTAAGGTATGCAGCTTACATTTGATCTTCCTCAATCTGAAATGGCTCTGTACCATAGAGTCTAACTGTTGTATAAAACACAGAGGAGTGCTTCACTGGCGCAAGATCCGTTTTCTTTGGCTAGCGATAATTTCTGCAGACTTTTCCAAACATTTGCAAGACAAAATATCATCCTGAATACTAATAACACGCCCGATGTATGGCATCTATTCAAAGTAGACAGCATAGTACTTCTCTACACATATGGCTTTATGTATTTTCCTTAATTTATTTGTAGCTGAAATATCAGAATCTTTTTTTTGCAGTTGCTGAATTTCTTCAGCTTCACCCGTTTCTACTTCTATATCTATATCCGTATCTTGTGTGCATTCCTGTGTTTTCTTTCTAGTCTCAGAGGATGATGCTACTGCATCTTCAGCTGTATTCTTGTTTAATGTTTAATGTTAATTCTTTTTTGATTCTTTTTCATGTTTTTCTTTTTCAACTTTTTCACACAACTTAATGAAATCCTCGTTGGTGATAACTGATGCATTTGTACTGTAAAATATGTTCATTATCTAAATATACAAGTTAAATTTTCAAACTCACCCCAGTATCCCTTCAAGAAATGGATAAACAAAGGTTCAGTTATTTCAAATGTAATTTGTGTTATGAGTTGCTGAAAAAAATCAAAACAATATGGTTCACTCTTAAAGTGTTGCCATATGAACTTGAAAATACTTTTGAATGCAGACGCTGCCATCTAAAACTGACAAATATTAAACATTTCTGCACTATTTGTGAGTTTATAAGTAATTTTTAAGCTAAAATTACATGACCAAGAATCACCCCATGTATATAGGCTGATGTTTAGCCCTCTATTTCCCTAATGTATGTACTCATACAGTGTTCATATACATACATACGTATTCTATGTATATTTCTCTTTCTATATAACCCTTCTAGATCATCATGTAGCTAAATTTCATATTACAGGCACCGTATGAATAAAAAGCATGATTTTGTAATCCCTTATTTTTTGCTCCAGTTTTATACATATGTCTAGTTAAAATATTTTTTCTCATTAAATTATCTTTTGAACCAAAAAATCGTATGTGTTACTGAATAACAATGAAATTGTCTAACATCCAGTATTTTTTCTTTTGATTTTTTCATTAGTATTAATGAAAATTTAATTGACCAATAATGACCCCATGTTGCAAGTGACCAAGAATCACCCCGGTCTGCCCTAATAGAAATTATATAAATCATTTACAAATATTATAATCAAATAATTTCCGTAACATAAGTTAATGTTTTAGTCCTTAACAAGAGAACAGTTTAAAATTCTAAATATCCAGACGTCTTGAATAGTTTATTTATCGGTATCTAAAAATTAGTAGACAATTTTAGAGTTCTAAAAAGAATAAACATAGTAGAAAATATTTAACAAATATTATAATGAAATATTTGTAGTATAATAAGTTACACAACAATAAACCGTCAATTCAGACATATTTTTCTGTTAATAATTCTTCAACGTTTCCTGTTTTTATTTTTTAATTTTCATTCAATTCATGTATAACTTTTAAATCTACGTTAAAATTGAAATCAAATTCTCAAATTTAAGATATATTTCCGTGAAATCACGCGGGATTGACAGCAACAATGTCGCCAGTAGTTTGTCCATTTCTTGATGGAACTTCGAATTTGTTTATTTTTCCTCAAATCACTTAAGCTATAAGAATCTTAAAATAATCGGAGTTTCTTCATTTTAAGCTAAAATTAACCAAAAACTTTCCAATCTATTCATGGAAATTCGTGAAATCATGCAGAACTTTAGACATCACTACTACGGAATATTTCCTTTTTTTGGCGAATTTTTTTGTATAATGTTCAATAAGAGTCATTAGATCTGCATTAGCTTTCAATATCTGGCAGATACCTTTTATTTAACCTTCTTACTCTGAATTGATCTAATCGACTCGTTCTTATAATTTATTTCATTCGATTTGAGTCAGAATTTTTTTCATAAAGTAAGTTAAATAAAAGCAACAGAGAACTAAGTTAAATATAGTTAATAGTTAAATAAACATTCTGATGTGAAATGTTTTTAATCATGGTTGAGTAAAATTTCAACAGGGTTAGAAGGTTACTACATACCGGGTATAACATATTTTTTTTACATTTCAAAATTTCATGAAAGGTGAAGGAATTGGTTTATTTGGATGCGGTGTGCGACAAAATTATTCTCATGCAGGAATATATATATATATATATATTTGGGTAATGAAAAAAATTAGTGAAAATTTTAATCAATAGAGAGCGCTTCATGCATTCCAATTACAGGAAATATGCAAAGTATATTCCTATAAAATGCAAGTTTAACTGCTTATTTCAAATTTTTCTGTTACTGGTGCAAATGTAAAACTTTCAATGTGATGTTGACGTTATTCGATAAGACACTGCTGATGTAGCTGTTTTACCTTAGCCATGAACCACCAATCGAAGCTTTAGACAGTTTCACAACACACAGAAAGGAATGAATAAAGGAAACGGCCCAATAACTCCCCTCGGACTACTTTTGCTCGTTCAACAACAGGCATCTCACGAATCCATCCTGATATGCTACATGCCTCACATAACGCTGTTCTCACTCGCGTGCAAAGTGTAATTCCTTGTGGTGGCGAACACGTAGAACATTTACTATGTACTATGACTTGTAAATATTTGCATGCACATAAACATAATTTTCAACAAAATTTTGTGATTTGAATGTTGAAATGCCCTCTATTGACAAAAAATTGCACTAAATTTTTAACAAAATCCTCCCTGCATGAGAATAATTTGATCACAAACCGCATTCAAATAAACCAATTGCTTTAGTTTTATGAAAATTTGAAATGTTAGTAGATTTATGGGATACCCGTTATATGCCATGTGAAATATGCTCTAGTAGAAGATATTGGAATAAAAGGAAACTTGGGACCATAATTTTCGGTGTATAATCCGAGGATCAAACAAGCATTTTTAGACCCAGAAATTTTATTTAGTAAAATGTAACTTACTGTAACATTATTTGAACATTATGATTATTTGGTTGCAATTATTAAATAAAATTTCTGGGTCTTAAAATATTTTTTCTATCCGCGGATTATACGCCGGAAATTCAGTAATAAGATTAACTGTACTACAGCGCCTAGAATACATAGTGTGGAAAACGGTTTTACCGTTTTTTAATTCAAAATTTTCGAATTCAAACCGGAAATTCTAAAACAAGAATTTTTACTTTAAGAAATTACGAAATATCTACCATTAAGTAACGAAAAGAACATTATAGGGTATTTCTGGTGTGAATGCGAAATTTCGGAATTTAAAAAAAGCCAAACTGGTAATGCTTTAAAAAGTGCTAAAACATTGTAGCCGATAAACGTGCAACGATGCGGTACAATAATAGGGCGATCGCAACGACATCTGCTTTAAAAATAGATTTATCTCTAGCAAAAATTACCGTTTCACTATTGACAACATGAACATAATTTCTGCTAATAAAATCTTCTTGTAAGTGCAATTTCAGATGTAACTGATTTTGAAGATAGTTTTTTATCATATCAGGGAATTAATCTTTTCCACTCTTCTAGCAGAGATTCATCTTTTTGTATGCTAAATAGGGATAGTTTCTAGTTTCTTGTCTTGTATCGAGTACTGTAACCAGGCACAAAAGAATGCGTATCACACTTTTTGGCCATGATCAATATCATTCATATTTTCAAAGCTTATGAAAATTACTATCCAATTCAAAGGAAATAGGGTGTAATTTAATTATTTAAAATATTTACCACCAGCTAAAACATTTTCTCAGTTCGATTCTTATAAAATATTTGCGTTGAAAAGAGCTAGCAGACAGTGGCGTAGCCAGAAAGGAGGGTCCAAATGCTCTGGAAACCAGTAATATTATAAAGTTTTCTTCGCCTTTAATATCGCAGAAAATTCTCCGATTAGATAAGGCAAAAATATTTTTATAAAATTAGTGGTAACCAAACCATCTGGACCTCCACCCGGTCTACGACACTGCTATAAGATGTCGCTGCGATCGACCCGTTATCTTTTCAGCATCGTTCTACATTTATCGGATTCAATTTTTTAGCACTATTTTGTAGCCGTTTTCCACACTATGTATTCTAGACGCTGTAACTGTACACATCAGATAGACAACATTACTTTTCACTTTTTCTTTTTCTTCAACAGAAGACTAAAAGTACGATAAAAATGATAATCTGATTACATTTTAGTGCTCGTGTTTGTTTTGCTATATATAAGATAATAAATAATAACTCACCAACATAACTATTTGCACGAAAAATAAGAAGGCGACTTTTGTAAATATAAATATAATAAAAACAATAGAAAATATATAAATCATTTACAAATACTATTATCAAATATTTGCTTTTTCATAAGTTAATGTTTTGAATCATTAATAAGAAAATGGTTTTAGGATTTTAAATACTCAAAAGTCTGAAAGTGCTTATTTATCGCAATCATAAAGTAAGCAGGCAACTTTTATATTTGTAAACATAAAAATACAATATATAAAAATCATTTACAAATACTCAGCATGCATGCACTGTTATCTCAAATTTTTAACAGATATTCTCGCCTTATTTAATCACGGAAACATATTACAAATTCTGCTATCAAACAAGGCCATTACGAATGTTGCGATTTAAATATTAAATAAAAATTTTCTAATCAGAAAAGTGGTGCCAGATTTCTGGGAAATTCCAAGAAGTGTAGGCATCTTCCAAATACAATAATAAAGTATTTTCGATATCATATGATACTATAGCGTCTAGTCCCTGCACTTTGGCTACGATTTCAAAACACATATCACTCTGCGCGCATGCGTGCTTGTCTGATACTTTAAAATTTTGTTCTAAGCCATTTCAAAATGAGTGCGTATAACTCTGTGGTATGTCATTTCTCTTCCGTTCTGTGGTCTTGAGTTCGAATCCCAGCGGCGAAAAGTTTTATTTTTCAGTATTTATTTCAGTTATAAAAAATAATTTGAATAAAAAAAATGTAAAGTTTCCATTTTTCAACATATAAGCGATGGAAAGTTTGAAACAAAATGGAAATAACTATGAAATTTGGTTATAAATGAATTTCGTACATTCTAGAGAATGCTGTACAGTGAGTTTCATGTGTCCAGTTATGTTTTTTTTTCGGTTAATGTACGCGAAGCGTACATACACTAGTTATTGACCGCGGTTTGAATGAATTTCGTGCATTCTAGAAATTGCTGCAAAGCGAGTTGCGTGTGTCCAGTGACGTTTTTTTTATGTTAAAAATTCACTTTAAAACGCTATAAAATCGTTAAAAATCCTTAAAAATTGAAACATCCGGAGGAAAAAAAATGTATTTTAGTAAAAGTCTGAAATTGAATTTCTTTAAGAATGTAAAAAAAAAAAAAAATAATAATAATGAAAATTGTGAAAGAAAATATTTAGTTATATTACGCTAAATGTTTTAACCCTTTGAGGGGCGGTGGTATATATTATATACCACCTAATTTTAATCCGATTCAAACTAGAAATTTTTAATTAAATTTTACTTTTTTAATTTTGACGAGAAAAAGTTGAAAAATTGCTTATTTTTATTTTGAACTAAGTTCTTTCCTAAATTCCGGTGGGAATTCAACGTTACAGGAGCAAAAGTGCTTGCCCCTGAAAGGGTTAAATCAAAATACTTTTACGAATTAAAAAAAACTGCCGTGGAATGGAATAAAATTAATATGGTTCTCGTTGAAACTGTCTAGAGCAATGCGCATGCACGCAGCACGATCCATTTTTTGAAATCGTAGCCAAAGTGCAGAGACTAGATGCTTGTTATGATACAGCTTAACGTCAAATCATTATATCTTATTTTGCTCTCTGCATCTGACAGATATATTTCATTTAGCTATGAAATATGACCAAGCTCAATGTATCAAAATAGAAGGTTTAAATCCCGTTAATGTGATTAACTGTCCACATCAGATAAAGACCTCACTTCTTTTCTTTCTAGTCAATAGAAAACTAAATGTGCGATAATAAAGGATAATCTGATTACCTTTTAATACTGGTGTTAATTTTTTTTTATGTATACGAGGGTAAAAATGAACACAGAAGTATACTTATCTGCAGCAACGAATAAGTAGGCAACTTTTATAATTATAGAATAGTAAACAGTATAGAAAATATAAAATAATTTATAATACTACAATCAAATATTTGCCGATTTTTATCGCAGGTGATTTAGTAATTTTTTATATCCTTTGATAATTTCCGAAAGGAATTACCTTCTTTGTTAGTTAATGCATAAACATTTGTTAAACAAAATCTTTCAAGTACTGAAAGTAAATATGTTTTTATTTCCTGTATCATAATCAATCCTTAAAGTCCCATTTTCAAGTAAATTTTGATTTGAGGAATTCAATTTTAATTCATTTGGATGAAGTTTGTTTTTTTATAGTAATATTTTATTATTAGATTGTATATTTAATCTTTTTATGCATGGTAACCATATGAGGTTGTATTGGTAAACAATCCTCGGAGAACTGTGCGCATTTAATTTTATTCCTTTATCAGATATAAACCTCATCTGAAGTTCTATAATGCTTGTGAAATTCAGCAATAGATGGCCGAAAAATTTATTTTTCAAGTATTGCGTTGGAAAAATCTATCTTTGACAAATTTGTTTCTGTTTTGCGGGAGGGAATATTTTCTTACAAAATTTCTATTCTTAGATCTAAGCAAGAACATAACCAAAAATACCTTTTCATTCATTTAAAAATAACTCATACGTGAGAGGGTTGAATTTGTTTGAGATTGTTAGTTTCTATTTCAGGCGGAAATAAAAGAAAGAAAACGCCCAATGAAAGCCAAGGGAAAAAACATGAAATTAAAAAATCATCCCAGGCTGTTATTGCTTGTAAATCTTGTCAACGTTTCCAACAAGCAGTGTATGCCACAGTGAGCAAACTCTATGAAGAGGCTGGTGTTCAAACTGACTTTCCTACTGTGCAGACGCTTGAAACCTATGCATTTCTCGTTTATCCAAATGATATACAAAACAAATCTTATTGCAAACGTAATAGCAACAACAAGAGGAGAAGACATGCTATTTCAGCTCATAATGAACGTACAGAAGCTCGCAAAGATTTTTCTACAAAAACTTGGAAAACAAGATATGATAAAAGTATGTTTGAATTAACATGTATTATTTTTATTTTGTGAATTAATGTTTCAAATGAAGTATGGATTAACCCTTTCCGGCACAGACAAATTCTGCTCGTAAAATGCGAAATTACTGACTGACACCGGAATTTACAAACGACTTTTTTAGAAGATAAAAACTTCTTATTTTTAAGCTTTCACTGTAGAAACAAAATTTTATCAAAATATTCTTGGTGCCGAATGCAAGTTTGGAATTAAAATTAAGGAGTGGGACCACTGTGCCGGAAAGGGTCAAAACCCATTTGTTCCTAGAATTGAATCGATGATTGTTGAAAGGAACTAAGTCCTAGTTTTGAAATTTCCCAATTCATGGGCATGGGGACATTCAATACTCAACTTTTAAATTCCTCCCTCCCAAATATGCTACTCGGACTAAGTCAGGGTTCCTACAGGTCAGGGAATTTCCCTGATCTTAAGTCAGATACACAGCAGGATTTACTTAGAGAAAAACTAACCTTATGTAATCGATCGATTACATAATTCTATTTTTTCTATAAGAAAATGTTGGTATTTCTCCTGAAACTGTAGGAACCCTGTAAGTTCCTGTTTTCACGAAAAGGTCAATAAACAGGAAAAAACATTGAAACCATCTTAAAATGAGAAGCGTCAAAACATGGATTTAGTTCCTTTCAACAATCACCGATTCAACTATTTCTTGAGATTTTTTATATATGAAAGATACAACTCTTTCCTTTACGATCTATTATTAATACCTGGAGACCTATTTGTCATTTATTGACTGTTTTTATTGACGACCTATTTGGCATTTATTGACTGTTTTTATTGTCTAGCAGAAAAACTTGCCAGTGGCAAACAGCGCAGTCGAATGAAGCAAAAGTTCATGGGATAACACCCTATCTAGCAATTAAACTTTATGCAGTAAGCAAAAACTAAATAGTGGTAATAATTAAGGGAGGAAATGAATAGCTGTTGTTTTTGCATTCTACGTATCTGAGAAAGTTGCAAAAAACACGATTAGTGCGATTTTAACTTTTGAACATCACTATTTTCAAATAGAGATCTACGCTTTATTTAATTGGATATTTCTGTCATTAAATAAGGCAAGTATTACTTTTCAAAAATAGTGGTACGAATCCTGAAAATATATGTTAGCAGAAAATCTCGATAAGGAGTTACATACGTTACATACACCTTTAAAAAAATCGATATTTTTACGAAATCCTTATAGTGTGTAGAATTATGGGCAAAAATATTTAAAGTGATATCTCAATTATTAAGAACGATATGAGCAAAAATGTGACCGCGCGCACGATCGATAAAACCGACGTCACCGGAAAGTTTCTACTATAGATTCTAACCCCTTTTAAATGAGCAGATTAAGGCACAGGAGAGTCCACAGTATGGCTCAGGAAAAGTAAATTAAGTCAAAGTTGAAAAAAAAATATCAGTATATATTTTTCTTCTAAAACTTTGAACGCAATTTTCTGGAAACTACATTTTTCAACATGGGTAGCATGATAGCTTGAACCTTTTTAGATACAATTTGCGCTTATCTACGCATAATTAAATTGTCTAAGGGCCATCGAGCCATTTTTTGAAAATTTTAATTTTTTATATTTTTCTATTAAGTTTAAAGGTTAAAATTCTAGACGAAAAATGAATTTTTTTTTCAAGATAGCGCAATTTTCTTACTTTTCAAAAATTCAAAATCTCAGCCGACAACCTTATTTTACAAGAAGAAACTGAGATTTTAATAATTTTTTGCTTCTACAGCAAGTTAGGATGCTGTCCATCGAGGCCTAATATTTTGGTACAGGTCAACGCGACTGCAGGTTTCCAACGTAATATGTAACCAAATATAACAAGACACATATTTTAAATACTTGAAGCAGTACAAAACAACGTGGAATTATTAGTTTTTCAATTAATTTTAAATTTTTCCAAAATATGTCAATATTTTGGACGTATGTAACCCCTTAAGACGATTATATGAGTTAATGTATTTGAAGAGCCTGTAATACATTGAAAAGTAATAAAATAATGATTTAGCTAAATACAGTGTTACCACAATTTTTGAGTAGAGTTTTTCGCCTTATTTAATCTTAGGAAAATATTACAAATTATGCAATTAAACGTGGTGATCACGCATTAGAAATTTTCTAGTCTCAAATAGTCGTGCTAGAATCCTTGGAAATTCCTTAGGAGTGTACGCACCTTGATTTTAAATGCATAAAACGATTTGAAATAATTTCAAAATAATTAATTTTTATATTTGTATTTTGTATTTTGTATGAAAAATAATTAATTTTTGTAGATTTTTTTTAATAGCTTTTACAATATTGGCGGTATTCTTCTTGAGTACCTATCTATGATATTCTTACACTCACATCCTAAGTAGCAAACTGACGAAAGAAGATTAGAATAAAAGTAATTAAATTATTGAAACTCTCAAAGGTAATTTAGTATAACAAAAGACGCGAGTGTTGTGAAATGCAAAGAACATGATTGTTATATAAGTATAGAAGAAAATATAAGGTTTTTGGAGGCAAAAAATAAATTGAGGGATATTGTCAAAAAATTAAATGAGACGAGTTCTTCTGGAAATACATAACCAATAGCGACAACAGGAAAGTCCATAGTGAAAGAAACAGGACTTTATAGCTAGCTAGCAGACAGTGAAATTGTACGTTAATGTAGACAAAATTGCACCAAGAACCAATAATCCCAAGAAATGGGAGCGACCATATTAAGCAAAAATGTTATCTGCCAATTAGCATCACCAAAATTTACTGCATCTTTAAACCATATCTCCACATTAGAAATACGTTTGGGCTCTTTTTTTGGAGCCCAATCCCGCCAGAGCCCAATAATTTTAAATCTGATCCCGAAACATTTTCTGTCATCAGAGCCCGAGTCCGATACATAAAGTTAGCAGTAGAAAATAGTTAACAAAATTTAAAAAATGTTTAAATTTTCTCACTTAAAAATATCTTCTTTCATAGAAATAAATATTTATCCTATATACGCCGATAATGTTTCGGGATTTTCATGTCCTTCAAAATCTGTGTAAAATAGCAAATTTGTTATTTATAATCAAATTTTAATTGCTTAATAGGCGTATAGCCAACATCGTGAAAAACTACCCAAGCCGGGACTCGAACCCAGGTCATCAGTACAGCGCATTGACGTTCTACCAACTGAACCACTTGGGAACGATACTCAGCCTGGAACTTTCTCACTATATAACATGTTGGCAAGGCTACAAACGCAGCCCAAGATGGAATATTTTCCGTGAGCCACCAACCCTGGGGCAAACACGAAATCAAAGAAAACCCAGCATCGATAATTGAATAAATTCATATTTAATACTTTGGAAATTTTTCCATAGAAATGCAAGGCGTGTGAAATTTTCTATGGAAAAATTTCCAAAGTATTAAATATGAATTTGTCATTTATATCCAACCACTGGGAGAAATCTGCAAAAGTCACAATTTTTATAGCAAAATGACAGGAGCAGCTACAACAACATGAGTTCTGTTTTCCAGTAAATTGGGAAAATGACTTAAAACAGAAAGTAATGATAGACAAGGAACATCCCGCAGCTTCTTTATGTTAGTAACAATGACTGCGCAAAGACTTCAGCATCAGATAGAATATTTTTCCTTGTACCCCCTCCATAACAATTCAATTCCAGTTCCAATTGATTTTTAATGAATTGTAAAACACTTTAAGAAACTTAGACTACATTATTGTTTCTCAAATAGCAATTTGTGAATAAACAACATTTTCACATTGAACCTGAGCACGAAGATTTGTAAAAAATCGAGCACGAACCCTCTTCGGGTTTGGGTTGATCCCGTCTCATCTCTACTCCACATATATTGTACATCCATAATCTATAACCCTACCACACATAAACCCATATTTCCACATATCATATATTATACTACAAGCAAAAATTCTGTGTGTGTGTGTATACAAATTTTATCTTAAAATCGGCACTAACGATTTTGACAAAAGTTTGTATTTTACTGTTTTCGGGCACGAGAAGACCATTGGGCAAATGTTTGAGAAAATTCAATTTGTAGGCCATTTTGGTTCCCTATGGATCAGGGTCAGGGTCAAGCTAATTATATCTGATAAACGGATTAAGCGATTTTGACTAAATTTTATATCTTACCGTTTTCGAGTACGAGAAGATCATTGGACTAGGTCACATGTTCGAGAAAATTTATTATTGGGTCATTTTTGGGTCACGGCGGGTCAAGCTAATTTTATCTAAAAAATGGCCCCAACGATTTTGAACAAATTTTGTGTCCTACCGTTTTCAGGCACAAGAAGTCCATTGGGCTGGGTCACATATTCGAGAAAATTCGATTAGTGCGTCAATTTTGTGTCACTACGGGTTAAGCTAATTTTATCTAAAAAACGGCTTTAACGATTTTGACTAAATTTTGTATCTTATCGTTTTTGGGGCACGAGAAAAACATTGGACTAGGTCACATTATCTAGAAAATGCGATTAACGGGTCATTTTGGGTCACTTCGTGTAAGGGTAAAGCTAATTTTATGTAAAAAACGGCTGAAACGATTTTGATTAAATTTCTTATCTTACCGTTTTCAAGCACGAGAAGACCATTGGGATATGTCACGTGTTCGAGAAAATTCGATTAGTGCGTCATTTTGGGTCACTATGGGTCAAGGTCTAACTAATTTTATGTAAAAAAACGGCTGAAACGATTTTCACGAATATTTTTTTTCCTAACGGTTTCGAGCACGAGAAGACCACTGGGCGTGTTCGAGAAAATTCGATTCGTGGGTCATTTTGGGTCACTACGGGTCAGGCTAATTTTATCTAAAAAATAGTTGTAACGATTTTGACTAAATTTTATATCCTACTGTTTTCGAGCACGAGAAGACCATTGGTCTAGGTCACGTGTTCGAGAAAATTCGATTAGTGGGTCATTTTTGGTCACTACGGGTCAGAATCAAGCTAATTATATCTAAAAAACGGCTCAAGCGATTTTGACTAATTTTATATCCTACCGTTTTCGAGCACGAGAAGACCATTGGGTTAGGTCACATGTTTGATAAAATTTGATTAGTGGGTTATTTTGGGTCACTATGGGTCAAGGTTAAGCTAATTTTATGTAAAAACGGCTGAATCGATTTTCACGAAATTTTGTATCTTACCATTTTGGATTGCGAGAAGACCACTTGGTTAAGTCACATATTTAAATTTCAATTAGTGGGTTATTTTTGGGTCACTACGGGTCAAGCTAATTTTATCTAAAGAATTGCTGTAACGATTTTGACTAAATTTTGTGTCCTACCGTATTGGATTACAAGACCATTGTGCTAAGTCATTCGAGAAAATTTGATTAGTGGGTCGTTTTGGGGGTTCACTACGGGTCACCGTATTCCGATGTGAATTAAGATTGAAACAGTTATTAAGTTGTCAAGGCTGCCACTGGCGACTATTTTTAGGTAGCTTTCAATACAAAAAAGTATAAAGCTACCTATTGCAGCCGTTCGGAGGAAAGCAGTTCCGGAAAATTTCGATATATTTTCACCGATCATGACCCCCAGACCCCAAAACCACCCTCCGTTCAAATGTTGATTTATATATATATATATATATATATCTGAGCTATGTCATACGATAACGCTCGTATTTATAAATCAATTTTGATGAAACTAATTGTGTGTATTGAGCTCACCAATGTCTCGATCGAGTTCGTTGGCCAGCTTGGTCCGCCATTTTGTTTCAAGGTGGCGGCCACTTAAAAATTTAAAACTAAAATAAATATACAAAAAGTTAAAAATTCAAATTTATTTTTTAATTAAGTGTTAGGCCTTGATACGAGGATTCCAGAGCATTTTTTGGTTTACCTCTTTCTTAAAAAATGGCTGAGATAGAGCAGTTTGGAATTCTAGGGTGGCTGACATTTTGAAACAAAACAGCACATTAACGCGATTACTCGCAAATTATTTTCTTTCATTGTTGTAATAATTTTCCTAATCATACTCCTTAAAACTATATCTTCATATCCGTTAGCGTCAAATTCTCGACAAAATTGGCGACTTTTGGCGAAATATCGCCAAATTTGGCGACCAAAATAAGTCTTCATAAATGAAGCCAATTTGGCTATTGCTCAATAATTTAGCGAATTTCTTATTCAAATTCAGTATTAACGAATCTTTTGTAACCGTTTCTTTGCATTTTAACTTGCTGTTTTCGTGTAACATTAGCTAAAATTTTAAAACGAAGATATAGGAAAGCTACCTTTTCCTCCCGGTACAGACCGGAAGGACTTTTTAATTCTATCTCACACCACTTTCTCAAAACAAATATTTTTCACATACGCTTTGACAACATGTGCAAGAGAAATATACCTCAAAATTGATTTTTTTTAAGTAGTGGTGCGAATAGAATATAAAAATAGTCGACAGTGGTAGCCCTGAGTTGTTGAGCAGTTGACAGTAAAAGAAGTCGTAAAGTTGGCAACATTGGCGAAATTGGCGGGAAAAATTACTTTCAAGATTACCAATGCCAAAACATATGCTTGGCGCCAAATGAAGTAACGTCGCCTATTTTGGCGATATATGTCGAACTTTTGGTGAAAAAAATGGTTTCCAAGACTGAAGGAATTTTTAACAAATTCCTAATAGGAGCCTAGATAAATGATTCAACCAATAATTCACAATGCAACAGAAAGTGCGATTCTGGTAGTCAGAGCAGTATGCACTTAATTTATTGTTATATTGAACACAAGGTTTAGTTAACCACAAAGCTAATTTTAACCGAGCGTAACTCGGTCTTCCCAGATTGTAAGATATTATCTAAGAACTTTCACCAGCATTTATTTATTTGATAAATAAATAAAATTAAACCTCTCATTAGAAGCTTTATTCTTAAATATAATGTATAATATTAAATTTGTCTTATCATTTAATAGCGTAATAGGTTTAATAAGTTAACTTTTAAATTATATTTTCAGAAACTGAGGAAGAACTGGTATATGAAGAAAATCAAATAATATTGAAATCAAGAATCGAAAGACATAAAGCAGTCTTTACAGGTGAGAAACTTTAAACGCCAAATTAAAAATGATAAAATAATTAGAATTATTAAGCTAAAATAAATTAAAACAGGAATAAAATGAAAAGTGCAAAATGTTTTTATTGGGTATGGAAAAATGTAGTAAGAGTGCACATTTGTCAAACAACTGAGTATAAAGGAGTAATGAATGTATAAAAGATATTTGTATATGTTATTACTAATCACAAGTGACAAACTACCATAAGCATAATGATTAAACCATTACGAACAATAATTACATCATTAGGAATAAACAACAACAAACAAGGAGGCAGTTTTTCTAGTTGAACGAGGTTTTTAATTCAGATTTCTTGATTGCTACCTCTTTTTTGAAATAGTTTTTTAAATACCACTTTTTTTAATTCACCTTATTTAGTCTGTCATTAAATAAGGTGAATAATACTATTAAAAAATGGTAGCAATCAAGAAATCTGAATTTAAAAAAAACCTATCCACTACCAACGCTGCAAGGAGGCAGAGTTGCCAGATTAGCCTCTTTTTCTATTCAGGAATTCCGAATTCATATCAGAAATCTTGAATAGTAATTTATGTTATTTTTAATGACAGGCATTCCTTGCTTACACAAAGTAAAAATTCTTTCGAAATTTCTGATTAACCTTAATTGCATAGTGATGTAAATTTCCATCACTTTTTATTTAACTTTTAATAAATAAATCAACTTCTTCGCCACCACTATATTTATATAGAAATATTAATCCAGTAAATTTCACATGAGCTATGTTGCTGAACAAAGTTAAAAATCTATCTTAAAATTTCTGGTGTCTAATATTTAATATATGTATAAAAAAAAAACACAATTGTAAAAGAAAAACTCATGCAAAGAATGGTTAAACTTCTCTTTCCCACCAGTAAAAAAATATGGGTTAAAATTTAAAGTGCCCGGTGACATTTGGTTGCATAGTGTAATTCAAATTTCAAAACTTTTTGCCATTTGCATTTAATCACCAGACAATTCTTTAGTTTACAGTTCCTAAATATGTTGAAATCAGTTTCTAAAGACTTTCCTTAAGGGGACCAGAAACGTTTGAAATGACGAAAACATGTATTTTTTTTTGTTATGATGTTTGGTACAATTGTGCGTTAGACATATTCGTAAAATTACTGTCGTACGAGCCGTGAACGTTGATACCTGAAATGGCAAAGTTTGCAACTGAACTCAAAACATGGTTTTCCAGCGGTGTTGCCATGATTAATTTTTGAACAAGTTAACGAATTTACATTTTTTTTGTTAGATAAAAGAAATTAAATTCTCTACAAACTATACCTGAAAAACAAAGAAAACATTTTATAAGAAAAAAATAGGATTAATTTTTATGTAATTTGAATTTTTATTACAATAAAAAATAGTTTTGTTTGTTTGTTTGTTTTATGCATAATCGAGAGTCAATGTAACAAACAATATTAAGAAGAAAGGGCGACATAAAAATGTGGAACGTGAACTTCACAATCGTGACAAAACTAGTGTTGCAAGATAAATTTTGTCGTGCAATATTAAAACTTTTGTTATCAAATTTTATAATTTAAAAAACATTTTGACTAAATCCTCAAACAAGGGCGACACTTGGCGGCGTCGAATTTGGCAAAGAGATAAATGAGTTTTTCTTGCTACCCGTTTGTTTCTTGCATTTCTACCCCGCCTACTGTGGTTTGATCTGGAAATTTGATTGGTTTATGAGTGAATTACGTTCGTTTCGTTGGGTTGGTTGGTTTATTGTCTGTCGTATTGTTGGATTCAGAGAGTAAT
This sequence comes from Maratus michaelseni, assembly GCA_963931845.1. Lineage (NCBI taxonomy): Eukaryota > Metazoa > Arthropoda > Arachnida > Araneae > Salticidae > Maratus > Maratus michaelseni. The sequence continues at coordinate 429,292,989 of OZ007586.1, forward strand.
GAGGTAGATAGAGATGTGCTATACCGTAAAAATGTCTTGGAGTATGAAGCCGGTAATTGGGAATTTACTAGGCCCAAAGACGAGAAGCATATGGAAGAAGGGCTGAATTTATTGGACGATGAGAGGTTGTTTGGGCCGACTTTAGTGTTGCATTTGTAGTGTCACGGAAAACGTATACATTGCATGTCTATTTTCGTTTGAACTCTGGGTTTTGCGAAGTAAAGTGAATTTAATCTTTTGACGTGTTGTTTTTTTATGCAGTATTCTGTATCGCGGTAAATACAAACTTGAAATATTGTGCGTAGTGTGTCGCTAATGAAAATTAAGGATAATTGAAGTGTTTTTATTACCTTATTTAGGGGTAAGTTTGAATTTTGTCCTCTTGAGTGAGCAGTTTTGTTTGATAGGGTCATTTTCATATCGTTTCGTACGCATTTTATTTGAAGTGTGAGGATGCCTGGAACGTCTGTCTCAATGAATGAAAAGAATGATTTACGTTTTATTGTAGAAATGAGCTGTAAAGGTAAAAGGGCTGTGGCTTATTTTTGTATGGAGATTGCGAGTGAGTATGAATTTCCGAAATGTGAATGGTATGAAATTGTGTGAAAAGAAGAATTTGGATGGATTTCACTGGCGATGTGAAAGGAGAGTGAAAGGTGAAAAGCATTGTGTGAGGCGGAGTATAAGGCTTGGTAGTTGGTTTGAAGAAAGTAAAATGAGTATGATTGATGTCTTAATTGTTACGTATGCTTGGGTTGAGAGATTGACGCATAAGCAAATTGTGAGAATGGCGCGTGTGTCATTCTTGAGGGTGATTATTCAGATTTACCCCCAAGAGTGCAGGATGTGGTGGGGGAAGTGGCTGATATAGATACTGCTGCATCATCGGACGTGAGCGGCTATAGTGATATTGACAAACCGGCGCCTTAAAAAAAGGGGGTAAATTTGAAAAATAAAAGTAAGTGAATTTTTATTGATTTTATTTGATAATAATCGTGTGTCTTTCATTTTAGAAATTACTGTAGCGGTAATTTCGTGCATCGAGTGATGTTTTTTTGTTTTGGTTAATGTGTACAGGATACATACATAAGTTATTGATTGCTGTGTGAATGAATTTCGTACATTCTAGAGATTGCTGTACAGCGAGTTTCATGCGTCCAATGATGGTTTTTTTCGGTTAATGTACGCGAAGCGTAAATACATAAGTTACTGATCGCTGCGTGAATGAGTTTCATGCATTCTAGAGATTGCTGTACAGCGAGTTTCATGCGTCCAGTGATGTATTTTTTCGGTTGATGTACGCGAAGCGTACATACATAAGTTTCTGACCGCTGCGTGAATGAATTTTACGTATTTAAAAAATTTGGAATTTAGAAATTTTCTCCAATTATAATATTTGTGCTTTGTGGTAGAGAAGTGATTATTTACACAATTTCTATGAGAGTTTTTTTCACGACGTAAACGTTGCTTTTATTTCGTTTTGTGGCAATTTACAAAGTTTAAGGCATATTTTCTTAGAGATTTTTTATTTGTTAGGAAAAAATTGACTGTTAAAATTGCCAATTCTTTGTAAAAATCGGGAGAAAAAAAAATGTTAGAAATTTGTAAAAATGGAAAAATCGGTTGGAAAAAATAGTTAAAAATTTGTAAAAATTGAAAAATCTAGAGGAAAAAATAGCTAAAAATTTGTAAAAATGGAAAAATCTGGAGGGAAAAAATAGCTAAAAATTTGTAAAAATGGAAAAATCTGGAGGAAAAAATAGCTAAAAATTTGTAAAAATGGAAAAATCTGGAGAAAAAAATAGCTAAAAATTTGTAAAAATGGAAAAATCTGGAGGAAAAAATAGTTAAAAATTTGTAAAAATGGAAAAATCTGGAAGAAAAAATAGCTAAAAATTTGTAAAAATGGAAAAATCCGGAGAAAAAAATAGCTAAAAGTTGTAAAAATTAAAAAATTTGAAGGAAAATATTGCTAAAAGTATGTAAAAATCGAAAAATCTCGCAAAAAAACTTTTCAAAACTTTGTAAATAGCAGTAAAACAAAATAAAATCAGTATTTACTTTGTGAAAGAAATTGGCCTAGGAAGTGTGTAAGTACTGACTTGTCTGCCGAAAAGTACGTGTTCTGATTGGGAGGAATTTGGAGGTTGCTGTTTTTTCGGTTGGCGCGCGTCAAAAAAAATCGTCAAATCGGGTGTCGCCCTTGTTGAAGGATTTTGCCAATATTTTTTTTTTCTATAAAACATAATAAATACAAAAAGAAGTAATAGACTAAATTAATTACAGGTTTTCTAATCGACGCGACGTTCAAACTTTAGTCAATTTTGCATTATTTCAAACCTTTCTGATCCTCTTAACGACATTTATTTTCAATTTTATAAGTAATGATTTTGAAAATTTTTTTGTAGCTTCCAAGTACGTGCATATAACTGTAGCACTGGGTGTATCATTTCTGACCATAATGCTCAGTAAGTCAATTTTATTTAAATTAAATATTAATGGAAATTACTTATTAACACATTTGTAACGGCTATATTGCGTCCTGTGGTTTAGACAAAAGCCCCGCTTGGTGGACGTTATTCATGCATGTTGCATTAGTTAACAAAAGATTTTCTGTGTTCGTGTTTCTATTACAAATGACTATATATAATAATAGTATTGTTTTTCAGAGAGATATTTATATCCATCGTTCACTAATTATATAAAAGCAAAAAATGTATATATTGTTGAGAAATAATGTAACTTATAAAATGTGTAAGTACCGCCGTGTGTAGAGTTACACATATTCATAAGACGCGAATACAAAACAGGATACGAAAGTTCTAAATTTCCGATACGACAGTGCTAAATTTACCTGTAAATCTATTATATTAACTTTTTGAATGGTGGTGAAATAATGTTTTATCCCAGATAATTTTAATCAAGATTTAAACCAGAATTTTTGAACAAATTTTTCGTATTAATACCCCTCCCCCTCCCCCGCAAAATTGCGTTTCTTATTTAGAAATAAACTTTTTCGAAAATTCTGATGTAAATTATGTTAGACGTCTAAGTTCGATTGCGCGTTATCTCAAAAAATTGGTTTCTCAGAAAGTAAATAACTATTGAGATTGATGAACAATTGAGAAATGAAAATGGAATTGTCCTACCTTTTCTTTCGACGATCGACATAGTGTATCCAAGATCGAACGTAATAATCCAGGGCATATTCACAATGTACGTAATTAAGTCTCGCTAATCCTTTGTGACTATATTTCTGTAAAAGAACTTTTATATGAAATTATTATTTACTGAAATAATAAGTCATTTTTGTGTATAAGCAAAAAATATATATTATGTAATTTTACAGTTAATTGAATTTAAATTTTAGATTAAATTTAGTAAGTTACAAAAATATATTCATATTTTAGAAATTACAAGAGTCATTCGCTCCTTTTAAATGTGTTGACCGGATGAGTTTTGTAGGCAGATTAACTTAAATGTTTTTCAGTCCAAAAGAAAGAGAATGTTCTTGTTTTTTGTCCTTGAACTGTTTTTAAAGTCATGAGATTCTCTTTAATTGGAGTTTTCTAGCATATTTCACTAATAGACGTCTACATTTCACAAACACATATAATACACCACTAATTAGCTGCGATTTCTTACTTGTTGCACCAATTATACAAGTTCTTTTAAATGATGTTTTCACTTGGTTCATTATTTGATGATATAAAATAAAATAGTCATTAAATGATTCACTATCACTTTTAAAGACGATAAGTTGGGTACTGCATTTGAAGATAATTGGATATAATAGTCAACAAGATATTTATGTTCGCGAATCTGTTCATGAGATATTGCACTAAGAGGAAGAAAAAACTTCTGCTGCATTTTCCTTTTTTGAACAGCTGTGTTTTCAAGTGGTTGCAGAGATTCTAATTTAATCCAATATGAAGAATTATTTCTAATAAATTCAATATTACAGAAACACAATTACTTGTGCCTCAAAGAGTTAAGATATATTTTTTAATACAGTATTTCAGTGTCACAGTTTTACTTATTGCAAGCACATTGGGCAGAAAATTAGTCACATTTGAGCGGAAAGCATGGTGGTTTCGTTATACTAATATAGATGGCGTTGCAGAAGTGTCACGAAGTAAACCGTGCCTGGACGGCTGCTCCGTGATCATAACAATAACTTCAAGTGGGTAAGCTAGTGATGGACAATTCTCGAAAATTCAAAAATCGATGGAAATCCCGATAGTGTAAAATAACTATCGATAAAGATAACAATCGATTCCCATATTCTGCTACCGAGATGTTCTATAAGAGACTGTCACACCGATAAGCTAAAAACAGTAATTTCAAAACTTAGCAATCAATCTGGCAGGAATCGTATACGAGGATCGTAATGACAGGAATAGATTGATAATTCCGCCATCGATCGCAATGATTGGTTCTTGGCGATTTGACGGGAGGGAAAATAAAGACTTGAGATCGATAGACAGAAGCTCAACAATCGTGGGCCTGTTGTCATTTCTAACTTACAATTCTATCTTACTTAATATAGCAGTACACTTCCTCTACATGGAGGTGCTTGGGTGCTTGCTAGTGTCTGAGGAGGGTCGGCGGACCCCGGGTCTCAGAGTGCCTTTAGTGACTTCAAGAAGGAGTCTATCTCTCATTGCTAGGGCTTTTGCTTTTCACCGTATACCAGCTATTCCTTTAGGCAATATACTATATGTTATATAGTCTCCATCTAGTAAGCATTTTTGACGTGTTTTCGGTGTATGAACTTTTCTTGAGGGTCTTGGCTACCCTCAGCTCTTCTTGGAACATTAAACAAGATCACCAATGTTTCAAGCGAAGATGTGAAGCTAATCATCTTACAGCGAAACTAGTCTTATTATTTTTATGGCGATTCTCGATAACATCGGATTGGATATCGGGAGGGATATATATCAATTAATTCACTGAAGACATCGATAAAATCGAGTTGTCCATACTATCGATAAAAACCATAAAACATATTGTTATCGTACATCACTAGGGTAAGCCGTTCTGAAGTAGGGTAATAGTTTGTTAAGAGGGGACAATACAGGGATGTGTCAGAATGGCAAAAAGATTCTATCATGTTTGGGAGTGCCAACAGCCACACAGAGAGTGAAGTTGCCCAATTTAATTGTGTATCGTTACGAACTGCCCAGCGTCTCTGCAATGAATGTATACTCCTGTGGACATAAAGCACGGTATCAAAACTGTGGTTTGAAAAGATTATACCAAGAGAGACCAGAAGCAAGTACTACGTCCTGTCTATGAAAATCAGATACAAAACCAGCAGGAATTTCTGCAGGCAGTGAATGAGCGTCAATACCAACCTGTTTTGGAGAGACCATTACGAAGAGAACTGCATGTAATAAATATTTGGTGCAGGGTTTATTGCAAAAGGCAATTGTTCACCGCAGCACACAAAGTTGCACATGCGTAATGGGCCAAAAAACACCGAATGTGGACGCTAGCTTACTAGAGGTGCACAGTGTAGTCCTACGAATGACAAATTTGCCTTTTTGTGAATGACATGGATGTTTCGAGTACACCGACGATCCAAATAAGGCATTCAATCGGCAGTGCCTGGAGGCTAGGGTTCTCTGACGGTTTCAGGGTGTTTATCGTTCTATGACTTGGGCCGTGGTTTGGGGTGACCATTAACATATGTATTAACATAAAATAGCCTTACTTTTATACTTTTAGTTTTGGTTTAGTTAAGGTTTACTTTTGATTTAGTTTGGTCAGTAGCGTAGCCAGGGTGGGGGGTCCTGATGCTCTGGATACCAATAATTTAGTAAAGTTTTTTTCGCCTTATTTAATCGGAGAATTTTGTGCGATTAAACAAGGCGAATAAAACTTTACTAAATTAGTGGTATTTAGAGCATCTGGACTCCCACCCTGGCTACGCCACTGAGTTTGGTTTAGGTTTGGTTCAGTGTCTGGTTACTTTTAATTTTCGGCCAAACATTTATTCCATCAATGTTGAGTTCAACGACTCGGATTCAGTATATTTTCAAAAGTACTGAAGGTGGAAGATTCTCTGTAAATCAGGTGTTACTCTTCATTCAACATTTTTTATGAATATGCTAGGAACCCCCCCCCCCCCCCCCAACTCTAATTTTCTAAGATGACACCATTCTTGTTCACAGCGTTGCAGGCATATAAGACTGGTTTCATAATCACTGACAGATCTTATAGCACCTCGACTGATCCATAGAACCACCTAATGTTAACTCGAAAGGGGGAAAATAGGGGACTGCTTGGAATAGCGAAACAAATGCTGACACAAGTCTCTCGCAATTTGGAGCTTTACTTTTATACTTTTAGTTTTAGTTTAGTTAAGGTATACATTTGATTTAGTTTGGTTTAGTTTTGCTTCAGCGTTTGATTACTTTTAATTTTCTGCCAAAACTTTTATTCCACCATTGTTGAGTTCAACGACTCGGATTCAGTATATTTCCAGAAGTACTGAAGGTTTAAAATACAACACTGTCAGAATACCGAAAACGGTTAAAGTTACAGACTTGGTTTTGGTTCCAGTCGAATTAGAATAAACAAAATGTATAAGAAAAGGTTCCTAGCACGTCTTTTTAGTCGTATATATGAGAAAGGCGAAATTTTTTCTAAAAATGAGAGGTTTTTCACCACAGTCCGCTGCTTTGCTCAGTGCTCAGTTACTCAATTCATTTTTAAGAAAAAAATTAAACTGGCTTTATAAAGGATTGTTTCTTAACTTAGTGTTTTTGTGACAATATTTTAAAGTTATCCACATTGGAATCCTGCACAGGTCAGGTTATGCCGTTCCCGAACTTGCAAATCCTATTTGAAGCTAACCCGAAACTCAATCCAAAGCTGCTCCCCCCTCCCCCCTCCAAAAAAATAGAAAAAAATCGTTGACCTGAACCTGACACCATTTATATTAATTTTCTTGAAGGTAAATATTGATTAAATGAAGAAATTGCTATCGCTAAGCAGTGGCGTAGCGTCAGGGGGGCTATTACTATATTTTTCACTAAAGTAAACAATTTTAAACTTGAAATTTGCTATTAAACTGGTTTTTTTTCATAATAATCTAAAACTTAGAGATAATCAGTATATGCAAATACAAAAAAATACTTTACTTAGACTAGTGGTGCACGACCGCTGGCCCGCAAGCGATCAAGATACTATTATTTTTGCACGGAATAATTCGCCTTATTCAATGACAGAAATTTCGAGAAGACATAAGTCGAAGATTACCTTTCGGAAATTGTGGTGGCAAACAACTTTGAGGTAAAAAATTTGTGCATCACTAAGACTAATTAATTTTCATAAGAAAGAAACACGGCCACATGAGGTAGCAACATTGTGGAGTGTTGGATGCAAGAAATCACCTACACTCTTCGAATAAGTAAAAATTAAATCCCGGGACACACAGAGTAGGTAATTCATTCCTCCGGATTACATAGAACCGAGTTGAAGCTTGACTTTAAATTAGATTATGAAATAAAAGTCTTCATGATGTTTATGTTAACGTGAAATCCCATTTCAGTAACTCAATCCATTAACCTTTAGGTGAAAATTATACGAATCTTTTCTTTTTGCAACCGAATTTTTTTTCAAAAGTGGAGGTTCAAAAAAGTAGGGGACCAAAATTTTCTCCGCTAGCAAATCTACAGATGAGAGGCCTCAACGTCAGCTCTACAAATCATGCTTTATAAATCTCACTAATTTTTAATATAATCTGCATAATATTTAATATCCTACAATCCGATTTTTTTTTAAGTTATATGTACATTTGTGAGCATATAAGATTTATCGAACTTCCGGATAGTTTAGAAGTATCACAATTAAACACAATTTTATGGAATGATATGATAAAATACTTATTCTTGTATTCTTTCAGAACAAGAATACATTCCTTCTGACCCCCTGTTTTCAATTTAATTTTATGTTCTCAATTCCCTGTAACAGGGCTCCCAAATATCCGCCAACTGAATATCAATATTTTTGAACAGAAAATTTCATGGTAGGTTTCTACAACATTTCCGCAAATATTTACTTAGTTTCTGCAAATTTTGCAAGAAAAATCTAAAAATAAAGATTTTCTAAGAAAATACCGGTATTCAAAAAGCTGACCATTTGGGAGCCCTGCTGTAATTGTGCTATTTCATTATTCTAGTATATGTCTGAATGCGTTTACTACTGTAATTTCATTAGATTAACCATCTGCTTGTACAGGAGATTTTATCTTATCCTTAAAAGAATACTTATTTTTCAACCGCTAAATATCATTATATATTGCTGAAATTGAATAAAATTTCGTATAATAAATGTACTTATACAAATGTAAATTCCTCTTATGACACTTATATTCAATTTAAACATTCAACGTTTTTATAATTTTTGTTTAGAAAACCGATTTGGTTATCTTTCTTTAGTAGTTAAAATAAATCCTCATATATTTCATTAGAAAAAAACATATTAAAAACTAAATTCACCCGAAAATGAGCTATTTTGTTAAGAAAGATTTACGTCAAAATTATGCGATTTACTTGAATTTTCTTTTTTTGATATTCTTTGAAATACAGTTACTAGAAAACTATTTAATGAAAGAGAGAAAAAAATAAATGCATTGGAAATGTTTTATATCTCTCGAATTGATGCGTAAAATTTTCCAATAATTTATACAATTAATATCGAAGTTCTAATAAATATACCGGCAAATTTTCAAAGCGATCGGATTAATTTAAGATCTCTATTTCGTTAATTTAGCATCCATAATTTAGCATTTACAATTATCCCAATGCGTCATTTTCCTTTCGATGGACGTTAAAATTTTAAAATCGTCTGATTTCTCATTAAAAAGCATGATGACTTAAAAGAAAATGTTCTATATTTTTCGAACGAATGAACCAAATTTAACCAAAAACCATACAGCTCATTCCGGGTACCTCGCCAACATACCTACCTAATTACAAACAAAAAGGATGTTTTTTTCGGTAGTTATCGTGAGACATACAAACCGACAGACAAATAAACAACAAACAGATACCAAAAACTTTTCGGGTCTCCACAGTAAGCCCCAACAGACGTTTCGGCAAAAAAGTAGGGGGTGCGAAGATTATGAGGCGTAATTTCTGCGAGTAAGTACATAAATATATTTATTTAAAAAATGATATAAAAAATAGATTTTATCTCAAAATAATGTGCTTAGTTATAAGAATAAGAAATAACCACATAGATGAGTTGCTTTTCCTTAAAAATGCCAAATGAAGGAAAAAAAATCACTTTGCAAAATACCTCATTTTGCAAAACATTGATGATGCCAATGATATTGCCAAACTTCATTGCCAAATTGACATTTCTGATATTGCCGAACTTCAATTCATTAAAATTGAAATTAACGAAAAAAATTCCTTTTAGAAATTGTATAATACTTTCTAATTTCTATCCAATTACAGAATCAATTTATATGTGTATGCTTACATATATTTGTGCGTTCATACATATATTTGTGCATGCAAAATTTATAAAGATATCGGCGATATCGTGAGATGATTTACGATTGTCATCGAAAAGTAGTCGGATGATAATGGACTTATCAGAAATTGAAATTTTTTATTCACAGACTTTCAACAAGGAAGTTAATATTTAACGAATATCAGCAAGTAGCTTTGGAATGGATGCTTCGATTTTTATAAGTTTGTTTTGTTGCAATGGGCTCATTCTGGAGGCACAAATACATGCATACTTATATTCGTGCATGCAAACATGTGTATGCGTGCCCATATAAAATTATTATACAACTGGATGAAAATTGGAACATAAAATAACAATTCTAAAATGCATTCATTATTTTCATTAATTTCAATTATATCGAATTGAAACTAGGAATATTGTCCGTTGTAAATGTTTTGCAAAAGTAGGTAAAAAAATTCCTTCGTTCAGTACTTTTAGGAAAGCTACACTATATAGCCAAAATAACAGGACACTTTTGATTTTAGACGTTTTATCGAAAATCAAGAGAAATACTGGACGAATTCTTTTATAACTTCGTGAATATAAAGAACATATTTTATCTCATATTTTTCAAAGAAAATTTGATCATGAGGACAATCTAGGTACCAACAATATATTGAAGAAAAAAAATAATATTTGGGATCACACCGGGGTAAGCCTAAATACTATTTTTTTCTGCAATTTGTTGGTCCCCTAATTGCTAACCTTCGTTGAAAGTCAGACATTTTCTTTATATTCCCAAAGTTCCAGAAGAATCTGTCAAGCATTTCTCTAAATATTCAAATAAAACCGTGTAAAATCGAAAGTGATTTTTGGCTATATAGTGTATTTTACTTATGTGGTTATTTCCTATTTTTATTAAACTAGTATATAACCCCAGTCAAAAATGACGGATTGTTGATCTGTGCGTTGCATTTTCATAAGAGTTCATACAAACAAACAGCATGAAGATTTTATTATTGAAAGGTTTGTATTGTTGAAAAGTACATTTCAAAAATGACAAATAATTTCTACAAATACAAATGATGAGGATATTTTTTTCTTCTTTTACTCAATATTCAATTTCTGAAATAGTTCAACGATTGGACAAAACATTCAAATTAAAAATAAAAAATAATCCATGTGCGAAAGTTTTTGTAAAAAAGTGTTATCAATGATTTTCTGAAGAGCTTGACTCACCACATAGTTAATTGTTTTGTTACATAAACAAAATTAAATGCAAATTATGCGGTACTATATATTCCTTATATTTTAATTACGTTTCATAAGAAAAAAAATTATTTATGATGGATGCAACATTTCAAAATTTAGGTGGATATAAGCTAGACTCCTAAAAATTGATATAATTAAGCTGTAGCTTTTAAAAGTTGATCTTAAAATAAATTAATATGTCCTGAATTTTTCTTATTTTAAAAACATGCTTATATATTTTTTATACAATATATTATCTATATTTGATACAACTTTATTGTTATTTTATATATTTGTTTCCAACAGAAAGTTCCTTCGTTTATATTAATTGACGATAGATGGCGCCAAAACAATATTTAAAAAGAAACGTAATGCTGGATCAATCACCTCAAAGCCTTCCTTCGAAAGCAGTCAAGGCTATTTCTGAAAAAAATTGTTTACAGAAATGTTGATATACATGTTTTATATGAAAATATGCTGAACAGACATGATTTGAGGTAGAAGCAATTATCATTTAGTTGTCATATGTTAGCATATGTTTTTCATTAAGTCTAACATGGTGTTTAACTACGCTCCGGTTCGCTGCTACGACTTGGTTCGCCCTGGAATGTTTACCTACAATTTCCTACACTTGGATTTGCCGATAAATGGCTGCTAAAAAGTTTTTGAAAGTTTTAAACAAAGTTAAAATATTAAAAAAATTAATATGCTTTTGAAAATATTTTAAGAGCAAAATCGGCTGTTTACATGTATTTTTTAATCAAGCGTTCAAAGAGTCTTTCATTTGTGATTCATTTGAATTTGTGATTCTGAATGGCAACAGCGTTCGTTTGTCTGTATCTGATATCTGTGGTTTAATCTGGATTTTTAATTTAGAACTTAAAACTTTATACTTGGATATGATTTACATGTTTTATAGGAAAATATGCTGAATAGACATGATTTCAAGTAGGAGAAATTATCATTTAGCTGTCATATGTTAGTATATGTTTCTCATTAAGCCTAACATGACGTTTAGCTACGGTCGAGTCGCAGACCAGAGAGGTCGCACCCGGTATGGTTACCAACACTCTCTTGCCCTTGCATTTCATTGTAATAAGTAGATTTAAACATTATATTCAATTCATAGGCACTTAAATACTAATGTCTACAAATTTCGAAGAATAATTCTGAATTATTATTCAGAATAATTCTTGATGTTTCACTACACCAAAAATTATTAATTGTGTTTTATTGAATTAGAATATTTTTACTACACCACTTTTGTGTAAAGTAGTTGCCACTTTTTTGGGTATACAGCTACATTGAAATATTTTACAGTGTTAAAAGGCAAAGAATGTTTTAGAAATCAATGTTAAAGTTGGCGTTTTAGGCTGATTGTCGGGATGCGACAGTCCGAGAAAGATCATCATAAGGAAGCAAAGGATTGTAATTCAAGATAAATCCTATTTGTTTCAAAATGAAAAACCCTATTCTATTCATAGGCACTTAAATACTAACGCGTGCAAATTTCGTACATTTGTGTTCAAAAATAGGGTTCGTGAATTTGTCAGAATGTTTCGCGTTGTTGAGCGAGGCAATTAAAAATTTGAAAAATGTGGAATTAAGCGAGTGCGGGAGTCAAAATTTTATTTTCTTTATTTATAGACATTTGTAAATGAATAGATGAAAAATATGTCCTTCTATAAAAATTACTTTTCAGATAAAAAGTTTATGAATACTTTGAAATTTTTTTAATAAAAATATTAAAATTTGTTTAATTTTTTATGTAATTTGCTAATCATTAGCTTGATTTCATTACTTTTTTCACTATTGTGTGCAGAAAAGTTTTCTTGTTAATTCGTTTTCCAGATTTTCAAAAATATTACTTACAAAATTTATAATAAATTTAAACGTAAAAAAAGAGGATTTTTAAGAGTGATTTCTACTTTTAAGACTATATTTTCAAAATTTTCAGATGAAATAAAAAATCCTGAAGACAATTTATTAAAAACATAACATAAAAACTCTGTAAAAAGTTTCATACACATATTTTGCTAAGAAGTTTAGATATATCTTTTTAAACATGGCAAATTATGAAAAAATCCATTTTAAGATAAATGGACTTAGTTTAAGTTATGGGCGGGGAAAAACTGATAGTAAAACACATATATTGTTATGTCTGCTGATGTAATAATCGTAGAAACACGCGGTTTGCTGTATTTAATTTAGCTAACTTTCTAGTACTTTATTAGCAAATAAAAGAAAATACATTATCCCCTTAAAACAACCGGAGGATTAAACCCCGGACGAGTTACAGTATATAGGTAAAACGATTTTTTAACTTGAAATTTCTAATAGATTTTTTTTTTTTTTTACATTTAATGTATATATTTTTAGATTACCTACTAACAACACCGAAAAACATTTTTATATGAAAAATATCAATAATGAATTCAAATAAAGTTTTGAAATTTATTAAAAGTGATACTTTCCTATTAGCCGCATTCCAGAGATTAATAGCCGAAGAAATCGGAAACGATTTTTCTACTTACAGCAATCTTTTTCATTACGATTATTTAACTATTTAAGCATATAGTTTGTTTACCTATCTGTTAAATTTATATATTTTTTTATTATTAAATATTATTTTTTTAATTGATGAAGTGTTAATTTCGTTATGGAATATTAGCTGGAAAAAATGCTGAACTGCTTATATTGTTTTAAATGCAAACGGATTAATATTCCATAATCGAAGTGTTCGCGATAGAGATAATTTAAAAAAAAAATCATGCTTGAAAATTATTTTTTAAAATATTCAAAATCACTCAATTGAGAAAAAGTTTCACAGAAATTGTATTTGAAAGTACTTTTTTTTTCATTATTCGACAGTGTAAACATTACAATTGTGCAATGTTAGAAGTTAAAAAAAATTAATTAAAATCAGCAAAAGAGAATTTTTTTTGCAATTCATTGCTACGTCGGCATTACTCACGGACATGTTTTCGCTTTGTAATATAGATGGAATATAAAAACAATAATATATTCACTATTTATGTAGTCTTCAATTGGAATATGCAAGACATACAACAGTGTATTACGGGTGTCTGAAGGTAGCATTTTCGCCAAAATAAGGAGCACCAAATCCCTAAGGGGTCATCCATTGATTACGTCCTATTTAATGTGTGGGGTGAGGGGTCAACAGTGTGTGACACAGTCTGACAGGGCGTGTTTTGACACGTTGTGAGATCACATATAAAATGTAAAAACAATTAAGTAGGCACTATTTCCATGCAACATAATGAAATTCTTTTAAAAAATATGTATTCACGTAGTACTAGGCACATTTTTTCTTTTACTTTGAAATGCAAAAGTAAAGTGTGAAATAACATCACACAAGATCTTAACGGTTGTATAGTATTCATATCAATAGATAATAGGTCGTATATAATTTTTTTTGCATAAAGTTAGTTCTAAATGAATAGTTGTAAAAAATGTAACATCACAACACTGCGTGGGAGGGGTATCACTTGTGTATTACAACCTGTGACACAGAGGGAGGGACGGATAAAAATTCCATGAAATTTGCGTGACTTAATTAATAGTTCACCCTTAAGAGCCTACATCAGACAAAATCGTAACTGCAATCTTGGCATAATCGTAATTATGGGAGGCGCTATAACCCAAAAGTACCAAAATTCTTATGCAGAACATTTTCGTTACTAATACTTTGTTTTTTTTCCTTTTTCTTTCAGTTCTCGCGAATTGGCTGACACATCATATATCGTATACAAAATATGTAATATTAATCACGATAGTTTTGCTCTGTGGATGCCTTTATAATGCATACCTGATGATCTTCACTAAGACTTGCAGCTTCAAAAATTATTTCATTGTACCAATATGTTGGGTTCTTCTTGGTAAGTTTTTATAAAATATCATTTTATAATCTTTCTTAAAAGCAAACACACACATTATAAATTATTATCAGTTTCTTTATAAAAGACGAATAATCATGATTAATTGTTAAAATAAAAATAATAATAAACTGGCAGATGAGGCGTTGAGAACCAGAGTGGACTATCCACATTGAGTTTGAAGAATCAAAGCTTTCTATGCCTTGCCATCTATTGGCTGTATAATGAATTTCATTAATTTCGAAACTATTCAAGTTAAACAGATGGTCCAACGTAACTTGGATATTAAATTTCCAGTGCAAACGTTGATCAAGTGGTTTGGTTTAAGGAATACATTTTTAAAATATGCCTCTTCTTGAACTTAAAAAGCAGAAATGTAAGAAGACACTTTAAAAACTGGCTAAAAGAGTTTGACATGGAAAGCATTTTTTTCGAAATCACAGATGGCGAGTTTGGCCCACTCTGGTTCTCAACACCTCATATAAAGTAAATGAACGCACACTAAAGAATTTTTTAACAATTTTCTATTTATATTCCAGATATATAAAATAAGTTGGCATATTTTATGTCAAATATCTCACAATAGTATTGTATAAAACTCTTTTGCATAAAATTAGTTCTTAGAAGAAATCTACCAAATTTTATTTCTCATATACAAGAATTCGATTGATACTGGATCTAGAGATAAATAAAACATCATAAGTTAAATAAACGTCATGGAAAATAGTCGTCCTTCCAATAGTTATTGGCAATAAAGTGTAATGCATCTGTATTGTTTTGTGTTGCCCTGTAAAAGAACTATAAATGCTACATCCTATATTTTAAATGGAGAAAATGCCTCAGTAAACCATAGTAACATATACAAATTTCGTAGAGTTTCAAATAACATAATAACACTTAACCTTTTAAGACCTAAAACGGCTGTATACGGCCCTGTGAGTTAACTCCTAACTGGGCCGGATTGGGCCGGCAATGCAGAAAAAAGGGGTGGTAGGTATACAAAGATATTCGTTTTTCCCCGTGCTATAGAGTTCCTGCTTATTTCCACAGGTGGCTTTGTATGATGACAGTGATAGAATACTTTGTTATTACCTTTTCATCAGCTGAAGTGATTCTATTCAGATCAACCGATTTTCCCCCCTCATATTAGTTTCTTACTTCAAGAAAAGGATGTTGTTGTTTGTATAGATATTTCGCTGCTAGTATTGAGATTTTAAAATAAAAATAACCTTGTTTCGTATTTTAGTATCTTATTTGTTTCTTTTAAAATTATTTCCAGGAAAAATGATAACAAGTGAAATAAAGGTTATCAACAATTTAGATTCGAATACTAAATACCTTTTAATTGGAGATTTTTTTTATTTCCCCTTGTTCAACAGCGTGAAATATTCTAACAATTAGCGAACTCGTTTTTGAAAATAATAATAATAATAATAATAATAATAATAATAAAATTGCAAACATTATTATTCAAATCTCTATGAAGCGAATAATTCTTTTTATATCACAGTGAATGGGTTTTGATGCATTTTGTTGTTTAATGCATTTTGAATAACTACCGACCATAAACGGTAGTGTAATTGATTTCTTTTGTGCGGTTCTGTATAATAACTATAAATGCTATATACATCCTCTTTGAGAAAAACGTGCTGCAGTAGGTGACTGTAACAAAATACTAAAATTGCATTCCCGTTAGCATTCTACAAATCCCACATTTAACATATATTCGTATTCTTTTATGTGGCCCTGTAAAATAACTATAAATGCTATATACACTTTCTTCGAGTAAAAAAGATGATTTAGATGACTATAATAACATACTAATATTTCATTCCCGTCAGAATCCTACAAATCCCACATTTAACATATATTCGTAATCTTTTGTGCGGCCCTGCAAAATAACTATAAATGCTATATACACTTTCTTCGAGTAAAAAAGATAATTTAGATGACTATAATAACATACTAATATTTCATTCCCGTCAGAATCCTACAAATCCCACTTTTAACATATATTCGTAATCTTTTGTGCGGCCCTGCAAAATAACTATAAATGCTATATACACTTTCTTCGAGTAAAAAAGATGATTTAGATGACTATAATAACATACTAATATTTCATTCCCGTCAGAATCCTACAAATCCCACATTTAACATATATTCGTAATCTTTTGTGCGGCCCTGCAAAATAACTATAAATGCTATATACATCTTCTTTGAGAAAAAAACATGCTGTAGGTGACTGGTTGGTTGGTTGTTTGATTTGTTACGGCCGATTATCTACACTTGGAATATAGGCCCTAGGGGGGAGTGCCCTCCGTGGGGGGTCTTTCTAAGGGATCCTAACCCGTATTTACGGCAAGGTTAAAAAAAACCACGGAAAACTCCGAACGGTTAGGTCGACGAGCGCGACAGGGGTTTGAACCAGCACCTCCGGTCTACCAGCATTAAGAGCAGAACCTCTCAGCCACTGGTGGAGCGCTTTAGGTGACTGTGAAAACATACTGA
Source organism: Maratus michaelseni (assembly GCA_963931845.1). Classification (NCBI taxonomy): domain Eukaryota; kingdom Metazoa; phylum Arthropoda; class Arachnida; order Araneae; family Salticidae; genus Maratus; species Maratus michaelseni. The sequence goes on from OZ007586.1 coordinate 429,310,112, forward strand.
TATTTTATTCGCGTCAACATTCTACAAACGGCACATTTAACATATATTCATTTCATATATTTTCGTATTTTTTGTGTAGCTCTATAAAATAACTATAAATGTTATATCTTCGAGAAAAAAAAAAGTGGTGTAAAGTGGCTGTACAACATACTGAAATTTCATTACCGTCAGCATTCTAAAGATCCCACATTTAACATATATTCGTAACATTTTGTGCGGCTCTGTAAAATGACTATAAATTCTATATGCACCTTCTTCGAAGAAAAACATGCTGTAGATGACTGTAACAACATGCTAAAATTTCATTACCATCAGCATTCTACAAGTCCCACATTTAACATATATTATTTTCATATATTCGTAGTTTTTTGTGCGGTCCGGTAAAATAACTATAAATACACCTTCTTAGAAAACAACTGTAACAATGACTAAATTTTCATTACCGTCAGCATTCTATAAACCCCACATTTAACATAGATTCGTTTCATATATTCGTATTCTTTTGTGCGATCCTGTAAAATCACTATAAATACCATATACATCCTCTTCGTATAAAACATGCTGTTGGTAACTATAACAACATACTAAAATGCCTTTGCCGTCAACGTTCGACAACTTCTGAATATAACATATATTCAATCATTCGTTTTATTCGTTTAATCAGTCGTTTCATAAAATCGTTTCATAAAGTCGTTTCATAAAATCATTTCATTAGGATTTTATATATATATAGTTAAAATAAAATCACGTCTGTGAAAAACTAAGAAAGAGACAGTATAAAATTCAAATGAAATGATACTAGAAGATTAAACCCAAATAAGAACGAAAAATCATGTGTCAAGCATAATTTATAACACTTTCCAGCACTTCCAAAATAATTTTACAAATCTTTAGCGTTTAATAAGTTGAAAGGCTGAATATAACATATGCAAAAACAGGGCTGCATATAACGTATGTAAAAACAGGGATTACCAACAATATTCTGAAAAAATATCCGAATTATTTTGTGCAGCCCTGTGTATGATTTATAGATTTGTGTATATACTATGTAGAATGCTTAATATTATTTCAGTTAAGAAACGCGTAGCACAGTTTAAAATTCACCTTCTGGAATTTCCGCCAATAAACGGAAATATACTCGAAAAATTTTGTGCTGCCCTGTATATGATCTATAGAATTTATACACACCAAGCAATAGACAAAAAATGAGTTAAGTTTAGAAACACGCTCAGCAACTGAAAACGCACTTCCTGTAATTATTGTTAACAGACAGTACCGAATTCTTTTGTGTGTCCCTGTAAATGAAAGATGATTGCTATACACACAATATTCTATAGTAAGTCTCTTGTAATTCACATTAGTGATATATGTCCATTTTAATATGTTTAATAGTAAAACATTATTAAAATAATTCGCAAACGATTTTTCTTCATAGACCGTAATGTAACAGAATTGTTTTGAGTGACCCTGTAAAGGAACTGTAAGTGCTATGCACACCATATTCTGTAGTCAACCTCTTGTAGTGCACTTCACTGATATATATCAATTTCAATATGTTTGAAATTGTGTAACATCATTCAAATAAGCCACAAATGATTTTTTCCCCGTAGACTGTAATGTAAAAAAATCCTTTTGTCCCTGTAAAAAAAACTATAAGTGCTACACACTTCACTTTCAATACCGAACATTCCATATCAAACCTTTATAATATATTTAAATTGCATGACAATCCGTTCATATTTACGCGAGTTAGAGCACGGATAGACACACAGACAAACGGAATTCATAAACACTTTTCAACTATGTTGGAAAGTGTTAAAAAGAGGAAAAACAATTATAAAATACTATGAATAACTTATGGATTCATCAGAGGAGCATCATAAGTATAATTCATAGTAATGGTACGTTATTCCTCAAATATTGTCAGCATTAAACCTAAAAATAACAATATTATGCCTCTTATAACATATCACAATGAAACCCAAGAAATATTCAAACAAAAAAAATCCAAAAAATAAGTAATTATTCATAAGCAATAGTTAAAAAAACAAAAAATAATGCACACAACTCACCGGCAAAAAAAGGGTGTAGGAATGATTCAACCAGATTATAAAAATACCCACACTGAATTACCCCACACACTACAAAGAGATATGCTGATTCATCACATGGAAAAATAAGCACAAATAGCAGTGCTGCCATCTGTCCCCAGATAGAGGAGCAATATACTAAAGATTAATTTATTATTTGAGATATAAGATTAAAAGGGGATAATAATGTAGTAAACAATATAATTAATAGTAATAAATTATATAGCAAGAAAAATGTATGAAATTACTAAAAATTGAACAGATAAAAAATAAATATATTAAATAATAATAAAGATAAAAAATAAATTAATAAATAAAATAAGAGATGATTATGTAATTAAAAATAATATTAAATAACTAATCATTTAACACTAGAACCGTGGGAAATTTTACTCAAGTTTCATAAAAATATTTCACACCAGAAATCTTATTTAAACCTTTTAACTTATTCATTGAACCTATTTTTGTGTGATGTAATTAACTTTGATTGTGATTAACTTACTTTTTGAAGAAATTTCTGGTTCGAATCGCCATTTTTCCATTTGGTACGGGTCAAAATTACTGTTCATCGCGGTTCTAGTGTTGAGGGATTAAAAAATATATAGCCCTACATGAGGAATCACTATGTATAATATATCACAACAAATGATTGTAATAAATGCATAAAACCCACTTATTTTAAATAAATTTTTAAACTTTTTTTTTACTAGTCCCACTTCAGCCCTCCGTAATTGCATTTTTAATTTTATATTTTGGGGGAAAATTTTATTATTTTTTTGCTTTTATTTTCAAAAATTTTAATGCTTTATCAGTTTTTTCAGCAATCCACGCCCACCCTCCATAATATTGTTTACCGATTTTATACTTTTTATACATATTTAATGCCCAAACTGGTAAAACGAGATGAATATTTAATGGTGGATCCATGAAGAAATAAAAGAAAGAGGATAATTATAAGACAATGCTGTATGTTTTAATTTTAAAAAATTTGGTCTTATAAAATGGGAGGAATGTAAACGTTTAATACGATTGCAGTGATTTAGAAGAATATTTCTATAAACTGAAATATGGAGACAAGAATAAAAATTAGTAAATTTAATAACATTAAAAGAGAAGTCATAACGTTTATCATAAATATTAAAAGTTAGAGTATGATCAGAAAGAATAGTAATATTAACTTCCGTAAAATTAATTGTACAATTATTTAAGAAGGTGCTACTAAGCTCCAGACTAGAAGGATACGCTACAGGAAGAGATATAAAATAATTATCATTAAGAAAAAAGATAATTATATCATCAATCTATACTTATAAAGGAGTAGCTTGATTTTCTCATAATCAACGCCGAGCCTCAACCGTTTGTCCTAGACCAATAGGACGTTTGTCCTAGAACAATAAAATTTGGAAGACATGTTCTTTACACAATGTAAGCGCGTACTAAGAAAGGATTTTTGCAAAATTCAGAACATAAGGGGGTCAAATGGGGGGGGATCGAAAGTTTTAGATAATTTCATCTTTTCGACATATACCGCATAGCATGCACAGTCACAGTGACGTCACTGTGAGTCACTTACGTCACGTCATATCTGTGACCAAAATGCCACCACTTTGTAACATCACACTCTGACCAAAATGTGAACGTCTTGGAGATCTTAAGAAAACTTAAAATAAATTTAGAACATCTTATGGCATCAAGAAAATTACTTTTTGACAGCTTTAAAATTTTTTGTGACATTGCAATGACGTCTTTGGAAGTCAAGTCACGTCACACTTTTTACCAAAATGCCAACACTCTGTGATTTCACGGTGTGATCGGAGAGTGAATTTGAAAAAAAAAATCATAAAATATAGAATTGAAATATGTCATGTACCTAAATCATTAATAAAAACAATGTCATACACTATTAAAATAAATTGAGTATTTCCAAAACAAAATAATAAATACATATCTGTCTACATAAATGAGGCAGATAACTTTTTTACAATTTAAATTACAATTTTCAAGAAATTTAACAAAATATACTATATAATATACAGGTAAAAATCCTTAAATAGAAATTTAGTAACGTATGAAAGTTTTGGCGGAAAGTAATTCAGAAATAGATCTCCCATTCTAATAAAATTGTTAGCGATTTAGCGGTTTGTTAGCATTTTAAATACAAACATTTTAATATTTTTTCTACTACCGCATGGAGCTCATTTGCTAATTTTGTAATACTAAAAATATTTCTTGAGAAATTTCTTAAAAATCTTCAATCTTTAATTATTTTGAGGAGCCACTCAACCCAATCATCAGCTCTCTGGTCAAAAAATGAGGGCACCATTTTTGCATGTTCGATACAAGCACGGTCTGGTCGGGATGACCGTCCAACGCTTTCAGGATTTTCCTTGTACGGTCTAATTAAAGTGGTTCTCAACTGACCTGATCAACAACGCGAAGCTTTCTGACATAATTTCTGACTCATTTTTAAATGTAAAGGCATAAGGCAGGACTTAGTATGGAAGCAATTTGGAATCAAAATGAGTTTTCCATTTTTTGATAAATAAATTACTTATCGAGTTATAAGCAATACGTGTCACGTGACGACCGCTTTTTCTCCTTTCTTTGACTGTCAAGTCTTGTATTCGTTTCAAAACGCCGACTTTGACAATCTTTTCTGAAAGATCTGCTTTTACCAAAAAATAGAAAACGTCTTTCAATTGCATAGCTTCTGAATAAAAACACCAGCCAATTTGATGCGTTTCCGAACAAAAATTAATTAAAAATATGTCATAAAGTATATGTCATTCTTATAGCAATTTATCCAAAACTGGTCAGTGCTTAATAATAGATATCACCTCTATTAAATATATTTCATTTTCAATAGAGTGTAAAGAAATGAAAAATTCATATTTAGGAAATTATCGGAATTATTTTATAAAGCCTATTAAATCATTTTTTTTTTAAATTTATGTTTACTTTGAACGTCTAAAGCGAATGCAATTGAATAAAAAATGTATAAAAATATAAATTTCACAGTTTATTTCTAAGAATACAAAACTCTCTTATATAAAAATAGAATGCTATAGCATTATTGGAAGTTATTATCAGCCATATAAATTATAAAGCATTTGAAATGTCCTTATTTAAATAATTTTCTTTCTTTTCTTCGCCTGTAAACACCTGCTCTTGCTCTTACTTTGTGGTTAAAATATACTGCGCACTGCGCAGATCATATTCGCGCCTATTCAAAGCAAACGATTTTTGTTATTCCAAATTCGGAGTGTGTATGTTGTGTTCTTTTTAAGTTGGTGGATTTATTTTGTGTAAGTAAATTAACGTTTTAAAGTGAACCATCCCTTTTTTAAATTCATTTTAACCTCTCCCTGTGTCTAGCTGGGTGCATTCATAAGGTCTGTGTGATATTTGATATCTCAGATCTATGAACATACCTCTGCTGGAACACTGAAAATTAAGATAGTGGATTTACTGTCTTATATTTCAATGAAAGGGAAGCAGACGACCCTTATAGGTAACCCCTGGAACTTACTGCATTTACCTATAGATCAGCAGGTAACTTTTAATGCCTTCGCAGTTTTATTATGTTTAGAAATAGTACATTTAATAGTGCCTTATTTAACAGTTAAGGGTTTTAAATCTTCTTTAAAAAATCAATTGTATTAAATTTTGTCTTTAATGTTTTAAATCTTTTAAATAGACAGTTTGGGAAAAAACTTAAAGTATTTACTAACAATATGTATTCTAAATGGAAAGTGTTATTTAATATGAGGGATTTATTTACATTTTGCTTTTCTTAGTTCAATTTTCATAGTTATTCATTATAATTAAACACATGGCAATTTTAAAAACTATTAATATTGTATTTACAATTTGAAAATTTCGTTGCTAATGGAAGTATCGAGAAATAATTTTCTAGTACATTTGAAATAATTGTGAAAATTTAATGCATTAAAAATTTATTTGTCAAGATATGTCAATATTAAGTGCATAAAAATAATCAATATTGATAAAATAATAAAATAATTATTATGTTTAGGTATTTTTTCCAGTTGTGTTACCGAATCTTTTTACCGTAAAAATTGATATTTAAGTTCTGCATTTAGTATTCTATCAAAAACTATAAATGAAATAATTTGTAAATAAAAAATATATAGGTATTTTTTGAGTTTATGATCTTAAGTTTTAAGTTTCATTTGCTTCGAAAAATGTTTTACTGCTTGATACAGTGTTTATTAATTAATAATATCGTAAAATAGGTAGATCTATTATTTAAATGGATTCCTAATATAAATTTTTCACAATGATTATTTTAAAATCTGTACTTATATTTTCATTAAAGTTGTTCTCAAATCCAAAATAACTAATTTCTGACATAATTCTGAATTCATTTTTATTTGGAAACACATGAAATTGGCAGGTGTTCTTATTCAGAATATACGTAATAGAATGGCGTTTTCCATTTTTTGGTAACGGCAGAAGATGTTTCAGAAAACACAATCAAAGTCGGTGTTTCGAACCGAATTTCCGACGCGCAGCGTGAGAAACTGGAAAAACGTGACCGAAATTGGTAATAAGTATTTCATTTATCTAAAAATGGAAAACGCTATTCATTCCAAATCGCTTTAATAATCAGGCATGCAAGTGCCATGCGTTTAAAAATTTGTTCATAAATATGTCAGAAAGTTTCGTGATACTGAGGGAGGGGTAATATGGCAAAGTATACACATTTAAAGACTTCAATACTTAACAGCAAAATAGCATAGGTTTAATTATTGTCAATATTTTTGGTGGTTGCATAAAACAAATGGAAGAAGAAGTTAATTTAAAAAGTTGTTATTTGCACAATATAATTTCATATTATTGAAATATTTACTTTTATTATAATTTTTAATGGATTCATCTATTATTTTTATATTAGTATGCGTTTTTTACATTTATAATTTTCTTGCTTAACGGCTACATTCGCCGATTTCCCAATCAGATGCAAAGTTTTAATTTGAATGCGAGTTGCATCAATAAAAATGATTGCCGATCCAATCCTTATCGTCGATTTTATCCGGATTTGGTAAAATCTTGTTATCCGAATCTATGCGAAATCATTTATCAGGTTGAGTCGGGGGGGGGGGGGCTGCAGATTTTTTGTTGTTGTTGTTGGGTTAGGGTAAGAATGTGGGTTGAATCGAAATATAATTTCAGTCAACCATCATTCATGTTTAAGTAGACATTCAATCATGTTCAAGAAGTATATAACCGGATTCGTGCATGACTCTAGATCCGAGCCGACATTAGAAATTGTGTCGTAACACAATTTCTGATAAAATCTGGTTACTCGGTCGTATGCAAGATTCTATTCCGAACAAGGCTCACAGTAAAAACATTATACCCGACTCGGGTCAGATCGGGTTCACGAAAATCAGGTCACCCGACCACTAATCCAAATCTATTATGCAGCCAAACAAATCCAAAAAGTCTCACCCGACCACTAATCCAAGTCTATTCTGTAGCCAAACAAATCCAAAAGGATCTTCCGAACTTTCTGGATTGGATTCGGGTAAAATCTGGTCACCCGACCCGGTGCAGTGTCGTCGCAAACGTCACAAACTTGTAGCATAAAAAATGTCGATGTGGACAATCCGGATAGGATTTGGGCAAAATCTGGTCACCCTATCCGATTCAGATTCGTCACATTTTTCACATTGAAGTCGCACGGTGACTTCACAAAGTAGTCACATTGTGAGGTCACAGAAGGCCTTGAAAACGGCCATAACTACTTCACATTTAGGTCACAGTGACTTCACATCGACGGCACGACGACGGTCACAAAATCCCAGTGTGACGTCATTGTGAAGTCACCGTGACATCACAATGCCTTACGGGATCTCAGCAGGAGTTTTAAATAGGAGCGTGAAATTCGGGATAACAATTCTACCAAAGAATAGTTAAAAATGTATTTCAGGCGATTTTAGAAATTCAACCACTAAGTGGGTTAAATGGGGGTTCTAAAGTTTTAGATCATTTTGCCTTTTCACCATATCTCAACAACAGTTTTAGTTAAAAGCACGAAATTCAAGATAACAAATGTACTAAAAGTTAGTTAAACATATATTTCAGCGATTTTAAAAATTCAACCACTAATGGGGTTACGAAAGTTTTAGGTCATTTTGCCTGTTCGCTATATCTCCGAACCATTTTTAGCTAGGAGCTCGGAATTCGGGATAACAAATCTACAAAAAATATAGATAAACACATATTTCAGCAATTTTAGAAATTCAGCAACTAAGGGAGGTTAAATAGGAGGTCAAATATTTTAGGTCATTTTGCCATATCTCAGTAGAAATCATGGGTAGAATCATGAAACTTAGGATAACAAATCTACTAAAAAAAATAGTTAAACACGTATTTCAGCGATTTTAGAAATTCAGACACTTATAGAGGGGGCTAAATGGGGGTCAAATGTATTACGCCATTTTGCCATATCTCAGTAGAAGTTATAGTTAGAAGCGTGGATTTAGGGATAACAAATCTACTAAAGAATAGTTAAACATGTATTTTAGGCGATTTTAGAAATTCAACTACTAAGGTGGTTAAATCGGGGGTCGATAATTTTCAATGATTTCACTTTTTCGCCATATCTCATCAGTAGTTTTGGATAAGAGTGTGAAATTCAGGATAACAAATCTGCTATAAAAATAATTAAACACATATTTCAGCGATTTTAGAAATTCATCCATTAAGAGGGGGGGCTAAATGGGGGTCGAAAATTTTAGGTAATTTCGAATGCTCGCCATATCTCAGCAGCATTTTTAGTTATGAGCTTGAAATCACAGATTCAGGATATCAAATCTACTAAAAAATAGTTAAACATGTATTTCCGCGATTTTAGAAATTCAGCCACTCAGGAGGGATAAATGGGGTTCGGAGTTCTTATGTTATTTTGCGATATCTCAGTAATAGGTAGGTGCGTAAAATTTAGGATAACAAATGTACTAGGTATAACTATGTAATTCAGCAATTTTAGATAATAGTCCATCAAGGAGGGGGTCACACTCTGTGTCGAAAATTTTAGGTAATTGGGCCATATCTCAGCAGCAGTTTTAAGTAAACATGTGAAACTCCGCTTTACAAATCTACAAAAAAAGTAGTTAATCATGTATTTCAGAGATTTTGGAGCTAGCAAGTTTGTGGGCAACATCGGCTATGAACCCGATTGCGGAAGATTAGACGAAAAACAGAACTATTGCTAATTTTTTATTATATACTAGCCGGTCGCTTCCGAGTGGGTCCTAGAAACAAAGTACTACTTGGGCTCCACCCCTAGATAATCACGGGTAGGGCCCAGTAGTGTTTTGTCAGGGGGCTCATGAAAAAAAATATTTATGTCGCGAAATCTTTATTTAAGTGCTTTTTTATATTATTATTAGTTATTTTCGTATACTTTTAATTTAAAGTATTTTATTTATGTTTTTTAGTTGCATATAAAATCCACTTTCTGGGCCCCAAGCGAAGGCAGGGTGGTATGCTGCACTGTGTATCTGGACCCCACTCGGAAGCGACCGGCTACACGGGCGAAGACCGACTAGTATATCTATATAGCAAAATATTATAGTTAAAAAAATCTTTTTCATAGAAATAAAGCTATAAATCTGAAAGCAAACTAGAACTGGCTGCGACTTGAGGAATACCCTGTATCTCAATAAAAGTAGCATTATTTTGGAAAATGTAGTTATGAAAGAGTAAAAAATTAGTTAACGTTTTAAAGTAATTAATATCAATATTGTCAGGTAATTGTAATGATGAGAAATTTTCGATGAATAATGAATTAATCGTTGAGTGTAAATCAGCTAAAAGAATATTGTTGAATAGGTCCTTGAAATCATAAGTAGTAATATTGTTAACATTTGTTACTACCTTGATTTTATTAACTGACACAAAATTATTTTGATACAATGTGTTTTGTCTTTATTGAGAGATAAATCGTAAATTTGTGTAAGTATATTTTAAAAAAGGGTATTAGCACGTGTATTATAAGTATTACATCCTACAAGTGACAGTGCGAAATTTTAAAGGAATTTTGTGAAACATGGGAATCAACAATGTAAGGATAATTGAATTTTTTTTAACCCTAATAATTTATGATAACTATATATATTAGTGTTACAATTTTGGCGACTTTGTTTGCAACGTTTTGAGTGAAATACGTTTGTGATATTATAATAAAAAATGTGCTTCTAGTGATAATACAGAGCTAGATATAAACAAATTGAACTGTCATGTGGGCATATAAAAATGCGTTCGGTTTTGTTCAAGGATCGTTAAGATAGAAAAATTAAGTAAATTTGAAAATTAAATAGTTTCATTTTTAAAAATTGATCGATTAATAAAGCAGTTTTTTTAATATTATAACATTTTCTCACCATGAATATAAAAAATATGAATCTCTAAAAATATGGAATTTTTTTATAGCTGCTATCACTATAACGTGCGTATAAGCGCTTCACGCCCATGAAAACAAAACAAACCATTAGTGGATTCAGCTAACTTGTATTCGAATGTCTAAAAATGGGAAAATCCTTATAGCCGCTATCACTATAACACACGTGTGAGTGCTTCTCGCCCATGGAAACAAACAAACAGAAAACATCATGCGATTCGGCTAAATCGCTGTGTCGGAATCTCTTAAAATATGAAATTCTTGATAGCCGCTATCACTATAACGCGTATATGAGTGCTTCGCACGCATGAAAAAAAAAATCAGTAGATGCAGCTAACTTGCTGCATTAGAAACTCTAAAAATAGGAAATTATAAAAATATAATAATATAATAAATTAACTTCATGGTTACAAATATGGAATAAACAACTAAGTAAAAATAGCAGGTAACGTGTGTAAATTTAAAAAAAAAAGAAGTGGGTAAGTATGATCGAAGATCGCACAAAGGGTTTCGTTTAATATTCCTTTCAAAACACTTTATCCTTTCTTTAATAAATCCAAATATATTCCATTTTCAAAAAAAAAAAAAAAAAAAAAAAAAAAAAAAAATCATGTTTTTATAAAGTAAAAAATTACCGGTCTCTCTTTTTTTAAATATCTGAACCGGCCCGATAGCCGGCTAAATCCGCTATTATACTCTGTCATAATAATATGTGTCATGTGGACTAAATGCGATATTTTAAAAAAAATCTATTTCAAAATTAAGCATGTTGTAAGACCTTCAAAATGTTACAATATGCCAATATTTCCATAATCGGGTTTTTATCATGATTCAATGCGTTCCTCAAACTCATATGACATTATAATCACTTGCTGAATCACTTGCTCTCTTCGTATTATTCTCAAACATTTGAGAAAGTCCGTTGAACTTCCAATATGACGTCAGATTAATTTTTTTTTAATTCTCTAATGACTTCATATTTACCTGCTTTCTGTACTTACATAACATACATTCTGTCATTACATACATTCTGTCATACTCCTTGTGTTATTGAGGTTTGAAAATTTCCGTTTTATTACCAATATGACGTCATATTACTCTTTTTTTCAATTGGTGAAACTTTTTATTTAATTTTCATTTTCATGTGGAAATCTTTCAATAGGAAATTAATTATTGTAGAAAGAATTGTATTGGGGACTTTTAATTGTTGGCAACTTCTATAACGAAAAATATTTAAATTTAATTGGAAAAGGCTGTTAGCTTTTTGGTTTTTTATCTCTATATGTTAAAATAATACGATTTTTTCTTAAATTTATGATTTTCAGCTTCATAGTAGGTATTCAGCTGTAAGTACACAAAATTTCATGTCTGTAAGTTATACAGTTTCTGACCAGGAAACCACGCCATAGTGTAATAATGAAAAAAATCTAAGTAAGCAGCAATCGAAAGAGAATTATGAAACGTGTTTTTTGACACATAAGTCATTTGCCCTCGTCTCCTCGTTATCCAGATATAAAGTCATAAAGTTTACTCATTTATTTATTTAATTAAGGGAAAAAGGCGTGGTTTTGATTCAGAATAGCGAATCATTTCAGAGTATTGCAGAGTACTAAACTGAAAATAGACAAGAGACTGAAGTTTGATGATGTTGTTACGTTGCAAACGTTAACGATTCCTCCTTCATTCTCATAGACTCCTCCTTCCATCCTATTAAATCAATGAATTAGCAAATTTTAAGACTTTATATATCGACAACGGGGAGACGAGAGCAAATTATTTATGCGTCATAAAACACGTTTCATAATGCCATTTCGATTGCTGCTTATTTAGATTTTTTTCGTTATTACACTAATGGCGTGGTTTCCTAGTGAGAACCGGCTCTGTGACGGACAGACAACGAAGCGAGACTAATAGGGTTTTGTGAGATGAACGAAACCCTAAAAAGTACATGAAAATTAAATGATAGCATTTCAAATAATTACTTCAAAGACCGTGCAATTATAGAATATTTTCATTTGTTTTTTAAAATGGCTCGGAGTGAGTTGAAACATGTCAACAATCTAATAAAAGTTATTTTACTGTATATTATGTTGCTAGTTTACACCTTATAGCATTTAAAAGAAATATAGGAAATTATGTTTAAAAATTTCACATTATATAAATTGTTAACATTGTTTCAAATTATTTTTATAACTTAATTAAATAATGAAAAATAGAAACTATCCATTTTTTCATTCAAATTATCTTTTATAACTTAATTAATTATTGAAAAATGGAAACTTTCCATGTTTTCAAACTTCACGTTGCTTAGATCCGAAACCGGAGTCAACAGAACTGGAGATATACGACTGAGCTACTACGCACTCGTTCCAAACTATCTTAGAACAAAATTTTAAAGAAAACCGTTTTCAGTGTTCGCTATATTTGTTTTAATCTTAAAAACTCGCCAAAGGTTAGGCAATGAAAATTCAGAACGAAACTGAGAAAGAGAGTACGCGACGACGGCCTTCGTAGGGAGGCTTTATACGGCTCCGATTCTTCCCAGTGTCACATTACTTAAATCTGAGGAAAAAGTAAAAGAAAACATTTAATAACTTTGTAAATAAAAGAAAAAGCCTGTAAGTGAAATATTTTATTTTTATTAAAATTAGGTTTCATTAGCGAATAATGTACTAAAAATATTTAATGAAATGATTTTATTTCGGGAAATACCAATTTACGTGTTTTAAATAAAAAAATTTATAAGAAAACAGCTTATATTTCAGTAAAGTTTCTTCACTGTTTTTCTGTCTAATTGTGTTTAGTTCACAGCAAACTTTTTTGTAGAATGGGGTATTCACTTTGATTTTACTGGAGGTTATTTATATTTGGTATTTATGTTCAAGCTGCAAATTAAAAGAAAACCCTAAAGTGCGTTTTCTGATTGCAATTCACTTAGCAATAGTCTTTAGTTCACTTTAAACGTGCGGTGGTATATCATTTATACCACTTAATTTTAAATCCAAACTGCCAAAAAGTATCCTTTTTTAGCACTTTCCAACCTAGTTGAAAAGTGCTTATGACTTCGGTTTGTCTGGCCGTCTGCCGTCTGGCCGTCTGTCCGTGCTCTAACTCCCGTAAATATGCTCGGATTGCTCTGCAATTTTTATATGTTATTGTCGTTATCTATAGCATGTTCCCTATTTCAACGAAAGTGTGTAGAACTTATAGTTTTTTTACAGGGACACTCAAAAGAATTCCGTTACATTGCGGTCTATGGGGAAAAATCATTTGCGGTTTATTTAAATAATGTTTCACTACTTTAAACGCATTGAAATTTATATATATCACTAAGGTACATTAGAAGATGCTTAATATGGAACAGGGTGTGCATAGCACTTATAGTTACTTTACAGGGACAGTCAAAAGAATTCCGTTACATTACGTCTATGGAGAAAAATCGTCTGCGGTTTATTTAAATAATGTTTCACTATTTTAAACGCATTGAAATTTATATAGATCACTAAGGTGCATTACAAGAGACTTACTACGGAATATTGTGTGTATAGCAGTCATCGTTCATTTACAGGGACACGCAAAAGAATTATCTACTGTCTGTTAACAATAATTCCTGGAAGTGCGTTTTAAGTTATTGAACGCGATTTTAATTTTAACTTACTTTTTGTCTATTACGTGGTGTGTATAAATTCTGTAGATCCTATACAGGGCAGCACAAAAGTTCGCGAACACATTTCTGTTTATTGACAAACTCCAGACGGAGAATTTTAAACTGTGCTACGCGTTTCCTAACTGAACTAAAATTATCATCCTATGTAGTATATATACAAATCTATAGATCCTATACAGGGCTGAATAAAAGTATTCGGATATTTTTCCGAATATTGTATATGTTGGAAATTCCTGAAATTATGTTTTTAAATATGTTATGCGTTTTCTAAATTGTTTACTTAGATGTTAGCTTTTAGCTTATTAAACGGTATGATTTGTAAAATTATTTTGGAAGCGTTGGAAAGTGCTATATAATCTATGCTTGACGCATGATTTTTCGTTCTTGTTTATAAATAAAATGTTGCTTTTATAATGTATGTGAGAAAGATAATTTATTTATTTTCAAATCAACTTGTCCGTAAATTTTTGTAACATTCAATCATTTTAACATTTTGGTAACCGAATTATATTTGCCCCTGAAAGGGTTAATCCTCTCACTGCTTATCCTGCAACTTCAACCGGAAAAACATTTGTAGAAAAAATTATATAATAGACAATTTTTGAAGCATTTTTCTTTTAAAAATTCCACAGTCAAAGGGTAAAAATACAAATGATAAATATACTACTTATTTCAAATACAATGATGATTTGAAATATGTAATGACTAGTCGGTCGTTTCCGAGTGGGGCCCAGATACATAGTGCAGCGTACCGCCCTGCCTTCACTTGGGGCCCAGAAAGTGCATTTTATATGCAACCAGAAAAATATAAATAAAATACTTTAAATTAAAAGTATACGAAAATAACTAATAAGAACATAAAAAAGCACTTAAATAAAGATTTCGCGATATAAATATTTTTTTTTTCATGAGACCCCTGACAAAATACTACTGGGCCCTACCCGTGATTATCTAGGGGTGAGGCCCAAGTAGTACTTTGTATCTGGGCCCCACTCGGAAGCGACCGGCTAGTATATAATAAAAATTTTGTAATAGTTCTGTTTTTCGTCTAATCTTCCGCAATCGGGTTCATAGCCAATGTTGCCCACAAACTCACTAGCTCTAAAATCGCCGAAATACATGATTAACTACTTTTTTTGTAGATTTGTAAAGCGGAGTTTCACATTCTTACTCAAAACTGCTGCTGAGATATCGCCCAAAATACCTAAAATTTTCAACACAGTGTGACCCCCTTGATAGACTATTATCTAAAAGTGCTGAAACACATAGTTATACCTAGTGCATTTGTTATCCTGAATTTCACGCACCTACCTATTACTGAGATATCGCAAAATAACATAAGAAATCCGAACCCCATTTATCCCTCTTTAGAGGCCGAATTTCTAAAATTGCGGAAATACATGTTTAACTTTTTTTAGTAGATTTCATATCCTGAATTTTTGATTTAAAGCTCATAACTAAAAATGCTGCAAAGATATGGCGAACAGGCAAAATAACCTAAAACTTTCGCCCCTTCCCCATTTAACCCCCTTAATGGATGAATTTCTAAAATCGCTGAAATATGTGTTTAATTATTTTTACAGCAGATTTGTTATCCTGAATTCCATGCTCTTATCCCAAACTACTGATGAGATATGGCGAAAAGGTGAAATCATCGAAAATTATCGACTCTCCATTTAACCACATTAGTAGTTGAATTTCTAAAATCGCCTAAAATACATGTTTAACTATTCTTTAGCAGATTTGTTATCCCTAAATTCACGCTCCTAACTATAACTTCTACTGGGATATGGCCAAATTTTCGTAATACATTTGACCCCCATTTACCCCCCCCCCTCTTTAAGTAATTTCTAAAATCGCTGAATTACCTGTTTAACTATTTTTTTAGTAGATTTGTTATCCTGAGTTTCATGATTCTACCCATAATTTCTACTGAGATATGGCAAAATGACCTAAAATATTTGACCTCCTATTTAACCCCTCTTAGTTGCTGAATTTCTAAAATTGCTGAAATATATGTTTATATATATTTTTTGTAGATTTGTTATCCCGAATTCCGAGCTCCTAACTAAAAATGCTGCTGAGATATAGCGAACAGGCAAAATGACATAAAACTTTCGACCCCCTATTTAACCCCTTTAATTGATGAATTTCTAAAATCGCTGAAATACGTGTTTAATTATTTTTTAGTAGATTTGTTATCCTGAATTTTACGTTCCTATCTAAAACTGCTGTTAAGATATGGCGGAAACGCGAAATGACTAAAAACTTCGACCCCCATTTAACACCCTTAGTGGTTGAATTTTTAAAATCGCTGAAATATATGTTTAACTAACTTTTAGTACATTTGTTATTTTGAATTTCGCGCTTTTAACTAAAACTGTTGTTGAGATATGGTGAAAAGGCAAAATGACCTAAAACTTTAGACCCGCCATTTAACCCCCTTAGAGGTTGAATTTCTAAAATTGCTGAAATACATGTTTAATTATTTTTTTAGTAGATTTGTTATCTTGAAGCTCATGCTCTTACCTAAAACTGCTGATGAGATATGGTGAAAATGTGAAATCACCGAGAATTTTCGACCCCCCCATTTAACCCACTTAGTGGTTGAATTTCTAAAATCGCCTGAAATACATGTTTAACTATTCTTTATTAGAATTGTTATCCCGAATTTCACGCTCCTACTTAAAACTCCTGCTGAGATATGTCGAAAAGACGAAATTATCTAAAACTTTCGACCCCCCATTTGACCCTCTTATGCTGTGAATTTTCAAAAATCCTCTCTGAGTACGCGGCTACATTGTGTAAAGAACATGTCTTCCAAATTTCATTGTTCTAGGACAAACGGTTGAGGCTCGGCGTTGATTATGAGAAAATCAAGCTACTCCTTTATAAGTATAGATAGAGGACGTACTAATCGATTACATATTGATCGAAAACATTTTGAAAAAAAAATTAAGCAGCCAGAGGGTTAAAGGGAAGTACTATTGCCACCTACCTAGGTGGCAACAGAAGTACACCTTTAACCCCTTTACCACGGGGAGCATGTATAAGTCTCATATAGGGTGCCTATGGGTTTTATTTTTCTGGTACCGGACTATTTTAGTCGTAATCTTTGCCTGCTCTAGTCGCAGAATTCTTGGAAAAAATTTTGGGGAATAAGGCGATAAACACTGTACGGAATTTTTGGTATTAAAATTAAAAATGTCATTAAATGACGCCTATAACGCGTAAAAAATTCGGAATTTTACTTTTTATATAAAACTAGCTGACCCGCCTGGCGTTGCCCGAACCCTTGTAATAAACTTAAATCTCTAAAAAAACGGAACTCTGGCCACGGTCTACGATGGCTTCGGAACCGTATACCAGGCATGCTCGTGCGCTCTAGAAAATCTTGTATTTCCCCCTACCACCGCCAGGGGAGCATTCTGTTCTAAACAAACCTCTTTCCGAACGAACTTCTGAGACAGGTCCCCGCTGTCTACGTTACTGTATAGTAGGCGCACTACAAAATTGAGTTGGTTTCGAGAAGATTGG
This sequence comes from Maratus michaelseni, assembly GCA_963931845.1. Lineage (NCBI taxonomy): Eukaryota > Metazoa > Arthropoda > Arachnida > Araneae > Salticidae > Maratus > Maratus michaelseni. Next base: position 429,327,837 of record OZ007586.1, read on the forward strand.
AACATTATTAGCCCAGTTATTGCAATAAGGCACAGTTAGAGAAAATAACCTTGAGTGAGGTGCCGAAGGGAGGAGATGTTCGAGTGTCCTTCAGAAAATGACTAATTAGGAGGCCCACTATGCATGCATAAATATTCGTTCGTTTTGTTAAGCTAGGAACTTAATTACAAAGTTGGCTTAAACTCTTATTTGTAAATAGTGGTAACCGCTACTCATAAATTTAATTTAATGTTATAAAGGGTGACTATTAAGTTAAATATAATGTTTGGAATCACTTGCGTTGAAATCGGAAAGATAGTTGCTGATATATAGAAACGGGGCATAGTTAGAGAAAACCCTTGAATGAGGGGCCGAGGGGGTTGAGGGTTGTTCAAGTACCCTTCAGCAAATGACTAATTAAGAGGAGCACTATGCATCTTTCGAAATTCGTTCGTTTGCTTAAGCTAGGAACTTAATTACAAATTTGGCTTACCCAATTATTCGGAAATAGTGGTAACCGCTACACATAAATTTAGTTTAATGTTATAAAGAGTGACATTTAAGTTAATTATAATGTTTGGAATCACTTGTGTTGAAATCGGAAAGATAGTTGCTGATATATGAAAACGGAGCATAGTTAAAGAAAAAAACCTTGAAAGGAGTGCCGGAGGGGAGGGGTTGTTCAAGTGGCCTTCAGCAAATAACTAATTAGGAGGACCACTATGCATCTTTCAAAATTCGTTCGTTTCCTTAAGCTTTGAATTTAATTACAAATTTGGCTTAAACTGTTATTCGTAAATAGTGGTAACCGCTACTCATAAATTTAGTTTAATGTTATAAATGGTGACTATTAAATTAATTATAATGTTTGAAATCACTGGCGTTGAAATCGGAAAGATAGTTGCTGAGGTATAGAGAATGTGCATGTTTGTCAACAAACTGGTTCTTCACTAGACCACGCCTCTTCGGTAGGCAAAACATTTCCCGCTCAATGCGCTATTTCCTACGGTTTCCTATGAGAAAGCGAAATTTTTGAATTCAATTATGGATTATATTTATTCAAAAACAAATTTTCTTTTATCAGATTATGCACAGAACTTAGATTCTGTTGCTAATCAAGATTATTTAACAAAGCTTAGATTTGTCAAACCGAATAATAGTGTTATTATTTTAGATGATCCGTATATTATTGTGGATGCAGATTGGAAAGCAGATATGGCTTTTTGGCCATCGGTTGCTTCATCAGATATTGAAACTTATTTAAAAAAGTTTCCAGGGAAGAATTCAAGAGCTCAAGAAGCGTTTCAACTCGTTGTAGCTGGTAGGAGAAAGATTTTAGTTTTTTTTTTTTTTTTTTTTTTTTTTTTTTTTGAATTATGTCGTAAAGTTAATGTTTTATTTACTTTTTTTCTACTTGAAGTTCAAATTGTTCTTGTTCATATGGTAACTTTTTATTGCTTGAGCTATTCGGAAAATGTTTACAAATTTCGTTATCTTCAGATTAAATGATCGATTAAAATGATACCTATGAGTGTTCTCAAATCAAAACGGCTTATTTTTTGAAACACTTTTATATATTTTAACATGTTGTATTATGACAAGGAAATCTATGAAACTGAAACATAAGTTTTGTCAGAATTCGGTTTTATTAGCTGAAATAATTTTTATACTAAATAAACACTCCTTAAGTTTAAAAAAAATATTTTTACTATTCTAATAATATGTATAAAACAGGACAAAACAAAAAAATGACTTTTATGAAATATTTAATGAAGTACTAAGGGCGATATTTTTTTTAAAAACATTTTACTCTTTTTTTTTTTTGTAAAAGAGAATTATATAATTTAATCTAAAAATAATAATAATAATAGATGCCATGTTTTTAAAAAAACCTTACCATTTAAAAAGCATTTAATCAGGTGTCGATGCAGTTTTTTTTTGGGGGGGGGAAGGGGGGCATTTTCTGAAAAATAAAATTTATTTTTCTGAAATTTGTTATATTTTTGTGAAAAATATTGTAACAAAAGATGATATCCATAGTTACTCAAAATCGAACCAAACATTTATTAATAACGAACTGACTAGCGCCCGTGATAATAAATTTAAAAAAAAAAATCTCAAGTTTTCAATATCAAGTCGAATGAACCAAACCCTGTTGAAGATTGCAGAAGAAATGACATTTTTGCCATGATGCGGCAGTTGGGACCGCTTACTTTGAAATCTACCTGTGTCTGTAGGCGGAGCACACAAAGATTTTTTTTCTGTAAAGGTTGGTTTTATAAAAAAACTTGTCAATATAAATGTTGTAGATAATATTAAGAGGATTTGTAATACATTAGCGGATTTGATAACTTGTGAATTGACAAAGTTATGAATTTTTTTCTTCTTAAACTCCTATTCTCTCCCCCCTTCCCCCACCCCAACCACTTGAGGCCATTTTTAATGATATCAAAAATCTGTCATATATAAATTTTCGGCCCTTTTCCTAGAAGTAATAATAACTTTAAACGGATTCGATACGTATCATAATTAAGAAGTTATGGGTAACTTAAGGGGCCCAGGGGCCCGGATCTTGCCCGAGAAATTTTTGGTCATTCATGTAGTTGCTGGAAATGCTAAGAAGTTATTAGAAAAAAAAAGCTAGCAAATTGGACGATTTTTAAGGGAGCTATACTAGGGGGGCCCAAAAGGGGCCGCTGATAGTTTTGAGCAGGGCCCTAAGATGAACGGTCTTACCTGGAATGTAGAAATGGGGAAATAACTAAATGGAGAAAACGCCCCCCAAAACGAAGATCGAATTAAAAGGGGACAAGGTATTAACAATTTAGGGAACAATAACTTCGAGGGGCCCGGATCTTCCCCATTTTTTTTTTCTTGTCGTTTATGTAGTAGCTAGAAGTTCTAAGTTGTTAGAAAAAAAAAGTTAGTGAATCGGACGATTTTTAGGAGAAATATAGTAGGGGGCCCAAAGAGGGGCCAGCTGATAGTTTTGAGCAGGGCCCTAAGATGAACGGTCCTACCTGGAATGTAGAAATGGGGGAAATAACTAAATGGAGAAAACGCCCCCCAAAACGAAGATTGAATTAAAAGGGGACAAGGTATTAACAATTTAGGGAACAATAACTTCGAGGGACCCGGATCTTCTCCATTTTTTTTTTGTCGTTTATGTAGTAGCTAGAAGTTCTAAGTTGTTAGAAAAAAAAAGTTAGTGAATCGGACGATTTTTAGGAGAAATATAGTAGGGGGCCCAAAGAGGGGCCAGCTGATAGTTTTGAGCAGGGCCCTAAGATGAACGCTCCTAACTGGAATGGGGGAAAGAAATGGGGGAAAAGTTAAATGGAGAAATGGCCTCCAAAACGAAAATTGGATTAAAAGGGGACAAGGTATTAACAATTTAGGGAACAAAAACTTCAAGGGGCCCAGGGGGCCCGGATCTTCACCGAATTTTTTTGTTTTTGTTTTTGTTGTTCATGTAGTAGCTGGAAGTTCTAAGTTGTTAGAAAAAAAAAAGTTAGTGAATCGGACGATTTTTAGGGGAACTATAGTAGGGGGCCCAAAAAGGGGCCAGCCGATAGCTTTGAGCAGGGCCCTAAGATGGAGGGTCCTAATTAGAAATTAGCAATGGGGAAATAACTAAATGAAGAAAAGGCCCCAAAAACTAAGAAAATCGGATTAAAAGCGGGCAAGCAATTATCAGTTTAGGAAACAAAAACTTCAACGGGCCCCGTATGTTGCCCCCTAGGGGGCCAGGTTCATAACTAGAACGTAGAAATAGAGGTGAAAGCTAAACGGGAAAAAAGGCCCAAAAAACGATGAGGATCGGATAAAAATTGGGTAAATTATTAACAATTTAGGGCAAAAATCTTAAAGGGGCCCCAGGGGGCCGGGATCTCAAAAAATTAAAACTCCGAGCCTCAGGTGCATCAGGACCTACCTTGGGCTATCCGCTGCAATTCAGAAAGGCAAAATTATATGAATAATTAATTTAAAAAATATGAATAATAAGCACATAACACAGCTAACTATACAGTAGGCATGCGTATGTTTTGCCTACCGTTCGTTCTTTACGGCTTCGTGACGTCACATGCACATTCTCTATGAAAACGGAGCAGAATTAGAGAAAAAACCTTGAAGGACGGTCCGGGACGGGTGGGTGGGTGGGAGGGGGGTTGTTCAAGTGGCCTTCAGCAAATAACTAATTAGGAGGATCACAATACATCTTTAATGATTGACTCCTTTGGTTAAGCTAGGAACTTAATTTGAAATTTGGCTTACTACTTTTACACTACTATTCGGAAATTCTGGTAACTGCTTTCTAGAAATACACCTTGAAGCTTAAATGTAATTAGACCCTTGTCCCTCTTAATTCCCGCAAATATAAAAAAGAATGTGTTAAATAAAGTTTTCTGTATTAACAATCTCCATCATAATAATAAATGTCATGTAAAAAAAAAACTTAAACCCGACAAATTGTCATGAAGAAAAATATGCCTGCAAAATATTTCAATCAGTGGGACGTATGTGTAATTTGTCATGTACAGGTGGCGTGACATTCGCATGGCTCCTCTACGCTAATAACTTTAATCCATGTTGACACTATTTAGTTAGAAATCCTTATTTGTGCATCGCTACTCTGGTTTATTTAATTACTTCTGTGAAGAATCGATGCAACCAACCAGTGAACCAACCAACCCAAGAGAATAAAAGCGTATTTTTAATGAGAGTTCTTGTGCATTTTAATTAATATTTCAGAAAGTAATTAAAATATTAAAATTCTGAAGTAATGTTGCACCAGGAGAGGGTTTGGACTACCTAAATCTAAATTTCCAGCCTTCTAGGTGGGCCAGATTTTCCTAGCCATCGCCAACAGACACACACACAGAGTGAAACTTTCTTTTATTAGTTTAGATAAAAGCATTTTGTCTCTGAATAATTCTGATACCAAACTAATGTTTCAGCGATTGAGTGTTTTTGATTTATTACACAAAGAATAATTGTATTTTTATACAGTTTCCTTTAATTCAAAAATTTTAAATATATTTTTGTATCTTAGTAATTTTGACACCAAACTAAAGTTTCAGCGATTGAGTGTTTTTAACTTATTGCACAATGAATGAACACATTTCTACACAGTTTACTTTAATTCAAAAGTTTTAAATGCATTTTGGATCTAAATAATTAAATCACCAAATTAATGTTTCAGCGATTGTGTTTTTTGTTAATTTATTACACAATGAATGAACGTATTTCTACCTGGTTTCCTTTAATTTAAAAGTTTTAAATGCCTTTATATCGAAATGCGAATTTTGATACTGCGCTCAGGATTTCTTTACAGCCATTTTATGAAATGCCTTGCAATTTTAGCAACTCGTAAATATTCCAATTTTCTATAGAATGAGCGAAAATTATTTACATAAATAAATATTTAATATTAAAATTTGAAAATGAATATAAAAAAGCTGATATTACTAGATTTATCTGCATATTTTTGAAAATATCTCCAAGACTTTGGTGCATTTTATAGATAGTTATTACATTTATAAGTTTTAGTTCCTTCCATCCTGTAGTTTTGAAGCTACCCTGTGCACAGTTTCATAATTTGTATCTCGAGATAAAATCGTTTAAAACTTTTCAATTAAAGCAAAAATATCATTCTGCAATTAAATAAGGCAAAAATTACTATTAGAAAATAACGGTATACCACAGGCCACAGTTTGACTAGCCTGAATTAATTAGAAACATATAAAATGTCTTTTTTATGTGACATTTATGAAATAAAAAATATAATAAATTTGGTATCAAAATATTTGCAACTATAATGATTTTATTTAGAATACAAATATAAATTTCGATTTTTTTTCACATAGTAAGAGCACATTATGATCTTAAAACACATGTTGTATAATCAACCAGATTGTAATTCTAAAATTAACATTTACAGAGCAATTTTTAGTCAAATAACCCGATTACTCAGTTATGACGACAGATAAAATTGTAATACGTGTGACTTATGGATTCGTAATTCGATCCTATCACCTTGAAAACGTTCACGAAATGCTAGAACTATTTCTGCAAACAAATCACATTTATATCATTTTCTCACTAATCAAAACATTTTCCCTTCATTAACAAATCAAACAATATTCCTTTCTTTCTGCAGTTCCTGGATTGGAAAATGTACGTTTTAACTAGTGAAGAGGTGAATGGTTTTAATATTCAAATGAATCATTCGGGCATGCGCAACAGTATAGACGACAACCTTCGTATTTTTTAATCAAATAATACCAAAAAAGAAAAAAAAAAAAGCTTCGTACTTTAACTGGAATTAAATTAAGAGCCACATAAAACTAAAGTACTTCTTTTTTCTTCAAATTTTCTGGAGGTAATTGATTTTTTAAAAAATATACAAAGGTTGGCAACTACACTATATTTCCAATGATGACCGGTCACTTGCGATTTTAGACGTTTTGTTAAATATCTGAAAAGATACTTGAGTAATTATCCTGAAACTTCAGGAGTATAAACAACATGATAAACATCATATATTTCCGTGAAGATTTTTTTCCCGAAACCCCATAAGGGGCTGTCGACAAATTGAAGAAAAACGAATATATTTTGGATAACCCTGTAAAAAGTAATATTGAAAAAGCATTCAAACTGTAGATTATGATTAAGTGGCTTATTGTAATAATTTGGGTTCATTTTTTTGAAGATAGTATGTATACTCGAAGAGAAATTCAGGTTTTTATAAAAACAGTCCCAAATTTTACCAAGTTTTTTGCTTATAATTTGCAGAGTTTTTAAAATAAAAACAAGTTATTTTCAGAAAATATGACAAATAAAATTATACACAATACCCTGCAATCAGAATTAAAAAATAATAAAAATTGTATGAAAAATGAGCAGGTTTACTAAATATTGTTTCACTGCGCATGCGCGAATTCAATCAAAATATACTGTGCATAATATATTAGCTAAATGTATAGACCAACTTTTATGAAAGTCTCAAAAACATAGCTTGAAAATTCTGATAGTAATCGCCGATAGAATAAGTTCGAAATTAGCTGTTCCCAAAAGGAAGCAAAAAGATGAGGGGTTCCACATATACTAGCTTATGAAAGTTGACATAATAAGAATGAAGTGTCTCTCATTCTATATTTGATACAACCCCTCATCTTTTTGCTTCCTTTTGGGAACAGCGAATTTCGAGCTTAATCTATCGACGATTACTATCAGAATTTTCAAGCTATGTTTTTTAGACTTTCATAAAAGTTGGTCTATATATTTAGCTAATATATTATGCACAGTATATTTTGATTGAATTCGCGCATGCGCAGTGAAACAATATTTAGTGAACCTGCTCATTTTTCATACAATTTTTATTATTTTTTAATTCTTATTGCAGGGTGTTGTGTACAATTTTGTTTGTCATATTTTCTGAAAATAACTTGTTTTTATATTAAAAACTCTGCAAATTATAAGCAAACAACTTGATAAAATTTCAGACTGTTTTTATAAAAACCTGAACTTCTCTTCGAGTATACATGCTATCTTCATAAAAATGAACCCAAATTATTACAATAATCCACGTAATCCTAATCTACAGTTTGAATGCTTTTGCAATATTAGTTTTTACAGGGTTATCCAAAATATATTTGTTTTTCTTCAATTTGTTGACGGCTCCTTATGGAGTTTCATGAAAAAATCTTCGCGGAAATATATGACGTCTATCGTGTTGTTTACACTCCTGCAGTTTCAGGATAATTCCTCGTGTATCTTTCCAGATATTTAACAAAACGTCTAAAATCGCAAGTGACCGGTCATCATTGGAAATATAGTGCATGCTTTTGCGCGTGCCCGAATGATTCATTGGAATGACAAAATGATTCATTATGCCTATCACTAGTTTCAATCCTTTAACCGTTCCAAGAACAAAAGTATTTTGTTGTTAAAATGTTGAAATTATTGAGTACTGCCTAAATTTATGAACGAATTAATTTGAAAATAAATAATTATTTCTTCATTTACCTTATAAAATCAAAATTTTATTAAAATTTTCTGTGTGCCAACTGGAAGTTGGGAATTAAAATTAAGTGATATATGCAATATATGATATAATATACCGCCGCCATTGAAATGGTTAAGTCCCAAATTAGGAATTAATGAACATTTCAACTTCCAAAGAATTTGTCCTAAATTTTTGAAAAATTACACTAGTTTACATGACTTTTGTTCATGAAATGAAAGATATACGGTTACGTTACTTTGGGTATCTACATCTTGGAAAAAATATTTTAAAAAATCTAGCACGTCAGATTTTTGAAATATTTAAAGAAGATTTTTACAAAAATATTCATCCAAATAAGCAGGAGGCACCAAGAATATTTTAATAAACTTTTGTTTCTACAATGAAAGTTTAAAATAATGAGCTCTTATTTACTAAAAAAGTCGTTTGTAAATTCCGGTGTCAGTAATTTCTCATTTTACGAACAGAATTTGTCTGTGCCGGAAAGGGTTAAACAATTGCGGGTACATATAAAACAAAGACCTTCATATCTCAGAATTGTGACGTGCTATAAAAAATAAAAATATATTTTTTTTAACTACCGTCCATAGCCTACATAAATAATATATGTTTCATTTCATGAACAACAACAAAAATTTTTTTTTTGTAAACTAGTGTTATTAGAAAATATGTACAATCATTAAATAAATTTTATAAACATTTCCTTTGCTAAAATTAATAATAGGTATTTATAGGGGGTTTGCGGAATATTTACAACTCTACTGAAATCATTTCCTTAAAATATTGTTTTAAGTATTTTATAGAATTAAAAACTGTATAAATATAATGGTCCTACAGATATAAATATAGACATTTTTCATAACTGGAACTTTCCAATCCATGTTTTACCACATTAATAACTAGTCGTTGGGGGCCACCGTAATACTTACCCATCATGTATATGTATAATGTAAAATATTAAAATAAAAATGTGTAAACTACTTATAAAATGCATTGCAATTCAAATAAAATCGTGGCTTGATGACGTCATAAAAAGGATCGATTACTGAATTGCTTGAAAGAGGTTTTTCCTTATAACTCCAAAAATAATACTCCTATTAACTAGCGGTTTATTGCATCTGATTAAGCGTCAAATTTCCAATTAAAATATATCTTTGAAGTGAAATTTGGATGAAATACAGGGTCATGAAAAATCGAAGAGTGTGGAAAATAGGATTACAAATATCCCGGCAACTCATTATCCGATCAACTTCATGTTTTATGCAAAATTTATGTTTTTTTATTGTTTTTTATGTTTACTACTTAAAATAAACAATTTCGAAAATTTTTATATACCTTTCATCAGAACGAATATTTCGAGAGTCCGAAAAAAAATGTTCCGGTTAATCGAGGTTATTGAAATGACATAGGCTTCTTCCCATTATTACATACTAAGTACATACCAAATTGCAAGTCTCTATCTCAATTTGTTCGGGAGATAGAGCGTTTACAGACACACAGACACACACACAGACACACAGACGGACGGCAAATTTTTTTTTCTAAAAATATGTTTTTTGGAATCTCCAGTGTCTGAAACGTGTAAATCCGTCAAAAAAAAATTTTCGATTTTCAAAACGATTACAAGACTTACCCTATACTACGTATGATGGGTAAGTAAAAGCTGAAAAGTTCTAATTGAAAAAGAAATTATCCATTTAAATAATTTTGCTTTGAAGAACAAATAATGCTTTTGTAACACGATAAAATGAAGTACAGATAACTCATCATAAACTGTATTACTGCCAATTGACGTGTTAAAGAATTTTATAAAAAGCTTCTTTTAATGCTACTTTAAAGTACCATCGATACATAAAAGACATTTTACGCTTTTTTCCTACCCCTATGTTTGGGCAGAAAAGTGTTTCTTATTTCAATATGAATTACATAAGACAATTTTTTCTGCTCGATAAAAGTGGTAGGGAAAAAGGGTAACAGTTGACAGCTATGCTAAAGAGTTAAAAGAACGGTCTATCTTTCAAACAATATTTTTAAAGGTTGAGTACAGAGAAAAGACCGATAAAACCATTTTATTAAAAGCAATCCAATTTTTAAAGAAATGATTTAAACTGTAATATATATATATATATATATATATTCTTTTCTTTTCTTTAAAAAAAAATGCTGTGATAAAATGAAAGTTATACTTTCAAATTTCAAATATAAATTTAGAAAAACTTTATATTCAATTTTCAAATGGCCCTTATTTTCACATCATGATAAATACGACGAGACAGTTACATAAAAAGGTTATATATATATATACAGGGTGTTCTAGAAAGGACTCCCCAACTTTGAAATGACATAACTTCGAAACAGTGAGAGATAGAAATGTGAAACAAGTTGAATGTTAAACAGATAGGTCTGGAATTTGTTATACACAAACTTGAAAAAATAGTTCCAATATTGGATAATAGGTGGCAGCACAAGCACATAGAACTTTAAATGGTACTCAGAAATGCAGAAATTTCATTCGTACGTCTGTTTCATTGCTGACACGTGTAAAAAAGTTGTATAGAATTAGAGAATAATTCGGAATTCAAGAATATCATGCCGTATTCCTTGGAACAACGAATTTTTATTGTACTTGAATACCATCGATTAAATCGAAGTCCGACGATGACAAAGTGAAGTTTAAAAAAAAAAATTAATGTTAAAAAATGTCCAGACTTGAAAACAATTCGCAATTTATTCAACAAGTTTGAACGGACGGGCAGTGTGGCCGATGATTTAGGCGGAAATGTGGGATGCAGTCGATCAGTCATGACACCTGAAAATGTGCAAGCAGTCGAAGAAATTGTTAGACGTTGTCCTCGAAAATCCATAAGGCGAGTCGCTGCTGAAGCAGGATTGTCAAACACCATTACGTACAGTATAATGCAAAAAGGCCTGAAGCTGTTTCCCTATAAAATACAGTGCCATCAAGCGATCACAAATACAGCTCTACAACAAAGATAAGTTTTCGCAAATGAGTTACTGCAGATGATTGATGAAAATAAAATTGATGTCGATCATGTATGGTTCACCGATGAGGCCCATTTTCAATTAGAGGGATATGTGAACAAACAAAACTGGCGAATATGGGGCACTGAAAACTCGTTTGTGTGTCTTTCAAAACCACTGCACTCAGCAAAAATTACAGTGTGGGCAGGACTGTCCAGTAAAGGAATCATTGGGCCCTTTTTGAGGAGTTAAACGATTAACGCATCTCGATATATTGAAATTTTACAGCAGTTTATTAGAACATTTCAAGCTCGAGAGGATGCACCAGAGATTTCATGGTTTATGCAGGATGGGGTCCGACCGCACCATACTACTGCAGTGTTTGAGTTCCTCGAGGAATACTTCAGTGAGATAGTCATTGCTTTAAATCTCAAAGTGACAGGTATTGGTATGGATTGGCCACCATATTCCCCGGATCTGAATTCATGCGACTTCTTTTTGTGGGGTTACTTGGAGGACGCGGTTTATTCTAAGAATCCCCAAACGTTGGAACAGCTTGAACAATAGATCTGTGAGGCATGTGCATCCATTTAAATAGAAGTATTGCAACAAGTGATTTCGAACTTTACCTTTAGGTTGCGTCATGTTGTTGCTGAAAAATGTAACCATATCGAAACCATTGTAATGTGATTTTATCTCAGTTCAAACAGCTCACTTTCAGGAACTATTTCAAAGACACAGCTTTGTGATTGCAGCGCCCTCTCGTGTCCAATATTGGAACTATTTTTTAAATTGATGTATAAAAAATTCCAGACCTATCTGTCTAACATTCAACTTCTTTCACATTTCTATATCTCACTGTTTCGAAGTTATGTCATTTCAAAGTTGGGGAGTCCTTTCTAGAACACCCTGTATATATATGTGGGTGTGGGTGTGTAATATAGTTATTCATTCCAATTCTAGATGACAGTACTTACTCTTTTATATATATATATATATATATATATATATATATATATATATTATTCTCTCTCTCTCTCTCTCTCTCTCCTGGTTCACATCACTTTCATGTACACCCATTTAAGATGATTTACATGTGATTTTCTATTTTCATTTATTTATTTATTTTTGCGAAATGTTGTATTTTTTATTTTTATTTGGTGCCTACAGAACAATTTATAGTTTAGTTACTGCCAAAACTATTGAAATCGCTTCAGTAAGAAAAAGATGCATAAATGTTAGCTGTTTTACATGTGATTTAGCAACTGTTGTCTTTTTCTGAAGGATGTTGGTTGGTGGTATCTCAAATTCCCCTCGCTAATGTTTAACTAATGGCCATGGAATGCAATATTATTTTTAGAATATCTTTGCAAGAAATTAATATTTTTAACTTCTTTTTGCTGTGTTGTTTTCTTAAAATACGTCTCTTTCTTTTTTAGTTGCCAAAATATTTTTAAAATGTATGCTTAATTTATTATTTTATGTGTTAAAATCTTAGAGATGCTGATGAGCTGTGAGTAAGATTTTAACACTTCAAATAAAATTAAGTATATATTTTAGAAATATTTCGACAGCTAAAAAAAGACATTTTTTAAGAAGAATACACAGGAAAAAGAACTTAAAAGTATTAATTGCCTGAGCAGATATTTAAAAAATAAGAATGTATTCCACGCCCATAGGTTTAACATTAGCGCAGGGAATTTGCGATCTCACTGACCAACACCTTTAAAGTTAGGTAACACCCTCCAGATAGTTTATCAAAAAAATTAAATCAAATTATATATATATATATAATTATTATAGTATTTGCTCATTTTCAGTGGCCTCTTTCTTTATACACAAATTTCGAAAGAAGAATATTTACTTTTTGTAATCACCAAATGTCTATCATTAAATATTAGGTACTATTCGTAATTTGTGAATAAAAAAGGAGGCATCTATGAAATTCTGATTAATGAAAAACTGTTACGTATTTATTGATGTTGTTATTATTTTTCAGCTTTCAGTAATGGAAAATGTGATGTCCCTATGATGCCTAACAACGTGTGTGATCCAAATATCCACCTTATGAGTCACGTATACCTGTTCATTGTCTTTTTGGAATATTACGTCGCTTCAGGAATTCATGCCGTCGTAGTTCTGGAAATCAACCAGTTTCGAAAAATGCCAATCAAAGAGTTGTTGAAGTACTCAGTATTTAATTTGCCTCTAATGATAATTGTATTAGGATATGCTGTTTTAAGAATGATTGTGGAATTAAGGAATCGAAAAAAAAACGAGCATTCGAATATTTTTTCAGAACTTGAAAATACAGAAATTGGTGGATTATTTTAAAATTATATACACACTGCCTTGCTCAGCGAAATATTCATTCCACATTTTTTAATCGTATACTGACCACTTTGAGAAATATACGAAATATTTTTTTTTAAATTTCGGAACAAGTATTTTCTTACAGAAATTTTCGCGTTATTTAATCACAGAAATTCTCTGATTAACATGATTTCGAGTAAAGAAAACACATTTGATTCTTGTCAAAATGAAAGAATGATTTATTCACAACATTTTCAATCCAGAAGATACATCATTCGTCCATCTGTCAAGCAACAATTCTAAGACCATAACTGCTCTCCAGAAATAGTGCTCTGCATGGAACAATTCTAAGAACATAACTGCTCTCTAGAAATAGTGCTCTGCATGAAACAAAACAAATTTGTCTGAAAGAGCAACATCCAGTAAATACGGTGGGGTAACACTGGTCTTGCAATCCGTGGACGAGCATTTGGTAGTGCAAAACGGGCGTAGGCTGTTATGAATGTTGCAACCGCGTCATATAATTAATGGTGTATATTACAAGCAAGTATTAATCACTTTCAACGAAGCATTAAAGCAAAAACTCTCAGAATAAGCCAAAAGACACGACAAGGCAGTTTTTTTCTAACATTTCAATGTTTTCCCACATGAAGCAAAACCAGTCAAGGATAAACTTTAGAAGCACTTCGCTGATATATATTGGCTCACCCGCTGTATTCACCAAATGTTGCTCCTTCAGATTTCCATTTGTTTCGCTCCATGCAAGGCTCCAATTCGCGAAAGTAGTCTTTTGCAGAAATTGAAAATTGACTCGATGGCGTCAAAACAACTATATGCTCCTTTCATTGCGGAATCCATTTGTTACATAACAGATGGACGAATTATGCAAGCTTCTGACAGCGTACAAAAACACAGGCGCCGACTTAACAGGGATAAATCAGGCAAACTTCCACGGCTAATTTTAAAATGTTATTTTTGTTCTATTTAATCACGGTGCTTAAATAGGACGAAAAAACTTTTTTTAAATTAGTGGTAGCAGTACGTCTGATTGCGTATTTCGCCCATGTGAAGTCGGAAAAACTGGCCTTTCGATTCTTCTATAAAGAATTCATAATAATTAGATTGTTACTAATTTTCTAAACATTTAACTCAAGATAAAATATTTTAGCAAGGCAGTATACTAAAACATCATGTGTACTTTTCTATCAGGTTTCAAATGAAAATAATAAATTAATCCGAAGTGTATATTAACTCCAACTATCACATAATTAGTAGTTTTATCACATTTTCTACAAATCCCTAAATAAATCTTGACTAATGTGATTGTTTGGTAAGAGATCTTTTAATGTTTATATTAACAATGTCAGTTTTAGTCTAAGGAGTTCGTTAATAATAACAAAAACTTGATTCGCGGGCACCACAGCATTTAAAAACTGTCTCGGTTTAGCAATCGTTACCTACAAGCTGGCTTGTTAATTAAGCAAAAGAAGAAAATGTTTTCAAAATTGCAGCTACTTCATCTTTGAGTCAAGTATATACGTATTTACGGCATAAGCCTAGAAAAGGGAAAAGGAAATAAACATGTTTTATTTAAAATTTCATTTTAAATATTAACAGACCACTTCTTCATTCATATTTTTTACTAATTATGTTTTCTCAACTTCTTTTCTCGACATTTTTATTAAAAGTTTGAGCCTAAAACTAATTAATTAGCAAAAGTACAAAATTTTACAAAACTGGAGAAAAATTCTCCTTATCATTCAGCTTAAATTCATAAAATATATTCCAATGGGATTCATATAAACTGTACTTATGATCTTCATTTTTATTTCTATGGTGCTGTTTTGCAATGAAAATATAATGAATATAGCACTATGTAGCTTTTAATTTTTTTTTATAACATTGTGCCTTTACAGAAAGATATTTGATTATTATAAAAATTCGAAATTTTTAATGATGAGGTTTTTTTTTTCATTGTTGATATCTTACCACAAGTGGTCAAAGTGTTAAAATTTTATTTTTTTCACTTAAGAGAGCTCGGTACCCTTTGAAAAATGATTTAATTTAAGTATTTTACAATGCCTTTGTGCATATTATTAAATGATTGGAGAAAAATGCTTTTATCAAGAAAATTCGGAAAATAAGATAAAATAAACGAAAACTTAAAAACCCTTCTACTTCTACAAATATTAATATTTTATAGTAGTATTTTACACTGGTCTTATATGTGCTGTCCATAACTTTAAGGATCATATTTCCAATAAATTAAACTGAAAATGTAAAAATGAAAGTTTAATATTACTTGAAATCCGATTCTAAATTTTATAAAACTTCCATAAAAAATAAATTCAATTGAGAAACATTACCAGATGATTCGAAACAGATATATGGACGATTGTCTCTTAAACCCCAGAGCTTTAGAGTGTGCGCAGTACGTGTTAAATTTATTAGCGCATACTAGCGCCACTTTTCTCTCCTGCGGCCGATTGTAAAAACAGACGAGCGTTTCAGGGCAAAACTATTATATAATAACCCTGCGCAAACGAATAGAAGAAATTTTGTAAGTTTTAAAAAGCGCCCTCTTACGACTGATAGTATTTTTCCATGCTGGAAAATAAAAAATCTACACCAGAAAAATCACAAAGCGCAAAGGCCAAATATTTATTCAGATACAAACGCAAGAGCTAGATCAAGCGTGGATTCTTGATTAAAAACGCACGCTTCTGTAAAGTCAGTGGGAAGAATTATGGAACTTGTGAATTGCTAGTAACTACTTTTTTTTCCTACGAACTTTTTCGTTGACAACTTTCACCAAGAGAGTTAAGTAACGCTCATGTACGCGAACAAAATGTGCTTTTTGTGCGCCTGCAGCTCACTTATGTTTTGTCCACGGGTTGCTTGTGATGAAAGTAGCGTTAGTTTGCTCTAGCAAATTTAACACGTACCGCGCATGCTCTAAGTATAATTGCTCTGTGGCAGGGAAACCGGCTACTAGTATTTCATACCGTTTGAAGCAGAATTTTATTTTCGTGTTTCCTCCCTTTAATTATTTCCGGCAAAGTGGGTTAAATTCTGTCCCACATAATTTTAATACCAAAATGCCACAACGGCACCAGAATTTTGAAATTATTTTTTGCCTTTTATAATGTACGTATGAAAAGTTTTTACTTATTTTCAAATATTTTTTCTCCTAAATCCTGGTGTCATTCAATCGTTTCAATATTTTAGTAACAGAAGTACTTTATGCCTGAAAGGGTTAAAATATTACTGCTTTTGTATTAATACTAAAACTCTAACGAAAACAAAAAGATAAAATAAAAACTGTGAATAAACGGACTGGATTAATCGTTCTGAAGATTGCAATATTAGGCAAACAAGATTTATAATTTTACTGGTACGAATTAATATTTTACGATAGCTGGACATCAAATGCAAAGTTTTGTACAGTGGGTCGCTACAGGGCGCTATTTTCAATTCGCTACATTTTTTTTACATTCAGCTGCTCAGACTTAATATATAAGGAATTTTCTTAACCCTTAACTGCTGTCAAAGCGTGGATTTTTTCAATATTCACAGTTTAACTATTGATTAAAATTGAAAAATTGTTTGTGAGAATTGAAAGTGAAATTTTGTTTCGTTTTTACAATTTTTACCATCACTAGAGACTTTTGAATAGGTGAATATTAATAGTCTAATAATCCTGTAGATAAATATTGGCACAGAAACACTATCCTATAAGTTAATCAATATTTTTATTCATGTTTCGATAGCGGTCACGGAAATTGCTCACAGTAGCTATGCGACAAATTTCTGTGACAGTAATTAACCCGTTGAATACGGGCTAGGGCAGACGACTATTTTTATATTCAATCGTACCACACTTTTTTTTGTTTCTTGTAGATTTCTCTGAAAAATATCCTAGTATAAGTGTATGGCAGAGATTATTTTTCTAAAAGCTGGTACGAATAGAATAAAAAAATAGTCCACTGGGACGTATGTGTCACACAGAGGTGCCAAGTTCCCACTAATCTTCCTTAATATGTGGTTTAATCTAACCCAGTTTAACAACGCTTCAAACCACAAAAATTATTGGATGAATCTTTATTTATTTAATTTCAGTTTTCTATATGGAATTTATTTCATTTCATTTCTTAAAAAAATTCTGGTGCAAAACGTGTTAAACCTGGATCAAATTAACCTATATATTACGGAATATTAATGAGAGCTTGGCACCTCTGGTCACAATATATATTCAAAGGGCTAAATACTAAGCCGCGGATGATAGAAACATACTTTTAATTACACAAAGTATACAAGTACAGCTTTTTGAAATGGCATTATTTTTACAAAGGGCTTACGAAATGTAATTTTTTTATACGGCTCCTCTTTTCCCATAATTTATATTTAGAAAAAAGTGTTGCCTTTCTTCTAAGAAGGACAATTAAAACAATCCCATTCTTTTACGATCACAAATTAACCGAGTTATGATAGTTTGAATTTCATGCATTGTCAGTGTTTTACCTCACTAAAAGCTTGTTCTTCCGTTTTAGAGCCAAAAACGTTGAAATTTCATAAAATTCAAAGTCTCATTACTCGTTAAACTTTGGTAGTAATAGAACGGGACTTTTTTAATGTCCTTCTTACCCGGAAACTACGACTTGGTGTAATAATAATGAAAAAAATCTAAGTAAGCAGAAATTGAAAAAGCATAGTAAAATGTGTTTTTTGACACATTTGCCCTCGTCTGCCCGTTATCTATACTAATATTATAAAGGAGTAAAGATTGTTTGTTTGTAGGGGGTAATCTCTGGAACTACCGAACCGATTTCAAAAGTGATGGTGGCAAATTGATGGTGACAACACCTGCTCCAACATAGGGTTTATTTTATGTCGGTGCCACTACCCCAAGGGGGTGCAGGAGCGAAAAACGTTCTAAAATTGCGATCTTTTCTATACTGAAGCAGCTAGAAATTTGAAATTTGGCGTTGTAGTTACTTATAAGACGTAAATGCTCTCTAGGAACAAAAAAAAAAAAAAAAAAAAAAAAAAAAAAAAAAAAAAAAAAATCGAAATTTAAAAGGGTGAAATGAGAGAAAAGCGTTCTAAAAACATTCTAAATTACAATTTCTATGGAATCTCTAGAACTACCGAACCGATTTGAAGTTTGGCGTTGTAGTTACTTATAAGTGGTGAATGCTCTCTAAGAACAAAATTTTAAAAAAATCGAATTTTAAAAGGGTGAAATGAGCGATAAGCGTTCTAAAAACATTCTAAATTACAATTTCTATGGAATCTCTAGAACTACCAAACCGATTTGAAATTTGGCGTTGTAGTTACTTATAAGATGTAAATGCTCTCTAAGAACAAAATAAAAAAAAAATCGAAATTTATAAGGGTGAAATGAGCAAAAAACGTTCTAAAAACATTCTAAATTACAATTTCTATGGAATCTCTAGAATTACCGAACCGATCTCAAAAATGATGGTGGCAAATTGATGGTGACAACCCCTACTCCAACATAGGCTATATTTTATGTCGGTGTCACTAACTGCAGGGGGGGTGCAGGAGCGGAAAACGTTCTAAAATTGCGATTTTTTTATACTGAAGGAGCTAGAAATTTGAAATTTGGCATTGTAGTTACTTATAAGATGTAAATGCTCTCTAAAAACAAAATAAAAAAAAATCGAAATTTAAAAGGGCGAAATGAGCGAAAAGCGTTCTAAAACATTCTAAATTACAATTTCTACGGAATCTCTGGAACTACCGAACCGATTTCAAAAGTGATGGTGGCAAATGGATGGTGAGAACCCCTGCTCCGACATAGGATATATTTTTTGTGGGTGCCACTATCCCCAGGGGGGTGCAGGAGAGAAAAACGGTCTAAAATTGCGATTTTGTTTATACTGAATGAGCTAGAAATTTGAAATTTGGCATTGTAGTTACTTATAAGATGTAAATGCTCTCTAAATACAAAATAAAAAAAATTCGAAATTTAAAAGGGTGAAATGAGTGAAAAGCGTTCTAAAACCATTCTAAATTACAATTTCTATGGAATCTCTAGAACTACCGAACCGATTTCAAAAGTGATGGTGGCAAATTGGTGGTGACAATCCCTGCTCCAACAGCCTCTTTATTAAAAAACTATGCGTTTCTGACGACTGGCTTTTTCGCTAATTGTTGCCACAGATTAATCTCGGAAAATGAAACATTTGAAGTTACTGAAAAAAAATAGTAGCTCGAAAAGTATTTGTCAGAAAGTTGTTAGGCAAACTGCGTTTGAAAGGAAAAAAATTGTATTTTTCTTGATATAAATTTCAAATCTAATGATTATGCCATTTTTCAAATATTGAATTTGAAAAATTACTAAATTTCCCAATGGAGTACCATAGCAAAACCTTCATGCGTAAAAAGATAATGATAAGGGCGACGTGTCCTGGTGTGTATATTGGCGATAGCACGAGTCACAAATTATAGTAGCCTTATTATTCTGTTAAAATATAAAAGTGAATTATGAAATGTCAATATTTTGTTGGATTAAAAATTCGTTATAGGAAATTGACCAGCGTAGCGGGCGTAGCTTGCTAGTCGAGGTATAAAGTCTTAAAAATTGCTAATTTATTTATTTAATTTTGGGAGAAAAGACGTGGTTATAATTCAGAAATTTTAATAATCAGATTAATATAAAATACAAAACATATTTAGATATAGTAATATAAATTGAAAGAAGCCCGGAAAAAAAAATGCTATTGACAAATATGGTAGTGAACCAAAAAATGATTGAAACATATAAAATCGTGGCACCAAGAACATTTCATGAACTTAAATCTAGTACAATGATTAAAATGGTCCACCTCCTGCGAAAACAAAATTGCAAGGGCGTTTCAAATGGAAGTGGTCGAGTTTGCACTAACCCAGACTTGTACCAAGTATAGCAAATCATGTCGGAGTATTGCGGCGCACTAAACTGGAAATGGGCAGCTGACTGGAGTTTGATTATGTTTTTACGTTGAAAAATATTAACTCCTTCCATCCTGTTAAATAAATAAATTAGCAAATTTTAAGGCTTTATATCTCGATTACGGGGAGACGAGGGAAAATTATTTCTGCGTCAAAAACACGTTTCACTATGCTCTTTCGACTGCTGCTTACCTAGATTTTTTTTTTCATTATTACAGTAACGACCTGGTTCCCTGGTTAGATGCAGAACAACATATTTTTAAATATGTTATAAGAAATGGTGGCCGTATAATAATTAAATTTCAGATTTTAAAATATGTAAAGCCCATTGTAGAATAAATGCCATAGCTAAAAGCTGTACTTTACTTGTATACTATTTGTAATTGGAAGGATGTTTCTACCATCAGCAATTTAAGAGATAATGGCCATTGCAGTCTATTTTGAATCACATGGCATATTGAAGTTCGGAATTTTGAACACTGTTATATATTTAAAAAACATAAAATGAGAAAAATTAAATTTAAAGACTTTAACTCTGAATTGTTTGGGACACTGATGCAGTAAAAAGCATTTTCGTGTATTAGTAACGAATTGTTAGGTTTTTTTTTTCTTTTTTGAGGTGTTGCATGTAACTCTTGGCAGTATTTTCGAATGCGAAACTTTGGCTTATTTAATCGAATAATATAGTTTCTACGATTAAATAAGCCTCAGATTAGTATACCAAAATACTGGTGAAAATGAGACGCAGCAACCTGAAATCAGGGATCCACGAGCCTATACTGCTTATAATTCTCGGATGTTTACGAACCTTCATCAGAATATACTACTAATGTCTAAATACATTTTAAGCAAAAAATTTGAAAATCGATATTTTAATTTTTGCCAAATGATATGTCTCCATTGAAAATTTGGGTACCGAATCCCCCTGTAACAAAAAACGTAATTACTGGTGTATGCTGTGCTCTCCTGTAACATGCGCACCTCGAGTTTCAATATCTTATTTGGAAAAAAGTACTTAATAAAAAAATATCAGAAACAGATGCCAAACGATTTTTATTCTATTCAAATTTAACAATTATATTTAATATTGCACAATAGTTACAAAAAATATCATTTCATGATTTTGTATATTGAAGTAGGAAGCAATCGTCTAATGATCGTATATACAAAGGGCTGACACTGTCGACTATTTTTTATTACTTTTCCCACCACTATTTCAAAACAATTATTGTCATGGTAGATTTCTGCTAATCATCGAGGTGGATTATTTTTGTTTAGAAATAGTGGTACGTAAAATAATAAAATAAATCGTCGCCAGTGGCAGCCCTGTATCTAGAGAGGTAATGAGGGTGTAATAGGATAGGAAGCTACACAGACAAACTTGAAGGTCAATGTTACCAACAATTAGAAAAATACAGAAAAAAAGAAGGAAAGAAAGAAACAAGTCATACAAATAATATTTCTAAAAATTAAATGCATATTTTGATATTCCATTCATTTTTACCGTCTTTGTCACTCTTTCCTCTGGCGGTCTTCAAATATGAAATCCTCGTGTATCATGTGTACCTTCAATTTTTAAATGCATTTTTGGAGTGCGGCATACACAATAAAATTTCGGTAAAAGACACGGTAAATTACGGTATATTAAATTTTGATATTATATTTCGCAGTGTTTAAATGTAATTTCCATCTAAAAATAAAATTAAATTAAGCATTCATTTCGCATGATGAGCTTTCAGTTGAAACAAACGCTCTGTATTTTGAAATATTTTATATTTGGCAGTCTACCGACGAAAAACATAAGAGAAGTATTTATAACAATTTGTCGAGCTATTTTCTCTTACCACTTAAAATTTTGACTTATTTAATCCTCAAAATCTGCGATCAAATAAATCAAAGATTTCTATTAAATTTTAGTGGTAACAAAAAAGCGTAAAATTTGGCAACAGAAAAAGTTAAAAGGTTATTTAAGCGAACTGAAAAATATTAAGTATATTTTGTGCAAGCTTGTATTCGAGTTTTTAATGAGGAATGTTTATTACAGTAATATAAAGATGCAATTAAAAATTGTCGTTTCAAAGTCATTTTAAACACTTTTTATTCTTTAATGTTTAATTTTAAAAACCTGTAGTATTAAAGTAAAAACTTCATCATTTATCATTAAACTATATATATGGAATTAATGTAACCATCGAACTTATATATCTATAAAATATTTGCTAACTATTTCACTAAATTTATAAGCAAGATATTATGTTACAGAAAATCCAGATTGCAAAAACGAATGCAACAGTTTTATTTCTATAGGTTTGACGGAAATATAAATAAATACTAATTGGAGTTCAAAAAATAGGTCTTACTACATTAGAATTAAACCATTTCTAACTTTAATATGTATTTACACTATTTTTTAAATTCAAAGTGTCCTTATCGTAACTGATAAGATCAAGCAAAACCGGATTAATTTTTAAATTAAAAAATAATAATAATGCACAATGCAACAAAAATCGATGAAATTAATACTTCCTATATAAAAAATATACTTGATTCTTAATGCATTCGATGCAATAAACATGAATATGACTATAAAAATTCTTATTTGGCTATCTTATTTTGTAATTTACAGTTACATGTAATTAAAGTTACATTTCTTACAATTACACACCTTACTACTTATATCAGTCCATATATTGCGCGCGTCACAAATCACAAAATTGCAACAGAGAAAAACGAAAATAGCTGTTCGACTGAGAATCATAGCTTCTCTCTGTTTATGTTTAAAAAAAATAAAGGGCCGTTTTCATATTGAAAGTGTAAAAATTTTCAAATGCTCAATATGAACGCATCATATTTGAATTTTTCTAATTTTGAAGCATTACTCAAAAACTACTTCGTAGAATGAGCTGTAATTTTGGATTCACATATTTAAAACTTCTAGCAATCAATTTCTGTTTAAAAACAATTCTTAAGTTGTAATTCGCATTTATTTCGATTATTAATTTCAAATAATATATTTTTTGAAAAAATGTTAACTTGGTACATCTGTATATCCAAAACAACAGCCTATAATTTTTTTTTCATGACGATATTCGGGTTCATCTCATACAGAATTGAACATTTTAACTTCAGAAGCAATTTCATTGTTGCAAAGTGCAAACATACGATACGGAAGGAAGAATACCAACGTTCAAAATGCAAAAATAATACACAAAGAAGCAGAATCTCGCCGGTGGATTCGAATCAGCTGTTTGCTGCTTTTTTGTGTATTATTTGGGCATTTTTAACGTTGGTATTCCTCCTTTCAATATGCTTGCACAAAGGTTTCATTTGCTATTTTTATATAGGATATGATTTTTTTAATGATAAGCCAATTTCACTTTACACTTACCTGACAGGAAATTGCATCTGTGAAGAATATGTGTGGCCTCTTAAGATCCTATGAATTGTTTGCATAGGACATGAATTTAGTCACGCGATGATTACACTCGTAAACTAATGTTAATTCTTTCAGAGACAAAGTACTAAAATTGTGAAAAGATCACATGACACCAGAATTTACGAACAAATTTATTTCAAAATGAGTATAATATTTTTCTCACGTACTTTATAAAAGCAAAATTTTATTCCAAAATTCTGGTGCTATTGTAGGACTTGAAAATTAAAATTTAGCGGGATATATAAAATACCGCCGCTTTTCAAAGGTTAATATTTTTGAATGATTTTTATTTTTTCATTTTTTCATTTATTTTATTTTTTTTTTTTTTTTGCATCTGAAGTCGATGTCGAAAGTGATATGTTCGAGTATACCTTGATATAGTTTTCGACTGTAATTGCATTTTATTTCTGAGGGCACTTTCAAGTTCGAAACCAACCAATCAATTTTTCCGAAATTACAAGAGGAAAATCGATTTACATTTAAAGTTTTTTCTGGTTAAAATTTGTGTGAAATTCTTTTTAAATTGAATTTTAAATGTTCAGTTTAATAATAGTTTTAAGGTGAAGTCCATGTTTCGTACTATCTAATTTCGAAACAAGTCTAAACATATTTTGCATGTTTGTAGTTTGTAGTAGTTCCTAAACTATATTATTCACATTACATGTTTCTAATGGTTATTGTACTAATATATCAAAATTTTATAACGTCTATTATCATGTGATTTTAATGTGGTATGCATTTTTTATGATTTTAAAGGTATTTACGATAAAAAAGTATTTTTACATCATCGCCTTAATCTAGTATTTTTTACTGATTAGAATTGAACTAAGATTAATAATATTTTGTTAATGGAGCTGTTCGGTAACAGTGATTTTACAAGCTAGTGTCTATATAAAGAATGAAAGCGTTTGAGGTAAAGACTGATAACAAAAATCAAACTTTTTAATTAATTAATAAAAATCACAATATTTTAAAACATTCAATGAATTTTTAGTATTAGTTTAATTTTTCAGCGCTACCACTAGTCCGTTTTTTAAATACAAGAAATTTTCAAGAAATATTTTCGTGGTAGATTTTTACAACATTTGCAATAGAAATAAACCTTCTACAAAATTTGTAAATGAAATCTAAAAAGAAGATTTTTGTTTAAAAACCGGACCTAGTGGAAACCCTTATTTTTATTATTTCTGTTTTCTTTTTAAGAAGAAAATCAATAATATCATTTGCCATTTTAAGTTTTTTGATTTGGGAATTAAATGCAATAAAAAATACAAAGATTAAGTGGTTTATTTATTAAAATTTTAAAAAGATAATTTTTCTAACTGTAGGTATTTCATATTAGAATGTTTATTGTCTATTCTAACACTAGAACTACCGACGTTGAGTGTATTTAGTTCTACCATATCCGCCTATCTGTTAGGTATTTGAAAAGCATTTTTATTTCTTAGCTTCAATTGCTAATTAATTATATAATTTATAAACAAAGATTATCTTTCAGATACAACTTTTTAAATATTTAATTTTTATCTTTTCATTTTTTATGAAAAGAAAGCCATGTCCCGAATTCTTAGTTCCGTCTGCGTAATTTTCATGCATAAAATTTTATCAGAAAGAATATGTTTTTGTATCTAAGAATACTTTGATAGACTGTCAGACATTTTGTAACAAATAAACATTGTAAGATATTTACTAATGCACAAATTTGTAAAAGATATTCCGGCAACTGTGGGCATATCGCAGAGAGTGTTTTTAGGTACAACAACTATTATATAATTTACAAAAAATTGTGTCGATTTCTGTTAGAAAATAGTTTTATTCATAACCCCGCCCTCTGGGTACGCCATTGTAGGCAATCAACATTTCAAAGACATTCAAAATATAGTTTGAAAACCCAGATTTCATATTAAATTGCTCTTTACCACTCTTGCTGTTGTTAACATGAAAAGCGAACAGTCATCAGCTAAAATAATAAACACTAAAGTTTTAATGTTTTAATGTAAACTTTGTTTACAGAAATGCAAAGATACAGAGTTACTTTTTTTTGGTGAATTTTAACATATCAAATAAAAGTAAGCAGTTAGCTAAAAATTAAAGGATTTGAAAGTTAAAAAATAGAGGAATGTATCATTTATTCCCAACTTATTAAACATTTTCATGATATCTTGTAATTATGGACTAGTCAACTATTCTATGCACTTATCCCTGCCCCTCATCAAAAAATTTAGTAAATTCATTAATTGTAGATTTTATTTATCCGAAAAATTGTTAGACCATTAATCTAGCTTTAGCAGTACAAAATTTTAAAATAATTGTTAATATCATTGTTTTTTCATGATGACGTAAAAGACAAAACAAACAAATTCTAGAGAGGGGACAAATATAGACTTTAACCCATTTGCATCCTTGGCGTGCACTTCAGGAATTTCTTTTATATTCAGAAATTCGGAATAGTAATTTTCGTGATTCTATTCTTCTTTCGGTATGGATTTCTAATTTGTGAGTAAAAGAGAAATTCCTGAAATGGACACATATATGCGCTAATGATGCAAATGGGTTAATGAAGCAAAAGATGGTCTTAGAAAAAAAAAACTTCGTCGCTGATTACTTACTTGCCGGTCTCTCACTATTCTTCCGTAAAAACTGGGTTCATTTCACCCAAGTAAAATATGTTTCGAACCAAAAAATGTATTTAATAAATGAAATCAAATAAGCTTTTCGTATAAATACGAAATTAACTTTTTTTTGTTGTTGTTCAAAACATATTGGACTTTTGTAAAAGGATAGTAGAATAAATAGTAGAAGAATAGTAGAAGAAAGAATAGTAGAAAGAATAGTAGAAGTATGGCAAGTATGATTAGTTCTATTTAAAATTTTATTTATTAGTCTAGTAAACATGCAAAATAAAATTTTGAAATAATTATTTATATATTTAAAAAAAGTTACTAAACTCGTCTTTGGTTCAAAGAACAATTGATTGTCTCTTATATTAACCCGCTGTTAAAATTTAAAGGAACATATTTTAAGTCTGTTAATGTGACGATCGTGGTAGTTCTAGTGTTCAGAATTTGCAAATATCATGTACTTGTGCAAGTGACTGGACTAAATTCTTTAAAATACAGTAGACGCTCGTTATAACGACGGTCAATTATAAAGACCTTTCCATTATAAAGATGACCAAGAATTCTGAAATTCACACAATATTATTTTTGCATCGAATAAAACGACCGATTACACCATAAATTCAAATATAATAAACTTTTCCAGTTTTTTTACCAATATTTTTTCGAAGAAACGTTTGAGAATGTTTCATTGTCCTTCAAAAAGAAAAAAATATATATTTTCCTTCTTAAAATTGGCTTTCCTTTCGCCTTTCATCATATGAAAATATTATAACACTAGTTAGGGAATTTTTCAGGGGAAATGCTAGTATTTTCTTACACAAAAATTCGTCTTATTAAATCGCGCGATCAAATAAAAAGAATTTTGTTATATGAAAATACTGGTATATTCCCTGAAAAATTCCCTGACCTGTGGCCACCCTGTATAAAGTATTATTAATGTCGTCCGCTCTTGTTCTGGTGGCAACCGATGTTTTGTGCACAGAATTGTTTGCAACAGGTATCTGACATTGAAGAGCTTTCATATGGATATGTTGATATCAAAATCTACAATTATTTTGTTAATTTTTGACAATGTATACAAACAAAGATTCTGACTGAAATTTTGTTATAATTATAACTCCTTATAATGGCTTTTTCTTGTGGCATGAATTAAATCGTTATAACAAGCGCCAATTGCATTATAGTCCAAATTCTGTGTGATCATGGAATATTTTTCATCATGTATTGTGTTGATGTAATGTCGAAAATTCTTCTGAATTATTTGTATGTATTTGTATTATGGTGCATCTTAATAAACACTTTAAATTTACTTCTCTGATCTAGTTCTTTTCCATAAAAATCAATGACATATTTAAAACAAGAACGAAAAATCATGCGTCAAGCATAGATTATGAAACACTTTCCAACACAGCCAGAAAGCTGTAACGAAACTTCTCCGTTAAATTAAGTTAAATAAGATATGTAAGTAAACAGTTTAGAAAACATATACCACATTAAAAAATACAGTTTTCGAAATTACCTTCCAGTGTCAAAAAAGTAGTCGAATTATTTTGTGCAGGCCCGTATACGATCAACAGATGGGGATATATAGCATGATAAAATTTAGTTCAGTTAGAATATTGACATTTAGCAATTTTCTCCGATCGATGGAAATGCACTCGCAATCCTTTGTAGAGCCCTGTATATTATCTAATTACTTTTGTACACATCACATATTAAGCTAAAATTTAATTCAGGTAAAAACGCATAAAACTTAGAACTCACTTCCAGCAATTACCTAACATAACAACATAAACGACAATGTATGTTGTTCTTTGCGTAGCCCTGTATATGAAATTATTTATATTCCACAAACTTATATTAGTCTACTAAATATAGTTCAGCAAGAAAATGCGTAATACAATTAAAAACTACCCTTAAACAATTCATTCCCATAGTACATAATACTTATGCATTCCCTTGTGTAGCCCTGTATATGATCTACCGAATTTATACACACCACGTAATATGAAAAAATTTAGTTAAACTTGAAAACGCAAACCAAACTTGAAAACGCACTTATCACACATAGACAGTAATTATCGCACGTATACTGTAACCGAATTCTTTTGTGTGTTCCTGTAAATGAACGATAAAGGCAATGCACCCCATACTTTTAACCCTTTGAGGGGCGGTGGTATATATTATATACCACCTAATTTTAATCCGATTCAAACCAGAAACTTTTTTAAAAATTTTACTTTCTTAACTTTGACGGGAAAAAGTTGAAAAATTGCTTTTCCTTATTTTGAACTAAATTCTTTCGTAAATACCGGTGTGAATTCGACGTTACAGGAACACAATTGCTTGCCCCTGAAAGGATTAAGCGAGCAATTTATAGTGCACCTCAATAATGGGTATAATTTTCATTTTCTTTGAAATAGTGAAACATCATTAAATTACCCTGTAAACGATTTTTCCCCGTCGAACAATGTGTAATAGAATTCCTTTGTTTGACCCTGTAAATGAATAATAAATGCTTTGCACCGCATATTCTACAAAATAATGTTTTAATGCGCTTCCTAATTATATATCAATTTCATCATGTTTGAAATGGCGTAGCATCATCAAAATGCACTTGAAACGATTATTTCCCAGTGACTGTATTGTAACGGAATACTTTTGACTGTCCCTGTAAAAAACATATAAGTGCTACACCCTTCATTTGAGATAGGGAACATGCTGTAGTAGACGACAAAAATTTCAAGGCATTCCAAGCATATTTACGCGAGTTAGAGCACGCCAGACAAACCGAAGTCATAAACTCTTTTCAACTAGGTTGGAAAGTGTTAATAAATAGCAAAAGCCATGCTTTCTTTGGATTCGCGAAGCATTATTTCATAAGAGAAATATTTGAAAGTAAAAATATTTTTTTTTATATTATGTGCATCTGTATTAAGCAAAAACGTTATTTTATATTTTGGCGCATTTTAATTTTAGAAATGTAAATTCAGAATAGAATTTCCTCGGAATTTTTTTTATAGATGATATAAAACTGGTATAAATAAAAGTATTTTTGAAGCAAAATTTTACAAAATATTTTTAAATTTTCAACTAAAACTCTTTTAAAGATGTTTTTACATTTCCAATAGCCTTTGGTGCTTTCTCAAATTGTTTGAAATATGTATGTTTCCAATCTTTGTAATTCACATTAAATAATCTTTGATAGCAATCTTAGAATAATATATTCGAAATGAGCTTGAAGAAAGTTATTTCTTCAAAATCATATTTTCTGAAAAAAAAAAAAAAATTGAAATCTGCTCTCGTTGATACTAAGAATTATTATTTTTAAAACTTTAACAAAACTTAAGTAAAACTTTTTATTCTAATTTCTTCTTTTTTTCTGCATGTTAGCATATGAGAATTTTTGATATTGTAGAGTCTCTCGTAAGAAAATTTTCTTTTGAATGCTAAACCTTGAAGGGTTTTCACTCTCGACAACGCTACGTACGTTAAGCCAACTGATGTATCTTTATCCCCAATATCTACAACTGTGTTATCTAATGTTAAACCTTGGGATTTATTGAGTTGTAACAGCAAAAGCTAACTGCAGAGGAAATTGTTTTCTTGAACAATATATATTTTCATTTTTCCAGAATTTAGTTATTGGTGGAATCAGAACGCAGCCATTCTCATAAGTTGAATGACTGTAGTTTTCAAATTTAACCATGATTATTCGGGGCATCTGGTCTGGTGGCCCGTGATTTTCTTCCTAAATAATATCTTTAACGTAGCCTAAATCCCCGTTTACTAAACCTTTTTCGGTCCACAAATTAGAGTCTAACATTACTTTAGACCCAATTGATGGTTCAAGTAACGTTTGTCATTTCAGAATCGGCCAACTTTGCTTTAGTGCAATTATGAAGAGCTTGAATCAAGGTAACAGGTTGACGCAGTTCTTTTAATTTTTCATTATTATATTCTTTTACGTCTTTATTCGTTGAAAACAGCCTAATTGAATCTTTAAATAAATGCTGTTCGCTTTTTGAAAGATACTGTAAACTTCGATTCATTAATATAACGAATTTAACAATTAATTTTATTTGTTTATAATTCTTTTGTTGCCACTTTAAAAACAAAAAATCATAATATAATTCTTTTAAAATGCGTAAGTATCGTCTGCATAAATGATTTCACATAATAAAAATAAATTGTGTATTTGAATTCTTAAGATTGAAAAATACTTTTATAATTGAATGTAAATAATTGAATTAAATGTTTTTTTTAAATCATTCGATAAGAAAATAATATTGTCAGAATCTACAGATCATATTTTATTTCTATCAAGTCCAAAAATATTTCTTTCCTTAATTAAATTTAAAAAACAGTTTTTGAGATATTTTGGAGGATTTATTTAATTAATCATGATTCTATCTATAATTACTAACTCCATGATTTATTTAATATACGTGTTTCATTTTTTATTTGCAAAAATGCGTCCGTAATGGAAATACATGTAAAATAAATTAATTAAAATAATAACTTCCTTAAGGTTATTCTGCAAAAAATATAATATTGTGCAAATCTACAGATCATAATTTATTTTTATGTATAATTTCAAGTCAAAATACGGAATAGTTTTTTGAAAAGTGTACGTCAAAATGTAATTTGTGTAGCCTAGTAGAGGATTCGCTCTTAAACTTAATCAATTGCATCAAAAAGACACCTCGTAGGAAGAAGATGCATTTTATACATTTAAAGATCTGGTTCAAATCATACAAAACTAAGAATGCTCATCAAAAATTAAAACCTGGTACTAGGAGGTTTATAGCATTAAAACATATGTCAAATAGAGAAAAACTCTTTTCAAAACACAAACAAGAACGAAAAATCATGCGTCAAGCATAGATTATGAAACACTTTCCAACACAGCCAGAAAACTGTAACGAAACTTCACCGTTAAATAAGGTGAAAGAAGATATGTAAGTAAACATATACCACATTGAAAAATACAGTTTTCAAAATTACCTTCCAGTGTCTAAAAAGTAGTCGAATTAGTTTGTGCAGCCCTGTATACGATCAATAGATGTGGATATATAGCATGATAAAATTTAGTTAAGTTAGAATATTCACATTTAGCAATTTTCGCCAATCGATGGAAATGCACTCGCAATCTTCTGTACAACCCTGTATATTATCTGAAGACTTTTGTACACACCGCATATTAAACTAAAAGGCAACTTAAAACTCACTCTCAGCTATTACCAACCATAAACGACAATGTATCTTTTTCTTTGCGTAGCCCTGTATATGAATTTATGTATATTCCACAAACTTCTAATAGTCTACTAATTATAGTTCAGCAGGAAAATGCGTAACACAATTAAAAACTACCCTTAAGCAATTGATTTCCACAGTCTGTAATTCTAACGGATTCCCTTGTGTAGCCCTGTATATGGACAACCGAGTTTATAAACACACACGTTCTATGAAAAAATTTTGTTAAACTTAAAAACGCAAACCAAAGTTGAAAACGCACTTATCACACATAGACTGTAAATATCGCATATGTACTGTGACCGATATATTTTGTGTGTCCCTGTAAATAAACCCAATGCACCCCATACTTTTAAGCGAGTAATTTATAGTTACCTCAATAATGGGTATAATTTTCATTTTCTTTGAAATAGTGAAACATCATTAAATTACACTGCAAATGATTTTTCCCCCATAGAACAATGTGTAAGAGAATTCTTTTGTTTGACCCTGTCAATGAATAATTAATGCTTTGCACCGCATATTCAACAAAATCATGTTTTAATGCGCTTCATAATTATATACCAATTTCATCATGTTTCAAATGGCGTAGTATCATCAAAATGCACTTGAAACGATTATTTCCCATTGACTGTAAAGTAACGGAATACTTTCGACTGTCCCTGTAAAAAAACTATAAGTGTTAACACACTTCAATTGAAATAGGGAACATGCTATAGTGAACGACAATAACATACAAAAATTTCAGGGCGATCCGAGTATATTTATGTGAGTTAGAGCATGAACAGACGGCAGACAAACCGAAGTCATAAACATTTTTCAACTAGGTTGGAAAGTGTTAAATAAAAAAGAAAACTGCCCAGTTAAACTGACGGCATTGAGCTCACAGGCTATTCACACTAACTGTAAATTATATTCTTATTTCAAAGAATTTGAAATAAGCCCTCGAAAAATGAAGAAATCGACAATATATTAAGAGGGGGGAACCATCCCCCGTTTCTCCTTCTTATAATTAACCAATGAACCCATAAAACTAATCAGAGAAGCGCCTTACCACAATGAACCTATATACAAATTTTGAAAAAATCGGATAATTCTGCATGAAAAATCCATTTATCTAAATTAAGGGGGGGGGGGGTTAGCCCCCTGTCCCCCCTTTATACTTAACCAAAGAACCCCCAAAACTAATCAGAGAAGCGCCTTATCACAATGAACATATATATAAAATTTGAAGAAAATCGGATAATTCTGCTTAAAAAACTCAATTATCTATATCAAGGGGGGTTAGTGCCCCCCGTTCGCCCCTTTATACTTTACCAGTGAACCCCCAAAACTAATCAGGGAAGTGCCTTACCACAATGAACCTATATACAAAATTTGGAGTAAATTGGATAATTCTGCATGAAAAACCCATTTATCAAAATTAAGGGGGGGGGGTAGCCCCCGTTTCCCTCCTTTACACTTCACCAATGAACCCTCAAAACTAATCAGGGAAGCCCCTTACCACAATGAGCCCATATAGAAAGTTTGAAGAAAATCGGATAACTGTGCATGAAAAAAATCATTTATCTAAAATAAGGGGGGGGATTAACCCCCCGTTACCCCCTTTATACTTAACCTATGAACCCCCAAAACTAATCAGGAAAGAACCTTATCACAATGAACCTATATACAAAATTTGAAGAAAATCGGATAACTCTGCATGATAAAAATAATTTATCTAAAATAAGGGGGGAGGATTAACCCTCCCCCCCCCGTTAGCCCCTTTATACTTAACCTATGAACCGCCAAAACTAATCAGGAAAGAACCTTATCACAATGAACCTATATACAAAATTTGAAGAAAATTGGACAAATCTGCATGAAAAACCCATTTATCTAAATTAAGGGGGGGGTTAGCCCCCTGTCCCCCCTTTATACTTAACCAAAGAACCCCCAAAACTAATCAGAGAAGCGCCTTATCACAATGAACATATATATAAAATTTGAAGAAAATCGGATAATTCTGCTTAAAAAACCCATTTATCTATATCAAGGGGGGTTAGTGCCCCCCGTTCCCCCCTTTATACTTTACCAGTGAACCCCCAAAACTAATCAGGGAAGTGCCTTACCACAATGAGCCTATATACAAAATTTGGAGTAAATTGGATAATTCTGCATGAAAAACCCATTTATCAAAATTAAGGGGGGGGGGGTAGCCCCCGTTTCCCTCCTTTACACTTCACCAATGAACCCCCAAAACTAATCAGGGAAGCCCCTTACCACAATGAGCCCATATAGAAAGTTTGAAGAAAATCGGATAACTCTGCATGAAAAAAATTATTTATCTAAAATAAGGGGGGAGGATTAACCCCCCCGTTACCCCCTTTATACTTAACCTATGAACCCCCAAAACTAATCAGGAAAGAACCTTATCACAATGAACCTATATACAAAATTTGAAGAAAATCGGATAACTCTGCATGATAAAAATAATTTATCTAAAATAAGGGGGGAGGATTAACCCCCCCGTTGCCCCCTTTATACTTAACATATGAACCCCCAAAACTAATCAGGAAAGAACCTTATCACAATGAACCTATATACAAAATTTGAAGAAAATTGGATAATTCTGCATGAAAAAACCATTTATCCAAATTAAGGGGGGTTAGCCCCCCTTTCCCCCCCCCCTTTATAGTTAACCAATCAATCCCCAAAACTAATCAGGGAAGCGCCTTATCACAAGGAACCTATAAACAAAAGTGGAAGAAAATCGGATAACTCTACATGAAAAATTCATTTATCTAAATTAAGGGGGAGGATTCCCCCCCCCCCGGTTAGCCCCTTTATACTTAACCTATGAACCCCCAAAACTAATCAGGAAAGAACCTTATCACAATGAACCTATATACAAAATTTGAACAAAATTGGACAATTCTGCATGAAAAAACCATTTATCTTAATTAAGGGGGGTTAGCCCCCCCCCGTTCCCCCCTTTATAGTTAAACAATCAATCCCCAAAACTAATCAGGGAAGCGCCTTATCACAAGGAACCTATAAACAAAATTGGAAGCAAAACGGTTATTTCTGTCAAGAGTTATCGTGTTACGTACGTACATACGTACATACATACATACATATATACATACATACATACAGAACGGGCGGGCACATAAGCTCTCAGGCTTTGATAGCCTGTGAACTAAAAAGGATGAAAATTTGTTTATTTTTTCCGTTTTTCTAAATAATTTTAAATTAATGCAGATCTAATTCATCGTCGTGACAAAGAACATATCAACATTAGAAATGTATAAATTTAACGATTCGTGTATATTCGTTTGTTGAGCGCTCGCTCTATATAACC
This sequence comes from Maratus michaelseni, assembly GCA_963931845.1. NCBI lineage: Eukaryota > Metazoa > Arthropoda > Arachnida > Araneae > Salticidae > Maratus > Maratus michaelseni. The sequence goes on from OZ007586.1 coordinate 429,362,750, forward strand.
CTTACGAAAATAGTTGATAGAGCTGTATAGAACTCTATAGAATTCTATACAAGTTCTATAGAATAGCCATTCTATAGAATACTATTTCTATAGAGTTTTAAAGAATTCTATAGAATACTTTTTCTAAAGAAAATGTTTCTATAGAATTCTTAGAAGTTCTATAGAATTTTTTTTATATAGAACAGTTTTTCTATAGGGTTCTATACGTCTTATAGAATTAAATTCTATAGACTAATAATTCTGTAGACTTTTTTTTTTATTAAAAAATATTTCTTGCATGCATATATAATTTAATTCAATTCTAATACGTTGTGATTAAATTGTCAATGTAATACAGTAGCGTAGCAATTTAAAAATTATGAAGGAGGGGGGGGGGGGGGCTCAAATAGTTTCTATCTCAGTATGCTCAAATTAACTGCGAAATGAAAGAATCATTTAATGATAAAATGTCTCATTAATAACTAATTATGTAGATTAATTAATAATTAATTATATTGATGAATTAATAATTAATTGTATTCGTAATTTAAAATGTGTGCGCGCATTATTTAAAAGTAAACATTAAGTAATAAATTAAATTTTATACAATTTTGTGATATATGACAGCAATTTTGTGCGATATGACTATTGCTAAAATCGTGTAAATCCTGCAAAATGTAGCATAGCAGCGCTACCAGTTGGAAAATTTAGACCAAAACCTAATCAACAACAATTTATGTCATCGCCTAACTGAATCTGAAGTTCGATGAAAATCCGTGCATTATTTATTGAGATATAGTTATAGTGATAATGAAAAAAGTAGCACAACAGCGCCACCTCTTGAGATATTTACACCAAAACGTAATCAGCATCTATTTATGTCAAGGCCTAACAGAATCAGAAGTTTGATGAAATTCCGTGCATTAGTTCTTGAGATATAGTTATCGTGATAATAATAAACAAAGTAGCACAGCACCGCCATCTGTTGGCTATTTACACCAAAACGTATTCAGCATCTATTTATTTGAAGGTCCAACAGAATCTGAAGTTTGATGAAATTCCTTGCATGAGTTCTTGATATATAGCTACCGTAAAAATCATGAAAAAAGTGGTATAGCAGCACCACCTGTTGGAATATCTACACCAAAACGCAATCAGCCTCTATTTATGTCAAGGTCTAACTGAATCTGAAGTTTTATGAATATAAGTGCATTAGTTCTTGAGATATAGGTATTGCGGAAATCGCAAAAAATGCAGCATAGCAGCGCCACCTAGTGGCCAATTTTCACCAAACACTAATCAGCACCAATTTATATCAGGGACTAACTGAATATAAAGTTTTATTAATTTCGTGCATTAGTTCTTGAGATAGAGCGCCCACAAAATTTTTGTCACATACAGACTTGCAGACAGGCATTTTCTAAAAACAGTCAAATCGTGTTCAGAACCTTTAAAAACGGATCAATCCGTCGGAAACCGGAAGTCGAAAATTTTCATGAGTCCAATACTTTATTCTTGTAAAGATAGAAGAAAGTAAAAAGGTAGCAACTTTGTTACAAAAGAAAAAAAAAATGTCTAAAACATTTTTTCATGGTTTTTAAATATATATATATTTTTAATTAATAGACTTTTAATGTTCACTTTAAAAGAGACACTATAATTCAACAACAACAACAAAAGATTTGATTTCCAATGGGGGGAAGGGCTGAGCCCCTTCAGCCTCCCGTTTCCTACGCCACTGATGTAATATTATATCAGTCAAACTACTGAATTAAATTATGATTAATTAATTAATTTATAATTCATTAATTTGTTGGTTAATTTTATAATCATTTATTAATTTGCTCTTAAATTTATAAAACCATCCATCTAATTTAATAAATCACTATATTATTCACTAATAATATTGTAATTTTTATTCAAATATTTTAATCTGAAATATAAATATTTAAACAATTGTTTCAGTTTTAACAAATAATAATTTATTAGACTTTAAATATTTTTACAAGACTATTATGATTGGGAATGCAAATCACAAAAGAAATAAAATTGAAATAGCGTAATAAAAGTTCAGAGATTGTCAATGGTTGTGTCATGCTGGAAGTACTCGTTATTCGCCCGATCATTGAAGTCAAGCAGCATCGAGATTGGTTAGTAGTTGGGAGGGTGACCACCTGGATTCTATAGAAATTTTTATAGAATCTGTGTATTTTTTCTATAGATATTTTTATAGAAGCTCTATAGACATTTCTATTGAACTTCTATAGCTATTTCTATTGAACTTCTACAGATATTTCTATAGCTTTCGGTTAAACAAGCTTATAGAAAAACGGGCCATAATTCTATAGGATTCTATAATGCATTTTCTATAGATATTTTTATAGACTCTCTATAGACATTTCTATTGAACTTCTACAGATATTTCTATAGCTTTCGGTTAAACAAGCTTATAGAAAAACGGGCCATAATTCTATAGGATTCTATAATGCATTTTCTATAAATATTTCTTATAGAATTCTATAAGAAATTTTTGTAAGGGAAGGACCGCCCATTACAGCAATCCATGTAAAAAGTCCAAATATTTTTTCATTCACGCAGAGTTTTAAAATCTAGAATCACGCCTGATTAGGATCATACACATCAATATAACTATCGTCTCCAGTTTCCCTACAAAATTATGGATAATACTGATCAAATATAAAAAAAATCTTAAAAATGCTTTGGAGCCATATATATATATATATAATATATAAATTAGTACCTATTCTGGGGACAGTGAGAAATCTGTTTACAAATCAATGTCCATTCTGGCTAATTGTAAAATTTCATAGCCCAATTCCAATTGATTAGTCATTATTTATATTTTGTTTGTGGCATTTTTTATATCATATCAAAACAGAGAAAGTGTTGTAAATAGAAGGAATAAGAAGTTGCACAGTTTTGTGCTATGTGGAAGTGCTGAGTTCCCAGTGACAGAACTATCTTCAAGTGTCTGCAACGCTAATAATGTTTTCAAAAATAGTCTGCAATACGCAATATATCATATAAATCTATTCGTGCTGCTGTTGTAGTTGTAGTGCTAATTAATTAAGGCATCAGCATTTATCAGCCTTTCTGAGTAAAAAAAAATTCTGAAATTCACAGCAAATATTCTGAAAGGTTACAGCAGAAGGGGGAGGGGAGAAAATCCCCTCTCGGCAATAATTATTCTTGTTGCAGGTCGGATTAACTCTGCTTTTGATTAGAGTCGATTTCAGGCTGAGTGTAGATTCTTGCAAACTGCGTTCGGGTTAACCCAATTTTTCAAAAGTTAGTTCAGTATATTGTTTCAGATTAAAAACTATGCCTATATTAATAAGCATAGAACTTTGTGTGTCTGCTGTTTTCTAAAGGAATGCTGCATCTTTTCCGGGACTATTTCACAAAATCAACGTTTTTTTCATGAACCTTTGACGAAATTAGCGTTTCTTTTTTCCCCCGCGATCCATTGGCGAAATTCACGTTTTTTTTTTCGTGACTCTTTGACGAAATTCGCACTTTTTCTGTGATCCTTTGACGAAATTAGCAGTTTTTTTTCACGATTCTTTGACGAAATTGGCATTTTTTTCTGCGGCCATTTGATGAAATATGCGTTTTTTCTGTGTCCCTTTGATGAAATTCTCATTTTTTCCACGATCCTTCACCGAAACTCATGTTTTCTTTTACAGTCTTTTGATGAAAATCAAGTTTTTCTGCGGCCCTTTGACGAAATTTGCGTTTTTATCTCAATCTGTCAACGAAATTAGCCATTTTCCCAGATCCTTTGATGAATTTCGCGTTTTTTCTTTGCCCTTTGGACAAAATTCGCGTTTTTTCTGCGTTCATTCGACGAAATTTGCCGTTTTTTCGAGCTACTTCGACGAAATTTGCCGTTTTCTTTTAGATCCTTCGACGAAATTTGCCGTTTTTTCGCCATCTGTCGGCAGAATTCTCCGTTTTTTTCGTCATCCGATGACGAAATTTGCCGTTTCTTCGACGAAATTGACCGTTTTTAGGTGCGTTCGTAATTATATAAATACGTAGCACCTATTGTCGTCGTCTGGTCCGTCCGTCTGTCTGTCCGTCCGCATATAACAACGCACAAACTACCCAATCGAATGGTTTGAAATTTAAGATATATTATCTTTGCAGAATTTTGTCGACACATTTCAAATTTTATAAAAATCGAATCAAAACTTTAGAAAATATTAATAAAAACATTTATGAAGAAATTTGATTTTTTTAAAAATCGGTGCTTTCTTGTTATAGGAGCTTCCGAGGTTTAATCGTCAAGTGACCGAGATACTTATTTTATTACAGAAATTAATCTGCAGACGATATAATTCATTTCACAGAATTAAAAATCATCAAGATCTGAATATTTATATAACTAGCCATAGTACGAACGCACCTCATTTGTCACGTTTCACATACAATTTCCAACTTGTTTCGTAATCCTTCGACAAAATTAACAGTTTTTTCCACGATCCTTTGACGAAGCTGGCGTTTTCTCCGTAGCCCTTCGGCAAAATTCGCGTTTTTCCGCGAACCTTCAACGAAACTCCTGTTTTTTTTTTACGCTTTTGACGAAATTCACGTTTTTTTTCAATTTGGGTTTTTTTTTTCGCGACCTGTCAGCGAAATTAGCTATTTTTCGCGATCTTTAAATGAATTTCGCGTTCTTTCCGCGAATCCTTCGACAAAGTTTGCCGTTTTTTCGCGTAATTTACGCGCTATAGCGGGTCCGCGGCATCGCTGTATGTTTTTAGTCTGCAGGTGCCCTAAAAAGTCTGCGACGCCCGTCGCAGCATGGCGTACATTCTGCCACGGGGGCTGAGCTTTATTGTTTTATCTTATAGTAATCAAAACTTTCATGTACATCATTTAAAAATATATGTTTGGCGTAATTCCTAAACTAATAAACATCTTTTAAAACTTCCATTACAACGATAACCCAATATAATGAACTTTTCTCGAGGATGGAAGGAATTCCGATGGATGGAGTTTCGACAGTATCTTTTTTTTTTTTTTTAACATAACCGTAATCTCTATTTCAAAAGTCCATTTTCAAAATATTTGATAAGTGACAAGATTTTGAATACTCGAATGTTTTATGTTACCGATACATTGTTATCGTAAAAATGGCAGATAATGTTTTCTTCTTTCTTTCTCTTAAACGTTGCTGAACTGATAACTCTAGCCTTATTTTAGAGATTAAAATACAAGCAACTGTGAATTCGTAATTTATTTCTTTTTTAATTCTATTTTAATTTAGTGCATATTATACAAATTAATTTTAAGACAATAATTAAATGTCACTTTCTAGAGATCAACTATTTTATCATTTCTGTCTTTTTAAAATATTGTTAAAGGAAATTAAGTTTTTTTTTTAAGTACAGGGATGATTAAAAAATAACTTCCCCTGTTTGGAGTCATGTGTAACTAAAACTTGTGAACGGATTGAGAAAGCATGTTATTTTTTAACTTTTGAAGCCATGGGCAGTGAGAGGAAATACATTACCATACATAGAAAAAATAAACATTATGTTTTTCGAAAAAAATATTTTTACTTATATAATATGTTCTAGAAGACCGTTGTTTTCAATACGTATTCACCACTGATGATATTAGAACACTGTAAGTATAATTGTCATGGCAATGGTGATACGTTCCCCAAGTAGAGTTCCTGGTTGGCCTCCATTTTTTTAAAGAAATTACGAATCTGTACCATAAATTGCGAATTGTAAATTTTGCATTATTTAATGACAGTCATTTTGTGACTTCTTTAGAAATTTCCGGCATGAACTCAGAATTTTTGAATAAAAAAGGAGCCCAAACTGAGAACTCTGTCCCCAAGAGGATTTACGTTTTGTATCATTTGATTGCAACCATGCGACTTCTTCCTTACCCGGCAACTGTTGCCAGTTCGCTACTTTAAAAAAAAAATTCAAATTGCTTGATTGCCATCAGTTTTTTGAAGTAGAAATCTTAAATGTTAAATAATGCGAGAGTAAGGCCAATTACACTATTTAAAAAAATTGGTGGGAATAAAGCAATCTTAATTAAAAAACCATGGCAACATTGTACCTGGCCATCAGTAGGATTTCACTTTGTTGCTCTTTATTCAAACTCATATTTTTAAGGTATTAGAAATATAAATTTTTTTTTAAACTATATGTATGTAAATTTATGGCCTACACTGTAATACCAAATGTCAAGAACCCAAGTCTTGTTGTATTTTAGTACTGCAATACTGGACGCTTAGTGAGTACGATTCCAGAGATGCCAACTTTAACGCTTTTGTCCTACCGCTATTTCTGAAAAAAAAAATTGCCTAATTTAATCCTATGTTTTTGATGATTAAGTAAGATATTTTTTCTGTTCAAAAATAGTGGTAGAAAGAAAGTCTTAAATTTGGTAACTGTGCCATTCGTCAGTCATTCGATCGAATTATTCGCCTAAATGTTTCCAATGCATTTTCAAAGTAAATTAGTAACACTATTCTCTCGTATGTACTGTCAGTATATAAAAAACCTACACCTGCGTTCATTGCCATCAATTTACGATAAAATCACACCAAAGGTGTGATTAGACTTGGAATATTGTCTTCTTTCAGAATATGAATGCAATATTTCATATAGGGGTCGTATACATATTAAATATTGTATCAACTTTTTTTTTTCAAATGGTATCGGCCACTTTTGAGTTTTCGCACCATATTTGAGTTCCTTGGATCAAAGCAGACCGGAAAAATGTATAGTTTATATACATTTTATTACATCTCCATAGAGTTATAAAAGGAAATTTATTAAGGCTATATCCAAAAATTTAGAAAAAGTAAATAAGGATTGAAATGCAAACTTTTGGAAGTGACCAGTAAAACTGTAGAGACAATTGGTGTATAAAATAACTAAAAAGCAAGTCTCATCTCCCAAAATTCACTTAAGAGAATTTTTCACATAAATATTCTGGTTTCGATTTTCTTATCTGTGATTGAACAGTAGCAGAATATGGTCCCTTTGGACCTTCTAGGTTGGGAGCTGGTGGCATCGAAAGCCCCGTTATCGAGGAATTAAAAAAAATTATGGAAGTCGATAGTAAAAAGTCATGCGAACAAAATGAGCAGGTATGACTATATGTTTGACAAGCCGAAAATAGGTTTAATTAAATTAATTATTATTAAACAACTATAATGTTTAAAATAATGTATTCAAATCAAATACAACATGCTAAATGGTACACACAAGAAAACAATGATTTTAAAAGCACATTAAAAATATAATTAAAGTCTACGTTTCGTTTCGCTTCTGCGAACTTCATCAGGATATGATGTTACATACAAGTCTAAAATTTCGAAATGGACATAAACGTCTAAGAGTCCTGGAAAATACTTGACCGGAGAGTGCGCAAACGTCACCAAGTTCCCATGGTAACCAAAAGGAGCAAACCACCGCAGTGAAAAAAGGAGGGGGGTGGAAGACAAAATGAACAGACTGTATTAATGGATTATAACATATTATGCCAGATTTTATGAATGTTATAGGATAAATTACCGTTACATGTATGCTGCCCAAGCTTAATAATCGTAAGGGACTCTATAATTTTATTAACATAGGAATTCTTGCATGGAATTATGATTCTAGCCTCATCAAAGCCATCTTTGCTACCTTCATTTGAAAAATAAAGTATTGCGAGAGCTGTACTCAGAGTACAGCAGTGAAAAAGGGGGAACCCGTGTCCTTGACTCAGTGATGGATTAACATGGAAAGGTCACATAGACAGTTAAAAATGTTTTAAACTTTGAGAGCAAAGCCGTACACGATAAAATATTAGCCAGCCAACCGTCTGGATCTGGAAGAACAAGACGGCGAAAAGCCAGCGAGCTGTTAAAGGGCAATTATAGAAGTAATGAGAGGCAAGAGCAATCAATATCACTGCACTCACAGAGGGGAGAAAGGGCTCTTTTGAAGTCCCAAAAGAACCATGACCGGTAACGAAAGCTATAGTGGAGTAGCGTTAGGGGGGGGGGGGCACGATCATTTTACTACCAGTATAATTATACACTACATTTGGCCTTATTTAATCTTTGAACGGTATGAATTAAATAAGGCCAAATATAGTGTATTAAAATACTGGTAGTAAAGTGGTCCTGCCCCCCCCCCCTTGACGCTACGCCTCTGAGTAGAAGGAGTGAGCAGGAAAAGATCCAAGGATACCACTGGGACCAGATCATGGGCCTTATCCGAGTAGTCCCAGTGATCCTGCCACTGCTTCATAAAATGAGCGTGTAGATGTTTTTAATGCGTGAGTGCGGTACTGGAAGTGATAAATAAACTGATGATCTAGAAGTTGCTTCCTTTGCCAACATATCCTCCGTTTCATTGCTTTTTTTTATGTTATTTTTAAAATGCTTAATCCATTTTACTAGCAAATAATACAAATATCTGACTATGTTTACTCTGACAGTGCCAAAATTTTCAGTATCGATTAAACTTCCCATTTTGGTACTAATTTTTTGTCCCAGAATTCATCTCTCCATGCCTTCAAAAATCTACATGTAAATATAAAATGCTATTATCATTTCATTCATTAGTTTGAACTACAAATGCCTGCAGACAGAGAAAATTCTTTCACAACTATCCTGTATGAAATTTTCAATAAATTGGATTTATGAACATATATAGAAATGTCTAGATTTATTTTAATGAATCTTTAGTTCAAGGTAGAATGTGTAATACACTTAATATTGAAAATAATACGTAATACTTTATCATCTGGTCCCGGAAATTCCATTCGCTTCTGTCTATATTTCCACCCATGGTATAGTTGCCAACTTTTATGCTTTTTTCTTACCACTAAATTTTAATAGTAAATTTTTATTTATTTAATCGGCGAAACCTACGATTAAATAAAGCAAAAATATCTATTAACTTTTAGTGGTAACAAAAAAGCGTAAAAGTTGTCAGAAATGCCCATGGGCGGTAATTTTATACGAATTGTCCCGAAAAGGTTGAAATGCGCTTTAATGTTTTATATGTTGGAGATAAACTGTCAAAGTAAATTGCAAAAGTGTTCAAAATAAGGTGGGATTTAAGATTATAGTAATGAAATTGTTAACACAAAGGTAAAATGCCAATACTTTACTAATGAAATTTTGTTACACCCAGAATTAACAAATTTGGAAATATAAATTCAAAATAAAATTTCAGGTGCAAAAATTTCTCATTTGCCAATTTCTCCCGAATCTTTCATTTATTACGTGTCTATTCATATTTTAAAATCAGATTTAGAAGGATTCTTACAACTCAATTTTATCTGAAATGGAGGTGATTTAATTTAACAAATATCAGTATTTCTTTCCCGTGGATCTTTAATACGGGATAGTTTAATAATTATGTGGCTGACAAACTACGAAATCATTTTGTTAGTTTTCGTTACTGCATCTATAGTATAGATGAGAGGCATACACAATGAAACAGGGAACTTTTAAAACGAAGTTGGTTTTTGTACCGCTAGATGTAAGGCTGTTCATTGATGGTTTAGAATTTTATGCGATCATATTTCAAGTATGAGTCTTATTTCGTTTGAAAATTACGAAAAGGAAGTAAATTTTCGAATCTAAAAATAACTCATTTAACTCTGTTACAGATAATAAATGTTCTGTCTAATTGTATTTTGTATTTCAATTAGAATATCATACGCATGCTAGACTATTTCTCAAGTTAATACAAAGAATTTAAATCTAACAAAGCCTAAGAAAGAGTAAGCTAATTTAATAGCTAATTTTTTTATCAACAAATGGACGTGGTACGCAGTGAGACATGGAACGTTCATTCTCAGTGATACAATGTTTAAATGCGTATCATTACAATTATATTTATTCCCTAATGAATAATGCGCATTATATGTTAATTCAGTCGATTCTAGCTAGCTCTTAATTATTGTTTCTTAAAAATTTGTCTCATTGTGTACGATTTTTCCCTACTATGTAAAAAATATGTAACATCACGGTGTTTCTAGGCACTATATGAAACTTCTGAATCCAATAATTCTTAGCAATTGAAACATTATCTCAAAAACGATAAGGTGTGTACAGATGAACTTTGAATCAAAGATATTACACAAGACATCTAAAAAGGCTAACAGTCCTGATTATCCAGCCTCCTTAGAAATTGATTTGTGCTTCACAAGATACTGATAAAGCTACCGTAGGTGTGCCGTTATTTCGAATTATTTCGAAAAAAACTGCATCATTTGCAGGTAAGGCGATTCTTCAATTATATGCTTATTCAGAGATAATTATTATTAATGATATTGTACTATGCTAAAAAAGATACTTATTGTAAACTAAACTTTCAATGTTCTTAATATCATATTTGAATCTGGAATTATCTTTCACAATCTATTAAAAAGCTACCTTTATTTTCTAATAGAACAAATTCCTTCAAAAACAATTCCGTTTGAAGCAGTCTTCTTTAACAATAATTATCATCACTGCAGAATTCTATCCGTAGCAGAAAATGATTTTATTTATACATCAATGGATGTTTTAAAAAAAAAACTAATTTTATATTGCTTATTTCAAACAATTCCTGGACATAATTTTTTCCTTAACCCTTTATGTTCCAAATTATGGTTAAAAACAATTTCAATTTAATAATTTTGCCTCTTAATAGCTGAAAGCTTTTTAGAAAAAATAAAATATGAAATTTTTGAAGGATTCGGTCATTAAAACTCACTTACTAATATAGGAAAATTTTTAATACGTTTACAAAAATATTTATAATTATTAAGAAATAATATTATCTTTTGAAAATTCCCGATTCTTATAAAGTAATAAGTGTAAATAAGTTTTAATCTGTAAATGACGATATTAGTTTGAGTAAATTTTTTTTATCGCACATCTCTTAAGAACTAAAAGCTATTCTTACGTATGCAAACGAGAAAACATCCATTTTTCAAATATTTTTGCTTTGTAAAATTGTCTGTACTTAGTGAACATGAAAAAGGCGCATGAAATGGGAAATGTACTAATATTCCCTTTCACGACCATACGTGAGACCAGGTTCCGAAGGCAGTGGATGGCAGCTTCATTTTCTTATTATTATTAAACCGTTGATCGGCCCCCTACCTGCAGGGCATTATGCCTAGTTTAAGAAGTTTGTGTACCTTCCAATATTCGCTTGATCTCCTCCTGACTAGCTCCTTGGCCGTCATTGACTGCAAGGATATTTGGTGAGAGTCACTTTTGTTACTGTCTTAGCCTGTTCTATATTGCTATTTACTATGGGTTTCTGGGCATGTTGTCGAATAAAGAAAGGAAAAAAAAACTTATACTTCAGTGCCGCATTCACATTGAAAAGCATGAGTGGAGTACATTTACGAAAGTTCTTAATACTAATATAAACTATGATAAGTTAACATCATTCATTTTAAATCTGTGTGTTTTTACTATGTATTACATAATAAAATAAAAACACAACATTACATAAAAAATACACAAAAATGCATAAAATAAATTACAATTAAAAATTTATACTTATATTTCCCCTTTTGACATAGTTGATTTGTTTTGCTGTCAAATTTTGGTGTTGGCGCGAAGTTGGTCACTCTCGCTTGCATTTTAGTCACTTTTCAAGGTTTGTTGTCACTAACGCTTTTTCTGTCACCTTTTTTGGTAACGAATTCTCTTGTCGGGGTTAATACTGTCACAAATCACGGTAGTAGTTGTCACGTATATTGGTAGTTGTTGTCAGAATCGGGTGTAGATATTTACACGAGATGACTTGCGTATTATTGTCACATATTTTGGTGGTAAGTTCACGTATCTCTGTAGTTGTTGTCGCAATCGGGTGTAGTAATAATTTTCACGAGTTGGCTTGCATACTCATGGTTTGTTATTTTCTTGGTGTGCTATAGGGTGGAGTCTGTTGATTGGCCTTCAGTCCCGCGTCACGAAAGGGATGGAAGTGGGCATTAGCCTCAAGGTTTCCTAGCCAGAATTTTCTTCCTTACTAGAAAAGAGGAATTTTTCCGTCTCAGTACCTCTCTCTGAGCTACCAACCACAAAGGAAAATACTCTCCATACCACTGATTTTATGTGTCAGTCTGTGGCATCGTTGTGTTGCCAACAGCAATGCAGCATTCCTAAGAACCATACTCAACAGCTCTGACCGACCCCGATGCTGCTTAATTTCGGCATTTGGGGAGGGGGTAATATTGCTGTATGTCATCGTATGCCATCGGCCCACATAAAATCTATTGTTGTGTTGTTGTTGATGTTTCTAATACTAAATGATCTAGCCAATAGGCTAGACCAAGTCTATGAGCCCAAAAATTTGGAGGAAGTCCAAAACGATGAAAGGACACTCCAAAAGATCATTTCTAGTCAAGTCCAAACAGGATAGGAGATGGTCAGGGGTGGATGACGCAGTCTTGCACTTTCCACAAATGGGAAAAATCTTGGTACCGTTGTCAAATCTCAGGCATCTCAAGTGTCCACTCAAAAATCTTAAAATAGCAGACTGCTGGTCACGGCTACCCCCAAGAGCAATAGCTCCTCCAGGCTTTTTGCCACAGTACCAGTTATGAACTGGAGGGGAACGCCAAGGTATGTCGAGAGAATATTTGGCTCTTGAACAGATCTCCAGAAAAGTCAAGATGGAAGTTTGCGGTGTCAAAGAGGCTCTTTAGCCAATGTATCTGCCATTTCATTTCCGCCAATGCCAATATGCGAAGGAATCCATTGAAAGAATATGTCATGGCAGCTTGAAAGTCCTCTCAGTAGAGATAGAATAGATAATGAAGTTCCGTCGCCAACGTGAGGCCAATTTTGTAAGTGTTGTATGGAACTGCGACTGTCAGTTAGAATCCAAATATCTTTATAAGTGGTACAGGAAGTGACCTGGAGTTTTCCTGTTCTTCTGAGAGCCTGTTTTCCATTTCTATTGTTGTCATTAGACGTATTAAAATAAATTCAATATACAGTATGCCCACTAAAGTCCCTGGACACCCTCTTAACTTCGGAACGGCTGCCCGTGAAATTGACCGTGAAATTCAAACAAACATTCAAATATGCATTGCAGCTGACGGTGAGAAGTTTGAAAATCTAAAATAAAGGTATATTATTATAACTAGTCGCTTTTTTTCTTTCTAAGATCGTTTTGTCACGTCACAGTGTAGGAAATCACGAAAAGACAAATGCGTGTTTTAACCATTCTATTCTTCGCATTAATGTTCACAATGTGTCTTTTCGTACTAAATCAATGATGCTCTATAACTTTGTAAATCACTTTTTTTCTCTATCTCTTTCCGTTTTCGAGATAGGAATGCTAACTCCGCAACATTCCACCAGGTGGCGCAGTAGGCGGTTTCATTGAGTAGCGCATGGCTATTTTACTATACCTAGACACTACTTTTATGAATATAGCAGCAGCCGTTCCGAAGTTAAGAAGGTGGCAAGGGACTTTAGTGGGCATACTGTAAAATGTTCTTTAACGCATTAGCATCGCTCATATATGCGTGCATTTGAGGAATTTCTATTATATACAGAAATACCAAACTTACACCGGAAATTCCGAAAGAAGAATTTTTACTTTATGTAATCACAAATCGTCTGACATTAAATAAAGGAAAAATTACTATTCAGAATTTCTGGTATGAATTCGGAATTTCTGAATGAAAAGGGAATTAATTCTTGAAATGCGTGCATATATGCACTAATTATGCAAATTGGTTAATGACACTTAATTAATTGGTTAATAAGACATATCGCGATAGTACTTTAATACCATCGGGATCAAATTGGGAGCAAATACTTAAAGATCTAAATGTCTAAACCATGACTCGCGCGACTTTAGAATATAAAAGTTCTATTTTAAATAAAGTATGTTTCCAGTTAAGAATTATTAACACTTTCACTGCCAACTACGAGAATACTCGTAGTTGGTAAACTGGGTTTCCTTGCCAGCTACGAGATAACTCGTTATTGATATTCCTTATCTAAATCGCCGATTATGAGTATTGCTATAGAAAACACATGCATTGTTTAGGTGTTTGGTGCACAGAAAGATACTAAATAATACACTTGGCGTACTGAAATGGATCATTTACTTCTCAAAACCTAGATACAATAACTAAATGTTTACAACAGAAAAACGTATCTTTTCACGATTTGTTTTGGAGAATACTATGAATAAAAGTTATTTGTTTTACATTATGTTGAAATTTTAATAGGTATATTGAAACAAAATTCTGTATAAGTTTTAAAACAATTTTCCACGCAAAGTGCTGGTTTTTCTTCACATACCTGGCAAAAATATCTTGTTTCCCGCCTTTTCTTTTGTCCAGTACAAACTATACATGGCTTGATAGGTCGGGCCTTCTACTCCGTTGGTGGAAGTGCTTCCAAACAGTGGAAATTGTCAAGTTTTGTTTTTTGCCTTACAAGAAAGTTTATTTCTCGCCCGATCATACATTCTATAAATTTTTCACGAAATTTCAAAGAGGTCATTTTATTTCTTTTGATTTCAGAATATAAAAGATAGGCATTATGAATGTATATTTCAAATAGATGAAGGGCAATTTTTTTTTTTTTGGCCAACGCGCTGTTTTTCTAAGTGCTGAAGAGTAGTTTAGCATTTGGTCTGATAAATCAATTCCAGACATTTTTTTCATTATAGTCTCTTATAATGTTGGGCTTCTTTGATATTTTGCCATTTCGATTACTGATATCAACCATTTCCACACGGTGCATGTTTGATATAGTAAGCACGTCACGCTTATCTTTCCATTTACAAACAACTGCCGGCCTTCCAAAAAACTTCACCTTTTTTCAGTTTTTATTATACTATATGTTTTGTGTTTCCTTTCCTATTCGCCCGTAATGTACCACATACATATGTTTTGTGGAGTGTCAAGTTATCTGCTAAAGAAACGGAATTATAAAAATTGTCCATGTACAGTTTATAACCCTTGTCTAAATAGTCATACATCAAATGTAGAACTAACCCAGTTACGTAACCAATCTCTTTGTCAATATTTTCAGATTTTCCGCAATAAATGCGTACTTTTAGTGCAATACCATTTGATTCGCACAATTCGTATAACTTGAAACCGTACTTGTCTTTCTTAATTTTGATATTTTGGCGAAATAATAGCCTTCCTCGCCATAATATCACAGACTCGTCAATGCAGAGATTTTAATTTGGTACATAATTGTCCTTCATAACTTTATTGAAGTGGTTCAAAACAGGTCTAATTTTGTACAATCTATCATCTGTTTCAACAGTGTTGTCTACAAAATGCAGAAATCGTAGATGCAGAAATCGTAGAATCAATTGAAACCTGTTCCGACTCATGAAAGATTGCCAGAATGGAAAATTGTAGAACTCACTTGTATTACAATAATGCTGTATAGTTGGAAGATTACGTGGACCCATTTGCAACAACAATCCAAGAAACACTTTCATTTCCGGTACATTCGTATCAGTCCAAGTGGAAAGACGGCTTACCTTTCGAAGTGGTCTTTGCTTGTTGATTTCTTGCGACGAATACAAATTGGCCTGATCAACCAAAAAATTCAAAAAGTCTTCTAAAAAAAAAACAAGGTTACTAACTTTTCGATAGCGATGTCATCAATTTTCAAACCCGGGTTTTGGTTGAAACCAAAATAAGGCGGATCATTTTCTATATCAGTCCAGTCATGATTATTGTTTTGTACTGCCCCGTCATCATGTTCGTCATCGTCATTATGTACTAGTTCGTCAGCAGTGTTATCGGAAATTGATTCACTAGATTCACTGCCAGGAATAAAATCATCTGATTCTCCAACGGAAATATCACTCCATTCTGAATCACTCAAATTTGCGTAATATTCTATTTCTTTTTCACTTAAGTATCCACCTTTTCGATATTTTGTTGGTTTATTCAGTTGTACAATGTTGAAAACGGACTGAAAAATGTAGTGACACGTGTAAAACCGAATGCAACGTATCGCACACTCTGCAGTTTTGAGTGCAGGTGCAGAACAAGTGAGTATTGCGCATGCGGGTGACTGTTGTACGAGTGTTACGAGTTATCTCGTAGTTGGAACAGGCAACAAAAATATTATTTCATATGCCAACTACGAGTATACTCGTGTAGACTTGTTTTTTGCTAAAAGTAATCTGTTATATCTATATTTAAATAATAAAACCACAGAAAACAATTTAAAAGCATAATATCGGAGATATGACTTTGGCATCTGTGAACAGATGCACTATCTCAGCTTTGGCAGCGAACGTGTAGAGGAACCAGAGATATCTGTTTTTAAGGCATGTATACTTGCGCCTGGTTACATTGCTCATTTAACAAAAGAATGTACCCACTCAAAAAATTGGATTTTTAAAAAGTAACATAAAGTATTCAATTAATAATGATCAGACGTTTTCCGGTTTTATATGTTCATTTTTTCTCACCCAGTTCACGTAGAATTCCGAGTATTAACGGCAAATATGTCAACAGTATTTTTTTCCGTTTCTTGACGAAATTTCCATTTTGTCCATTTAACCCTCAAATCACTGAACGTTCTTCAATCGGAGCTATAAAACAAAGGAAATTTTTCATTCTAAGCAAAAAGTTACGTGAAATTCTCTAATCTAACCATGGAAATTCCGTGAAATCAAGTAGGATACCATGATACCCAACTCTCCTACCGAATTTTTCCCATCTTTTGACGAAAAGTTTTTTACAGTGTAGTAACATATTACCCTGCAAAGAGTGGCATATTTCAGTTATAAAATACATTAATTTATAGCCATTAAATGAACTTATTTGCAACTAAAAATTTGAAGAGATTAGTAACTCAGGTGGTGTAGGAATGCCATCCAAGAAGCGAAACAATATTAGACCAATATTATTTGCACTGGCTACATCTTAGTTATATCTTGACTTGACTGCACGAGAGGGACTGCTCAGCTTAGGAACCAAGTCTGTAGAGCATAGATGTCTTTACCGGCTCCCTTTATTAAGATTTTAAAAAACATACAAAATTCGGCTGAAGCTGAGTCCGCCGGTAAGTGCGACTTGTTTATATCATGGCCAATATTGGAAATAATGGCATAAAATATTTCCACAACATTGTAGCGTTTAGATTTAAAAAACCAACCGTCTTTTCACTGCCAACACGCCTATTAGGGGTCGATATTAGATAATAGTAAATTTTATGTCCTTAGCTATAAAATGTGAATTAAGCAAGTCAACCATGAATGTTTAAATTTTTTGTTAAAATGTTTTTCAAGTAGTACTACATTGTGCACTATTTAAAAATAAAAAAAAACTAAATTTCAATATTTCAAAAATACAAAATTGTAAATGTCATTACCATGGTTTATCCCAAACTTCAAATTTTAGGTAGATTTCGTAAGAAATACTACCTATTACATTCCCCCCTAAGTTGGAATTTTTGAAAAAATTTTGCAGATCTACGCCGATCATGACTCCCAGAACCCAAAACCACCCTCAGTTCAAAACTTTATATATCTATCTATCTATGTATCTATCTATCTATCTATCTATCTATCTATCTATCTATGTCACTTTTTTATGGACACGATAACTCGAATAATTCTTCACAAATCTCTTCCAAACTGATACATAAAATCAAGGGGCATAAAATCTCGGTTAAGTTCGTTAATGGGCAAAACCGAACCAAGGGGGGGGGGGGGGGGAATGCGGGTTTTTTTTTTGTGAAAACAGAAAAAACCCATAACGTCTTAATTATGGTAAGTATTGTATCCGTTTAAAGTTATTATTACTTCTAGGAAAAGGCACGACAATTTATATATAACAGATTTTTGATATCATTAAAAATGGACCCAAGGGGGGGGGTAGAAGAAAAAAATTCATAACTTCGTCAATTTACAAGATATCAAATCCGCTTAAATTTATTATAAATCCTCTTAATATTATCTAAAACTTTTATATTGGCAAGTTTTTTTATAGGACCAACCCTTATAGCAAAAAAAAAATTAAAAACAAAAAAATCCCTGCCGGCTCTGCCTGCGAACAAGTTAGATTTCGAAGTGGGCGGTCCCTTATGGAACCCATTGCGGCATCATGCCAAAAAGGTAATTTCTTCCGCAGTTCCCAACAAACAGGTGCCCCACGGTCTGCGTCTTCGAAATCTACCTGTGCCTGTAGGCCGAGCCGTCAGGGATTTTTTAAATTGAAGCCTTTATTTTTAAGATTTGGACAGCTTTTGAAGAACAAAGGCAACAATTATCTGGTACGTTGCATTTCTCTTTATATATATGTATATATATATATATATATATATATATATATATATTTGTCAGTTTAGACAAAACAGAAAATATTTTTGCATTTATTATCGTTAAAGTTTGCCCCGAGAGGTAATTGTCATTACTATGGTACACAGTAATTTTACATGCAGCTCTTCACTAGATGGCATTTTCATATGATAACGTTCTTAGATGGTAAGAGTCCCACGTGTTCTTACAGGTCATAATATATATTTTTGATTAACACTAAATATACCAATACCCGGTCATTTGACCAATTGAAAATATTTCGATTCGAACCAGAAATTTCTTCATAAAATAAATGAAATAGAAATCACACAGAAATAAGTTAGATTGTTTTAAATAAAAATTCTGGTTTGAAATATTTTTTTTTTATAAAACGAGTAAAATTTCCAGTATGTTTAGTGTTAGTAAGTGTTACTTCATTTTGCTCATCTTGTTCTAAACTTTTAGTCAGTGTATTTATTACGTGTCATTACCAAGTTCATTATTGCTGAAATAAATTTTTAATAATTAAACTTTGCTGAATGAATTATAAGAAAGGTTTGGGATTTCTTTCGGAATAAGTATACCATAAGCTTACAATTGTCCGAGTTTAGCCTTAAAATAGGTTTGGCGCTAAAAATGTTATTACCATGGTCATTATCAAGGCGTTTTGGATTTATGGTTTCAAGGACAAGGTAATAACAATGTTACACATTTTAAAAATTCATTACTTTTCCTTAACAAAAATTGCCATTATTTTATTATATGGAGTAATTTGAGCTAAAAAAGAGTAATTAAAACTATATAATTTAATCTGTTTTAAAAGTAAAAATTTACCTTTATCTGAAAAGGACCTGTATAAAGCCAATATTTTTGCAATATTGGCATTTTATTGCGAATGTTTCCAATTTAAAGCAAATATTTCGGAAATAGTGGTATTTCATTTTAAACAATTCCACCGTAATTCCAATATTAGCTGATAATTGCTATTTCTTTAGAAGTATTTCGGATTAATACAATTTTGGACTCCATTATAACAAATATACAAACATTAGTTTGCTACTAGAGTATTATGTAACTAAGGATTGCAATCCAGCAAGCTGCGTGACCCCGCGGCTATTGTTTATTTTATTCAAAAACCTACAATAATTTTCGAACAGAAATCTTCGCTTTATTTAATGACAGACTTTACGCGATTAAATAAAACAAGGATTATTATTCGAAAATTCTGGTAGATTATTCAGGCTTCAGAGCTCTCCACCGGTAATTTTTAAAAAATATTTTGTTGTTATATTTCTACAACAGTTGCAAGAAAAAGATTTTCATGAAGCGCGTTTCTACGACAAATGCAGGATAAATCTAAACTGAAAATTTTTTGGAAGGAAATAGTGGTGGACAAAAATTTGATTTAGTCTCTTTTAATAGAGACCGCTCCAAGGCCTGATTATTTGGTGCCAAACTAGTTATTTGCAGTGCTGCCAATTTAACGCGTTTTTTATTCAAAATATCTACCAGAATTTCCGAATAGTAATCTTTATTTCATTTATTCCTAAAAAGTCTATCATTCAATAAATTGATGTAATCTATTCGGAAATTTCAGTAGATTTTTTTATTTAAAAAAAAAAACGATGGCTGCGGAGTCTCGCAGCTTGGAGGATTACAATCTTTACATGCAACTATGCATATGCTATGCAAATATACATATATATTTAGTAAAGGAAAATTAATTTTAAATAATCTCTTTAGATATGCGTTTAACAGGGTACGTAGGAATGTTTATTTTTGAGTTCCACTATTTCCTGATAGGAATCGCCACCTTACAATTTATATAAAGCGATCTAATATTTATTCAATAATTCAAATATTACTATTCGGAAATAGTGGTACTCAAAAATTAGCACCTCTTTGTACCCTGTTTAACTGTTTAATCTTTCATTTCTCTAAGACGTATCCCCCTTTTTTTTATGTAATACATGTTTAAATTCTAATTCGAAAATTATATTTCATGTCATAGTAAGTTTTCATATATTTAGCTATTTTCCTCAGTTTGATTTTGAGAAACAAATTTGACAAACTCCTTGAGAAAACCACGAGTTAAAAAAGGAAAAATTTGCGGCTTTATATAAAGATTATTAATTTATTTTCTTTATCATAAATATATTAATAAAAAAATAGTAAAACTAGTGAAAAATATTGACCATAAAAAAAGAGCTAATTATACATAATGGATTAAAAATATTCCATATGACATAGTTTTAAAACTAATAGAACAAAACTAAAAATTAACTATTCAAAAATAAAAGAGCATGTTATTGCGAAAAGGTTGTCTGTTTAAATGGTGTCAGTCAGAGTCATCCAGGTAGCTCAGTTGTTTGAGCATTGGTAATTTAAGCCTGAGTTCCTTGGTTTGACTTCTGGCCTGGCGCAATTGGAGAAATTTCAACTCGTATGATTTATTTACCAATCAATATGATTGAGTTAAAATAATGAAGTGTAATTACGTATGTACTTTACCTGAAGTTCATTCTGTTGAGCTGTCTCATATGATATACATTCACGTTGTCTGAGTGAATCGTGTCATCCAGGTAGCTCGCACTTGATAAAGCATTGGCAATTTAAGCCAGAGTTCCTTGGTTCGATTAATGACCTGGATACGTTTTCACTCAGTTTGGAGCAATTTCAACTCGCATATTTTCTATTTTCGCTTAATAATAAAAATACAGTTTTACCTAAAGTTGTGCTTTGATATTAATACGATTAACGTATGCTAATGAAACACGAAATATTAGCAACTTAAACTACGAAATATTACCATAAATTATACACCTGAATGAGTACATTTTCATTGAAAAAAAAAGTTTTAAATTAAATCAATTTTGAATTTTTGAATTGACTTCATCTGAATTGCGAACAAAAAACTGGAGGCAAAAAACAGGAAATACAAGACTTAACATTAAAGTAAAGCAATTCTGAAAATCTAAAATATTAAGGAGCTTTCTATTGCAGTTGATGTAGTTGTATTTAAACATTTTCTTTTAAAAATATTTGAGTTTGGGATATCGAAAAAGAAAGTCATTAGTTTCATGAAAAAGAAACATATTTGTTCCGATTTGATTTCTTAAAATAATACGCTAATCAATGATTTATGATTTGTCTACTACTAACCCTTTTAAATAAATATTCCTAAAAAATTGATTTTTAATTTTACGAAACTGAATTTTAAGTATTGTATAATAAAGGAAGTTCTGATTTTTTTTCTTTAGTTAGCTTGTTAACCGAAATCAAGATACTTGATTTCAGTGTAACATTTCATGTCTCGCACAAATATTTTATTTAATCAAATATTAAGTAAAATGGTTGGGTCAGATAAATGCGCTTTTTAACATAACATCAAACACATAATCAAAAATAGTTCAAAATCCCTTGACAGATTCATGTAGAAGGCTGCCTGTCAGCACACACAGCATGCATTATTTCATTATAGGCCATGTGTTTCAATCGAGAAACACGTGTCCTCCGTTTTTAGATTTTACATCATTCAAGTTCTTTTGACTGGAAATATCTTATCATCACATTCAGACACTTACTTCTGTGCTGATAACTAAGTCTCTCTTTTTTGTCTTGAAAGAGAGCTTCTACTTATAATTTTTTCGTTAAATTCCAGGAATCATGGCAGATACAGGTACTAGTGCAAATCTGACTTCTCCTTATGTAAATGTACCCAGGCATATAGTATCTTATCCTAAACTAACTTCAGAAGAATCTATTGAAGACAAAAAAGAGGAAGGAACTAGTGAAAATCCAGACAATAATGAAATAAGTGAAGACCAAAATAATGAAGATGGAAATAAGGAAAAAGAAAATGAATTACCAGAAACTGACGAAAAGGATGACGATGAAAACGAAAAGAGAGAGACAGAAAAGCCTCTTTTGGAGGAAAAGGATTATGTGAAGATAGATATAGCACCAGATAATGAGGGAGAAGATACCCCTACACTACCGTTACCAGATAAAAAAAGAAAGAGTAAAGAAGCATTGGAAATAGAAGATCAACCGGAAAGTAAGTCCATTTTTATAATTAATATTTTAACAAAACACTTATTTGCCTAATTTTAAAATTGATCGTAGTCATAGTGCTTCTAAACTGATAACATTCTACCATTTTTAACCATAATAACTCTCACTTTCAAAAGATCTCTAGACACGGCTCTTGGAAGTCTTCAATGAACATGTCGTAATAAAATCAAAATGGAATCGACAAATAGAATTTTCAAATTATTTTTACTAACGTTCTTTCCTGCGTATATCAAAACTTCCCATAGTCATTATTGCATTTCCCATATTGTATTATGGACCAAAAAATAAAAAGGAATTATATATTTACAATATCGATATAAAAGTTTATTTTTAGTTAAACCAATACCCTAATTCTATCGCCCCCTTTCGTAAGCTGTCATAAAAGCCATTAAATGCTTTAAAGACGTCGTTATTTGACTTTATATTATTAAAACAATTTTTTAAATTCAAAATCATGCAGCCGAAAGGATTAATTACCTTTATTAACCCTTTACTGCATTTTGTATCATACATGATGCATGCCAATAAATGATATATTTTCCGCATGCACCATTCATTTGCACAATGTGAGCCATGCTCACATTTGCCAGCCTTCTGGTTTTTATAAATAAATAAAATATGTACTTTGAGCCAGAAAATTTATTTAATTAATCGTGTCTTGCTTCGATGCTGTGGTTATTTGAAAACTACTTTATTTCATTCACTAAATAATTCTGGTTTGTTTATTTGAACGAGAATCTCCCGCTAAAAACGGAAGAGTTGGCAAAAATGTATGCTCCTCATATGGACCAATCAAAATAACACAAATATAACCTACTTGATGGATATATTGTTTCAGAAAAATATAGTCTGAATCAGGTGTTAATGGTAAGATTTCATTTTTTTTATTTTTATTAATAAATACTGAATATTAGAAAGTAAAATTACATCTAATAACGAGACCACCAAACGTTCGGGACACCGATTTGCCTAGCTGCCTAGCACAATGCTGGTTAGTAGAAGATCAAAAGTAAAAAATAGCCTTGAATTGCCATTGCAATTGAATTGAATTGCCAACTCTCTCAAAAAAAAAAGGGATTAAAATGTTTTGTATCATTAAAGATATAAGTTCCACGGCCGAGTGGACAGATCATTGGATTGAATCTGCACGGTATGATATATCTTTTTACTTCGGATTTTCCTTTTATATTATTTATTTACATAATAATGCCTCATCAGTTGCAATATATTTTTGTATCATCAAAGATATAAGTTCCACGGCCGAGTGGACAGATCATTGGATTGAATCTGCACGGTATGATATATCTTTTTACTTCGGATTTTCCTTTTATATTATTTATTTACATAATAATGCCTCATCAGTTGCAATATATTTTTGTATCATCAAAGATATAAGTTCCACGGCCGAGTGGACAGATCATTGGATTGAATCTGCACGGTATGATATATCTTTTTACTTCGGATTTTCCTTTTATATTATTTATTTACATAATAATGCCTCATCAGTTGCCATATATTTTTCCTGATAAATAAAATGCTCGAATTTTGATATTAATAACACTAGTCAGATTTATTTCAACTATTAAGAAATACTTATTTTAATAAGGTAATACGAACTCTTTATATTCTATTAAAATTTTAATATATATATATATATATATATATATATATATATATATATATATATATATATAACCATAAATGAAACATTATCATAACACCAACTTATATAAATTATTAAAAAATAATAATTAAGTATGAAATAATTAGTTGACAATGAAAGATTCCCCAACACACTTAATATGGAAACAAAAACATATTAAAAGAATAAGAAATTAAATAAAAATGGAATTAAATGAATGAAATGAAATGAAATTTGTGGAATTTAGACAGAATTATCAAGTCCCAAATGCCTAAATACCACAAATAAAATGAAATGAGATGTTTCATCATCATATTAGCCGTACATTGCTAAAAAATATGATTTTGGGACTACATCTCATAAACATTGAAGCAAACCAGTGATAAAATAAAAAATAAAATACAATATTAAAAAGGAGAGAAGCCTTACATATAATTTACAAAGAAAACAATTTATAGAGTCAGTAAGTATAAAATCCATAAAGATTAAAAAAGATTAAAATAGATACCGTTCACCTCAAGAACCAGCATGAAACTCAACCATGACTTGGGAATGAATTGCAAAAAAAAAAAAAAAAAAAAAAAAAAAAAAAAAAATCATTACATGTTGCCAATTTTAGAAATGTAAATTTACACCCCAAGAACCAGCATGAAACTGAACCATGACTTGGGAATGAATTGCAAAAAAAAAAAAAAAAAAAAAAATCATTACATGTTGCCAATTTTAGAAATATAAATTGTTTTATAATGATGCCAGGAATAATGTTAGAATATTATGGATTGTAAAGTAAACAGGAACATAAGTGCTGCCATCTATTGGGAAAAATGAATATAATCTGAATCGAAAGCATTGGATGGATATAAATTTTAATAATTAAACCAAATTACTATCTTAAATAATACCAATTAGTTAAATAATAAATAAAAGAAATTAATAAATAGAATATCGAAATACATTAAAGTAATGGATGTATTAATGAATAATTCTATGTTATAAATAAGTATAAAGATGGAAAAATTAATTATTAAAGCAACTTAAAATAGTGCTACCATCTATTGGTAAAAGTGAATAAAATCTGAATAGAAAGTAATGGATATAAATTATTGTTTAATAATTAAACCAAATTACTATCTTAATGATAGCCATTAGTTAAATAATAAATAAATGAAATTAATTAATAAATAGAATATTGAATTACATAGAAGTAATGGATGTATAAATGATTAATTCTATGTTATAAATAAGTAGTAAGATGGAAAAATTAATAATTAAAGCAACATAAAAATATATGTACCATTAAATGACAAAAACGACAATAACTGTACCAAAAATAAATTAAATTAATCAATTAAATTAAATTAAAATAGAATACTAAATATTATACGAATATTATACTAAATATTTGAACTATGATACAAAGAATTTAAATTTAATGTTGATTAAATATTGAAATGAATTAGTCACAAATAATGTTCCTTCATACCAAATTAAATAAAATATAAACACTTAATAAAATTAAAACATATTATATTAACACTGTATAAAAGTAAACATTATATGAGAAGTAAATATGATATTGTCCACCATATGTATTAATCCAAATCATTATATCAAATACATTCTTAATATTAATGAATATAAATTCATTTAAATTAATTAAATAATGAAAAAGTAAATCTAACTAAATTAAAAAACATATAGAAATATCACATCGCAGTCCATTATAAAACGATTATCAAACAAATATGTAAATCAAAATGCCCCCATTTTTTTTATATTAATAATATAAATTAACCATGCGTATATATATATATATATATATATATATATATATATATATATATATATATATATATATATATATATTATGGGGTATTTCAATTGTAAATTATTATGAAGAATGCAAAACATATTATACGTTGTAAAAAGTCAATGTGGACGATTTAAAAAATGTAAAAGATTTAATAATAATTCACTATTTTATTTTAAAAGAAATATCAGCATTTAAATATATCAGCATTTATATACTGAAGAACAATCATAACAGATATAATCTATTATTATTAAAAAATGCAATTAACCTCAGAAAAATTAATTTAAAAAAATCTTATTTTGAGAAATTAATTCTGTTCATTAGATATTTATGCTTCATCAGTGTTGTTATGGATAAAGGTTTTTTAATAAAAATTTTAGACGTCCTTTTTATCACATTTTAACAATTATTGTATTTTAATGATAGAAAAAAAATCTGACAAATGTTATTGATAACAAAATTTAGTTATATTTATTTATTAATAACAAAATACCGTGTACACCAAGCCCCCCTTCTGTGATCATTTCGCTACGGAGTTGCTCTTACTGATGCAACAACATATTTTAAGTATATGTAACATTATTTGCAAGGTTTTTAGATTCATTTTTATTTTTGAGAGTGTTGTGACTAGTTATTTCAAGGCTATTTTCTACCTTTGCTCTTCTATTAACCAGCAATTGTGTTATACAAATCGATGACCCTATTTGCCTATTTCGGTTACGAAATAGACTGCAATCAAAATAAAAAAATTACCCGGTTAGATATCGACCTCAGATGGCCTATGCAAAGGAAATCGTTTAAAAATATAGAAATGCAAACGAAAAATTACGAAAAAGAACGCTGCCATTTGATAAAATTTCCTTGCCAGAATCTTTCCGTGACTTACGTAGGCTCTTAATCCTTTCAGAGGCAAAGTAATTTGTAGCTAAAATATTGAAATGATTGATTATCACTAGAATTTATGAAGAAATTGATTTGAAAATAAATAAATAATTTTTTTTTTTTTTACGTACATTGTAACAGCAAAATTTTATTTGAAAATTCTAGGTGTTATTTGGTCATTTGGAATTAAAATTAAGTGGTACAAACAATATAAAAGGTTAAGGGGACCGTTAATCCGTAAAAAAAATCCAATTTTAAATTATTTAATTAAATGGAAGTCTAATTCTGATACCAAATTTGTGTTTCGGCGATTTGGGGTTTTAAATGATTGAAATTATCACACAAAGAATGGACGAATTTCTATTTTTCCTTTAATTAAAATATTTTATCTTGGAATACTAATTTTTATATTGCGAGCAAGCTACTTTATAGCCACTTTATGAAATATCTTGAGATTTTCAGACGTCATAAACATTACAATTTCCTATTAACTGGAATCTCTTTTACAGTGCTGGAAAAAATTATAAAGCCGATAGAAAAATTTACAAAATTCAAAACGTAATGGAATTGTTGATAACGCAAATTCTATTTTCATTTGCATGATCAAAATTGCAATAATACACATAAACTTTTTTTGGAAAAACGGAAGGGGGAACATAAATTATGCTTATTTCTTACAACCAATGAAAAACAACTTGGAATAAAGTATAAAGCCGATGGTTCTAGCCTCATTTGGCATAATGCCAGACTTAAAAAAATAGGTCGCAATGAAAGTTGAGGTAAATGTAAACGCGTTACGTGCATTCATTTTGTATTTGGTTTGTTTAATACAATGCCAAAAGGAAAAAAAATTATCCGATGGTCAACAAATTAAAATATTAACTTTAAATGAAGTTGGAATGTCTGGTTCTAATATTGCAAGAAAAATAGGAAGGTCCAAGGCTGCAGTAAACAGTTTTCTCAGAAATCCCGAAGATTACGGCAGTAAGAAGCATACTGGAAGACCGAAATCCTTAACTGTAAGGCAATCAAGACAAATCCGGAAGCTAGTTTGCGGACAAAAAATGTCGTCTGCCCAAATTCAAGAACAGTTACAATTACCATGTACAAGCCGAATGGTAAGAAATGTTTTAAGTAACAATCCCATTGTTCAATTTAAAAAAATTAAAGGAAAACCACCTCTTTCTAAGTACCACAAAAATACTCGCTTCGACTTTGCACGAAAACATGTAACCGAAGGCACAAATTGGAGAGATGTTGTCTTTTCCGATGAAAAGAAATTTAATTTCGATGGACCCGACGGCTATAAATATTTTTGGTATGATTTACGACAGGAGCCTGATATTTTTTCAAAGCGTCAATTTGGAGGTGGCTCGGTAATGGTTTGGGCTGCATTAGCTGCCTGTGGAACCACTCCAATTGTTTTCATGCATAAAAAAAAGAATTGGGTTATGTGTCAAGAAATGTTAGGAGATAATTTATTACCCATTTGCTCCTCTTATAACTTCAGGAGACTGGACAGCGCTTCCGTTCATGTTTCGAAGTCAACTAAATCTTGGGTGGAAGCTAATCAGGTGAAATGCCTTCAATGGCCAGCTCATATAGACCCGATCTGAATGTAATAGAAAATCATCGGGGAATTTTAGCTCGAAATGTTTACAAAAATGAACGAAAATTCAATTTAAAGTTAGATTTGATGAATGCTTTTAAAAACGGCTGGAACAATGTTGATGCAAGTACTTTGTGTGGTCTGATAGATTCAATGAACAAAAGACTAGTCAAAGTCATCGAAAAAAATGGGTCTCACATCGATTATTGGTGAAATACATGTATCGACTTTATAATTGTTTCCAACTTTCTTTGTACAGAAAATTTTCTCAAATCTATTAATATTTTATTAATGTAGTTATTAATTAATTTATTTTTTTCTTTACTTCCTTGTAGCATATAATATATATGCATGAAATTTCATAAATGTTCTATATTTTGTTTTTTAATTATATCATATTTTCAAGTGGCTTTATAATTTTTTCCACCACTGTACACAAATACAACACTAAATCTACCACGGAGGGCTCATTTGACCCGTGTATTGCATTGTCAACTTCTATAAGCGTTTCTCAGCACTAATTTAGATTAGCAATCTTCGCTTTATTTAATCACAGATATTATCGCAGATTTCTGAGATTGTATAAGGCGAAAATTATTATCCGAAATTAGTGGTGACAAACATTTGTAGAAGTTTGCAGCTATGCGCACAATTTCCTTAGGCGGGTTACCCAGTAGCATAGCTCTCAACCTTCCGGATTTTTTAAGTCACATTATAAGCACATTTTCAACCATTTTTTAAAGAATTTAAATGAAATAAATATCACAGGGAAACAAGTCACATTATTAAATAATTTGTTGGCACTATGCTTGTTTTTTCGATTGAACAAAAATGGAAAGGTTGGCAGTTATGCCGATAGTTTTAATGTTAATATTTTAAAATTTCAAAATTAATATGAAGAAAAGTTTAACATTACTAGAAATTTGTAAACATTTTTGGGCATAAAATTTTTATTTTCTAAAATATCTTCAAGATTTTGGCTTATTCTACAGATAATTATTATATTTCTAACATGAAAAATTCAGATGATTTCTTTCAGTGACTGTAAAGCTATACCAAAATTTGTATACCGAGATAAAATCATTTCAAACTTTTGTATTAAAAGGAAACATGTCGACACCTAAAAGCACGGATGTGCTATGCACATTTTTCAGTGAATCTGAGATTTTGGCAAAGCTGGAATCGTTATCAAATGTAGAGTCAAGACCACAATCGTTTAAAATCTAGTTTGTAATATCAAAGTCTAAAAATAGAAAAACAAAAAAAGCTATGCCCCAGAAAATTTATATTTTGTAATCCACAAATGTGCTAGGTCACAGAAAGAATATGGTTTGAAAATAGCAATATTCAAAGTTTAAAAAAATAGTCGCCTGTGGCAACCCTGTCCGTAAGAAACTAAGCATGTTGTGCTGTAAGCTTGTGATAATACTTTGATTTTTTAGGGAATTTCAGAACTTTCTGCCACTAAAAACAGGCAATCGATTTTTTAGTGCCGAAAAGCTCGCAAATTTCATAAAATTTAAAGTATCATATCTCGGAAAGCTGTGGTCGTTGAAGAATGAAATTTTTACTGTTTTACTTGTCAGAGTATGGAGAATGTTTTTCTAAATATAACTTATAGAACCCATGGAAAATAATGGCTAGACTATTTCATCAACATAATCTTACCTTATTTTGAACACTTCTGCAATTTACATTGATTACGTATCTCCAACAGGTAAAAAATTAAAACGCGTTTCAATTTTTTGGGACACCCTGTATAATAAGTCCTAAAAACGGAATATTGCTTTTAATTTTTGAGTAATGCAAAAGACGAAACTTCTTTTTTAATTTTTCCACGAACTAGCAAAATTGGACATAGCACATCTATGATACAGAAATACGCTCTTTCTTTGTTTGATGTTTTTAAATAAAAATGTATCAATCATAAATTTGGTATGAAAGTTTTTAGAATTAAAATGGCTTTCATTTAATACAAAACAAGAACGAAAGATCATGCACCACGTCATAGAATATGTAACACTTTCCAACTCTATTCGAATACTGTTAAGAAATATACTTTTTCTTCATACAATGAAATGAGATGTCTAAATAATGATTTAAAAAAACACAACGCACTCAGAATTCTTTTTCAGCAACTGCTGTCCATATCCGGTAATGTGTGCGAATTCTATCGTGCAACTATGTATATGATCTACACACCTCATAATACACTAAAAACTAGTTAAGTTTTTAAATACATAGCTCAGCTGAAAACTTACATCCAGCAGTTCGGCTCATAGTCTGTTCTGTAACCGAAATCTTTTGAGATAAATTCTACGTTCACCATAATCTACAGAAAACATGCCTCAGTAATGTATATCGATTTCCTTAAAATGCGCTGACAACGATTTTTCTCCATAGATGCAATGGAATTCAATGGAAAACCCCATGCAGTGGAAACACTTTATGCGTCCCTGTAAACAAACTATAATTGCTACTTACTCTATACCCTATATAAAGCATGCTGCCATACACCTCATATCAATTTCATTATGTTTGAAACAGTATAACATCATTAAAATGCACTGAAAACGATTTTTCCCCATTAACCGTAATGTATCCGAATACTTTTGAGTGTCCCTGTAATGTAACTATAAATGCTACGCACTTCATTTTCAATACCGAACATGCTATGGTAAACCTCAATAACATATATAAATTACATAGCAGTCCGACTATATTTACGCGAGTTAGAGAGCGGACAGACGGACAGACAAACCGAATTCCTAAAATCTTTTCAAGTATGTTGGAAAATGTTCAAAATGGAAATTCAATTATTTGATGTGTTAAAGTGTACTTCCATTGCGTATTTAAGGTCTGGTATATCCAAGGACCTCACTCATTCGAAATCATTGCCAAGAGAGAACTGTTCTGTCCAGAAAGGTAATTCAATCATAACTCCATCGTTCTTTAAACAATAAACAGAAAGAGATATGGAAATCACCCAGATAGAAAACTGATTCTTCCACTTTTCTTCCTCTTAACAGATTTTAAAACCTGTTAGGCAAAGGAATAAAAGGTTAGAGATAAAATCAAGGTGCATGCACCTCTTTGGAATTTCTAAGGAGTCTGGCACCACTTTTTTCTGATTAGAAAATTTGTTAAATCGCAGATTTCTTAATCGACATATTTGATAGCAGAATTTCTAATGTTTTTCCAAGATTAAATAAGGCAAAAATTTTATTCAAAATACACTCTGTAAAATTTGTTTCTCAAACCATGTTAATTATATAGTTAAAATAGTCTTAGGCAAGCATTAAATTATTTATGCTAGACTTAATCGCAGGGCTGCCACTGGCGACTATTTTTTAATTCTATCTCACACCACTTTCTCAAAACAAAATTTTTTCACATACACTTTGATAACATGTGCAAGAGAAATGTACTACAAAAATTATTTTTTTTAAATAGTTATGCGAATAGAATATAAAAATAGTCACCAGTGGCAGCCCTGTAATCGGCCCTAATTAATAACTTTTTTACCCCTTTAGGGGACAGGACAAGCGACTATTTTTAAATTCAATCGTACCACAATTTGCTAAAAAATTTCTTTGTGGTAGATATCTCTTCAAAATATCCTAGTATAAGTGTATGACAGAAATTATTTTTCAAAAAGTGGTACAAATAGAATAAAAAAAATAGTCACTGGTACTTAAGGTATCCCAATCCCGTAAGAAAAAGGTTAAGGTGCAAATTATGGTATCGGAATTGATTTCTTTCAGGCTCTATAATGTAAATTACAACCACCAACCGTACTTTCCACATGCCATTGGTTAAAAGTACAAAATGAATTGAAAAATATAAACTAAAGCTATATTTATGCATTAAAAGTAAATTGTTGGAGTCCGAGTAACGACCTACGTTCAATATGTTTCAGGATCATTTGCTGCATATCAGAGTTAAATTAATATATTAATATTTTGGTACTTTTCCGTTAGACGAACACCACTTCGCGCCATTTAAAAATGTTGGCGCAAAAGTTAACAAAGATGTCATTCACAATTATTACGAAAAGTGTATGCTTAAGCTAACTTACGTAGAAGACAGGAATAGTAATCCTATTGACATTACGTGTAATTTAATTAAAAGTATAACTATTTTATTAAATATAGAAAATACAGTGAAAATTTGCAAATTGATAATTTCCTTTGGAACTGCTGAAAAATCTGATATTTTCTTTAAATGAGAATGGCCAATTAAGTGTAAATTTGCAGAATATTGACAGAAAAGTATGGATGTACATCAAAAGTATATAAATCACAATAGTTGTTAAAGGAATGCGGGAATCTCGAAATCAAATTTTGCTGTGTATACCTTCATTCTTTAACCAAAGTGTCATTTTGATGCCTCAAAATCAAGACTACATCCTTTTATCATATACTTTTATCAACAAATCTCACAATATGAATAATACCTTGGAAGAATTTAATCTCATTCATTATTAAACAATTTCCAAACTGATTAACCCATATAAAATCTTTTACAAAAAATAAAATCATCGAAAAAGCAAACCTTGAAAGAAAACATTATTACTACGTGGGTTTAATAATAGGATTAATACAATTTTTAACGTAAAATAAGCAATTTGGCACTTTGGAGCAAAATTATGATTGTGGTGTTCGTCTAACGGAAAAGTACCAATATTTTTCGTTCATAACTTTTAGTATAATGAAGATAATGTTACGAAATTATCCATGGTTTGTTTGACTTATGTTCTGTTTGTTACATGATGATATTGCAAGACATGATGGAAGTGCAGGATGAAAATTAATTTGGTCACAGTGACACAATAGACATTACACACTATCTGGCAATATAGAAATATGGAACGACCAGCTCATGTTGTCCTCTTCCAGTACTTGTTATGATGTTATCACGTTTCGGAAAAAGCGTGGTAAGTCTGTTTTAAAATTCGCTACACTATCTTCATTATTGTTTAAAATATGAACGAAAATACGGACTGAGTCTCTTTGTAAGTGGATTACGACCCTACATTTCATAGTAGAATTTGATTGTTCTTGCCACAAAATTATTTATTTTATTAATGTGTGAATTAACTTATTATATTGTGTAAATTCACTTTGTATTGATTCAAGTAGACAAAAAACCTACATCTTTTATTTTATTTCTTTTATCAGGTAAACTGCCAAAATATCTCTTTCCTCTTACAAGAATCAAAAAAGAATGGGCTGATTCTTCCAATGTTTTTCAATTTTTAGGTCAAGTATTTTGCATTATTTTTCAAACAGGTAAGAAA
The DNA here is from genome assembly GCA_963931845.1 of Maratus michaelseni. NCBI lineage: Eukaryota > Metazoa > Arthropoda > Arachnida > Araneae > Salticidae > Maratus > Maratus michaelseni. The sequence goes on from OZ007586.1 coordinate 429,396,356, forward strand.
ATACGATAATTAAAAATTCTGTCATTTTGCAAATTTTAACTTTTCTTTCCGATAAAATGCTTAGTAATGCACCAGTTAGTTGAATATTGTTTATGCCATTACCCAGATTTTTTTAAAGTTTTTTTTCGATGTTTAGAATTAAATTTGCTTTTAAACATGAATATGTATTACGTTAGAATTCTAAGTTAATTCTATATACACAGAGCTGCTGGCGACTATTCTTAAATTCTAGTTGTACCACTATTTCCAAAAAAGATTCTTTGTGGTAAATTTCTCTTGGAATTATTGTAGAAATATAAGGCAATGATAATAATTTTGAAAAAATGGTGCGAATAGAATAAAAAAATACTCGCCAGTGGCAGCCCTGTATATACACGGTTGCCACGGGCAACTTTTTTTTTTCAAAGGGTTCGTAACACCTTTTCTAAACTATAATCCTTGCCGTATACTACTACAAAAGACATCTACTACAAATAATGTATTCTTTAAATAGTGGTACGACTAGAATATAAAAATCGTCTTTTCAACTGACAGTATTCTCATCTAGTAAAATTTCGTGCACATATTAAATGTTGATATATTAAGAAAGAACAATCAAAATGTATGCTATTTAAAGATGTCAAAAGTTACGTAATCAGTGAAGCGGTATTATTCTTTATTGTATTCATATAAAAATACAAAATTTCAAGATTATTGCGTGAAATACTTCTTGCTTTAAGACTTCCTTGAAAATTTTGAAACATATAAATTACATTTTCAAAGAATTTTTAATCTAACTCTTAGAATGTTTATTGAAAAGTAAATAAAAATTTATTAGTTAATGGATCGCATTATACGTGCGGAGTAATAACTTAGGTTAGATTACATAAAGAGTGAGTACATAACAACGGCTGTTTTAAGGCTTCCTAAAAGAGTCTCTTCTTCGACACAATATTAAAAACTAGTAATTATTTTTTCAATGCGGAAACCACTTCCATTGCCATTTTTTGATCAACTTCTAAATCAATATTTGAAATGGAAACTTCGATTATTGACAATCATTGTCCTATCTACGGATTATTTTTGTTTCCTTTTTCTACACCAAATAGCGTGTTTTAGCGACAGTGGTTTGCACAATAAAGGGTTTTTTGTGAACATCTCGCATAAATATATTCGGATTGTCATGCAATTAATATATGTTATTGAGTTTTACTATATGGCATGTTCCGTATTGAAAATGAAGTGTGTAGACACTCAAAAGAATTCCATTACATGCGGTCTATGGGAAAAATCATTTGTGGTTTATTTTAATGCTGTTGCACAATTTAAAACATATTGAAATTGATACATACCACTGTCGCTACAAGAGGCTTACTATAGAATATGGTGTTTATAGCGCTTATAATTCCTTTATAGGGAAACTCAAAAGAATTCCGTTACATGACGGTCTATAGAGAAAAATTGTTTGGGGTTTATTTTAATAATGTTTTACTATTTCAAACATATTGAAATTAATATAGTAAATCACTAAGGGGCATTATAAAAGACTTACTATAGAATGTTTTGTGTGTATAGCATTCATCGTTCATTTACAGGGACACACAAAAGAATTCGGTACTGTATGTTAACAATAATTGCTGGAACTGCGTCTTCAGTTGCGGAACGCATTTTTCAAATTTAACTCATTTTTCGTCTATTACTTGGTGTGCTTAAATTCTATAGATCATATACAGGGCAGCACAAATGTCCTCGAGTACATTTCTGTTTATTGATGGAAATTTCATAAAGGGAATTTTAAACTGTGCTACGCTTTTCGTAACTGAACTAAAATTTAGCATTCTATGTAGTGTATATACAAATCTACAGATAATTTACAGGGCTGCACAAAAGAAATTTGGATAAATTTCAGAATATTGTTGGTAATTTCTGAAATTGGGTTTTTTAAATATGTTATGCATTTTCCAAATTGATTACTTAGATATGCGAAGGCTGGGTTCTCGTGGCGGTCATCTCTTGTCATCCCTTGTTTACTTAGATATCATCTTCACCTTATTAAACAGTAAAGATTTGTAAAATTATTTTGGAAGTGTTGGAAAGTGTTACATAATCTATGCTTGACGCATAATTTTTCGTTCTTGTTTGTTATCCATATAAGTTTTAAATCACATTGTTGCTAGTGTTGCATATTAGTGTGTGTGTATATATATATATATATATATATATGTAACGATTTCTTCTAGCTGTAATGACTCCTGCTAAAAATGTGGTCGATAAACGGCTCTGTGTAAGAAGTAGAATATTGGCTGGAAGATGAGAACTGGCAATATGGCAGTCATGGTATTAGCAATCTAGCGATCTTAGTTGAAAAACATCAACGATAATCAACAATGTCAGTAGAATTGATAAAATGCATCATGTCAAGTGGCTTAAATTTTGGCATGGTTCCTGCTCGACCCCCTTCAATTTTTATATAATTGATACAGGACATACATATAGGTATAAGATGGACATCTGCAAACTATCAGTGTCAGAAATAGTACAGGTGGGGCGCTAGGGGTCCTTTTGTAAAACTCACTATTTCATGGTCGCAGAAAAAACGAGGAAATCACCAAGTTTGCCAAGTTTGCTCATGATACAAGAAATCTTACTTATAGAAAATAGGTGATCTAGTACAACTTTTTGTGCTAAAAACGTAATTAGAGTATTAAAAGTCACAAATCCATACCTTTGTCATTACTTGGCCTCAAAGTAGGCCATACGGCCTGTCGTGATGAATTTTACTCGTACTTTAACATGCTGTAACTACTGAAAAAAATTATTTTTAAAGTTTGTCACTTTAACAATTAATTACCTATGAAGATGTCATAGAGCTGATGGAGTTGTTTCTTTCCTGCTTAAATATTCATTAACTTATTCAGCAGTGAAATCTTCTAAAAAATTAAAATCATCAATTCTACCCAATTTTCAGAAGCGTATATCTCAAAAGTGACATTCCTGATATGATTATAGTTAGTACCACTGAAAAGAACACAGTCTATACACTGTAAAAAAAATCAGAAGCATTTCGGCCCAAGGCGGAAAGGTTTCCGGAAATTTATAGTAAACTTTGTGTTCTACACAGTTACTTGTTATTTCGGAATCGTTACACGTATTTTCGGAAAAATATTCAAAGCGGTGAATACTCTGAAGAAGTCAGAAACGTTACATTCCATAGCGGAAATGTTTTCGAATAGGTAGTGTAAAATGCTGGTTACTGAAAAATTCGGAAATGTTACACTCATTCCGTGTAAAGTTTAAAAATGGAATTTAAAATGAAGTAATATTTCCGCATGCTAATCTACTCCGACCTACTGCACATGTCATTATCACGTGATTTGTATTGTTCTTGAGAGGAAAGACAGCTTAAAACAGATGCAGATGCAACGTATTTATATGAGCTGTAAGTATTCTGTTTTATAATTTCTTTTATTTGAGAGAACAATATGCTTTAAAAAAAATTAATATTATCAGATTCTGTTTTATTGCATATTAATATTACATTTGCAGTTAATCTTTTGTTGTATACACAAAGTTAAATAACTCGTTCTATAGTTTCTTTATAATCTTGTTCTATGAATCTATAATAAATATTAGATAATTGATTGATGAATAATAATGTAGTACTAGTATTAATGAAGCACAGATAGCACCGTATATAAGTCTTTAACATATTTTCGTTTGGAGATCGGTTACGTTTCATAACTTTTCTAATGATGAAATGTATCGTTTATCCCCTTGGAGGGCAAGCACGTGGTCTAAAAATGCTAAATTTTGCGATGTTTCAACACCAGTAATTTTTAATAATGAATTTTTAAATTCTCAATCTGCAAAAAACAATAATAAATATTTTTATTTAATAATACTGGTGGCAAAGTTATATATTAAAAAGTGGTATATATTATATACCGGTGCCCCTCAAGATGTTAAATGACAGAACAAATTCTTTGTTTGTTGTCAAATTGTTTCTTTCTTGCTTAAATATTCATTCATTTATTCAGCTTCGAAATCTCCTAAAAAATTAAAATCATCAATTCTACCCCCATTTTCAGAAACGTATATCTCAAAAGGGACACTTTTGATTTGATTACGGTTAGCACCACTGAAAAGAGCACATTTCAATCTATAAGGAAAACTCTATCTCATTTTGGAACTCTTACATATAGTGGAAAAATAATTAAATAAAAAAAATCTATTTTACACTGTTTTTCCGCGATTTTTTTTTTCAAAGAATTTGACTGTTGACAAAGTCCATCCCAAACATTCGTTACATAAGACTTTTGAACTGTGAAAATATGTTTATCTGTATGAAAATTAATTTATTTTTATGAATGGAGTTTTTTTCTTTGCATATACATTATTTTAGTGACGGATCTGCTGCAAGAATTTAAAAAATATTTTGAATCTTTGTTATCAACAGAGTGACTTTGGAATCTCTGCAGAGTAGAATTTGTTTGGTACAAGTCACGGAAAATTCCCCTGTGACGGAATAGGAGGAACTGTACAGCGCAGCGGCTGGCTGCAAAAGCAAGCCTTCAAAAACCAATTAAAGATCAAATTTTAATTCCGGCGGATCTATATAAATTCTGTGAAAAGAACATAAAGAAAATTAAATTAATTTTTGTTTAAAAAAATAAATTGAAGCAGTACAAGCTGACCAATAAGAGCGTTTCAGAAGTGGATGCACAGTTTCTGACACAAGAGAACATCATCATCATTTTGTACCCGTAAATAAAAAACCAGTTCGTGTCAGTAGAATAACAAATGATGCACCATTCTTTTTAACACATGTTGATGAGAGTGCTAAGACTGCATTTCACTATGCATTCGTTTTCGATTTACAGCTTAGACAGTATATTGCCTGTATCTATGACAGAAATTGGTGGATTGGAAATGTACGTGAAATATCAATTGAAGAGCGCGATGTCTTAATAAATTGTATGCATCCTCATGGAACTGCCAAAATGTTTTATCGGCTCACTAGACAAGACCTTTGTTGGATTCCAGAAGAGCATATAATAGCTACGGCTCCAGTTCCAACAGCAACAACAATGAATGAGCAATACAGCTTTCCTAAAACTCTTGTAATCTCAATCAATAAGAAATATGATAAACTGAACCAATAATTAGATGTTCTTTACGACTTGGAAACCCTGAAGCAACCCAATTGAAGCTTAGAATCATCGAAGAAGTTTTTATAATAGACTTGGGAAACTGTTAGATACTCACATTTAGGCTTGTGAGCATGTAGTATAGAAACTCAAACAGGAGCTAGTCTTTCATGGCTATCGGACGTGAACACTTGGTGACGCGGTTACCAGTCATTCAGAATGCTAGAGCAGAATCAACCATGGACCACAACAAGGGATAATTATCTATACATTTATCATTGTAAATAAAAAGATTTGCGTTAAATTTGTTGAAAGAGAAGATTTTCGAAGAAATATCGCGTAAAATAGGTCTTTTGAAATTTATTTTTTTACCCCTATATGTAAGAGGCTCAAAATGACTTTGAAAGTTTTTCATGTAGATTAAGATATGCTCTTTTCAATGGTACTAACTGTAATCATATCAGGAGTATCCCTTTTGAGATATACGCTTCTGAAAATTGGGTGAAATTGATAATTTTAATTTTTTAGAAGATTTCACAACTGTATAAATTAATGAATATTTAAGCAGGAAAGAAACAACTCCAGCAGCTGTATGACATCTTCATAGGTAATTAATTAGTAAAGTGGCAAACCTTTAAAATAATTTTTTTGAGTAGTTATAGCATGTTAAAGTAGGGGTAAAATTCATCGCGACATGCCGTATGTCCTATTTTGAGGCCAAGTAATGACAAAGGTATTGATTTGTGATTTTTAATACTCTAATTACGTTTTTTAGCACAAAAAGTTGTCTAGACTACCTATTTTCAATAAGTAAGGTTTCTTGTATCATGAGCAATAAGATGGCAAACTTGGTGATTTCCTCTTTTTTTCTGCGACCATGAAATTGTGAGTTTTACAAAAGGATCCCTAGCGCCCCAACTATACTATTTCTGACACTGATGGTTTGCAGATGTCCATCTTATACCTATATGCATGTCCTGTATCAATTATATAAAATTTGGAAGGAGTCGAGTGGGAGCCTCTAGGTCAGTTGACATGGAATGACCCATTGATAAAGTGTTCTTGTTATGCTGCCGAGATAATGCAGTCATGAAGTAGCAATCAAACTATTTTACTGGGAAGGCTTTAATCCCTTCAGGACGAGCGGCCTTTACAGAATTTATAATCTTTTAACATCGGATTTTGAGAGTAAAAATTTTTTCTAACCGAATAGCAGAAATACTTTGATTCGATAAGACAAATTTTTCAATTAAATATTACTGGTAGGAATAATGAAGAATTATGTGCAGTTTATCCATTTCTCGTCGCGAAGAGGTTAAGGAAAATCCAAAGGAAATTTTTCCAACTGTTGAAAAAGTCAGTGTAAATTTCAGCACAAACATTTTTATTAGAGAAAAGTCAAGTCCAGAGATTAGACAGAAGAACTCTCTCTACAACTCAATATTAACTCCGAACTATCTTAATTTAACAACTTCACATCAAAACTCCATATTAAAAATTTTGTAATAACAACAAACAGTTATAATATATCTAAAAATATTCCATAATTCAAAGATGCCACGTGGTTTCAGATGACAAGACAAACACGAAAAAAGTGACCTCGGAACCGATGCATTAGCTTATATCGATCATGACATATTAACGAAGGACACCGAAAAATAGCATTGCGAGAAAACATCTGGAACAATTAGCGTACCCGCCGGAATGCGTTACTGGAAGATGATGCAATACGACACCGATTTTGGATCCCAAGTTGTTGAAAGATCTCAGAACACGTCCCATTGAGAATTACAACTAGACTTACAGCTTAAATAGAATATTGTAAAATTGAATGAATTTGAAAAACGAGAAAACTATTAGGTATAGAAACAATTAAAATTTGAGAAACAGTATTTTAAAGTGGGCATAAGTAAATTAAATTGAAAAATATAGAATATTAAAATATGTTATATGTTCCGGTTATATGTTATATTATTATAAGTCTACAAGCTCAAAAATGATACACTCACTCAGATAATGTTGGCAGACATCAGAGGTTGTGACTATTTAATAACTTTACTTGTTAACTATACTCTAGAATATTGCTTAATTTCAGTAACTAACTATATTTATTTTTTCTAAATGAGTGAAGAGTCTTCCATCAATAAGAATGCAATAAATATTTAAATAGTGACTAGAATAAATAATAACCAGTAGGGAAGACCGAGCTACGATCGGTTAAAATTAGTTTTGTGTTCAACTCAATATAACAATAAATTCTCTGTACAACATATAATAATCAGTTTTATGTATTCTGATTGATTGAATTCGTAGTTGATTCATGTATCTCGACTCCTATTGGGAATGTCTAGAAAATTCCTTCAGATTCTAAAAGCCAATTTGTTCGCCAAATGTTGCCAAAATTTGGCCAAAATGCGCAAAATTGGCACATTTTTTCATTTGGCGCCAAGCATGCGTTATGGCATTGCTAATCTTAAAAGTCGATTTTTCTGCTAAGTATCGCCAATGTCGTCAACATTTCGCGAAATTTGGCGATATTTGACGAAATGTTTCCAACTTTGCGATTTCGTTTACTGCCAACTGTTCAACAACTTAATAACTGTTTCAACCTTTAAGCATTCACATTGAAATGCATTGACCCGTAGTGACCCCAAAATGACCCACTAATCGAATTTTCACGACCATGTGACCTAGCCCAAATGCTTTCTCGCATTTCAAAATGGTAGGCTACAAAATTTAGTCGAAATCGTTTCAGCTGTTTTTTACATAAAATTAGCTTGACCCTGACCCTTAGTGACCCAAAATGACCCACTAATCGAATTTTTTCGATCCTAGCCCAATGGTCTTTTTTCGTTCCCGAAAACGGTAGGGTACAAATTTTAGTCAAAATCGTTTGAGCCATTTTGTGTATAAAATTAGCTTTACCCGTAGGGATACAAAAAGGACCCACTAATCGAATTTTCCTTAACATCTGATCCAACCCAATGATGTTCGCGTAATCCAAAACGGCAGGACAAAATATTTACTCAAAATCGTTTCATCCGTTTTTTAGATATAATTTGCTTGACCTTGTTCCATAGTGACCCAAAATGACCCACTAATAGAATTTTCAGGAACATGTGAACTAACCTAATGGTCTTCTAGTACCCCAAAACAGTAGGATACAAAATGTCGTCAAAATCGTTAGAGCCATTTTTAAGATAAAATTTGCATACACACAGACATACACATAAGATTTGATCGTATTATAATATAAGATATCGCGTAAAAAATAACACACAACAATAATAAATATTTATACAATAATTTTTTACATACGTAGTATGACTCCATTGTGTACTTTGTCCATTTACTTTTACTTATTTTTAAAAATATCATCACTCATACTTACTCTTTAACTTCAGCATATTCATAGCTAAATACTCCCATTTCATATATTTTATTTTCTTAATAAATACTTCAATATGATAATAATAGTAATACTAATAATAATAATAATAACGAATAACGAATAATAAATAACACAATGATAATAAATTAGATTTTTGCTTTCACTAATTTTGGATGGACAGAATTCTTACATATCATTGAGAATATCTTATTAAAATTTTGCTTCTGAAAAATTATTATACTAGTCTCAAAGAAAAAGAAATTTTTCTACCAATTCCTTCTCCAAACAATTGTAACAAAATCTTTTAACATAACTTCAATATATCTATAACATAATAATAGATCAATAATAATATTTTAAATCTATACTAATAAAAGAAATTTTCGCTCTGTGTTTGTGTGTGTGTGTTTGTTTGTTTGTCTGTCTGCGATGGCTAGCAAAATTTAGAACACCTAGAAGTCTGAAAATTTAGGCGTGGATAGTGCAAAGTCTGGCCTGGTGCACCTGATTCTGAGAATTTTAATATTTTGAAAATTAGAATAGTTATTAATTAAAAACTAATCAAAGATCACAAACAAAAAAAGCGCTCTTCCGAAATCCACGCGCGCATGCTCAGAAGCCGTTTTATCATACCTTCCGTGAAGAGAAGAAGCAAATCACTAGTCAGACCGTTTATTTTTTTATTTTTCTAGCCACAGGCGAAAGGCAGTAAATACACAAAAACCGTCTACATATTCTCAAGGAACGTACTTTTACGTCTCGAACTATCTGGTTGGTTCGAAAAAATTTTACATTTAACCCTTTCAAAAAAAATAATCAAAAAGCGTCGAATTCGTGTTTTTTATTTTCTCCCATTTTCCGAGCCTTGCATGCGCCGGACTATATTATACGGAAAAAGCCGAGTTCACCAAATTAAAGATCTGACATTTTCCTTTACAAAGCCACCTTTGGTTTAAAAAAAATATGAAAGTTAATCTTTCGTAAAATTATATTTTCTGTACGCCGTTTCGCGATTTTCTGGATTTTGTCGATTTTTAAAAATTCGTATCGGCGGTTCCGAGCAAGTTACGAAAAACTAAAAATACCAGACAATATTTACATTTATTCCCTTTTTGACATCTGCAATTGTTTTCGAAAAATACGAATATTAACCCTTTGAAAAAAGTCGCACGCAGGACTCACTTTTGCAAATTCTGATTTTCTGCGATATGTAAAATCGCACATCGGCTCTCTAAAATAACCAACCAAAAAACAAACACACCTAAGGGCATCTACGTTCTATAGGGTTCAGGCAGAAACCTTTAGTTTTTTTTTTTTTTTTTTTTTAATTAACGTTAACACTTTCGAAAATGTTTTTTACCATAAGTCAATTTCACTTTTTTAACAATTTCTCCTATCTTTAAAAGTTCAAATCTGTGTTTATAAACCAGAGACGAAAAACTAAAATTACTGCACCTAATCTACGTTTCTTTGTTTTTTAAAATCTGGTATTCATTTCGAAAAAAATTAATTTATGATGCATTAAAACATGGTTTTTCAAAAAAATTCATATATTCTTTAATAGATAATTAGTACTTAAATTATCTTAAAAACCAAATTAACACATGCATGAAAAAATTTATAAAAAATATATATATAAAATAAGAAAATAATTATTTAAAATATATATATATGTATATATATATATAATAGGACGGATGGGTGGGTAGATGATAGATCGAGGAGGTGTGGTGGAATTGTCTGGAAAATACGCATGGTTAATTTATGTAAAAAAATGGAATGGGACATTTGGTTTAGAACTACGTTGCTAATACACATTTTGTAATTGACTATGATTTGATACTTTTATATGCAAATTAATGTAGTTATATTTACATATTTATTAATTCATTTTAAATGAATTCATATTCATTAATATTTAATAATGTTAACGATTAATTTGTATTTAAATTATAGCTCACTGTGGACAATATCTGGAGGCACGGCAGTGCCTCCGCCAAGTCGAGAGAGGACAGCCGTAAGCATACTTTTCTGGAAGCAACTCAGGGCACTTTTGACCCCATGGGCGTACCCAAGGGGGGGGCTGATGGGGCTACAGCCCCACCCCCCACCCCCCGAAATTTTCGAAAGTGATATGAAAAAAGTGCTGATGTTTTCTTTCTTTTTTGGAAAAAAAAAATATTTTTTTCTATCATACAGCGGACTAGCCATTCTTATTAGTCCCACATTTAGTCCGCATTGACACAAAAGAAGAGAAAGGGTGCTGATGGGGTTACAGCCCCCTCCATCCGAAATAGTCAGAAATTAAATGAAATAAAAAAGAAAACTGCCCAGTTAAACTGAGGGCATCGAGCTCACAGGCTATTCACACTAATTGTATATTATACACTTATTTCAAAGAATTTGAAATAAGCCCCTCGAAAAATAAAGAAATCGATAATATATTAAGGGGGGATCATCCCCCCGTTCCCCCACCCCCTTATAGTTAACAATTGAACCCCCAAATCTAATCAGGGAAGCCCTTTATTACAATGAACATATATACAAAATTCGAAGCAAATCGGATATTTCTGCATGAAAAACACATTTATCTAAATTAAGGGGGATTACCCCCGTATCGCCCTTTATACTTAACCAATGAACCCCCAAGACTAACCAGGGAAGCTCCTTACCACAATGAGCCTATATACAAAATTTGAAGAAAATCTGATAATTCTCCATGAAAAACACATTCATCTAAATTAAGGGGGGAGGATAAGCCCCCCCCCCGTTTACTCTCTTTATACTTAACCAAAGAACCTCCTAAACTAATCAGGAAAGCGCCTTATCACAATGAACCTATATACAAAATTTTAAGAAAATCGCATAATTCTGCCTGAAAATCGCAGTTATCTAAATTAAGGGGGGGCAGCCCTCCGTTACCCCCTTTATACTTAAACAATGAATCCCCAAAACCAATCAGGGAAACGTTTTATCACCATTAACCTGTATACAAAATTTGAAGAAAATCGGATAATTCTGCATGAAAAACCCATTTATCTAAATTAAGGGGGGATTAGCCCCCCTTTCCCCCTTTATACTTAACCAATGAACCCCCAAAACTCTTCAGAGAAGCGCATTATCACAATGAACCTATATACAAAATTTGAAGAAAATCGTATAATTCTTCATAAAAACTCATTTATCTAAATTAGGGGGGGTGTTATCCCCCCTTTCCCCCTTTATACTTAACCAATGAACCCCCAAAACTATTGACAGAAGCACATTATCAAAATGAACCTATATACAAAATTTGAAGAAAATGGGATAATTCTGCATGAAAAACCTATTTATCTAAATTATGGGGGGTTAGCCCCCCATTTGCCCCCTTTATGCTTAACCAATGAACCTCCAAGACTAATCAAGGAAGCGCCTTATCACAATGAACCTATATACAAAATTTGAAGAAAATCGAATAATTCTGCATAAAAACTCATTTATCTATATTAGTGTGGGGGGGTTATCCCCCCTTTCCCCCTTTATACTTAACCAATGAACCCCCAAAACTATTGACAGAAGCGCATTATCAAAATGAACCTATATACAAAATTTGAAGAAAATGGGATAATTCTGCATGAAAAACCTTTTTATCTAAATTATGGGGGGTTAGCCCCCCATTTCCCCCCTTTATGCTTAACCAATGAACCTCCAAAACTAATCAGGGAAGCGCCTTATCACAAGGAACCTATAAACAAAATTTAAAGTAAAACGGTTAGTTCTATCAAGAGTTATCGCGTTACGTACATACATACATACATACATACATACATACGTACGTACATACAGAACCGGCGGGCGCATAAGCTCTCAGGCTTTGATAGCCTGTGAGCTAAAAAGTGTTTTTTCCTTATTTTTTTTTAAACAAATCTGTAATTTTTTCTTCTGTCATACAGCGAAATAGACATTCTCGTTAACCCCATATTAGTCCACATTGACATCACAGCATACCCAAAGATGAGGAGGGGGCTGATGGGGTTATAGCATTCCTCTCCCCCCCCCCCCCTCTGAAATTTTCGAAAGTGATATGAAAAAAGTGCCGATGTTTTTCTTTCTTTTTTGGATTTTTTTTCTATCATACAGCGGGGTAGAAATTCTTATTATTCCGCATTGACACAAAAAAAGAGAAAGGGGACTGATGGGGTTACAGCCCCCTCCTTCTGAAATAGTCGGAAATTGAATGAAAAAAGTGTTTTTTCCTTACTTTTTTCGACAAATCTGTAATTTTTTCTCCTGTCATACAGCGAAATAGTCATTCTCGTTAACCCCATATTAGTCCACATTAACATCACAGTATACCCAAAGATGGGGAGGGGGCTGATAGGGTTATAGCCCCCCCCCCCCCACCCGAAAAAGTGATATGAAAAAAGTGCTGATATTTTTCTTTTTTTTTTTTGGAAAAAATATTTTTTTTCTATCATACAGCGGACTAGCCATTCTTATTAGTCCCACATTAGTCCGCATTGACACAAAAAAAGAGAAAGGGGGCTGATGGTGTTACAGCCCCCTCCATCCGAAATAGTCGGAAATTAAAAGAAAAAAGTGTTTTTTCCTTACTTTTTTTTAAACAAATTTGTAATTTTTTCTTCTGTCATACAGCGAAATAGACATTCTCGTTAACGCCATGTTAGTCCACATTGACATCACAGTATACCCAAAGATGGGGAGGGGGCTGATGGGGTTATAGCACTCCTCTCCTCCCCCCCCCCCCCCATGAAATTGTCAAAGTGATATGAAAAAAGTGCCGATGTTTTTCATTCTTTTTTGGATTTTTTTTTCTATCATACAGCGGGCTAGTCATTCTTATTAGTCCCACATTAGTCCGCATTGACACAAAAAAAAAGGTGGCTGATGGGGTTACAGTCCCCTTCTTCCGAAATAGTCGGAAATTAAATGAAAAAAGTGTTTTTTCCTTACTTTTTTTAAACAAATCTGTAATTTTTTCTTCTGTCATACAGCGAAATAGACATTCTCGATAACCCCATATTAGTCCACATTAACATCACAGTATACCCAAAGATGGGGAGGGGGCTGATGGTGTTATAGCACGTCCCCCCCCCCCCTGAAATTTTCGGAAGTGATATGAAAAAAGTGCTGATGTTTTTCTTTCTTTTTTGGAAAAAAAAATCTATCGTACAGCGGACTAGCCATTCTTATTAGTCCCACATTAGTCCGCATTGACGCAAAAAAAGAGAAAGGGGGCTGATGGGGTTACAGAACCCTTCTTCCAAAATAGTCGGAAATTAAATGAAAAAAGTGTTTTTTCCTTACTTTTTTAGACAAATCTGTAATTTTTACTTTCTTCTATCTTTACAAGAAGAAAGTATTGGATTCATGAAAATTTTCGACTTCCGGTTTTCGACGGATTTATACGTTTTAGAAGGTCCTGAACACGATTTGACTATTTTTAGAAAATGTCTGTCTGTGACTATGTCTGTCTGTATGTGACAAAAATTTTGTGGGCGCTCTATCTCAAGAACTAATGCTCGGAATTTAATAAAACTTTATATTCAGCTAGTCCTTCTATGCAGCATTTTTCGCGATTTCCGCAATAGCTCTAACTCAAGAACTAATGCTCGGAATTTAATAAAACTTTATATTCAGTTAGTCTCTGATATAAATGAGTGCTGATTAGTTTTTGGTAAAAATTGCCCTGCAGGTGGCGCTGCTATGCAGCATTTGCAGGATTTAAACGATTTTAGCGATAGTCCCATCTCAAGAAATAATGCACGGAATTTAATAAAACTTGAGTTTCAGTTAGACCTTGATATATAAATTGGTGCTGATTCTTTTTAGTGTATGCGAAACCTGTGTGAGATAGGAGAAAGTTTTGGGATTGTCACATCCGACTAGCTTTTTCTGTCATACAGCGAAATAGCCGTTCTCGTTAACCCCATATTAGTCCACATTGACATCACAGTATACCCAAAGATGAGGAGGGGGCTGATAGAATTATAGCCCCCTCATCTCGAAATAGTCGAAAATGAAATGAAAAAATAGTGCTGTTTTTTTTCTTTGTTTGATATAAATTTGCATTTTTTCCCCTATTATTTAACAGATTAGACACTCCCATCGCTTTAGTTCCATTTTCATATTAGTATACAGTGACAGTCGAAAATAAAATGAAAAAGATGCTGATTTTTTTCTTTTTGTTTGTTTGAGATAAATTTGTAATTTTGTTTTCTGCAATCCTTACTTTTTTAGATAAATCTGTATTTTTTTCTTCTGTAATACAGCGAAATAGCCATTCTCATTAGCCCCATGTTAGTCCACATTGACATCACAGTGTATCAAAAGAAGGGGAGGGGGCTGATGAGCCCGCTCCTCCCGAAATAATTGAAAATGAAATGAAAAAATAGTGTTTTTTTTTTCTTTCTGTTTGAGTTTGAAATAAATTTGTATTTTTTCCCATATCATTCAACACACTAGAAGCCCTCTTCTCTTTAGTTCCATGTTAGTGCACAGTGATACCACATTATACCCAAAGAAGTGAAAGGGGAGGTTTGGGGTTATAGCCCTCTTCCAAAATAATCGAAAATTAAATGAAAAAATGCTGATTTTTTTCTTTTTGTTTGAGATAAATTTGTAACTTTGTTTTCTGCAATACGACGAACTACCCATGCTATGTAGTTTCATATAAGTGCACAGTTACACGGCAGTATACCCAACGAGGGGAAGGGGGCTGATGGGGTTACAGCCCCCCTTGCGAAATAGTCGAAAATGAAATGAAAATGATGCTGATATTTTTTCTTTCTGTTTGAGATAAATTTGTAATTTAGTTTTCTATTTTACCGTGGATTAGCCATTTTCGTTAGTCCCATATTAGTTCACATAGACCAACTCAGCATACCCAAAGAAAGGGAAGGGGTTTGATGGTGTTACAGCCCGCCACTCCCTTCTGAAATAGTCGAAAGTGACATGGAAAAAAAGCACTGATATATTTCCCTTTCTGTTTGAGAGAAATTTGTATTTTTTTTTCTCCTATCATTCAATGGACTAGCCACGCTCTTCTCTTTAGTCCTATATCAGTGCACAGTTGCTAAAAGAGGTTAAAGGGGGCAATGGGGTTACAGCTTTCCTCCCGAAATAGTAAAAAATGAAATGAGAAAGTGCTGATTTTTTGTTTTTTTTTTAGATAAATTTGCAATTTAGTTTTCTGTTATGCAGAGGATTAGCCATTCTCGTTACTCCCATATTAGTCCACATTGACACTACAGCATACTGAAAGATGGGGAAGGAGACTGATGGGGTTACAGCTCTCTCCCTTCCAAAATATTCGAAAATGACATGGAAAGAAAAGTGCTGATTTGTTGAAAGAGAAAATTTTAATTCCCCCTTACCCTAAATTTGTAATTTAGTTTTCTGTCATATAGCGGATTAGCCATTCTCGTTAGTCCGAAATTCGCGTTTATTTTCGATTTTTTGACGAAATTAACGTTTTTCTTTGACCGTTTGACGGATAACGTTTATTTATTCGTGACCCTTAGTCGAAATTTGCGTTTTTTTTCGCCGCTTTTTGACGAAATTCGCGTTTTTTCTGAGATGTTCTGTTGAAATTTGCGTTTTTTTGCCGCTTTTTCATGAAATTCGTGTTTTTTCTGAGATCTTTTGTTGAAATTTGCGTTTTTCCGCGTCTTTTTGACGAAATTCGCGGTTATTCTGCGGCTTTGATGAAATTTGCGTTTCTTTTGCGATCCTTTGACGAAGTCGCGTTTTTCCGTGGCCCTTTGATGGATCATTAGATGAAATTTGACCTTTTTTCGCAATCCTTTTTCCAAATTTGCGTTTTTTCAGTTTTTTTTTTGACGAAATTCGCGTTTTTTCCACGGTCCATTGCAGAAATTCAAGCTTTTCAGCGTTTTTTTTTTTTGACGAAATTCGCATTTTTACCATAGCCCTTTGACGAAATTCGAGGTTTTTTGCGATCCTTTGACGAAAGTCGTGTTTTTCCGCGGCTCTTTGACGGAATTCGCGTTTTTTCTGCAGCCCTTTGACGACGTTCGTGTTTCCTCCGCGACCATTTGACGAAATTCGCGTTTTCTTCGCGATCATTAGATGAAATTTGACCTTTTTTTCGCGATTCTTTTTCCAAATCTGCGTTTTTTCCACGGTCCTTTGTCGAAATTTAAGCTTTTCAGTGTTTTTTGACGAAATTCGCATTTTTACCCTTTGACGAAATTCGAGGTTTTCTGCGGCTCTTTGACAAAATTTCCGTTTTTTTCGATCCTTTGACGAAATTTTTTTTCACTTCCCTTTGACGAAATACGTGTTTTTTCTGCAGCCCGTCGACGAAATTAGTATTTTTTCAGAGGTTATTAAACGAAATTCGCGTTTCCTCCGCTATCATTTGACGAAATTCGGGTTTACTCCGCGATTATTTGACGAAATTTGCGTTTTCTCAGCGATCATTTGACGAAATTTGACCTTTTCTCCGCGATCCCTTGACAAACTTCGCGTTTTTTCGCGCCCTTTGACAAAATTTGAGTTTTATCCGTGGCTCTTTGACAAAATTCGCATTTTATCTGCGGCCCTTTGACAAAATTCGGATTTTTCCATGATCCTTTAACGAAATTGGAGCTTGTTTTTCTACGAACAATTGACGAAATTGATTTTTTTCGGCGACCATTTGTCAAAAATAGCGATATATTTTTAAATCCGAATTTTCGGACTGATGACCAATTTTTTTTAATTTTTGGAACCTCATGTCTTAAATTTTCGGAAAATTTTGAACAGAGTCACCCCCCCCTACATCTTTCCCCCCCCCCTCTGGCTACGTCCTTATTGTCAAAAATTATTGTTGTTTACAACACAATTCAACATGTTTCGTAATATTCAGATTATGAAAATTTAAGTCAGCCCCCCCCCCCGAAATAAAATCCTGTGTACGCCACTGTTTGACCCCCCCCCCATATCTCCGCACTGGAGTATCCCAAAATTTTGAAACTTCGTTTTTCTAGAGTATTTGGCACACAGGACCAAAATTTTAAATTACAACTTTCAGTCTTTTCTAGTTCAGACGATATATGAACTCAAACATTCGATTTTTTGTCACTCACTCACTCACTCGTTCACGCGTTATCAAAAAGATTAGGTAGATCCCGTAGCCCTAGAAACTTGACATTTGGAAAAAAGGTAGTGTTTAGGATACAAAGAAAGGAAAAATTATAAAATCCGGAAAATTCGAAAAAAAAAACATTCGAAAATTCAACAAATTCCATCAAAATTGAAAATTGAAAATAATTCGATCTTGTAGCCTTAGAAACTTAAGATTCGGTGTGAAGATGTGTTTAGTATCCAGAAAAAGAAAACATCAAAAACACCAAAAAATTCGAAAGCAAATTTGAAAAAATCGAAAATCGAAAAAAATCGAAAAATTTCAAATAATCTGATTTTGTTGAGCTAGAAACTTGGAATTCGGAATAAAGGTAGTATTTAGGATGCAAAATAAGAAAAAATTAAAAAATCTAGAAAATTCGAAAAATTCGAAAAAAATTGAAAAAAATTAAAATAATTTTATCTTTTGGCCTTAGAAACTTAAAATTCGCGGTAAAGATAGTGTTTAGGATTCAGAATAAGTTAAAATAAAAACGCAAGAAAATTCGAAAGTAAAATTTAAAAAATCGAAAGAAATCGAAAAATAAGGAAATTTTAAAAATAATTCGATTTCATAGCGCTAGAAACTTGAAATTTGGAATAAAGGTAATATTTAAGATACTAAATAAGGAAACATTAAAAAATATGGATAATTAAAAAAAAATCGAAAATTTCAAAAAAAAAAAATTATAGAAAGAAAGAAAGAAAAAGAGAGAAATTGAAAATAATATGATCTCGTAGTCTTAGAAACTGAAAATTTGGTGTAAAGGTAGTGTTTAGGATTCAGAAAAAGGAAAAATTAAAAACACAACAAAAATTGAAAAAAATATAAAAAAAATCGAAAAAAAAAACGAAAATTTGAAAACAATTCGATTTTGTAAAGCTAGAAACTTAAAATATGGAATAAAGGTAGTATTTAGGATACAAAAAAAGAAATAAATAAAAAATCTGTAAAATTCGAAAAAAAAAATTCGAAAATTTGAAAAATTGAAAAAAATTCGATTTTGTAGCTTTAGAACTAAAAATTCGGCGTAAACTTATTGTTTAGGATACAGAAAAAGGAAAATTAAAACACAATAAATTCGAAAATAGAATAAAAAACTCGAAAAAGATCGGAAATTTCAAAATAATTTGATTTTGTAGAGCTAGAAACTTGAAATTTGTAATAAAGGATACAAAATAAGAAAAAATTAAAAAATCCAGAAAATTATAAAAAAAATTCGAAAAAATCAAAAATTGAAAATAATTTTATCTTGTAGTCTTAGAAACTTAAAACTTGGTGTAAAGGTAGTATTCACTATTCAATAAAGGAACAATTAAAATATTCGTTAAATTCGAAAATAAAATCGAAAAATCGAAATATCTTTAAGAAATCGAAAATTCGAAAACAATTTGATTTTGTACTGCTAGAAACATTAGTTTTAAGATAATTGTCCTATTAGCTAGTACAACGCCCCTAATTGTTTTATTTCCTCCGGATTATGGTTTTCTTTTCTTTCGTTTACGAATTTCGTTATAGAAAAGTTCCGCTATAGACTGGCTACGATATAGGCGATTTCTTTGGTTTGTTTTCTTTCACAGGTTGTACTCTATTTACTTCACATATGAAATATGGGTTGTTAAATGATGTTAGCCCCACAAAAATTTTCACAGCTCCCCCTACCCTCCCGACATTACTGGCTGGTTATGGCTTGATAGTCCTTTCTAAATAAAATCATGGTGACTCTAAGATTCACTTGATTTATCTCTAAATTGAACCTAAATGATCCTAAGAAGACGGATCAAATAATTACTGTATTCGCATGACAATCAGGTAACTTAGAATTAAAATCGAAAAATCAATAAATTTATAAAAAGGTCAAAAATTTGAAAATAATTCGATTTTGTAGTCCTAGAAGCTTGACATTTGGCAGAAAGGCAGGGTTTAGTACACAAAGTAAGGAAAAATTAAAAAATCCGTAAATAATAAAAAAAGACTTTAAAAAACGAAAAAAAAAACATCGAAAAAAGGAATATAGTTTGATTTATTGGAAATTTCCGGAAATTTTAATTTTGGCTTTCTTTTTATACTAAAAAGTTCTTTTATGTTAAATATCAAGTATCTAGGGCTGCGAGTAATATCTCAGATGGATAGCACCTATTCTGGAAGCAATTGAGAGTACTTTTGACACTCCCCCTCCCATAACTTGTCTAGGAACCTGAAATCTCTTTTTACCTACAGTACTTTGCAAACGAAACTAAAGCTTCAAATTTTTGATACCTGTTAATAATAGTGACAGAGTGTGGGCTTAGCGAAAATCAGTGGATGATCTCCAAAAAGAACCCAAAATCAAGAAAAGGAGGATTACGTACAAAAAGAAGTGAAATCTCATCAAAAAGTCACCTGTAAAAAATGCAGCCAAGTCTTGTAACTCATTTACCGTAAAAAGTACTGAGATCGTATAAAGCCAAGTTTAACTATCTTATTAACTCTGAAATTTTCATTCACAAATCACTCCTAGTTTCTACATCTTTAGTTAATTATTATTTTGTGACTTGGCAATTACGCAGCACAGGGAAGTTATTACACCTTACTATGTTATGGGATGGGATGGGATAATTTAATTAAGGCAAATTATATACGCACAGGGAAGTTATTACACTTTAATATGTTATAGTATTATTTGATTAAGACTAACTATATGCATCACATTCTCGTGCTACGTAATTGCCAAGTCACAAAATAATAATTAACTAAAGATGTAGAGACTAGGAGTGATTTGTGAATGAAAATTTCAGAGTTAATAAGATAGTTAAACTTGGCTTTATACGATCTCAGTACTTTTTACGGTAAATGAGTTACAAGACTTGGCTGCATTTTTTACAGGTGACTTTTTGATGAGATCATATTAACTTCTAATACATTGTATACTTTGTTAAATGTCAATATAATGCATGTATTAATTTTCAATTTTCGTTAATTGTTCTACCCTCTCCCCTTAAATCATGTGTATTTAATTTTTAAGAAAGTTTTTACAAACATTAAATGTAACTAATTAATTTCAATATTTAATTACTATTAATATTAAATCCTTAGCATCTTAATTCTAATCATTTTACTTACCCATCATACGTAGTATAGGGTAAGTCTTGTAATCGTTTTGAAAATCGAAAAATTTTTTTTGACGGATTTACACGTTTCAGACACTGGAGATTCCAAAAAACATATTTTTAGAAAAAAAAATTTGCCGTCCGTCTGTGTGTCTGTGTGTCTGTATGTCTGTGTGTCTGTGTGTCTGTGTGTCTGTATGTCTGTGTGTCTGTGTGTCTGTGTGTCTGTAAACGCTCTATCTCCCGAAAAAATTGAGATAGAGACTTGCAATTTTGTAAGTACTTAGTATGTAATAATGGGAAGAAGCCTATTTAATTTCAATAACCTCGATTAACCGGAACTATTTTTTTCGGACTGTCGAAATATTCGTTCTGATAAAAGGTATATAAAAATTTTCGAAATTGTTTATTTTAAGAAATGAATATAAAAGACAATAAAAAAACATAAATTTTGCATAAAGCATGAAGTCGATCGGATGATTAGTTGCCGAGATATTTGGAATCCTATTTTCCACACTCTTCGATTTTTCATGACCCTGTATTTCATCCAAATTTCACTTCAAAGATATATTTTAATTGAAAATTTGACGCTTAATCAGATGCAATAAACCGCTAGTTAATAGCATTATTATTTTTGGAGTTATAAGGATGTTTCTTTAAAGCAATTCAGCAATCGAGCCTTTAAAGTTTATGACGTCATCTAACCCCGATTTTATTTGAATTGCAATGCATTTTATAAGTAGTTTACACATGTTTTATTTTCATATTTTATATTATGCATATCCTTGATGGGTAAGTATTATGGTGGCCCCCAACGACTAGTTTTATCTATCTTTAATTATGAATTAATTTAAGTGATGATGCATTGCTATCACAAGAATTTAAAAGTTGATATGTCATTGCTAGGTACAAATATTTATGTGAATCATTAATCAATAATTATCAATTTCACCATTTTACGTATCATTTTTTACGACGTCTGTCGGAAGGAGTGGCGGTATGCAACAACCCACTGCACCATGCAGGCCGTAGAACGTAGATGTGACGGAGAGGTCTGGAGGTGCCTTTCCCGATCGTCCCTTGCGAGTCCCTCTGTAGCTGAAGTAGTTGTGAGTCGCCCTCAGGGTCGTTCAGGAAAGAGATTACCCGTTTGTACTAAACAATTTGTACCAGGAGCGGTTCGAGTCACGGAAGGCCCTCAGGTCCAATCTGTGGCTCGGGTCGCCTTCTCTGGGAGGGTGTGGATTCTTTCTCGGAACTGTTCGACTGCGAGGAACCGGGCCGGAGGATCGTCTTAATACGGCAACCAAATCTTCGTCGAACCTTGAGCCGAAACCAGTCCAGCGCGTCTTTGCGTAGTCAGAGCTTTCTGTGCCTGATAAGGTTGGGGATAGCAGACTTCTCCTAACAATAACTTTTTTGTACTAACCTCGACCGGGTCCGCTTCTTTAGCGCACTTGAGGGAGCTTTCCACGACCCTCAGACTCCGGTAGTGGTCCTTCGTTCTTCCGTTAAAGTGTGTATATATGTGCATGATCTCATCGAATGGGGTCGCTTGACCACGTACTAGTTTCGCCTAGGGGGTTCTGTCTCGCGGGAAGCCATTCGGTCGGGGACAACCCAGCCAAGGCGTGTCTGTGCGCCAGGGACCAAGTTTCTTCGAGGTCTCCGGATGGCGAGAAGCACCTTCTGCTCTTGTAGTTATATTATATGTGTATGAGTCATTAAATGGAGAAATCCATTTGATGGGGACGACCTTAGCCAAGGCGTGTCTATGCGCCAGGGACCAAGTTTCTTCGAAGTCCCGGGTTGGCGAGAAGCCCCTCCTGCTCGCCACATCCGATGAACTAGTCGCTTCCTCCCTTCTTGGATTTGATAATCGGAAGATGTGGTTACATTAATGGGTCGTGGGAGTGTTCAGCATTGGCCCAGGACCCAGTTTCCCTTATGGGATCCCGGCTACGGAGCCGTTGTTTACTTCCGCGTTCCGCCCAAGTGTCGTGTGGTGGTGTCCTTTACCTGGGGCTCCACCGCATGTCGCAGCGACCGCTGACTTCACTCATTTGGGTTAGGGTGAGAGGCGCAGGTAGGCTTCGGCCCCCGTCTTTCCCCAGGCCGAGGAGCACCACCTTGGAGGTGTCCGGGTAAACCGGCCCTCTTTGTTAGTGACATCGTATAGGCTCACGAGAGCCGGGAATCGGCGGTGAAGTACGACTGCCTTCGGTAGCCGTAGCTTATCATATCATTTTTTACATATAATTTTTCTTTAATACATCAATTACTCATTTTTTTAATACAATTGAATCTTTATCAACATAATTTTATTTATTACTAGCTGACCCGCCCGGCGTTGCCCGAGCCCAAGTAATAAACTGAAATCGTTTAAAAAACGAAACTCTGGCCAAAGTTTCCGATGGCTTCGACACCGTATACCGGGCACGCTCGCACGCTCCGGAAAATATTTTATTTCCCCCCTTCCACCGCCAGGGGAGCAACCTCTTTCGGAAAGAACCTCTGAGACAGGTCAACGTTGCCTGCGGTACTGTATAGTAGGCGTGCGACAAAATCGAGCTGGCTTCGAGAAGATGGGAACATTATAAGCCAAGTTATTGAAATAAGGCACAGTTAGAGAAAATAATCATGAGTGAGGTGCCAGGTTATGTGGATGTTCAAGTGTCCTTCAGAAAATGACTAATTAGGAGGACTACGATGCTTCTTTAAAAATTCGTTCGTTTAGTTAAGCTAGAAACTTAATTACAAATTTGGCTTAAAGTATTATTCGGAAATAGTGGTAGCCTCTACTCATAAATTTAGTTTAATGTTATAAACGGTGTCTATTAAGTTAATTATAATGTTGGAAATCACTTGCGTTCAAATCGAAAAGATAGTTGCTGAGATATGGAAAAGGTGGCATAGTTAGGTAAAAAAGCTTGAAGCAGGGGTCGGGGGGGGGGGGGGAGGGGATGTTCAAGTGCCGTTCAGCAAATGACTAATTAGGACAACCACTATACATCTTTAAAAATTCGTTCGTTTGGTTAAGCTAGCAACTTAATTAGAAATTTGGCTTAAACTATTATTCAGAGATAGTGGTAACCGCTACTCATAAATTTACTTTAATGTTATAGAAGGTTACTATTGAGTTAATTATAATGTTTGGAATCAGTTGCGTAGAAATCGGAAATATAGTTGCGGAGATACGGAAACAGGGCATAGTTAGAGGAAAAACTTTGAAGGAAGGACCGGGGGGAGGGGGGGAGGGGATGTTCAAGTTCCCTTCAGCAAATGACTAATTAGGAGGATCACTATTAATCTTTAAAAATTCGTTCGTTTGGTTAAGCTAGAAACTTAATTACAAATTTGGCTTAAACTATTATTCGGAAATAGTGGTAGCCTCTACTCATAAATTAAGTTTTATGTTATGAAGGGTAACTATTAAGTTAATTATAATGTTTGGAATCACTTGTATTGAAATCGGAAAGATAGTTGCTGAGATATGGAAACGGGAAATAGTTAGAGAAAACTTTGAAGGAGGGCACCGGAGGGGGGGGGGGGGCGGGGTGGCGAATGTTCAAGTGACCTTCAGCAAATAACTAATTAGGAGGATCACTATACATCTTTAAAGATTGATTCATTTGGTTAAGCTAGGAACTTATTTTGAAATTTGGCTTAGGCTATTATTCGGAAATACTGGTAATTGCTTTTTAGAAATACACCTTGATGCAATGAATGCTGAGTTTTACGATAATTTAGTAAAAATGGAACTAAATGGAGAAGTTCGGAACATTATTATTGAGATATTACTGAGAAACTGAGATTTAAAATAGCGGTATTCTGTATATAAAACAATAATTAAACGCTAATACGGGTTAAAACTGTTAAATGTAATTAGACCCCTATCCCTCGCCATTCCCGCAAATATATAACAAATAATCTGTTAAATAAAGTTTTCTGTAATAGTAGTCTCTATCATAATAATATATGTCCTGTTTTAAAAAAACCTTAAACCCAGATAATTATAATGAAGAAAAACGTGCCTGTAAATGTCTTAAACAGGTGGCGTTTATGTAATTTGCCGTGAGTAGATGGCGCTGTATTAGCTTGGCTATATGCAGGTAACTGCAATCAATGTTGGCACTATTTCGTTATAAGTCCTTATCTATGCAACGTCACTCTGATTTATTTAATGTGTCCTGAGAAGATATTCTACACAACCAACCAACCGATGAAAAAAAGCGTATTTTTAATGAGAGTTCTTTGTGCATTTTAATTAATATTTCAGAAAGTAATTAAAATATTAAAATTCTGACGCAATGTTGCACCAGGAGAGGGTTTGGACTACCTAAATCTAAATTTGCAGCCTTCTAGGTGGGCTAGATTTTCCTAGCCATCGCCAACAGACACACAGACACACAGAGCGAAACTTTCTTTTATTAGTATAGATTTAATTATCAGTTATCTGACTTTAGACAGTATTTGTTTTAAACTTTATCTAATAACAGTAATAAATTGTTTTTATTATATAATAGTATATTCACTAATTTTTCATAAGATGGCAGCACCTCATTGATTCATTTGAGTACATGTTTGGAGTTCTATTTTAAATTTTCTATAGAGGGCGCTGGTTTTATATATTGGGGTTTGTGCTTGGCTTTTCTGTACAATGATGATCCTTGATCAATCATCTTTTAAAACTTATTTTGGTAACATGTACTGATTTTCTCCAATGTAACGCTTGAGTTTCGTGTTGACTCAGGTTTGGATCATGAATTCTATCTGGTAATTTGATGTTTTCTTTTCCCTCTAACCTTTTTTGTTTTACTTTGAACTTAATGATTATTTCACAGTTTATTTCTCTATTTTATGGGTGTGGTTGTCCCAAAATCATATTCTTTAGCATTGTTATGACTAATATGAGGATGAAACCACACATTTTATTTGTGATAATTTAGGCATTTGGGACCTGAAGATATATATATATACGATACGACCACTATTACTGTGTATCTTCAAATCGTATTGCAATGTCAGAAAAATTGGACAATTTTTACGAAAGATAAGTTCTAGAAAATAAGTAAAAGATAAGAATACGATTTTTGGATTCTAAAGAAATTTATACTCAGCAACCACTAAAACTATCCCTTTCCTACATAAAAAAATATATGTGTCAAAACGTTAGCATCAGTTCAAACTTCTGCATGGACATACTTAAAAAAACCATACAAACGAATTATATAACCTTTTTTGAAGTAGGTTAAAAATTGCAAAAGCAAAAACTGCAACACATGCGTTTTTCCTAGAGACCATTCTCGTAAGGCATTGTGACGTCACGGTGACTTCACAATGCCGTCACACAGTGACTTTGTGATCGTCGTTGTGACGTCAAGTGACGTCGATGTGAAGTCACTGTGACCTAAATGTGAAGTCGTTATGGTCGTTTTCAAGGCTTTCTGCGACCTCACAATGTGACTACTTTGTGAAGTCACCGTGCGACTTCAATGTGAAAAATGTGACGAATCTGCATCGGATAGGGTGACCAGATTTTACCAGAATCCTATCCGGATTGTTCGGATCGACAATTTTATGCTACAAGTTTGTGACGTTTGTGACGACACTGCACCAAGTCGGGTGGCCAGATTTTACCCGAATCCAATCCAGAAAGTTCGAATCGATCTTTTTGGATTTGTTTGGCTACAGAATAGATTTGGATTAGTGGTCGGGTGACCTGATTTTCGTGAAATTGATATGACTCGAGTCGGTATAATGTTTTTACTGTAAGTCTTGTTCGGAATAGAATTTTGCATACGATCGAGTAACCAGATTTTATCAGAAATTGTGTTACGACACAATTTCTGATGTCGACTCGGATCTAGAGTCATGCACGAATCCGGGGATATACATCTTGAACATGATTGAATGTCTACTTGAACATGAATGATGGTTGACTGAAAATATATTTCGATTCAACCCGCTTTCTTACCCTAACCCAACAACAACAACAACAACAAAATCTGTAGGCCCACAACACGACCGAACCTGATAAATGATTTTGCATAGATTCGAATAACAAGATTTTACCAAATCCAGATAAGATCGACGATAAGGATCGGATCGGCAATAATTTTCAAATTATTCAAATTAAAATTTTTATCTGATTGGGAAACCGGCAAATGTAGCCGTTAAGCAAGAAAATTATAAATGTAAAAAACGCATATTAATATAAAAATAATAGATGAATCCATTAAAAAATATAATAAAAGTAAATATTTCAATAATATGAAATTCTATTGTGCAAATAACAACTTTTTAAATTAACTTGCATGCCTGATTATTAAAGCGATTTGGAATGAATAGCGTTTTCCATTTTTAGATAATTGAAATACTTAAAATCAATTTCGGTCACGTTTTTCCCGTTTCTGACGCTGCGCGTCGGAAATTCGGTTCAAAACACCGACTTTGATAGTGTTTTCTGAAACATCTTCTGCCGTTAGCAAAAAATGGAAAACGCCATTCTATTACATATAATCTGAATAAGAACACGTGCCAATTTCATGTGTTTCCAAATAAAAATGAATTCAGAAATTAGTTATTTTGGATTTGAGAACAACTTTAATGTAAATATAAGTATAGATTTTAAAATAAGCATTGTGAAAAATTTATATTAGGAATTCATTTAAACAATAGATCTACCTATTGTGCAATATTATTAAATAATAAACATTGTATCAAGCAGTAAAACATTTTTCGAAGCAAATTTAATTTAATACTTAAAATCACAAACGCAATATATATATATATATATATATATATATATATATATATATATATATTCTTTACAAATTATTTCATTTATAGTTTTTGATAGAATACTAAATGCAGAACTTAAATATCAATTTTTACTGTAAAAAAATACGATAACACAACTGGAAAAATTACCTTAACTGAATAGCTATTTTATTGTTTCATCAATATTCATTATTTTTGTGCACCTAATATTGACATAGCTTGACAAATAAATTTGTAACGATTTAAATTGTCACAATTATTTCAAGTGTACCAGAAAATTATTTCTCGAAACCTCCACTAGCAAAGGAATTTTCCAATTGTAAATCAAATATTAATAATTTTAAAAATTGCAATGTTTTTACTTATAATGAATAACTATGAAAATTGAACTCAGAAACGCAAAATATAAATAAATTCCCCATTATAAGTAACACTTTACATTTAGAATACATATTGTTAGTAAATACTTTAAGTTTTTTTCCAAACTCTCTATTTAAAACGATTTAAAACATTAAAGACAAAATTTAATACAAGTGATTTAAAAAAAAAAGATTTAAACATCTTAACTTTTAAATAATGCACTATTAAATGTACTATTACTAAACATGCACTGTTAACAAAACTGCGAAGACATTAAAAGTTACCTGCTAATCTATAAGTAAAACCATCAGTTCTAGGTGTTACGTTTTAATGGTCCTTGACTGCTTCCTTTTCATCGAAAAATGAGACTAAAATCCTCTACTTTAATTTTCAAAGTGTTCCAGCAGAGGTGTGTTCATAGATCTGAGATATCAAATATCACGCAGAACTTATGAACGGACCCAGCTAGACACAGGGAGAGGTTAAAATGGATGATTCACTTTAAAACGTTAATTTACTTACACTGTATAAATTCCACAACATAATTCCACAAACTTAAAAGAACACAACACACTCTAATCCGCCGAACTTGTAATGACAATAATCGTCTGTCCTCAATATGCGCGATTATGATCTGCGCAGTGTTGTTTACCACAAAGTAACATCTAGCAGGTGTTTCCAGAAGAAGAATAGAAAGAAAACAATTTATTTAAATGAAGACATTTCAAATGCTTTATTGTTTATATGGCTGACAAATAACTTCTAATGAAGCTATAATATTCTATTTCTATATGAGAGAGTTTAGTAGTCTTAGAAATAAGCTGTGAAAACTTATATTTTTATATATTTTTTAATCAGTTGCATTTGCTTTAGACGTCCAAAGTAAACATAAATTTTAAATAAAAATTGATTTAATAGGCTTTATAAAATAATTACGACATAAATATAAATACTATTCTGCAATCAGATTTCCTAAATACGAATTTTTCATTTTTTACACTCTATTGAACAAAGCAATATATTTAATAGAGGTGATATCTTACTAAGCACTAACCAGTTTTGGGATAAATTGCTATAGGAATGACATATACTTTATGACATATTTTTAATTCGTTTTTGTACGGAAACGCATGAAATTGGCTGGTGTTTTTATTCAGAAACTATGTAATTGAAAGACGTTTTCCATTTTTTAGTAAAAGCAGATCTTTCAGAAAAGAATGTCAAAGTCGGCGTTTTGAACCAAATACCCGACGTAACAGTGAAAGAAAAGAGTAAAACGAGTCGTCACGTGACACGAATTGCTTATAACTCGATAAGTAATTTATTTATCAAAAAATGGAAAACTCATTTCGATTCCAAATTGCTTCCACAGTCAGTCCTGCCCATTTTATGCCTTTGCGTTTAGAAATGAGTCAGAAATGAAGACAGAAAGCTTCGCGTTGCTGAGCAGGTCAGTTGAGAACCACCTTAATTATACAGTACAAGGAAAATCTTGAACGCGTTCGACGGTCACCCCGACTAGACCGTGTTGGTATCGAACTCGCAAAAATGGTGTCTTCACTTTTTAAACAGAAAGCTGATGATTGGGTTGAGTGGCCCCTCAAAATAATTAAAAATTGGAGATTTTTAAAGAAATATTTTTAGTATCACAAAATTAGCAAATGAGTTCCATGCGGTAGTAGAAAAAAATTTAAATGTTTGTATTTAAAATGCTAACAAATCTCTAAATTGCTAACAGTTTTATTAGAATGGGAGATCTATTTCTGAATTACTTTCCGCCAAAACTTTCCTACGTTACTAAATTTCTATTTAAGGATTTTTACCTGTGTATTATATAGTATATTTTGTTAAATTTCATGAAAATGGTAATGAAAATTGTAAAAAATTATCTGCCTCATATATGTAGACAGATATTTATTTATTATTTTATTTTGGAATTACTCAATATATTTAAATAGTGTGTGACAATGTTTTTATTAATGACTAGCTAACCCGCCCGGCGTTGCCCGGGCCCGAGATAATTACAATCTCAGAGAAAGGCGTTAACCCTCTCCCTCCCCATACCCGCAAATATAATGAATAATTTGTTCAAGAGAACCACCGTCACGTATATTAACGCGATCATTAAAAAAAGAATTACATTTTTCTGATAATTAGAACATAACGAAGACGCTACGCTAAAATAGCCGGCAAATGACACCCCTTCCCGACCTCAATTTCAAATCTATATCTTAATTAGTTACCTAAATATTTGTTCATTAGTAAAATTTGGCAATTATTTCCTTTCATTTTCGCAAACTAAATGAGAGGGATCGGCCAGAGAAACAGATCTCTTTGTAGTTCAGTTTTTAATGAAAGCCGATCCCTGTCTGAAACTTTCTCGGATCGTTTTCAATGGCGCCAGCAGATTTTTGGCAGTTTTTTGCATAAATTTAAAAAAATTACCGACCGATTTTTTCAAAAATCACATAGGCCGATGAAGAATATTTTTTTACATATGCTCAGAAATTTTCAAATTGATATCCCAATTAGTTTTCTTAAAATTCGCTAATTAGTAAAATAATTTCGAATTCGTTCATTTCCGTTTGCAAATCCAATGCGCCGATTCGTTTCTTTCGCCATTTTGCTTTAAAAGATAGTCATTTTAGAAGAGATGGTTATGAGAATCTAATTAATATCTTGGGTAATTATCAAAATATTAAAATTCTGAGGCTCAGGTGCACATGGCCAGACCTTGGAC
This sequence comes from Maratus michaelseni, assembly GCA_963931845.1. Taxonomy (NCBI): domain Eukaryota; kingdom Metazoa; phylum Arthropoda; class Arachnida; order Araneae; family Salticidae; genus Maratus; species Maratus michaelseni. The sequence continues at coordinate 429,426,975 of OZ007586.1, forward strand.
TGTCCACACCTAAATTTCCAGACTTCTAGGTGGGCTAGATTTTGCTAGCCATCGCCAACAGACACACACACACACAGACAGACACACGCAGATCGAAACTTTCTTTTATTAATATAGATTTAGGTAGATGACATAATTTAATTCTATATTTTATGAATTTTTTTTTTCCAAATTCACTCTTCGATCGCACCGTGAAGTCACAGAGTGTTGGCATTTTGGTCATAGGTTTTACGTGACTTATGTGACTTGCAGTGATGTCATTGCAACGTCACAAAATTTTTTAAAGCTGTCAAAAAGTAATTTTCGTGATACCATAAGATGTTCTAAAGTTTATTTTAAGTTTTCTTTAGATCTCCAAGACGTTCACATTTTGGTCACAGTGTGACGTTACAAAGTGTTGGCATTTTGGTCACAGATGTGACGTGATGTACGTGACTCACGGTAACGTCACAATGACGTCACTGTGACTGTGCATGCTATGAGGGTTCTGGCTTCTGAAGGCTTTTTTTTCATTTCCATTATCAATACTGTGAAGTTAAACTAATTCAGTAGAATTTTTAAATATATTTAAAATATTTGCTTTATGTTAAAGACTTACAATTTATTCCATAGATGACTTATTTCCGGTTTTGATTTTATATTGTCTTATCATTTCACTTTTGGAAAACAGTTTGATGTAACCCTTTTTCCGTTTTCCTTTGCACGTCATTAAAAAAAGTTTTTTAATGACCCATAATAACGCACATTTCTCTAGAAAAACAGAAATTATCTTTAGGGTAAAGATAAAATCTATCGAGACTTTCTTTCGAGAAACTTCCTCAGAACAAAAATATCTTGCAGAACCGCACACGGAAATATGCAACAGGTTTCCGCTGTTCCTTTTTACGTGTTCATCATTCTTTGTTTCCGCTAATGAGATTTTTTGACAACTTCTAAGAAAAAATTCATGGAAATGTGCATTGCATTCATTTAGATTCTAGCAGTGCCAATTTAGTCGTACTAAGATTCTGGCACAATTAGTTTTGATTAGAAAACTTTTATTTAATATTTATTTAGCAGAATTTGTAGTTTCCTCGTTAAATTGCAGGATTTGTAATATTTTTTCTGCGAGTAAATAAGGTAGAATATTATATTAAAAATTTGTGGTAAAAGTGTACGCACTCTGTTATAATGAAAATATGTACAAAATTTATTTTTCAAACGTTATAGAAAAAATATTATAATAGCTACTTCCTTCTTCAAATAATTTCTAGAATAAAATTAGTTGAAGTAACAATGTGATTTTTTTTCTTATATATATTGATAGTAGTAAACTATAAGTGAACTCTGTACTAGTGATCATATATACTTCATGAACTCTACCAACAAAATAACAGGTTAAGATTAAAAAATAAAAAAAAATCAAGAAAGAAAAAACATGCGGTAAGCATAGATTATGAAATACTTTCCAATACTTCCCAAACACTGGAACGGAACTTCAGCGTTTAAAATGGTGAAACCAGATTTCAGAAATTCCCGCCATTTGCCGGGAAGATACTCGAATTATTTTGTAGATCTGTATATACACTACATTGTGTGCTAAAATGTAGCTTAGTTACAAAACACATAACACAGTCGAAAATTCGCCTTCAGTAATTTACACCAACGGACAGAAATGCACTCGAATAATTTTGTACAGCCCTGTATATTATCTATAGTTTTATTTTGACACTCCTCATATTAAACTAAAACTTCATTCAGGAGAAAAACACACAAACCAAATGAAAACGTATTTTCAGAAAATACCATCCGTAGACGGCAATGTATCCGGTTCTTAGTGTAGCCTTGTATATGAATTTATCTATATTCTACAAAAATCTCTTAGCATACTAAATATAGTTCCGCTGGAAAATTTATAAGTAAATTAAAAACACTCTTGAACAATTCATTCTCATACACATTAATGCGTGCGAATTATTCTGTGTGGTCCTGTATGTAATATATAGAATTTATACACACCACGTACACTGTTAAAACTGAAGGTGACAAACCGGTACCGTTTGGGACCCCGGGGTGGAATGACGGTACCATTTGGCCTATGGTGCCATAGAGGCTTGGAAATGTGGTTGGGGTGCCGTTTGGCCTCTCAATGGGTGATTGAAGCTAATTAAGGTGATGTACACTACGTATTGGTAGAAGTATGGCACCATTCCCGGTGACAGGCACCTGGCGCATGCGCTGGGACGTGTTTCCTTCTCATCTCGGCGTCGCAAGTGAGATCGTACTAGTAGAAAAATTATGGCTGCCGTTGAATCTCAGTTTACACAACCACGTGCAGCGCGAGATTTGAATTTTATTAATATTAAATAACGCCATTTATGGCGAAAAAAAACGAGAATAAATACAGGTATGTGAAATGTTTCAGTGATTTTGTATATTATATTTTATTATTGTTATATATATTTTAGATATGTTGTATTATGATAAATGGCTCCATACATTATTTTCAAGCTAAGACATTTCATGTCATTAGAATCTTCATGTCGAAAGTTGAGATTTTTATCACGTGAAAGTGGAATGATGTCGCATCACCTGTTTGCTTGTTTTTATTATTATTATTATTATTATTTATCTAGAGCTTATCATTTTATTCATATTTTTATCTAATGAATTTTCTCGGATCAGCTCACACAGTTTTTGTTTCTTATCACCTAGAAATAGATTTAATGATGCATTATAATAAAAGAAATTTGAAACATAGATTGTTATATATAGAAAGTGAGTTTAATTTTTTTATTTTTCTGAAATCTAAACAAAATATTTGTAAGCAATTGAAGAATCTACAAAATTTATCGAGAATTGATTTTTACTAACTTATAACATATTAATTTGTTGAGTATGTGACAATTTTAAATTAGTTGATTTGATAATATGTATACATAAGAAATAGTAAAATTGTTAAAATATAAATTTCTGCAGCTATTTTTATTAATCAAATACTTTTTAATATCGAGATTTTCTTTTTTAGAGTAAATTAAAAATATGTCTCATTACATATTATGAATTATTAATAAAATAAACAAATTGCAATTCCAGAATTTATATTTTGACATTTATAAATGTGTCTTATTTTGAAAAATGTTTTCTGAGTCTCCTGTACTATAACATATTAATAATAATAAAAATGATAAATACTATCCAGTTTGAAGGTAACAAAAATCTGTATTGTTTTCAAACTGAAAATATCTATTTACAATTTAGGCTGGGAGTAAGAAATTAAAACATTTTCTAACAAATTTAGTTGTAAGTAAAATGTCTTCTAAATCTTAAACAAAACCTAACATTTTAGTTGGTATTTATTTATCTAGTGTCTATTGACTATTTACACTTGATGTTAATACATTTCTCAGACATATTAACCTACACATGAGATGATCAACTTTTAACTTTGTATAAATTTCAACGGAAAAAATGAAGTGTTGATTAGTTTATTGCAGCTAAAGTTAAACATTTCATTATAGTTATATGTGTATAGCTTTTTTTTTAAGTATAAGAAATGTTTTCCTGCTCTTCCACTAACATAAGCAGTTCGTTTAAGGCTCTGAACTTTTCAAGCTAACTAAATAGGCTGAAAAAGACATTAATTAAGAAATTGATAAGTATATCAGCATGAAATTTAATGCTTAAAAATTCTACTCATTATGGCAAAATATCACGCTTTTTGCCCAATGTTTCCCTTTATTTGAATAAGTTGATTCTAATTAATATGAAATGAAATTGTGTAACATAAATGACTAGTCGGATGTGCCAATCCCAAAACTTTCTTCTATCTCACCCAGGTTTTGCATACACTAAAAATGAATCAGCATCAAGTTATATCAAAGTCTAACTCAATCTAAAGTTTTATTAAATTCCGTGCTTTAGTTCTTGAGATAGGACTATTGCGTGTAAATCCTGCAAAATACAGTATAGCAGATTTAGACCAAAACCTAATCAACAACAACTTGTGTCAACGTCTAACTGAAACTGAAGTTTGATGAAAATCCGTGCATTAGTTCTGGAGATATAGTTATCGTGATAATAATGAAAAACGTAGCAGCGCCACCTTTTGGGATATTTACACCAAAACGTAATCAGCATCTATTTATGCCAAGGTTTAACAGCATCTGAAGTTTGATGAACTTCCGTGCATTAGTTCTTGAGCTACAACTATCGTGAAAATCATGAAAAAAATAGCGTAGCAGCGCCACCTGTTCGGATATCTACACTAAAACATAATCAGAGTCTATTTATGTTAAGGTCTAAGTGAATATGAAGTTTGATGAAAATAAGTGCTCTAGTTCTTGAGATAGAGCTATTGCGTAAATCGCAAAAAATGCAGCATAGCAGCGCCACCTGTCGGGCGATTTTCACCAAAAACTAATCAGCACCAATTTGTATCAGGGACTAACTGAATATAAAATTTTATTAAATTTCGTACATTAGTTCTTGAGATAGAGCGTCCACAAAATTTTTGTCACAGACAGACAGAGTCACAGACTCACAGACAGGCATTTTCTAAAAACAGTCAAATCATGTTCAGGAGTTTCTACACCGTATAAATACGTCGAAAACCGGAAGTCAAAAATTTTCATGAATCCAATACTTTCTTTTTGTAAACATAGAAGAAACTAAAAATAGAAGTTTCAATAGTTTGTTACATTATAAAAAACCTAAAAAATAAATATGTGAAAGTTTTGAACAAACACGAAAATTAACACCTGACTTGGCATTTATTTTTTCAATGTGCATAGGTAGTCAGCTAATTGTATATTTTCTTCTCTATGGGGACAGAAAAATTTTATACTGTTCTTGTGTTCAAAAATGCCCAATCACTATTCCACTCTTATTCATATCCAAAAAGTTGGATTTGAATACCTCCAAAAATCTGAGTTATAGAGAGTCAAAAAACGTGACAAAGCAATTCGAAACGTAAAATCTGAGAACACGTTTTGAATTGCTTGGCAAAGTGAAATAAGTCTATTTAGTAATAAGTGATAATAAGTAGCATAATAAGTGAAATACACTATATGGCCAATGATGACCGGTCACTTGCGATTTTAGACGTTTTGTTAAATATCTAGAAAAATACATGAGGAATTATCCTGAAACTTCAGGCGGGCAAACAGCATAGTCGACGTCATATATTTCGGCGAAGAATATTTCCCGAAACCCCATAGGGGGCCGTCAATAAGTTGAAGAAAAACGGATATATTTTGGATAACCCTGTAAAAACTAATATTGCAAAAGCGTTGGAACGGTAGCACATGCTTAGGAAGCTTCTTTTAATAAACTACGTTCATTGTTATGAAAGATAGCACGTATACGCGTGGAGAAATTAAGGTTTTTATAAAAACAATCCCAAATTTCACCAAGTATTTTGCTTATAATTATTAGAGTTCTTAATATAAAAGAATGTTCTTTTCAGAAACGATGGCAAACAACATTATATACAATACCCTGCAATCAGAATTAAAAAATAATAAATATTGGATGAAAAATGAGCATATTCACTAAATATTGTATCACTGCGATGCGCAAATTCAATCAAAATATACTGTGGATAATATATTAGCTAAATGTATAAAGCAACTTTTATGAAAGTTTCAAAAACATAGCTTGAAAATTCTGATAGTGATAGTCGATAGAATAAGCTTGAAATTCGATGTTCCCAAAAGGAAGCAAAAAGATGAGGGGCTGTATCCAAATATACAAGAGAGACACTTCATTCTTATTATGTCAACATTCACAAGCTAGTATATTTAGATCCCTTTATAATATGTACTGAAAATAAATTGAATAATGAATTAGATAATATTCGTAAAACTGCTTATAATAATGGTTTTAAAGTACACCATATTAATAAATTAATCATGGATATCACCAATAATAAGAAACCGGAAAAGAAAGATGATTCGCAAAAATACAAACTTTATACTCTTCAATATTATCCAAGCTTTTTTGAAAATTTAAAACACAGCCTTAAACGTTTCAATATCTGCGTTTAATAGCCAAACCACCCCAGAAATTAAAGAATATCATTTGCAATAAAATTGACCCAATTAATTTTGAGAATTATTCAGGAGTATATGAAATACCTTTTATTAAAGAAGACGGATCCAAGAATTACTACATAGGCATGACCAGCAGGAAATTTAATTGCAGAAAAAAAGAGCATATAGCTGATATTAAATATAATAGAAAAACTACTGCCCTGGCAAGATTATATCAAGAAGAAAATATCCAAATAAATTTCAATGAAAGTAAAATAATATTTCTCTCCAGTCTATACTATCCATCCATAATAAGAGAAACCATACAGATACTAACACGCAAAAATACAATATGTAATGATGCGGCATCCTTTAATTTACCGAAACTGTGGCTCGAGTTACTCCATGGTCACAGATATAAAAAAAAATAATAATAATAATAGATAACGTGCGTAATTTTTAGAAAATAATAACTTCAAAGCCCGCGCAGCTTTGGAATATTTTCATTTTGTTTATGAAAATGACTCGGAAAGAGTCGAAACATGTAAAACAACTAATAAAAGTTATTTTAATTTATATTATGTTGTTAATGTACACCTTTAGCATTTAAAAGGAATATATTATTACATGGTGTTACAATTTATTATATTATTATATTGTCAGATTTACTTTGTTTTGTGAGAAAAGGGACGGTATTATTAAAAGTGCTGAAAATTCATTGTAATTTGATAACTTATATACTGTATGTAATGTCAAAACATTCCGAAATAAGGATCATCTAATTCAGAACTGATTGGACGCAGATGGTGGCAACTTCTAACACTTTTCGTGATATCGTCATATTTCACACAAACCAATAGAAAAATTCGTAGCAATATTTTTATTATTTATGTATCCCTTTAAGAAAGGCACCCTAAGTTTGTAAATTGTCCTTCATGCACTGGATACAGATCACACGCCGGAGTTTATGAATGCTAGTGTTTTGAGATCAGACTGCAACATATATGCAAGCAGAATATTTTTGGAAGGATAGTATACTAAATTAGAGAAATCACCACTGAATGAGGCTTGCGACGTTCCAGAGGAATATACAGTTTTGCTCGATCTGCAACTTTAATTTGAACTCTGAATGACTGATTCTTTTGCAACTGTTTCTGATATTAATGTTTTTACTGATGATGTGCTACACGAAACGTGTATTTTAATTTTAATTGTAATGTATCTTATTGTTGTTTTAGTGTTTTTAAATTAAAGTCTGATTATGTATTTTTATAGTGATATTTCGGATTTCAGACGTAGAATGTTTATATATTTAATATTTTTTTATTGTTAAAAAAATCTAAGTTTGACTTCGAGGATGAGACACACTCTGTTTTTGACTAAATATGTTGATTGCTATATAAATATATTTTATCTTGGCATGGTAGAGTTCACGAATACCCTGTATATATGATCTAACATGATCTTGAACTTAAAAAAAAACAGATTTGCAATAACCACAATATTTTAACATAATTTTTCGCCTTCTTTACTCGCAGAAAAATGTTACAAATTCTACGATTAAACGTGGTGAGTGCAAATTCTAAGATTGAAATATTAAATATAAATTTTCTAATATGAAATAGTGGTGGCAGATTCCTTGTAAATTTCAAGGAGAGTACGCGCCTTGCATGTGGCTTTCAGAAACAATACCGATAATCTTAAGAATTAAAATTTTTTCAGGTGCTATATTTCTTTTGAAATATAAGCTGTTTTGACATTTGTAATTAAAACTTTACTCTTCCTTCGGAGAAAGCATTTTTGAACAATTCACTATTACATCGTTATTTAATTTTATGGAAAGGAATTCCAGTGCGTTTCTAATTTATGTACCCTTCATTTTGTGAAAAATGACGAAAATTTTCAGTTTTTACTTAAAATGAATTTAGTCATCGGAGGTATTGGGTGATCCGGAAAGTTCTGCGGTTTTTTAAAAAGTGAATCGCGGTTACTACTCCTGATACGGAGCGACGTTGAATGATCCAGGTATGTAAATTCGGTCTTTTCTCCTTGCGTTGCATAATTCTTGTTTGAGTTGTGGCATAATTTTTGTTTCAATGCTGTGCTAATAATGGAGAACCGTGATATATTCCTATTACAAATGTTGTAGAAATATACTACCAAGATTTATGTTGTTGCGTAGAAAAGGTTCATTTCATAAGGTAAAGCCAGGAGAGATGACGCGGTCGGAGAGATTGCGCACCTAGAGGTTTGGGGGGAAGAAGTAGAGTGAGAGCGCAGTGACTCCAGGTAGTTGTACAACAACAGTAGTGGAGTGTCTACTTGAAAGTGCACGTTGATTGCTTTGAGCGTCTCAGATAAAGTATTGCTATTTTGTTTTGTTTTCCCAAAGTAAGTGCTTGAATTTTCATAGCTATTCATCAGAATTTCTATACAATGTCAGAAGTACAAAAATTTTTTAACTTAAACGATTTCTCATAAGCTACTAATCTAGACTAACAATGGGAACATCGACGGTTCGTTTTAAAAAAGGTCATGTTTGAATAAAAGGCCGCGCAATCTCTCCTACCGAAATTGGAGAGATTGCGCATCTGCTACATAGAAGAGATGGCGCAGTATTCCCATTAGTTTCCAATTTCCATGCTAGGAGAGATTACGCAGCTTATTGGTAAATTTGCATATAAAAATGAAAAATGAAAATGGACTAATTTTAAATTAAACGTGTTTTTAAGTAACATAATTTTATTTTGTAATCTTATCTGGACTTGCTTTTTCTGAATCTTTATTTTTTTCCTTTAATTAAAATTTTTTAATCGTTTTTCAAATTATTTCCTTTTTCTGATTCTTTAATCATTAGGTTGAAATATTCACTCCTAATACAATAATATTAGTTCACAAAAAACTTACAGCAATGTCATTTAAGTGTAATTATTTTTGTTAAATATTTAATTGTAGTTATTATTAGTAACAATCTCTCCTACCCATGTGCGCAATCACACCAACCCTGTAAGGACAGATTGCGCAAAATAACTTTCTTGGTTTTATTTCAACTGTTCTATTAAATTGCAACATAACAACAAAATAGCAATGGAAATGCATAAAAAACAAATGGAGTAAAAAATATTCATGAATAGTTTAGCAAAAAATTAATATTTAGATTTTTTATTGCTATTCTTTTGAACTGTTCGCAGACTATCCTAGCTTTACCTTAACTAAAATTCGGATTATCAGTAATATAATTTTTTTTCAATTAAAAATTTTAAGTAAATACTCATTTTTACTGTATTTTTACATATGTCATGACCAGTGATGTAAAATACCCGGGTATTTATTTTTAAGGTAAATACCCAATGTAAAAAACCAGTTTGGATATTTACCTGAGTATTCATTTTTCAATTAAATATAATTATGAAAATACTCATATTTCTATTAGTTATGGTGGATGAGTAAAATAGAAAAAATGAGAACTGCAGACTTCATACAACTGTTAAATTTAAATGAAACTCAACAATTTACATTTAAGCATTGAATTTATATGTCTGTCTTTTTCAATTATAATGAAAATTATAAAAAAAAAGAAAAAAAAACAATGTATTTATTGAGAAGCATTTTATCAAAAAGATATATATATTTTTTAATTTGAAAAAGAATATTTCACATATACAAATAATATACAAAATAAAAAATATTTGTTTATGAACTCAACAATATTTGGTTGAAGAGAGCAGTTCGATATTAGTCATAGACACAATTTCAGAATCTGAATTATCCTAGTCAACCATTTCTAAGTCATTGCCACTTAAAAGTACAATCAGTAAAAAAAGAGAGAGAGAGAGAACACCTCGTACATTTTAGTCATCGGACTGTCCCAGAAACAAACGGAAATAACCATTCGACTGGAAATTATGGCTTCTTTAAATTTATGCTAAAAAAAAGAGCTTTATACAATTGTACTAAAATAGGAAATTTTCTATGCGAACGCCTAATTTTGACATCATAATTGGTTGACGGATTTCTCTGAAACTTGGTATATACGTTATATGGATCATGGGGAAGAGAAATATTCAATAAAAAATAATTCAAATGTCGAACTCCGGGGGAAAAAATGGCGCATAAAGCACCGGAAACACAAATTGGAAACATAAAACTTTACTTAATCACAGCATTTTTTCAATGTGCACTCTATTTGTGTCAATGACAAGTTCAAAGCCTGTTAAAACATATTCAAGAGAAAGCAAGCATAACGCGCCATGTCGCTTCAATTCCTTAAGAATCACTACGTGCGTCTGTTGAACAAATTTTAACACTCTTTGAACATGTCATTGACAAAAATGGAATGTACATTGAACAAATGCTATTAAATAAAGTTTTATGTGTCCAATTTGTGTTTCCAGTTCTTTATGCGCCATCTTTTCACTTGGTGGACGAAATTTGAACTATTTTATAGGATATTTCTCTTCCCCATGGTGTTCATATTCCAAGTTTCAATGAAATCCGTCAACCAGAACGTGCTTCAGATTGGTCTGAGTAGTGTAACTTTAATTATAACCATCTCGGTATGAATTGGTAGCAGAATCTTCAAGATATTAAAATTGCGCAGAAGTAATTAAACTATTTCCACCTTTTTTTAAAATGGAAAATTAAATATACTAGAACATAATCTTAACAACGGTTTTTATTTTTAATTAAAAGGGAAAATGTGGATGTGTTTTTTCTACTGAAAATTTTACTATTAAATCAGTATAAAAGGGTGGTTTCACTGTAACTTTTCGGGAGATAGTCGATTCAAAACCATATAGTCCAGAAATAAGAAGATATTCTATAAGATTTTATTCTATTTTATACTAGATGACCCGCCCGGCGTTACCCAGGTCCGTGATTTTAAACGGATTTTGTATGAATCTATATTTTTAAATGTAAAATTCGCGAAAAAATGTTGATATTTAGTGATAAAAGCGCTCGTAAGATGACACTTTCTTGTTTTTTCACGTAGGGTCGTTTCATAGTTTTAAAAAAAATATTTTTGGCCGAACTTTTTAAAAGTTCTATCTGTTATAAGGTAAAGCTAGGATAGTCTGCGCACAGTTCAAAAGAATAGCAATAAAAAATCTAAATATTAATTTTTTGCTAAACTATTCATGAATATTTTTTACTCCATTTGTTTTTTATGCATTTCCATTGCTATTTTGTTGTTATGTTGCAATTTAATAGAACAGTTGAAATAAAACCAAGAAAGTTACTTTGCGCAATCTGTCCTTACAGGGTTGGTGTGATTGCGCACATGGGTAGGAGAGATTGTTACTAATAATAACTACAATTAAATATTTAACAAAAATAATTACACTTAAATGACATTGCTGTAAGTTTTTTGTGAACTAATATTATTGTATTAGGAGTGAATATTTCAACCTAATGATTAAAGAATCAGAAAAAGGAAATAATTTGAAAAACGATTAAAAAATTTTAATTAAAGGAAAAAAAATAAAGATTCAGAAAAAGCAAGTCCAGATAAGATTACAAAATAAAATTATGTTACTTAAAAACACGTTTAATTTAAAATTAGTCCATTTTCATTTTTCATTTTTATATGCAAATTTACCAATAAGCTGCGTAATCTCTCCTAGCATGGAAATTGGAAACTAATGGGAATACTGCGACATCTCTTCTATGTAGCAGATGCGCAATCTCTCCAATTTCGGTAGGAGAGATTGCGCGGCCTTTTATTCAAACATGACCTTTTTTAAAACGAACCGTCGATGTTCACATTGTTAGTCTAGATTAGTAGCTTATGAGAAATCGTTTAAGTTTAAAAATTTTTGTACTTCTGACATTGTACAGAAATTCTGATGAATAGCTATGAAAATTCAAGCACTTACTTTGGGAAAACAAAACAAAATAGCAATACTTTATCTTAGACGCTCAAAGCAATCAACGTGCACTTTCAAGTAGACACTCCACTACTGTTGTTGTACAACTACCTGGAGTCACTGCGCTCTCACTCTACTTCTTCCCCCCAAACCTCTATGTGCGCAATCTCTCCGACCGCGTCATCTCTCCTGGCTTTACCTTAAATATAACGATTTTGCGGCCCGTGTAAAAATTTCGTGAAAAAATATTGTTATGTAGTTGTAAAAGAAATACACTGGTGTGCAAAACTTAAGCAACAAACACAAAATGCTGATTTCTGAACACGTGAGTACTCAAAAGTAAATTCTATAACGAGCAAGTGTAGAAAAGAGGTACTGCACTAACGGCACGACCAGTCGATGTGAAGTCCCCTTGACGTCACACATGGTTAGAAGTGTCATAATCGCTATGGTGAATCAAAATATGGGATATTTCACTGTCTCATTATTACTCTCAAATGATTGTTGACACTGAAAAGTCACTGTGACTGTCGCTTTGTGATGGGTCCCCAAGTGACATTACAATGAAGTCACCTTGTGATTCTTAAGTCACTGTCAGTTGAAGACAGAACTTTGAAGTCATTGTGAGCATTGCATTGTGATGAGTCGCCAAATAATGTCACAATGAAGTCGCATGGTGACTTTCTGGTGATCGACACTCTATTGTGAAGTCATCATTGCACTCCTTTGAGAAAAGTCACCAGATGATTTCATTTTCTGTCATTTGGGAACTCGTCAAAGAACATGATGACTTTACAATGGAGTGTCAAAATGACAATCACATGAGAGTCACAAGATGACTTCATTGTAAAGTCACCTGGTGACTCGTCAAAAAGCAGCAGTCATGGTGATTGTTCAGTGGAGTGACCAAATGAAAGTAAAAATGAGACGAATGAAAGATACCACATTTCTGTTCATTGTAGTGACTGTGACAATTGTGACCATTTGTGATGTCAAGAAGACTTCACATCGACTGTCTGTGCTGTTAGGGTAGTACCAATTTTCTACACTTGCTGTTTATAGAATTTCTTTTTGAGTACTCACGTGTTCAGAAATTAGCATTTTGTGTTTGTTGCTTAAGTTTTGCACACTAGTGTATGTTTTCATCTCGCTTTTTGTTGTTGTTGTTGTTTTCGCGTCTGGTCCTTTAAGATAACAAAAAAATTGTTCTTATTGTCTAAGCTGTCTGAAATTTTAATCGGTTAAAAATATAACTGTATCCAAGCCTTCTTTAAAATTGCGTGAAAAAATGTGTGAAAACATGAGTAAAACTCGATAGCAGCCGTAGCAAAACGTTTTAACGTTTTCATCAAAAATTTCTCGGATTTTTTTTTTAAGTACTTCTACTCATCCGAACGTTTCGAAACTTTTATAGGTGATGTAAATCCACATGCTCTAAAAAGATTGTGTCGAAATATGAAAGTTTTGTTAATTTTAGCTTAGAAAAAGGATCGTCTTCGGAAGCCGCAAATTAACCTGCAGTCTCGAATTTTTTAAAAGGATTAAAATTCGTATTTTTCAAAACCGATAGAATTGTCAAATAGAGTAAGGTCTCAGCTTTAAATTGGTATTTCGTGTGAATGGGTACCTCTGAAATCAAGGGAAGCATTGCCGAAAGGGAGAAAAAGTCAACCGCGAAAACGATCCCTTTGAAAAGTGTTTTTCAAAGGATTAACAACAATATTTTTCGAACTGATTGCGGCGTTTAAGATGTAACAGTACGAAATTAAAAAATATATCTTTCATTTTTCCGTATCGCAAACGGTTCGTCCAATGAGCGTTCAGACGACTGAGAAAAAAAACAGCATTTGGTTCTTCCCTTCTATGCGCTCCAGAAAGTGACTGAGCGTGTGTTACATAGGGATATGCTATGCGCGCATCACCCTGCTCCATTTAGTGCATAGGGTAAGTGCTTGTGAAAGTCATCTGAAACAAATAAAATAAAAATTTCAGAAAACATCTTGAATTTGAAGAGGGGAGGGAACATGAACCTATTTTTAGTAAAATTGAACAAAATTTGGTAAAATGGTAAATCGTTTTAAAAAAGTGTCTTTTTATCGCTCTTTTTCTCAAACTTCAACGTGTCTTAAAAATATTATTATTATTATTATTATTCTACAGGTTCATTGGCCCACAAAATAAATAATGTTTGATGTCCAAAAAGAAAAAAGTTAATTGGTTGTTCCATTTAAATGCTACTTTACATGGCGCGCTGAAAAATGTCGTTTCAAGAAAACCGCGTTAAAGGTTTTACTAAAGAAAAAGAGTATAATTTTTTTTTAATTAATCGTTATATTTAGCAACTGAAACAGTTAGTCCGCAATTCCTAGACTGATATCTACAAAACAATCCATTCAGCAGGCATGCAGCTATGTCCGCCGGTTTCTTTTCTTTTTTTTTTTTTTTTAAAGCCTGTCCGCGCTTTCTTTCTATTGATTGTAACTTCTTAAATATTTCAAATTACCCCTAATCTTTCTAGATGCTTTTTCTGCACACTATAAAGATTCGAAAAATGTAAAAAAAAAAAAAAAAATCCTGTTTTTCATGAACAGTAACATGCCTGATCCATTAAGTAATAGTAATAACGGGAAAAATCCATTAAATGTGAGAGTATTTAATAAAAATATGTTGATTTTCATTTGCGTTTCATTGATATCATAAATTTTTAGATTTCTTTTTACTTTATGCCCTGCGTTATTTCTTTTTACTTTTACTTTTCAATGTTTTATATTTTCTTTAGAATATTTTCACCAAATCTGAATGTTTTGCTTCTGAATTTCCTTTATAGTTATAAAAACCTTTGTTTTGATGAGTTTTATTGATTACAGATACTTTGAAAATAATATTTTAAACAATTTATTTATTATCTTATACACTGTTTTAAATAAACATTTGCTTTATGTAGTAATAAGGAGGAAGTTGAACGTCATTGTTATACCTGGAAAAACCTAAAGACACGTCTTGCTATCAAATGTAATAATCTATAGGTGTGGCGACAGGATTTTCGAAACATCCGTTTCCATATCATCTAGTTATGAAGTAAAGGGTAGAAATGACACGAAAGTGTGAAATAAAGCATCTTAAACTGGAAAAGAAAGCAATATACAGGGTGTCCCTTTTTATCGTTCACCAATAGCTAATTTTTAAACCGTTTGTTTCAGAGGTAAGTTCCAAATGCAAAAATCTTTCAAATGTTGTTCTTCATCACCTAAAAACCCATTTACGTCAAACAAATTATTTAAAAGATAAAAATCTGGAGTGACTTTACTTGATTTACCGAATATTTTATAGAACACCGTAGATTCAATACACTGTTAAAAAAAATCTGAAATTCACGGGTATTTTTTTCCTGAATTTCACAGAAAAATTCCTTTTTTGCGACAAAAGGGTATTTTCCGTTAAAAAACAGAAAATTTCCTCATATTTCCTGAAAACAACAGAACGGACGGAGACAAAAGGGGATAACGGAGATATTCCGTTATCTTATCTGCTGCATATTTATTTTCAATGTTTAAAAAACTGACATGTTGTTGCACAGAAAAACTAAAAATTTAATAAATTAAAATTTCGAGTTCATTTTTTAAAAAAAAATAAATAAATAAATAGTACTTTCGAATTAAAAAAAGTAATAATTTTCCCATTCTTTTAAAATTATTTGCAATTTATTTTTTAAAGTTATAAGAAAATATTCGCACTTAAAATATATTCTAAACAAGCAGATTAAAATATATATATAATAGTTAAATTAAGTGAAAAAAAAAATCTATTTTACTCAAAAAAGCAACATACAAAAATAATGCTTTCAAATAAAAAGAAAATAATATTTTTCTCATTCCTTTAAAATTATTCGCAATTTAGTTTTTAAGGTAATAAAAAGTACTCGCACTGAAAATATATTCTAAGCGAACACATTTAAAAAATATATAATAGTTGAAAAAAAAAATCGTTTTTCTTAAACAAGCAAACATTTTTTATCGAATTTAATTCAAATATAATATTCATATTTTACATCTAACAATCAAGTTAAGAATATATATAATTCATGTTTTTATCCTGTATTAATATTACAATTTTAAAACATCAACATCATCTCATAACGAAATCTCCTCGCAATTAACTTCAAAATTACCAAGCTTCTAAACCCCAAATTATGTCTGTTCTAAGCCGCCATTTTGAGAATTTCCAAATGATCCGTTCAAACTGCTAATCTAGCAAGCGCCCGCTGGTCAAACCGGCAAGACGCTGGACTCGAGGCATTATCACCCCTGGTTCAAAACCCAATGTCGACCAAAAGCTGTTCTTGACGTATGTCAGATAGTAAATACTCCCGCAAAGTCGACAGATGGCAGCACCAAGTTAGATGTCAAGATTTTTTTTTAAACCGAGTTTATCTAAAACGGAAAATGTCCTTTTCTGTCAGTTCTACGAGGAATATTTCCGTGATTTCTGAGAGCGTTAACGGGAAGTTACCGCTTCTGGAAACGGCGATTTTCCTTCTTTTATTTTTCAAAACGGAAAATCTACTAACGGAACGGAAAAAGTCCGGCAACTTCGCTGCCAGTACTTTTACCGTGAATTTACGGATTTATTTTTAACAGTGTAGAATCAACTGGATTCGAAAACTAGACCTCATGTTTTGAAACCGGAGACGTTACCTCTAAGCCACTAATGCTCGACTACATCGCCGCAATATTTATCACTTATACTTTGTCACATTTCCTTGGTGATTCTCTCTATAGAATTGGCCGCAAAATGGTTTGAAACTGTTTTAAAAAAGGGTAAATACCTAATCCGTCGGCCGTAGGAAAAACTATACAGTTCCTGCAGCAGTAGCGGAAAGGACAGTTTGGAAGCTATCGTGTTCACTCTCTGCATCATGATTACAATACTTTCCTTACACTATGTGTTCGGAAAGTAATTAGTCAAAGAAGCAGTTAATATAGATCCTAAATTATATTAAAAATCTTAGAAATTTTTTTTTATTGAACCTCCTTTATTTCTATTAATGCTTTCTTTATAATTTGCAAAATCTATCAACCAACAAACTGCAAGTATTTTAAAGACTTCTTCCGATATGACAAATTCCCAGTTTTGGTAAATAAATTATAAAGTCAATCTAAAACCACTCGATCTTCACTCATTCTTTTTAACACTTTCCAACCTAGTTGAAAAGTGTTTATGACTTCGGTTTGTCTGGCCGTATGGCCGTCTGCCGTCTGGCCGTCTGTCCGTGCTCTAACTACCGTAAATATGCTCGGATTGCTCTGCAATTTTTATATGTTATTATCGTTATCTATAGCATGTTCCCTATTTCAACGGAAGTGTGTAGCACTTATAGTTTTTTTACAGGGACACTCAAAAGAATTCCGTTACATTGCGGTCTATGGGGAAAAATCATTTGCGGTTTATTTAAATAATGTTTCACTATTTTAAACGCATTGAAATTTATAT
Organism: Maratus michaelseni; assembly: GCA_963931845.1. NCBI lineage: Eukaryota > Metazoa > Arthropoda > Arachnida > Araneae > Salticidae > Maratus > Maratus michaelseni. The sequence goes on from OZ007586.1 coordinate 429,444,343, forward strand.
ATATCACTAAGGTGCATTACAAGAGGCTTACTACAGAATATTGCGTGTATAGCAGTCATCGTTCATTTACAGGGGCACACAAAAGAATTCTCTACTGTCTGTTAACAATAATTCCTTGAAATGCGTTTTAAGTTACTGAACGCGATTTTAATTTTAACTCGCTTTTTGTCTATTACGCGGTGTGTATAAATTCTGTAGATCCTATACATGGAAGCACAAAAGTTCGCGAACACATTTCCGGTTATTGACAGAAACTCCAGACGGAGAATTTTAAACTGTGCTACGTGTTTCCTAACTGAACTAAAATTTAGCATCCTATGTAGTATATATTCAAATATATAGATCCTATACAGGGCTGAATAAAAGTATTCGGATATTTTTCCGAACATTGTATATGTTGGAAATTCCTGAAATTATGTTTTTAAATATGTTATGCGTTTTCCAAATTGTTTACTTACATGTTATCTTTTAGCTTATTAAACGGTATGATTTGTGAAATTAGTTTGGAAGCGTTGGAAAGTGTTACATAATCTATGCTTGACGCATGATTTTTCGTTCTTGTTCTAAAATAAATTTATACATATTTTAATTTTTTCCGGGCAAAGTTTGTTCGGTTGCTAAAATATTGAAATGATTGACTGTCACCAGAATTTATGAAGAAATTGATTTGAAAACATATAAATGCTTCTCTTCCGCTACGTTATCAAGGGTATGAAATCATACACTTATTCAGTTAATTTTACCACTACCCATGTTAATTTCAATTTCATCAAGATTACTCGGCCAACTAAACTGTTTTATATTTTTATTTTTATTTTTTTACGCTTAATTTAGTTTAAATTGTCATATTATTATAATATGTGAAATATTCCGTATGCATGTATGTATGGACGTTAGTAAATATATGTTTGTAAGTTAGAAGGTATGTATCTATTGCAGGACTGTAAGTAAGAAAGTATGAATGCATGTAAATTTGTTAGTACTCAAGTATGTATGGTAAGGTGTTTAATCCATTTTTTAATATTTTATTTAATGTACGTATGTACCTAACACACTAACCACTATTTTATTATTAATAGTCCAGTAGTCTTTAATTGTAAGTTAATTAATACTAATTTGAGGTTATTAATTAGAAAAAGTGTACTAACCCATGTACTAACCCATTTTTTACCATTTTTTTTAAATTTGTACCATTTTTTACATTTTTTACACCCATTTTTTTTGTACTAACCCATTTTTTCCCTCACGATTGTCAGTGCAAGTACGGACCGGCTGATCAAGTCGCTTGTTGCGAGTGTTGTGCAAGACTAAGGCCTCCCCCCCCCCACACACACACACACGCCTATTTTTTTCTCTTTCTCTTCTTTAATTTTTAATTGTTTTAATTTTCAAAATCAACACACTTAAAAAAAACATGAACCGGCAAACAAAGAAAACTGAAGCATGTCACTAAAGAACACTGCAGCAATGTTGACAAGGTACTTATTAGTTGGATCACCGCCATGCGGCGATCAGGCGAGTATCGCCCCGCGGCCAAGCACTAACCCCGTATAGCAAGTAAGGTGGCAATGAGGTAAATGTTACTTCACGGCAAATGACAGCGATCACGTCACACCTGTGACAAAATTGCCATCTTTCTGTGATGTCACATTGTAACTAAAATGTTAACTTATGCGAAAACTTAAAAAAAGACAATACATGAAAACATGTTATTCATTGTGACATTTATCATTCTGTCAAATTTAAAAAATGTGACGTCACTGTGACGTTATTGCAAGTCCCGCACGTCACCAGAGGACTGTGACCAAAAATCACTATATTGTGAAGTCTCATAGAGGCCAAAGAACCACCTTGTCGTGAAGTCGCATTGTGAGCAAAATGTAAAATTTAAAAATCTTTGAAAATGAGAGGAAACACATAAAAAAGAATTCTACCAACAGCCAAAAAGAAAAACAAAGACACCAGCCAGCACAATAAGATAGGTACGGGTTTCTGGTAAAATCCGGTCGCCCGACCCAATGTAGGATCCGAATCCTGCCTACCGAGAAAAAACAGCCGACCCAATCAGGTTGGGGTGATTTCGGGTAAAATGTACTCAACCGACCCGATGAAGAATCGTCACACTTTTGGAAATTAGACACACTGGGACTTCAAAACATTGTCGCTTTCGTCACAGAATCGTCAAAAAGTTAATGGAAAAATCGTAACAATGACACAGTGTTCACAAACATTTATCACACCATGACATCAAAAAGTGGTTACAATGTGTCGCCAAAAACGAGCTCTAAAACGGGCAGAACAGACTTCACATTCACGTCACTGTAACTTCACATGACGTCACGTGACGTCACACCGACGGTCACAAAGTCACAGTGTGACTTCACAGTGATGTCGCTGTGCTGTTACCATGCCTTACGGGACCCGTCAAGCTAGGCACTCAGACAGGAAGGTAATGGTTTGCTCAGCGTTATAAAAAAAGGGGGTCTTTTAAAGGACCCTTCACAAAAAGTCTTAAAAATTGACCTTTTATAAATTTTTTTCAACTTCAAATTGAACCTTACACAAGTTATTTGCAATTAAGTATTTTATAATAAAATCTGGCCTGTCACAAAACAGCTAAAATCCCCCAAAAAACCGTTATCTAGCTTTTTTCCTATATAAAAAGGATCTTGTTAAAAATTTATAAACAGGAGCCTAAATATAACGATAATTTCTAATCCCCAAATGATGACTAGACTTTTCACAAATATGAAAATCTGCTCGTAATTTCACAAAAACAGCACATTCTGAGAAAAGTATGGGCAAACTCCTGATTATAAAATAAAAATGTTATTAAAAATTTCTGATGCATTTGGGCAACTAGGGTGAAAATTGAATAAATAAATGGGGACAAATAATATACCACTGCCCTTCAAAAGGTTAAGCAAGAAAAACTTCTGCAGCACTAAGCAGTATAGTTTTCAAAGCATGGGTTTTTTTAAGACGATAATTATTTTTCAATAAATCATGGTTAAAATACTTACTAACGCTTTGAAAATATTTAAACGGTATAGTTTTTTATAATATTTTTCTTACCTATGTTAGAAGAAATGTGGGATTTTGCTTTAGAAATTTTTATTTGTGCATTACTTCTACTTTTTAATCTATTCTAATTTATTTTATTCCCTTTTACTACATCTCTGATAAAACAAAATTAAGGAGAGAACTTAATTTGGTGAAACAAGAACTGGCACCCAAATAAAATATTTGGCGAAACACACCACCAGTAAACTCACAAGTAAGTTAAGGAATTGGTAATTTTTCGCTAAATTTCATTAAGTGAATAAATAAGTTTAGTAATTGAATATTTTGTTATTTTGTAATATAATTACTTCTGTAATAAACACGTGCAAGCACAAAATGTGGGTGCTTTATTGTAGAAAAAGTTTTGTGGTGTGCTGAATTCTTAATAAAATAAAAATGATCTAAAAGGGTTGAGAAACACTAGTTTGGGGCAAGAGTTCACTCATGGATGCGTCTTCAAGGTTGATGAGGTTGAGCTATGTCGAAATGGTCAAGGATAAGACGTAAACATAATATATTAAATAAAGTTTGATAACTTTCCATCATACGCTGTGCCCTTCTATGCATTCATATTCCTACGTTTATCTTGTAAGAACTATGAAAATGTACAGAAATTCTAATTTATGCCCCTTGCAAGATTGCTGCTTCATATAAACTTTTATTTCAAAAATATTACCTTATTTTTCGGCGTATAATCCGCGGTTCAAATAATTCAGTTTAGACCCAGAAATTTTATTTAGTATTGAATTCAAGTGTATTTCGAGTTCAAGAAAGTAGCATTTTGTCAAATACAATTTCTGGGTCTAAAATGAATTTTTTTGAACAGTGGATTATAGGCCAAAAATACGATATATATGTTTCGTGTATAATAGTGTTTTTCTTTTTTATTAAGCTAATTTCAACATTATATGCTTATTCAAAATAGTTTTATCTAAATGTTTAATCATTTGTATGTAAATTGCTTTATATTGCATACTTTTGTTAATTTTCTTTTTATAGTGGGATGGTTTACGTGCGTTGGAGGTATTCCATTTTTATCATTGGTGATGTTAATCATTGGTAAGTTAGAAATGTCATTAACAACAATTTCTATAAAATATTAAAGTAAAAGCTCACTTTCATGAATCACTTATAATATTTATTGCTCGATAACAAAGATAGCAAAATATTCAGCACTAATAGCATCCGATTGTTTCTTGACAACAAAATGACACAACATTAAGCAGGTTGGGAATAAATAAATTTCATTCTTTGGGCTTTAGGCTTAATTTTTTCAAAACGAAAAGGCAAAGAAAACTGACGCATTTTAGCGTAAATTCAGCAAAAGAATTCTGAATTAAAATTTGCGTTTACTGTTGTAAATGATATCATTTCAACATCGAATGCACCTTTTCGTACGCACTCTGCATAATGTTGCTAGTTGTTCATGTTTTATATTTAATTGGAATATTTTCAAACATTTTTACTTTTTTCTATACTCATTAGGAAGAAACGAATTTATCAAAATATTAGGAATATGATCCGATTATTTTAGGACCGATGTTCATCTATCGATTTTTGTATTACACTAATTTTTCCGTCGCTGTACTCAATAAAATATTCACGTAATTCTATTAAACTTTATATCCAGTTGTACCATGTTATAAATTGGTGCTATATTAGGTTTTGGTTTCTATTGCCGAATATGAGGCACTGCAACGACGTGCATGATAGATATATTTCGCATCTGTGGAATGGAATTGGACCAAACTTAATATATAAAATGTTTTTTTATAATAAACTAGGCTAATTCCATTTTGGTTTTGATCGCTCAATCAGTGGCGGCTAGTTGGGGGGGGGGGGGGGAGGGTTCTTAATCACTTTAGTACCAGAATTTTTCTGCATTTAAATTTTACCATATCTAATCGTGGAGTGAACTTCGATTAAAGATGGGGAAATCATATATTCTAATACGAGCAAATCTTGTGGGTGGTTATATATATATATATATATATATATGCAAAAATTATCTTAAAAACGGCTCTAACGATTTTGACGAAATTTCGTATCCTACCGTTTTGGGGCACCAGAAAACCATTGGGCTAGGTCACATGCTCGAGAAAAATTGATTAGTGGGTCATTTTGGGTCATTTTGGGTCATGGTCTAGCTAATTGTATCTAAAAAACTGTTCAAACGATTTTGACGAAATTTTGTATCCGACCATTTTCGGGCATGAGAAGTCAATTGGGCTGGGTCACACGTTCGAGAACTTTCGATTAGTGGGTCATTTTTGGGTCAACGCGGGTCAAATTAATTTTATCTAAAAAACGGCTCTAACGATTTTGATTAAATTTTGTGTCCTACGAGTTTCAAGCACGATAAAAGCATTGGGCTAGGTCGCATGTCCGAGAAAATTCGATTAGTGGGTCATTTCTGTGTCATTGTGGGTCAAGATCTAAAAAGCGACTCAATGTACACTAAATTTTGCATCCAATGGTTTTCGGGCACGAGAAGACTGTTGGGCTCGGTCACATGTTCGAGAAAATTCAATTAGTGGGTCATTTTGGGTCATTTTGGGTCATGGTCAAGCTAATTGTATCTAAAAAACGGTCCAAACGATTTTGACGAAATTTTGTATCCGACTATTTTCGGGCACGGGAAGACTATTGGGCTGGGTCACATGTTCGAGATCTTTCGATTAGGTAGTCATTTTTGGGACAAAGCGGGTCAAATTAATTTTATCTAAAAAACGGCTCTAACGATTTTGATTAAATTTTGTACTTTACGAGTTTCGGGCACGCGAAAATCATTAGACTAGGTCACATGTTCGAGAAAATTCGATTAGTGGGTCATTTCTGGGTCATTGTGGGTCAATATCTAAAAAGCGGCTCAATTTACACTAAATTTTGCATCCTATGGTTTTCCGGCACGAGAAGACTGTTGGGCTAAGTCACATGTTCGAGAAAATTCAATTAGTGGGTCATTTTGGTCATGGGTCATGATATTTGAACTCAAATTTAATTTTGACCGAGCATAGCTCGGTCTTCCCTGCTCGTTTATTTATTAAACTACTGGTAGTAGAGTAATTGTGAACCTCTTGACGAGCCGCCACTGGTATGTGAAATATGAAAACGCCGTCTAGTGGAGAGCTGAATGAAAAATTACTTTTGCGACAAACTTTAAATAAAGATATAATTAACAGAAATGTTTTCTGTTATGTCCAAAGTGCCAAATATATATGAAATGAGAACTGAAATATACTCAGATTCTTTGCTCTAAAACCTTCCAATTCTTAAACATAAAGGTTTCAATTAACAAATTTGAAGACTGGGACAAACCTTGGTAACGACATTGACAATTTTTTTTATTTTTTTTAAGTATTGAATTTTTTTTCACATTTATACTAACTTAAAAAGAAATGCTGAAAAAAAATTTAAACATTCATAGTTTATTTACTTAATCCACATTTTTAAGCCAAGGACATAAAATTTACTTTTATCTGAGAATGACCTGTAAATGTGACAAAATATTTTTTTTTTTTTTTAGATTCATTGAAATTAAAAATGTAAGTCATTTGTCCCATTACTGGACAATAAGTCACATTTTAATAAGTAAATATACTAGCATGTCTAATTTGTACTAACTTTAATACTTTTGTGTGCTGTAGTTGGAATATTTCGGGACTCGTTAAGTCTATTAAGTTTCGATGCACAAAGTGCTTCCGAAAATTTATTTCAATTTCAAAAACTGAAATAAACAAAAATTAAGCATCTTTAGACAAAGATTTTACTTTCAAAAATGCTTCTTTTAGATTGGAGAAAGCGTTTCTTAAGCCAGCACATAACATAATTTCTATGGTGTAAAATAAAATTCACCTCTCGGATTTCCACATAAAGAAGTGATCTTACTTTTTTTTAATTCTTCCGAAAAATTTTATAATCAAATAAGGTTGAGTTAAAAATAATTACATTTTCCATGCATATTGGAGTGTCTTTGGCCTGTGATTAGTTCGTAGAGTGTTGAAATATTCTCCTAGCTTAGACATTTTTAACATTTTAACAATATTTGTACGTTGAAATGTGAGTGAGATAAAAAGTCGTTTTCTCTTCTTCTAGTAGAATTTACATGTGTATTTCGAAACTCGTTCAGTTTTAGGCACCTTATGATATACTGCCTGTTAATGGTAGCTCTAAATAGCAATTTCTACTCTCTAAAAGCGGCGTTTTTGAGCATACCTTCTTTGTCAAATTTGTCATTTCTTCTTTCTGTGTTTTCGTTGAAAATAGAAGTAGGAAATGCCGTTTTACGCCAAGTAATCATATTTTTTGATTGGCCTAAAGGACGCGATTGCCAAATAAATATTTTTTGACATGCTTATTCTGGACTCATCTATGACCTTTTACTCTGTATGTTTCGCATAATTCTATGTTTTTAATTCATTCAATTTCTTTAACAGGAAGCATTTATGTTCATGACTGTCGAATACAGCCGAAAATACCAGTATACTTAATTGTATCTGGACTCTTAGGAACAATTCAGCATTTTATAGTAATTTGGACAAAATACGTACCTAAAGAATCCCAAGGACGTCTTAAAGTTTATAGGGCTTATTGCCGATCAATCAATGTACTTTTCCATATGTTTTTGTTGATATGGTTCATATTAGGTAAGTAAAAGTATCTTCTTTTTAAAATACAAAATTTTACGCTTTTTCACTACCACTAAAATTTTATTTCAAAATCCTTGCCTTATTTCGGTGATTAAATAAGGCAAAATGTACTATTAAATAAGAGAAAAGCGTAAATGTTGGCCAGCTATGCCTATACCTTGTTTGTCGTATCATGTAGTTTCTTGCTTGCTTTAATCTTCAATAGACGTCTTCTAAACTAGATTTATGTAAGCAGGATCGATTTTTTTTATCTGTCAAATATTTTGATTTGCAAAGGGTAAAATAAATTATGCTTTGAGTTTAAAAGGCGGTTTTGTAGCAGAATAACGGCTTATTGTTCATATTAGTATTCAAATATAAAGTTTAAGCACAACGCAAATATTTTAATAAAAATAAAAGTGTACAACGGAATGCTTTCAAATATCCATTGCAGGTGAATACTATGATCATAAATATATAGGGTGATCATAAAGTCTTTCCTTGATTACAATAATTTATTGCAGAAAAACTAATATATTTAGGCATATGCTTGTTTCAATATATTGTAAAGTCATTTATGAAGTTTTTAATACAAGTATTTACGTCAGTAAATTTCAGTGTGAGCACTCTTGGTAGCTCTAAAATGTCCATTTCTCGCCACTTATTGCTCAACATTTGGGCTGTCACACTGTGATCCTGACCTTGAGTGTTTCAATATATTTTACTGGTGTTGCAAACAGTCTATGTACATGTACAGAAATTCTAAAGAATTGATGCCCCTTGCAAGATTGCTGCTTCATATAAACTTTCATTTCGAAAATATTACCGTATTTTTCGGCGTATAATCAGTGGTTCAAATAATTCAGTTTAGACCCAGAAATTTTATTTAGTAATTGAATTCAAGTGTATTTCGAGTTCAAGAAAGTAGCATTTTATCAAATACAATTTCTGGGTGTAAAAGGAATTTTTTGAGCAGCGAATTATAGGCCGAAAAATACGGTATATGTTTCGTGTATAATCGTGTTTCTCTTTTTTATTAAGCTAAAATAATTAAGCTAAAAAACTTTATCCTTTATGTTCTCTCCAAAGAAAAATCTGGAGGAGTAATGTCAGGAGAGCGTGGAGACCGTGGTATTGGTGGAATGAAATCTGCATAAGTGGCGCCATCTGTTGGACTAAAAAAACTTGGGACTATGACTTTTCCATAATAAAAATTTTACAGTATTGCATTCAATGGTTATTTCGTAATAATATTTTGTAATCAGTTAAAGACTTTATGACTACCCTGTATGTATTAAGTTTGGAAGAAATTCACCGTTACGAAAATCAGAAATTACAAAAAAACATTTTTTGTGATGTCACAAAAGTTTATACATAAATGAGATTTTATGCAAGTATCTCTTTATACATGACTAGCGGCCCGTCCCGGCTTTGCACGGGTAGACAATGTAATTTTTTAGTACATTTGTTTTCCTGAATTTCGCGCACCTACATAAAACAGCTGAGATATGGCGAAATGTCCTAAAATTTTCGAAACCACCCCCTTTAAAACCAATCTGGGGGGAATTTCTAAAATCGCTGAAATAGGTGTTTAATCATTTTTTTAGTAGATTTCTTTTAATTAATTTCGCGCTACTACATAAAACTGCTGCTGAGATATGGCAAAATGACCTAAAACATTTGACCCTCCCCTTTAACCACCTTCAGGGGAGAATTTCTAAAATCGTTGAAATACGTGTTTAATCATTTTTTTAGTAGATTTGTTTTCCTGATTTTCGCGCTCCTACCTATAACTGCTGCTGAGATATGGCGAAATGGCCTAAAACATTCGACCACCACCCTTTAACCCCCTCCGGGAGGGGAATTTCTAAAATCGTTGAAATACATGTTCAATCATGTTTTTAGTAGATTTGTTTTCCTAACTTTTGTGCTAATAACTAAAATTGCTGCTGAGATATAGAGAAATGACCTAAAACATTCAACCCCCCCCCCTTTAACCCCTCTCCGGGAGGTAAATTTCTAATATTGCTGAAATACATGTTTAATCAATTTTTAGTATATTTGTTTTCCTGATTTTCGCGCTCCTACCTATAACTGCTGCTGAAATATGCCGAAATGACCTGAAGCATTCGACCACCCCCCTTTAACCCCTTCGTGGGGAGATTTCTAAAATCGCTGAAATACATGTTTAATCATTTTTAGTATATTTGTTTTCCTGATTTTCGCGCTCCTACCTACAACTGCTGCTGAGATATGGCGAAATGACCTAAAACATTCGACCACCCCCTTTAACCCCTCGGATGGGGAATTTCTAAAATCATTGAAATATATGTTTAATGATTTTTTAGTAGATTTATTTTCCTGATTTACGCGCTTCTACCTATAACTGCAACTGAGATATGGCGAAATGACCTAAAACATTCGATAACCCCCTTTAACCCCTCGGGTGGGGAATATCTAAAATCGTTAAAATATATGTTTAATCATTTTTTAGTAGATTTATTTTCCGGATTTACGCGCTTCTACCTTTAACTCAAATGCGATATGGCGAAATGACCTAAAACATTAGACCACCCCCCTTTAACCCCCTTCTGGGGGAGAATTTCTAAAATCACTGAAATAGGTGTTTAATCATTTTTTTAGTAGATTTGTTTTCCTGATTTTTGCGCTCCTACCTATAACTGCTGCTGAGATATGGCGAAATGACCTAAAACATTCGACCACCCCGTGTAACCCTCTTCAGGGGGGGATTTCCGAAATCGCTGAAATACGTTTTAATCATTTTTAGTAGCCTTGTTTTCCTGATTTTTGCGCTCCTACCTATAACTGCTGCTGAGATATGGCGAAATGACCTAAAATATTCGACCACCCCCCCTTTAACCCCCTTCTGGGGGGAATTTCTAAAATCGCTGAAATAGGTGTTTAATCATTTTTTTAGTAGATTTGTTGTCTGGAATTTCAAACTCCTACCTATAACTGCTGCTGAGATATGGCAAAATGACCGAAAACATTCGAACCCCCCTTTAACCCCCTTCGGGGGTGAATTTTCAAAAATCCCTTCTTATTGCTTGCCTAGGCCATAAGAGCAATCTACAGTCCAAATTGCGTGACCCTGACTTTAGTAGTTTCGGCTGGGCGTTGATGAGTCAGTCAGTCAGTCAGTCACCGTTTCCTCTTTATATAATAGTATAGAGAGGTGGAGGATCGGTGAGAATTTTTTCCTACATTATAAAGTGTAGCAGTTGCTGTACGAGTTATCAAAATGCCGAAATCACTACAGTTCTCGCCTGAAGAAGTTGTGGAAGTTTGAAAGCTGAAAGCTGAATGTATTTCCGTTTTGCAAATTTCACTTATTTTAAATCGGTCTAAACGTGGTATTTATAGTGTTTTGCAACGTGGAAAACAATTCAAAAATGCGTATCACTCAGGAAGGCCGAGAAAATACACATTCGTGAGGATAGAAGAATTAAAAGAATGGCTGTAACTGGCAATTTGTCGCTTAATCAGATGAAAAATCCACTTGGATCTAATATGTCACGTGACACCATACGCAGACGAATAACCGAATCAAGATTGATCAAAAAACAAAAATTAGCTCGTAAGCCTTTTCTGAAACAGTATCACAAACACGCAAGATTTCAATGGGCAAAACAGCACAAGTATTTGTTATAATATAAATCAAAAATTAATCGTAATCGTTTTACCACTTTTATGTATCTTCGTTTGGCAACCTCTGTGAGTTGTTGACTTCTGTGTGAGGCTGTGTGCTGTTGCTTGTTTAGCATTTCTATAATCATTTATTAAACCAAGTATCGTTTTATTTAGTATTCTGTATAATCATTTATTTACTCTGTTTATTTATTCATAATATTTAAGTGGTTATGGGCCAAGAGTAGCGATTATTTCAGTATTTTATAAGACTTGATACGATATACTTGCAATCTGTGTGTGTTAGGCCTAATTACATGTGACTAATTGAACTTTCTTAGTGAACTTTTTTGTGACTATAGTATTTTAATTATGGAGTTTAAAACACAGATAGAGAAGTTAAAAGGCACCACAAACTGGTCTAAGTGGAAAAGGCAGGTGGAATTGTTGTTGCGGCACGGTGAAGTGTTTGATCTAGTACTGGAGATCGGAAGTTACCGGAAGAACTTAATGCGTCCGCAACAACCGACGTACTGCTTATGACAAACAGTATAAAAGTTTTGCTAAAGATGACGCTTTGGCTCAGTTAATTTTAGTTGGCAATCTGGACGATGCCAACGTAGAACTCACTTCAACGTGCGATAGCTCGAAAAGCACGTGGGAAAAACTGTTGTCTGTATATGAACAGAGTTCTGGACAGAGACTTGACCGCTTGATGGAGAGTTTTTTCGCGGCAAGTAAGAAGGATGTAGATGAAGACATCGCAACTCATATCGCGAAATTACAAAGAAATTTCACGGAGCTAAATGATGAACTAAAACGTGTGGCAAAAACTGTTTTGCCTGACCTCTTGCTGATGAGCAGAATATGTCTACTCTTCCGCAAGAGTATTTTGAATTCAAGAGCGTTTGGAAGTCTGTTTCCATCGAAGAAAAGACTGTAAACAAATTGACAGAAAGACTTCGTTTAATAGAAATGAGGTTACCTCCAAAACATTCAGCTACTTCCAGTGCTCTGGTAGCTTCTAAAAAGAAAACTGTGAAGAAATATGACAGGAAGTGTTATGTTTGCAGAAAGGCCGGCCATATTGCAAAAAACTGTTATAAAAACAAGAACAGGGGCAAAGTAGATGGTGATGCTTTCATGTGCTTAGTGGAAGGAGTATCAACTGATGAAGTCTGGTTGGCAGACAGTGGAGCTACTGCCCACATGACAAGGTTTAAAAATTATTTTGTGGATTATGAACCATTTGATGATCCAAAGAAAGTGTACATAGGTAACAGTGATGCTATTATAGCTTATGGTCAAGGGACTGTAAACGTTGAAATGAAAATTCATGGAAAATGGGAAAGAAACCACTTAACTGCAGTTTGGTATGTTCCTGATATCAGCAGAAATCTCTTTTCTATTGGCCAAACCTTAGCTAAAGGCTTTGAATTTAAAGCATCAAACACTGAATGTGTTTTTACTAGAGATGGTATCATACGTTTAAAAGGAGTGTGCACAGCTAATAGCTTATATGCTTTGGAATTAAGAGTTCGAAAACCTGTTGTCTCTGGAAGTGTTTGTGTTGCTACAACTAATAATCTGAAACTGTGGCATGAAAGATTGTGCCACCAAAATAAGACTCATGTGAAAGAAATACTTAGCAAACATGATATTAAAGTTACTAATAAAGAAGATGAACTGTGTGAAGGGTGTTGTCTAGGAAAGCAATGCAGAAAACCATTTGGAGTTAGAAAACAACGTCCAACAAAAGTAGGAGAGTTGATTCATGGTGATGTAGCTGGACCAATGCATCATAAATCACTTGGCAACTCAAGATATTATGTGTCCTTTAAGGACGATTTTTCTAAATATCGTAGAGTATTTTTTATGCAAACGAAAAGTGAAGTTTTCAAATGTATGCAAACCTTTGTTAATGAAGCGAAGAATGCTGGCCATGTGATTAAAGAATTCTTGAGTGATGGTGGTAAAGAATTTCAGAACTCTGAAGTGAGAAAAGTTATTGAAGGTGAAGGAACTACACCTCGTGTATCCATGCCATTTACGCCAGAACAAAATGGTGCAGCTGAACGTGAAAATCGCACACTTGTGGAAGGTGCACGAACCTTGCTACACTCGAAGAATCTTCCTTTAAAACTTTGGGCAGAAGCCGTTAACACAGTTGTATATATTTTGAATAGAACTGGTTTATCATCAGTTAAAGGAAAAAGCCCCTATGAATTGTGGTTTGATAAAGAAGTATCAAGCATCAGTCATCTACGTGTTTTTGGAACTGAATGCTTCATCCATATACCTAAGCCTAACCGGAAGAATTGGGATCGAAAAAGTGTCAAAGGTATCTTGGTTGGGTACTGTGGAGAGAAAGATGACTATAGACTGTACATCAAAGAACAAGACAAAGTTATGCTAAGTAGAGATGTTATTTTTCAAAATGAAAATTTATCTCCCTTGAATACCACACTTTCTTCTGAAGATAACTGCGAGCAAATTGTGGAAGTAATAGGCAAATCCCAAGAAAAGCAGACATCAGAAAATGTTGAAGCAACTGACAACCTTAGTGAAATTGAAAGCAACATTGAACTTGATGATGAAATCTCAGATGAAGCTGTGAGAGAAGAAATTAGCTACTTAAGAGATAGAGGCAAGCTAAGAAAGCCTGCAAGGTTTGAGAATTATGTTCTTTTAGCTGGACATGCTGAACCTGAAACATACAAGGAAGCTGTCTCTTCTGAAAACTCGCACAAATGGCAGTGTGCTATGCAAGAAGAAATGGACTCTCTTTTGAAAAACGAGACATGGGAGCTGGTTGATCTGCCATCTAAGAGGAAAGCAATTAGCATCCGATGGGTATTCAAAGTAAAGATGAATGCGGATGGATCTGTAGAGCGGTTCAAAGCTCGTTTAGTTGCCAAAGGCTTTAACCAAAGATATGGGATTGATTTCTCAGAAATCTTCATTCCAGTAGTTCGATGGGAAACTGTAAGAACAGTCCTGAGTGTTGCGGCTAGCAAGAGACTGAAACTTTCCCAGTTTGATGGTAAAACTGCATTCCTTTATGGAGAACTAACCGAAGAGATCTATATGACTCAGCCTGAGGGCTTTAGTGATAGAACTAATAAAGTTTGCAGACTGTATAGAAGTATATATGGGTTAAAACAATCCCCACGATGCTGGAATGAACGTTTTAAAGGATTTGTTGAGAATTATGGCTTGCAACAATTTTCTTCAGATCCTTGCTTATATTATAATGGAGAAAAGACTCTTCTACTCATTGTATATGTAGATGATGGCATCATTGCTACTAGAGATGAAGAAATTGCTAAACAGTTTCTTAAGAAGCTCGAAACTGAATTTTGTATAACTGTTGAAGTTGTCAATCATTATTTAGGAATGCAAATTGAGTACCTGGATAGTGGGAAAATCTTCATACATCAAGAAGCATATTGCAAAAGGATCTTGAATCGTTTCAATATGTTGGAATCCAATTCAACTTGTGTGCCTATAGAAAAAGGCTCTATTACAGTTGAAGAATCAGCAACCCTTTCTGGTACTGTGCCATATCGTGAGGCTGTAGGTAGCCTGATGTTTTTAGCTATAGTCACTAGACCTGACATATCATATGTTGTTGGTGTCCTTTCTCAAGTACTGGATAAACCAAAACAACAACATTGGAACTTAGTGAAGAGAACCTTGAGATATCTTAAGGGAACTCCCAAGAGCGGAATTGTGTTTACACCTGATTCTAACTGTAATCTTCAATGTTTTTGTGATTCTGATTATGCGGGTGATCCCCTGAGTAGGAAATCTACATCAGGAATGGTGTTTATGAATGCTGGTGGAGCTATTTGTTGGAAGAGCCAACGCCAAAAGCGTATTGCACTCTCAACAACCGAAGCTGAGTTTGTCGCAGCTAGCCAAGCTGGAAAAGAAGCCATATGGCTTTCCAATTTGCTATATGAACTGTGTTCTTTAAGTGGAATACCTGTGTTAAATATAGACAATCAAAGTGCGATCAAACTGATTAAAAATCCAACGTTTCATAACAGAACAAAACATATTGACATTCGGTATAAGTTTATCAGGGAACTCTGTGAATATAATCAGCTAGGTGTTTCTAATTGCAGCAGTGAGGCTCAAGCTACAGATTTGTTTACGAAAGCTTTGCCTAGAATTAGATTTGAAAAACTTAAAAAACTGATAGGAATGATAAATTTGTGTGATTAATATTTCTTATTGTGTATCCTGCATTATTATTTTAATGTGAATATTCATATAGGGGAAGTATTATTATTTTGTATTTTTTTTTGTTTAACATTTGAACTATATTTTCTATGTGTATCTTGTATTACCTTTTTAAACGAATTTTGATTTAGGGGAAGTGTTATAATATAAATCAAAAATTAATCGTAATCGTTTTACCACTTTTATGTATCTTTGTTTGGCAACCTCTGTGAGTTGTTGACTTCTGTGTGAGGCTGTGTGCTGTTGCTTGTGTAGCATTTCTACAATCATTTATTAAACCAAGTATCGTTTTATTTAGTATTCTGTATAATCATTTATTTACTCTGTTTATTTATTCATAATATTTAAGTGTATTATCGTGACTAATGGATTAGTGTTATTTTTTCTGATGAAAAAAATGGAATTTGGATGGTCCAGGTGGGTTCTCATTCTATTGGCGTGACTTGAAGAAAGATCCGAAGAGCATATTCAGCCGACAACAACGTGGTGGTTCGCTCATGGTATGATGCGCTTTTGGCTACAATGGAAAAATGTCTATTTGCTTCCTAACTATCAGACAAAATTCACAAAAGTATCAGGAAACTCTGAGTGAGCATTTGTTGTCGTTTGGTGAACTCCTAGGTGGTCCCAACTGGACCATTCAGCAACACAACGCATCGATACACACTTCCGGTTGCACAAAAGAATGGCTTTTAGATCTCAGACTATCACTGTGATGAACTGGCCAGCACTCAACCCAGATCTCAATCTGATAAAGAGAACATCTGGGGAATCCTCTCATGTGACGTCTACAACAATGGGAAGCAGTGTTACTCACAAGGAAGGTCTCCATAAGCGCATACTCAGAAATTTTTGAAAAAATTACAGAATGTTCTTCTCATGAGGATATATACGTCTATAAAAAAATTTCTGCGGAACCTCGATATTACGTCCGTAAAAAAATATGTAAATTTCGTTTATTTGGCGATTTATCACCAGTTGGCGACGGAATGAAATTAACCCTTTCTGTGGCAAAGTACTTATGTTTCTAAAATGTTAAAATCATTGAGTCACACCGGGATTTAACAACAAATTTATTTCCAAAGAAGTAAAAGATTTTCTTCACGTATATTATAAAAGTAAAATTTGATTCCAAAATTCCGGTGTCATTGTGGCATTTGGGAAATAAAATTAAGTGGGATATATTATATCGCACTGCCTTTCAAGGGGTTAAAAAAATACGCTTTTATGACAAATATTCTTTAAGGAAAAACTTTTTCATACTGAACTTGTTTATGCATGTTTAACTTACATAATAAATAAATTTTTATAACTACAATTTTGTGTGCACATTTATATGTATATATAATGGAATTTAACAATTGTATTTTATGATTTAAAACAAAATTTTAATTGATTAAAATTGTTTCAGGTTCAAAAATAAGCCCGATTCTGAACATTGTCATTTCTAGAAAGTTTTTGTTGCTGCGAAAACAACGACTTATTCGATACAGAAATGTATAACGAATCCGTTTGTCATCGGGCTTTTCCTTTGCAATACATTTAAAAATTACTTGTACAACCGTTGAAGCCATTTAAATTAGAAAAAATCGTGAAATGGAGAATAAAACAATAGGCAAAATTTTATTCAATCGGTAATAAATAGAGAAAAAAACGTGAGTGATTTATTTAATCTGATTTTAAAAATATTTTGAATTAATATTAATGCAAACGTACAGAGAGTTGAAAATGTTGAACGCAAAATGTAAAAGATTCTAAACAAGAGGATATGGTATCATGAGCCATAGAATTAACCCATTCGTATAATTTTTTAAGCTTATGACAATTTTACGCTTTCAAATTTTACAAAAATCTCATAGACAGGTCGCATAACAAGAATTTCTTCAACTCTTCGCTTACTTTAATATGCCTTTCAGATTCATATATTTTTAAATTTTCGATTGTTAACTAAAAGTGATAATAAACATACAGATTCAATAATTCAATAATACACATAACTTAAATGTCAGCTTCGCTATAACATAAAATAGATATTTGCACCTCTAAAACATGGAAAATATTTTTTCAGTGGTAAAAATAAATAACTGCAGCTTCAACAAGCAGCTTGTATATATTATACAAAAAATAATAAATATTTCATCGTTTAAGTTTAAATTCATTAAATATTGCGCATTCGAATAATCATTTTACAAGCAATTTAAAATGCATTAAAATCGTTTGCGTTTGGCGAAGGAAAAATGTTGCTAGCCAAATCGTGTGTTTTTGCGCCAAATACTCGAAAGTATTTTATTTTTTTTGCAGATTTTCTACTGAGTTTCCGCAGCTGAATGTCACTGTTCCTTTTTTATATACATCAGGGTTCCCAAATGGTACGCGTTTTGAATACCGGTATTTTCTTAGAAAAAAAATATTTTTAGATTTTTCTTGCAAGTTTTGCAGAAACCGCCTTCAGTGGTAAATTTTTGCGGAAATGTTGTAGAAACCTACCATGAAATTTTCTATTAAAAATTATTGGTATTCAGTTAGCGGACTATTTGGGAGCCCTGATACATGTGTAGCTTCATTAGCAATTTTTTTTTTCAAAATTTTCTGAGTATGCGCTTTAAGGAGACCTTCCTTGTCGGTGCAAGAGCGCAAATCAGCGATCGAGGAAGCTTGGTACAGATTCGCTTTCGAAGCCTTCGATACTCTCGTGTTATCAATGTATAATTGCGTATTAGATCTCATCAGGTTCAATGGAAACACCATAGACTACTAAAGGACTTTTGTTCTTTGTGAAATGTAAATATATCGTTTTTCTACATAAACTTTTGCGACATCACAATTTTGATTATTTTATAATTTATTATTTTCCTTTGAATGAATTATTTCCGAATTTGAAACAGCAATCTGTAATCCAATTGTTTAGATACAGTAAAAATTTCAAGTATTCCGGTGTATATTTTTCATTTTATAAAAACATTTAGTTTGTGCATAAACTTTTGCGCCGCACTGTATAATACTTTAGTGAAGTTGTGGTGGTATGCTTCTAAATTTGAACTATTTTAAATCCGTCTATGATTTAGTCATCTGGCAAGGTACAGTCATAAAAATAAGTTGTAGGATTGTTAGTTTTTTGCTTAAAAAGTGAAAAACTGATTATGCCAGACTTTCAAAGAGCATTTTCCACATGCTTCTGATAGCATTGATAATATTTATTACTTCATGTATTTCATTTACCAAAGATTTAAAGAAACTTTTATTTTCAGCTCTCTAAAATAGACTGACAAACAAGACAAGGGTAACACTGAATGATAAAAAATTATAACATGAGCGATAACGTCTGTAATAAACTATTAATAATGTAAATATGCGATTTTTTAGAATGAAATTTTGATGTATTGTAATTTTAGCATGAATAGCTACAAATTGGGCTGAATAGTGTATGCCTGAACGTAACATAAAAAAAAAATATTCCATAATTCAATCGCTTTCTGAGAAATATTTCTTATATTTTTCTGTAAAAAGGGCCATACAATATTTTGAAAACACTACATAAAACATTCTGAACTCTACTGACAGTATAATAAAATTAATATTTCAAGTAAGAAATAGAATTTCTGCAATGGAACATGGAACGCATTCCAGACGAAAACAGAGGATAGTCCACTGCATTTCAAACTCGAGGTTTCTAAAAGTTTAAGAGGTTGTGGACGTGCAAATTAAAAACTTTCACATTCATTTGAAAACTATTAAAACTATGAGAAGCATTTTCTATACGCATGCAACATGTTTTGAAATAAAGTATATAATTTCTTTCTGAACGAAGAAGAAAGCTTCTTTAAAGAAAATAATGCATTGGTATTTAAATATGCTCCATGTGCTTTCTAAATTATTCAAAGACAAATATTTTTCGCAAATTTCATAAACTTTCTTTATTTTATTTCCGCAATATTGCATTTGATAATAATCATTTGTTGTTCATACGAAGTCCCATTTATTTAAGAAATAAAACCATTTACATACTTGAGAAATTTGAAAATTTCTGAAGGAAAAACAATTAGCACGGAACACTTTAATCATTGATTACAGGTAAGATTTTAAGACTGCGTATAGTTAAAAACTTGATCGGATTTAAATCACACACAAATTGATTTAAGAGTAATACAAATAATTTATCATAGAAAAGATTAAATCAAACGTGGATTTTTTTTCCTTTTTGCGTTATCTTAATGGATTTTTTAGAAATTCTGCTTATTTTCAAAATCCATAGTCTGCTAAACAAAAACGTAGATATTGTAACGACACTTTCTACACACTTACCACCCTTTATGCAAAATGTGGTACCATCATAATAATTATTGGAAGTTACTACCATCCGCTTCCAAAGAACACTGAAATCGATACTCCATATTTTGGACTACAGCGGTATCACTAAACAAATTATTCTTCACTTGCCAGCAATTGGCATGATGGAATCACATTGCACTTAAAGCAATGTAATATTTGTTACGATATCTTCTCTTTTGTTAATTGTTTTTAAAAACCAAGTTCGAATTGGAATGGAATACCCTCCATTTGAATAATTTCAAGAGATCCCGGTTCCAGAAAAAAATGGTTTGTTTTCGCCTGTAAGATCGCTTCTCTTATTTACTTTTTTTTGGTAGATATTGGGACCAGACAGTATGTAGTTTCGATTATCATATACAGTCGAACTCGTTTATCGCGAAGCCAGGTGTAACGAGAACCCACTTTTAACGAGCAATAAAATAAATAAAAAGAAAACTGCCCAGTTAAACTGAGGGCATTAAGCTCACAGACTATTCACACTAATTGTATATTATACTCTTATTTCAAAGAATTTGAAGTATGCCCCTCGAAAAAATAATAATCAACAATATATTAAGGGGAGGGGGTCATACCTCCGTTACCCACCCCCATAGTTAACTAATGAAACCCTTAAACTAATCAGGGAAGTCTAATTACAATGAATATATATACAAAATTTGAAGAAAATCGGATAATTCTGCATGAAAAACCCATTTATCTAAATTAAGGGGGATTAGCTCCCCTTTCCCCCTTTATACTTAACCAATGAACCCCCAAAACTATTCAGAGAAGCGCATTATCACAATGAACCTATATACAAAATTTGAAGAAAATCGGATAATTCTGCATGGAAAACTCATTTATCTAAATTAGGGGGGGTATTCCCCCCGTCCCCCCCCCCTTTATACTTAACCAATCAATCCCGAAAAATTATCAGGGAAGCGTCTTAACCCAATGAACCTATAAACAAATTTTGAAGCAAATGGGATAATTCTGCATGAAAAACCCATTTATATAAATTAAGGGGGGATTAGCTCCCCTTTCCCCCTTCATACTTAACCAATGAACCCCCAAAACTATTCAGAGAAGCGCATTATCACAATGAACCTATATACAAAATTTGAAGAAAATCGGATAATTCTGCATGGAAAACTCATTTATCTAAATTAGGGGGGGGGTATTCCCCCGTCCCCCCCCCTTTATACTTAACCAATCAATCCCGAAAAATTATCAGGGAAGCGTCTTAACCCAATGAACCTATAAACAAATTTTGAAGCAAATGGGATAATTCTGCATGAAAAACACATTTATATAAATTAAGGGGGAATTAGCCCCTTGTCCCCCCCCCCTTTATACTCAACCAACCAATCCCGAAAACTAATCAGGGAAGCGCCTTAACACAGTGAACCTATAAACAAAATTTGAAGGAAAACGGATATTTCTATGAAGAGTTATCGCGTTACGTACATACATACATACGTACGTACATACAGAACCGGCGGGCACATAAGCTCTCAGGCTTTGATAGCCTGTGAGCTAAAAAACAAGGTATTTATTGGTTTGAAAGCAAAATGGATACCTGAAAACTCGGTTTTGATGAGGGGAATTCGAATATAACCTGCAAAAATATTAAAAATTCAACAAATTTTTGGTTTTGTACTTTTTTTCCCAAAACAAAGTACAGTGATACCACCTTGACTAACGAATGTTTCGGCAGAAAACCATTGTGTTCCCTGTTTTTCTGCCCCGAACTTCGAACTTGCTAACAAACCTAAATTCAACTTAACGAGTTTTTTTTTTTTTTTTTTTTTTTTTGACGAGATATCAGTTTTAGTTAGTGAACATTTCGGCTAACGAAAGTAATTCCGGAACGAAGTATTTATTTATATTTTATAAAAATTAAAAACATTTCTTAAAGTTTAAACAACAGTAACAAACGTTTTAATATTTTACGATAAAATTAATCTTGCAAATCTAGTTTTGCCACGATTATTCCCTCGATTATCGAACTCGGTTTTTAAAAACAATTAACAAAATGGAAGATATTGTAACAAATTATTACATTGCTTTAAGTGCAATGTGAATCCATCATGCCAGTCAGGGTCCATATTTTTGAGTCGTTATTTCTTTTTTTATAATGCTTATTACATTGTCGCTCGATTATACCTGAAACAAAAAACATTTTGAACTTCAAAAAATATTATGAAATAGTCAAAATCCATAACAATTGATCTTTACTTATATATATATATATATATATATATATATATATATATATAACTTTAAAAACAAAATTTCTTTTGTTTGTTTCTGGGTATAGTTTACAGGGCTCCCAAATGGTCCGCTTTTTGAATACCGGTATTTTTTTAGAAAAAAATTATTTTTAGATTATTCTTGCAAATTTTGCAGAAACCACCTTCAGAGGTAAATTTTTGCGGAAATGTTGTGAAAACCTACCATGAAATTTTGTGTTAAAAATGACTGGTATTCAGTTGGCGGCCCAGTTGGGAGTCCTGAGTTTAATTCCCTTTATTAAAAAAAAATCATGTAAATCTGTTAGAGTGGCGTAGAGTCAGGGGGCGGGGCTGTATCACTTTGCTAGCAGTATAATTCTATACTACATTTGGCCTTATTTAATCTTTGAACGTTATGAATTAAATAAGGCAAACTCATCTGTTAACTTGTTCAAAAGTTATCGTGGCAAAACCTCTGCAAGACAGTGCTTCAAGATAATTGCAGTTAGACGTCATTTACTTTAGTTACTTTTAGTAAGCCGTAATTTTAGGAATCTATGTATCGGACCAACTTCTTAAAGGTACAAACATAATAACAATAATAAAATACATTATTTCGTTATTTCAAACCGTTAAGTGAAAGTTAGAAAATACCATATTTGTTTCTGCAGTTATTCATCTTAATGGACTTAAGAAAATAAACAACCAGGACAAAATACTCAATTATTTTGTTCCTATTTTTATGTTCAGTGAATTTATTAATAAAAAATACACGATATGAGAGAAGCGTAAAATAAATTTAATGAAAAATAACATATTCTTGAAACATACTTAAATTAAAATAAATAATGAGTGTGATTTCGTGGATTACTTTTGTAGATTTTTTTCCTATACATAAATTCAGAATAAAATTTGCGAAAATCAACGTGTTACAATTTCTATTTAGTAATAAACAAGTGATCATCCAGTAATTTTTAACAATTTAGTTGAACTTTTAGAATTTTTTATATTAAATATGCAAGATCTTAAACTTGGTAATTATTCTATTATTATCTCGTTAATTTCGTTATAACGAGGAAATGCAGTGATCGCTGCGTCTTCGTTATAACCAAGTTCAAGTGTATAAATAACTTAAACACCCAGAAAAATATTTATCTACTTTCTTTTTCAACTTTAGGTTGCATTTGGGTATACAGTGTGCATTCAGAAGTCATTTTTGTGGATCCGGAAAAAGAAGAATATTGCAATGAAACATTATATTACTTCTCCTTTTGGATCTTCAACTTGTCTTTCATTTTACTCGGACTTCTACTGGTTCTAAATGCGTGTTTTCTCGCTTGTGCAGTTGCCAATTAATAATTCAGTTAACTTGCTCATCTCATATGCTGAACTTCATCCAGTATTAACCATTTATCATCTATTTTACATTACGTTTCATGTAACCACATTAAGCATTTATATTCCAAAAATTTGAAAATAACTACTTGATTCAATATCTTTGAACAGAATTTTTGCTTTGTAGAATGAATATTGTTATGTTTGTAAAATGCTTGCTGTTCATGAGATGCTACGAACAATAAAAGAACATTTTTTTTTAAGAAGGCACATTTTAAATAAAATGCGTTTACTGATATTTATATTTAAAAGACCTTTATTTGGAAGAAAATATCAAACAATAACTAAAATACATGTATTTATTAAAGTAACGACATACGAGAGATAAAATTTGAGTGAAATTCTTCAACCATTTTGCCTGAAAGTCGTTTGCCACGACAAATTCCGAAAGGTAAAATTCACCTTATTTAATCGCAAAGTCACTGTCATTAAACAAGACAAATTTTCCTATTTGAAAATAGTTGTAACTTAGTGGCCAGTAAGCCACAAGTTGAAAACCCCTAGCCTATAGGATACTGGACAAAAACTGACTTTGAAAGTCTGCCATTATCTTTCAGTTGATATTTCTTTACTTGTTTAACACTAGAACTACCGGAAATTTTACTCAAATTTTTTAAAACCATTTCACACCAGAAATTTTATTTTAAACTACTTAACTTATTTATTTAACGCATTTCTGTGAGTTTTATATTTAATTTATTTTAAAAAGAAATTTCTGGTTCCAATCGAAATATATTCATTTGGCAACCGCCAAAATGACGGCTCGTGGTAGTTCTAGTGGTAACTGGTCTATATGAACTCGTCCTAGCAAGAATCGCGAAGTTCTATAATGTGGACTGCCTTTTTTTATATATGTACCGCTGACCAGGCACCTACCTACCGGGCTTGAGTGCCTAGCTTGACGAGTTAGTACCTGAGTTCGCGGCGATATTCGCCTGATCACAGCATGGCTGTGATCCACATGTCAAGAGCCTTGTTGGCATTGCTGAAGTGCTATTTAGTGGTTTTTTACAGTTTTCTTTGTTTGTCGGTTCATGGTGTTACTTTGCCTTGGTTCTATGTTGGCCGGTTACTTAAAGTGGATTTGCTTGACGCGAGGTGGTCTCGTAATTTAGAGCCTTGATCAGGTGACGAGACCTTCACCTGACTAGGCACCTCCAGAGGAAGGTAACTTCATAGTAACTTAAGGTGACTTGTCTTAATTTTTGACAAAAACTTCCAATCTGATCTTTGTACTAAAGTGAGCGAAATGTACCCTCTTTTAAAAAGGACAGTGCTCATTTTCAAGGCATTTATCTGAGTTTTGAAAAAAATAAATTAGAATAACCTGATCGTCTGGTCAACTAATCCTAATCTCAATCAATGCATCTTAATTTTAATTTTTTTAAACTGAGTAAAATTAATACCGCAAAAATGAGCACTATATACTCTAAAAAAGAGTAGAGGAGACCGGGGCTGATTGTCACAAAATCAAACGTTTTGATTTTTAAAAAATTCGGTACTCTCTTATTAAAAATTTATTATTCAAATTCAAACTTTTGTAGTTAGTGCTCATTTTTAGTTTTGTAGACTGGCAAAAGTTTTAGAAAAGTTAGTAAAGTTTCTAGAAATTTGCTTTTTACAATTTTGAAAATTTTAGGAATTTAGTGACAATTTCTTCCAGTTACAACGTGTAGGATTTGTTGTCACATAGAATATCTATAAAGTTTTGGCTGGGAAGATTCAGTATAAAAATTCAATTTGTTACAAAATATGTAGCGTGAATTTATTACTTTTTCACATCATATAACGATCGTAGGTATGCAGTTATACAACCCAGGTAGCACAAAGATATTGGCAAATATCAAAATTCAATATTGGCAAAGGTAAAATATCCCCTCTAAATGATGCTCCTGAATATTATTTTTTGACATTTGGCAATGTTGGTCAATATTTCCCATCATCTGTTAATACTACTTTTTGACATTAACTGATATATTTTTGTGTCATTGTTGAACATCATCATTTGACATTGAACGATATATTTTTCTAACATTCCTGAATAAAAAAATTTCTAAGTTACTGTATAAAATTTCTTGATATCACACATGATATTACTTTTCGCGCTCTAAACAGCTAAAATTAACAGAAGTAATTTCAAGAGAGCCTAGTCTAGTCTCGAAGACGAAACGTCATACCAGAGCGAGTTAAGTATAAAACTGAAAGAGCAAAGGAAAGATATGTTAAAATTTGCAAAAGGTGGAGGGAGTGGATTTTTCTGTTAGTAGGAAAATGTCTGAAAAAATTATCATTTAATTCTCTGTTACTCTTTCGTCTGATCAAATCACAATCGACTTATTTTGTTTTACATTATTTTATCAAGCTTTTATTCAAGTATCACTTTTTATTATTAAGTTTGCTGGAAATTTTAAGGCTGGTAGGAAACTTAAAACTTGAGAAATTTAAAACTTGTACGAAAGTTTAAAGCTTGCTATCTTAAAAGTCATACGTTCCAATTGCACAAAACTTTAAAGAAAGGTTTATGTAATCCTATTATTTTCAATTTTGCTTTGTAAGAAATTAATTATCAATTTTTTATTAATTTAATGTCATAAATATAAGTACATTTCCTCAAACAGTTATGCACTAATTACAAATGAACACACACATAAATTGGCCATACAAACTTATTATTATTATTGAATATAATAATAATTATTATTATTAGATGAATGGTGTATAATTAAAATGATCTACTATTGAAACAAAACTTATATTCTTTAAAATAATAAAAAATAAAGTTCTTATAAAAGTCGAAAATTTGAAAGTATGTAAAAAAACATAAACCAGCATCAATTTAAAAATTGCATAAAATGATTTTTTCCATGTAAAAGCAATATTATGTATAAAACACATTTTTAACTTTGTTATATTTTAACATCATCATAGGCTCTCTACGTTACTTCTTTTAAATACAAATAATTTTGCAGCAATAATTGTAGATTTCCTCATAAAATTTCTATTAAGCAACATCTATCGATTTTAATATGAATTGTTCCTAAAGAATTTTTTCTACTACAGTCTCTATAAATTTCTTTGTATAAATGTTTCTAAAGAAAATTATCTATAGCAATCGCTATAGATATCTAAGTAAAAATTTTCAAAAGATTTTTTTTCTATATGAATAACTATAGATTACTACAGAAATTTTTTATCTAGGCATTTTCTTTATGTGCTAATTTCACAGCAGATGTCTCCATCACAGCGGTGCTTCAGAATTTTCCGTTCACTTCACTCAAGATTACAAACTTCTTCATATATGCTGAATGTCGATAGATTACTTGAAATATCCGAAAAATGATATTGTCTTTACGTATGCCGATAGATATCCGTGATTTTTTAAAAGTAATATCATTTCCCCGTGACTTTCAAGCTCGAACGCTTGCCGATCTTTGCCTTGATCATTATAGCAGGAGGGGGGTCGCTGCTATCGTTAGCGATCTTCTCACAAGGAGGTTTAGATCGTGCTGGTGGTCATGCGTGGACATAGGCTCTTGCACACTGTTTATTGAAGTTTTCGAGCACAGATCTTGAAATCACTTGAACGCAGCTTTGAATGCAGATATTCATTATGCAGTCAAGGGGGGGTTGTACCCGTCCTTCTCTGTGTTCCTGATTCGGCCACTGATGGAAGATGACCGGGAGCAGAGTTTTAGGGGACATGGCCACACCGCGTCTCTTTGACAGCTACACGAGTAGTCTCAAGCCATCGGTCGCGATGAGCTTGTGACGCGGTGACCGCACATGGTTTAAAAGGTTTTCCATGTGTAACACGATAATTCGGGTCACCTACTCATAGTCCTCCCTGAAGGCAGTCTCTGCTTTTTGCGGTATGGGTGTTGGTTGCGGCCATCGTCGTTTCTTGGTGCCTGTGCGGGCGTTTCCTTGCAGTGGTTTGCCATCTAGACTTTCATGGGCAGTGTCGGGCTCCCGCGCCGCTCGTCTCGGAGGTGGTGCCTTGGGGGTGGTGCCTTGGGGGTGGTGCCTTGGGTCTGGCAGCTGGCTCTCCTCTCGTCTGGCGGGGTTTGCTGTCGCTTTGGCTGGGCTTCACCCAGGTTTTAGTGCCGATTTGCGATCACTCTTATCCTGGTACGGATTCACTTCACTTATATCATTTTCATGACATTGGCTAGTGTAAACCAGATATTAACTTTTAATTGTAATGTGAAAATGGCTTTAAAAAAGATATAATGAATAAAGATAACACCAATTATTTCCATTTTCTCTGCAACAATGGAAGTAAATCGATCTTCACTATTTTAAAGGAATTTCATTAAATACTTTTGTAATTAAAAATAAATATTTAAAAAAATATCTTGTGCGAGCTCATCTACAAATGAACAGATTTCAGATTAAAAAGTGATAATTATTATGAAATTTGTTTCAGCAGAAAGCTCAGGACAGATGACGAAATGAATTTACGAAATTGTATTTTAAATATTTAGATTTTATAAATTAAAATGTGTCTTTGAATCGAAAAAATGCCAGGAATATTTTTTAAAGTGAAAAGCATCTAGAACATACCAGAAAAATTAGGCATTATTTCTAAATATTAAATAAACTCACTTAATATGAAATTAAAATCCATAAATTTTTCCTGATTAGTTTCTAAGATTTTCTGTTCTTTTTTTTTTTTTTATAACAGAAAACAATCTCTTTAGACTGTCTAAAAGTAAAATTTATCTTTGAGTCGAAAACTTGTGATTGGAATGAACTGTAAATATACGCACCGAAGTTTCTGACGATTGTAGTTCGTTTTAGTCAAATATTAATATAAGTCTTAATTCATATTTTTTAATTAAATTATTAATAATTTTCATAATTAAATATATGTTTTTGAATCGAAAAATGCCGGGATTATGTTTAGATATAGTCATTGTATCTAATTAAAAAAGAAAAAAAAACATTTCATTTGGAGGATTTTTGGGGATTAAAGTTATTATAGATCTATAGAGTGGCCGCTCTTGATTCGTTCTTTTTGGGGCACTAAATACATAGCTGAAAATTTTATTCTTTTTGTACCACTATTTTTTAAAGAAAACTTTTGGTTGGGTTATTGGCAAAATTTTCTACCAACAAATAAAACAAATACTTATTTTACAAAATAGTGTTATTAAAATAATAAATTTTGCAACTATGCATTTAGTGCCCAAAATAAAGGCAGTCACGAACTGCCGCTGGATATATAGATATAAATTAAAGTTCATCACATGGTTTTAACCTTAGAATCCACAAACTTTAGCCTCTTCTTGTTCTCTGAATTTTTTAAGTACATAAACTTTGCTTTTTACCTACCCATCATACGTAGTATAGGGTAAGTCTTGTAGTCGTTTTGAAAATCGAAAAAAATTTTTGACGGATTTACACGTTTCAGACACTGGAGATTTCGAAACACATATTTATAGGAAAAAAATTGCCGTCCGTCTGTCTGTGTGTGTGTCTGTAAACGCTCTATCTCCCGAATAAATTGAGATAGAGACTTGAAATTTGGTATGTCCTTAGTATGTAATAATGGGAAGAAGCTTATTGAATTTCAGTAACCTCGATTATCCGGAACTATTTTTTTCGGACTCTCGAAATATTCGTTCTGATAAAAAGTATATAAAAATCTTCGAAATTGTTTATTTTAAGGAGTGAATATAAAAGACAATAAAAAAACATAAATTTTGCTTAAAGAATCGATCAGATAATTAGTTGCCGAGATATTTGTAATTATATTTTCCACACTCTTTGATTTTTCATGACCCTGTATTTCATTCAAATTTAAATTCAAAGGTATAGTTTAATTTAAAATGAGACGCTTAATCCGACGCAATAAACCTTTAGTTAATATGATTATCATTTTTGGAGTTATAAGGATGTTTCTTTTACGCAATTTAGTAATAGAACATTTAAAGTTTATGATGTCATCAAGCCAGGATTTTAATCGAATTGCAATGTATTTTATAAATAGTTTACACATGTTTTACTTTCATATTTTATATTATGCATATCCATGACGGGTCAGTATTACGGTGGTCCCCAACGATTAGTTTTAGGCTGGTTTGATTCAAAGAAATCAAATAAAGTGCCATGAAAAATTAAAGTCGCTCTTTTTTCAATATATAGATGACCGCTATTTCAAAATTTGCATTCGTATTCGGACAGTAGACTCAATTTGCAGTCTAATGGTACATCTAGCATCACTCTGTGACAAATTTGTTATAAAATAGCATACTTGCCAACCTCCATCTATTCGTCCGTAATATGTGGATTAATTTGATCCAGGTTTACCACGTTTCGAACCAGAAAATTTATTTCATGAATCTTTAATTATTTAATTTCATGTTTCTACGTGGAACTTATTTGATATCATTTCTTAAGAAAAGTTCTCGTTTGAAACGTGTTAAACCTGGGTAAAAAAAAAACCATATTTTATGGAAGATTAATGCCAAGAGCTAGGAAGAAAACCGACACCTAGTGTATAGCTACTAGCTACATCTATAATTTAATTTTCCCAAACAACCCACTTTACACACAATTAATTCAATGATGATGGTATAGATCCCCAAATCAAGGTAAAAATATAACTATTTATAAATTGCGTTGTGTGCCTTTTTTTCGTTTAGCTAACTTAACTTTTGAGGATTGGATAATTCATTGGAGAAATTTAATATTTCTAAATAACTTTAAGCAGTAAAATAGTCTATTAATAAAAATAAACATGCTGAAAAAAAAAGAGTGAAAATTAAAATTAACAAATTTTTATTCACAAAATACTTCTTACAGAAGCCGAATTATATTTAAAAGAACGAAATCCATTGAGAAATGCATTAAAAACTTTTACAATTATTATTCGTTAATCAATCACAATTTTCTGTTTAAAATTAATTCTCAAAATATAATATCTGAATTCTTATAGATTCTAAAATTTTTATAAATACTTTACTAGATTACTAACTATGATACTAGATTACTCAATATACAGGGTGAATCTAAACTCTTGGGCAAAACTTTAAAAGGTGATAGTACACATCAAGACAAACAATATTAAATAGGAAACTAAGGGTCCCAAACGTCTTCCGAAGGAGATAGGCGCCATTAAATTTTAGGGTCCAAAATTTCAAATGATTATAGAAAACGGAAAAATTGATCGATTCGTTTGCGGTTTTCACTAAAACTATTCTT
This sequence comes from Maratus michaelseni, assembly GCA_963931845.1. Taxonomy (NCBI): domain Eukaryota; kingdom Metazoa; phylum Arthropoda; class Arachnida; order Araneae; family Salticidae; genus Maratus; species Maratus michaelseni. The sequence goes on from OZ007586.1 coordinate 429,475,073, forward strand.
TAGGTCAGTATTTTTTTGAAAATAAATTTTAAATATAAAGTTCAAAAAATGCTGATAAAGGGCGCTTTAGACTTTGGAGTAACGAACAAGTATGCTTTACCGTTATTTTTTGTATCTCATTAAATGCTTTCAAAAGCTTAGACTTAAACTTAAATTTTGAGCTCAAATTCTGAATCGTTGGGAGTGGTTAAGTAGCGCAAACTGAACAGTGTTCAGGAGTTGAAATTTGAATCACCCCCCATCCCCCCTGAACACAGTTCAGTTACTTCCGATCTTGGTGTCGTAGACTAGGCAGGAACTTCTACCCCCTACATGTAAAATAAACGGTAGAGGGATGACAAAATTAAATAAAAAATTTATTCATAACAGACATCAGCAATTTTTCCGCGCAAAACAACAAGAAATAATTTACAGTTACGTAGCCATTACGTAGTAACGGTCCGTGTCACCCGATTGGCCGGCAATGTGTAGTACAGAAGAATGTAACCTCCAGATGGCGCTGTGATCGAAAGCACTATAAAAGCGCCAGTTGTCCGCATTCATAGTGTTTTCGTCTTTGACGGCTGGCTGTAGAGACGACCAGCTACACAAATCAGGAAATGGCCGATATGCATTTCATGGGAATGCCCTGGAGGCCCGGCGATTGTACGGGAGGCGATTCCCTTCCAGACAATTTTGCCGGACCGAAAAGTTTTCGAACGCTTGCATCGGCGTCTCGGAGAAACCGGTTCGCTTGTCAGCGGGATGTACGACACTGGGCGTACCAGGAGTACGAGGACACCGGAATTAGAAGTGCATGTGTTGCGTGAATTCGAGGAGCAACCAGAGGCGATGTGGGTGTTCGCAACTCCCTCCACCGGCGGTTTGAGGCCTGCATCGTTGCTGGTGGGCACTCTTTCGAGCAGTTTTTGTGATTCTGAACAAACGTCATGCATGTACCATTATCTGCGTGTTAACCTTCATTCGTAATGTGCAGTACGTGCGTACATCAAATTGTTTCTTTTTATTTTGCGCGTAGAAATTGCTCATGTCTGTTATGAATAATTTTTTTATTTAATTTTGTCATCCCTCAATAGTTTATTTTACGTGTAGGGGGATAGTAGTTTCTGCCTGGTCTACGACACCAAGATCGGGAATAACTGAACTGCGTCCAGGGGGGGGGGGGGGGGGTTAAAATTTCAACTCCTGAACGCAGTTCAGTTTGCGCTTCTTAACCACTCCCAACGATACCCATTTTGAGCTCAAAATTTAAGTTTAAGTCTAAGCTTTTGGAAGCATTTAATGAGATACAAAAAATAACGGTAAAAAATATTTGTTCGTTACTCCAAACTCTAAAGCGCCCTCTATCAGCATTTTTTTTTACTTTATCTTTAAAATTTATTTTCAAGAAAATACTGACATAAAGAATAGTTTTAGCGAAAATCGCAAACAAATCGACCGATTTTTCCGTTTTTTATAACCATTTGAAATTTTGGACCCTAAACTTTAATGGCGCCTATCTCCTTCGGAAGACGTTTGGGACCCTTAGTTTCCTATTTAATATTGTTTGTCTTGATGTGTACTATCACCCCTTAAAGTTTTGCCCAAGAGTTTAGATTCACCCTGTATATTTAAAGATAGATAGATGGATAGATAGTGAGCCTCTATATATAGGTAAAAAAACTGCATATGTATAAGATTCAGATACATGAATATTTGATACACAATTATAAACTTGAACTGAAATTTGATCATACATAAATCTTACTACCTGGTAGTTGACCACTGTCGGATCCATCGTCCAGCATCCAAGGAAAGCTCGAATTTCTACTTTTGAAAATCTTCCAAGTTGTATCTTGTCACACTGATGTAGACACAGCATAAGATAGCTCAATGCCCACTCAGCTGAAATATTCATTTGGGCATTTTTGGCCCATTTAAATGCTTTCTCTGCTACTTTTCATATATGTGCAGTCACCAGATTAATAATTCAGTCTAATGCTTCATCATCCAAACCAAAATTGAATATTTAAGGATATCCGTACGCCTTCGTGCAGTTAAGTTAATCTTATTTAAAATATAAAATCTATGTATTTTTAACATCTGTCTGTTAGCATCTATATGTAGAGTGTCTCGTGCATCGTATAAACTTTTCTTATAGAGTAAGAGCCCAGAGCCGCCAGACCTACATTATAGTATCAAACCTAAGATTTTTTGCTGTGTATGTATACTATAGTAGATAAGAACGTATTGATATTAGCTAACTTGAATCAGGGGTTTTTTGGCAGGTAAAAAACACTAAAGGCACAAAATAATTTTGCTCGTTAAAGTATCAAATCTGGTTTCTTAATATGTTTAATGGGACGGTCTTAAAAACCCATATTCACTATTTCCAGACGCTTTCCGTTTGTCATAACTGTTGACAGACGCTTTAAACCTAGGTAAATAATCAAGCAACCGAATTTTACATATGTTATTCGGGGGATTGGTTTATGATATTTTCTAAGCAGCCAGACCGATCCGATTGGTCTAACATCTCTTTGCAATCGTCATAACTTTCGCCTGACGTTTTAAAGGTCGATAAATAGTCGGGCAATCTACGTCATAGTATCAAGGCCGTAATTTACATATGCTATTCGGGGGATTGCTGTATGATATTTTCCAAGCACTGTAAAAGTTTCGCTGTGAGTACGAGATTGACAGCACCTGTGCATTTGTGCGCGGAACCAAGCTTTAAAGATTGATCACGTGAATAGTCGTATTTACTTGTCTCAAAAATTATAAAAAAGGATTTTGTTTCTTGTGTGATAATTGTACATAAAATTTGTAGCTTTCTCCTCGGCGAAGAGAATATGTTTAAGATAAAGAAACATGTTATGTTAATTTAGACGTTTAATTATGTTTTGTTTTTATTTATAAAATACATTAACAAACAATATTAAATTGTCTGTAAACAAGTAACGCGAATGGAAGAAATATTTTAATTCTTGATCCAACAGAAAATTTCTGAAAGGGTTATCGTCTTGTTTAAATGAAATTACATTGCAATAATTATAAATATGCGAAAAGGCATTTTACTCCATCGATTTCTTTTTAAATGATTCAGAGTTATGTTTTTATTTTCATTTTTCTTGGTTTGTATTTTTTGTTTCCTTTTAATCCAAAGATTCAAACCCTTATGAATCTCAAATACAAAGACCTTGTTTTACCGGTTGGATTGTTTGAAAGTGGTTACCATAGAGAGTGTTTTAAATTAATTACAGGGTTAATGAAAAAGTATTTGACATCCAAATCTACGGCTGCAATTTCAAATAATAAATTAACAAGTACAATAGAGGATTCATCTACAGGTGCCCCATTCATATCTTAATTAACAACACAGTCAGTTTAACCTCGGTCATCTGTTTCACAGTCACCACTTACAGCAACTATTCCAATACCTGACCCGATTACAATACTTGAACTAACTAGGAACAGTTGGGGGTTGTTATGAACATAGGGTAATTCAGAACAAATTTCACTAACGCTCATGTGAGAGTAGCTGATGCTGATACTAAAGTGATGTAAACATCAAAGGTTACGAGCCCAAAGTACCGAGCCCAAAGACTGGTATAAAAATTCAGCCCGAGCCCGAAGACTGGATAAGATATAAGAACGAAGACTGGTGACTAGAGAAGAATCGAGCCCGTTTCATCTCTAGAGTAAACTAAACTTTCAACTTCATTGTCTCTTTTTCTCCACCATGTTGTAAATTTTTGTGCAATAAAGCTTTCTAAGACATTGTGTTTACAAGAGTGAAGAACGACATTCTGGTGCGAATGAAAATTAAATAACTCCCCCTGTGCATTGATATGGCATAGAGAAACCCGTTAAAATACAAAATTACTATTAACCAATTTATTATACATTTGAAAGTGTACATATATATTACATATGATTCTTAATATTATACATCAGTATGCATATCAGAATTCTATGCAGAGTTATTACTGTTTGAACTTATGATAAGCTGATTTTTCGCTGTCAGAGATTATGTTGATAGAAACGCTAATAGTTCGCATTCTCTCCAGAAGCAGTTATGAAATAGCATGGGATGGTGCGGGTTTTTTTTCTTTTGTTTTCTGTTTACGGCTTAATATGAATATATAATGTAATGTTGTTTGCGAATTGTTTTCTAAAATTTGTGGTAAAACAACAATAATTGCATGCAATTAAGCTATCATTTTATCAATTCTCACTAAGAAAATATCATTCATTAAAAATTTTCCATTTTTTCCGTTAAATCATTCTTTAATGATATTATTATGCTGGTTTAAAGCATATCACTTATTGCAGAAAAAATGACACAAAATAAAATGATTTACTTAAATAGTAATATAAGTGACACAACAACAATTAGAAAATTCTTTACTTTTTACTTGAATAAATTTATTAAAGGACAAGTAGTATTTTTCATACTTCATATTTAATACTTCTATATAATATTTGTACTTCATATGGAAATGCAATAAGGATTCGTTTGTATTTAAATTATTTCTGAGTTTTTTTTTTTTCTTCCAATGAGATATAATTAGATATAGCCAGTTTGCAATAAATTTCAAACTACATAAATAGTTTGAATTGTATATTCTAAATCAAAACTAATGAATTGGTATCTTACATGTTAAAATATGATTGTATATATGTATTTCAAATCTACTCTTTCAAGAATATGACGAATTGCCAAACAAAGATCAATTATTCGTAGAGATCCGATGATGTATGATAATTCTCGAAATTTTGAGATTTAAATAAATTTCAGAAAAATTATTGTTGTTTTCAATATGTAACTCATTTAGGGGCAAAGAACGTCTGTTATTAGAATGTTGAAATGATTGAATAACACCAAAATTTCTGAACAAATTTATTTGAAAATAAATAAAAATTTCTCTTCACATATTATAAAAGCAAAATTTTATTCCAAAATTCTGGTGCAATTGTGGTATTTGCGGATTAAAATTAACACGTGTGAATAATACATGGCCGTCTTTTAAAAGGTTAATGAAATTTCTGCAACTAATTCAAATTATGACAGTTGTGATATCCCATTGTAAAAAAAAAAAAAAAGAAAAGAAAAAAGAAAAAAAAAAGAGAAATAATGTGGATTTTTATATATTTATTGATACCATTTTTTTTTTTTCAATAAAATAGAAAAGAACAAATTATAGTTTGAATAGATCGTATTTAAAACTAAAAAGCCCTAAAATGAACGCTTTGATGGGTGAATATGACACAACCATTAAAAGAAAAAAAACTATTATATGAATTCATAAAATAGAAATTCTTATTAAGTGAGCAAAATGATATAATTTTCGTTTCACCAGCTCCAAAATTAGAGACAAGATCTTTAGACACCGAAATAATTTTGACAAATGATGTCATTGAAATCGTACATTTTTATTGAGAAAACTGCAATTATTTATTATACTTGCATCAAAATCACGTAATTTTCAAACAGTAAATTTCGTAGTTTTCATTTAAACTACACAGTAAGTATTATTTCCTACATATTATTGGAAATTCAATAGATTTAATTGTACAAATATTATCTAAAAAAGGAATAAAATTGGATCATTTTCTTCCTAAAATCAAAATATCTTATTCGATGAAAAATACAACGCATTTATTTTACCACTCACCTAGTTAAGGGGCAACTTCACTCAGTCCAAAACACCCGCTCACTAATGTTAATCCTATGGGGGAAATATTTTATGATATCTCGTTCGCATTTCAATATTTTTAAATGACTTTTTGCATTGAATAGCTGAGTTCGATCTCTATGTAGGTCCTTTTTTACTTTTTTGTTTTGTATCACAAGTTTTCGTTATTTAGATACTTTCAGTTTCTGAACCGGTTTCGAAAGTGGAAGTATCTTAATAAAAAAACTTGTAATCAAAATCGAAAAAGTAAAAAAGGGCTTGCATAGAGATCGACTTTAGCTAGCCAATGCAAAAGGAAAATCATTTAAAAATATTGAAATGCGAACGAGATATCTTAAAATATTTCCCCCATAGGATTAACATTAGCGAGCGGGTGTTTTCGCGCGAGAGAAGTAGCCTCAGCGCGGTTGGAAGGCAAAAAAGAGAAAATATTAAATTTGAGATTTTTGAATTTTTGCAATACTGTATTTCTTCCCTTTCTAATGGTGTATAACTATTGATTCTACGGCAAAGAGAAGTTTGAAAATTGTAAGCAGTTCCGTTTGTTTACCTCTAGTCTCACTTTTTAACCACGCTGATTCAAACTCAATTTTTTCAAAATGTTGTTTTTTCAACTTGGATGTAATTTTTTTTTTCAGAAACTACTATTTATTAGTGTTTGTAATTTTTCTTAAACATTTTACAGATGTCTCTTTCTAATCTAAAGTTAACAGTTGTGACTGATAGATGAATTATTTTTATTATTTACTTCGGAAAAATGAATATTTTTTGCTATTTAATAGTATTCAGATTTGTTAAAATATAACTGAAAAATATCTGTGTATAAACTTGATTTCATTTGAATAAAATTTATTTATTCCATGCACATAAAAAATTTCAAGTGCATATATTTGGTAGTACTGTCGTGAAAACAAAATCTGCCGCAAATCATCGTATAAATATGTGATTTGTACCAATCGATTCGCAGTAACGTCTAGTAATTTATGCATTTACTTAAATTTTGCTTAGTGGGTCTTGACATTCTTAATACTAACATCTAATTTTGACATCCTATTTCGAAATTTGACCTTCGGATATCAAACGAGAAGTGATTCGGCGGAATAGTTTAGGAATTACGACGGAATTTTTAGGAATTACGACGGATTTTCATTTTTAATCGTTGCAAAAAAGGTTGTATGTAATGCGGATAGTTTTTAAAGCATAACTCAAAAATACTTGGTGGGATAAGCTATAATTTTGAATTCGCGTTTTTGAAGCTTCTAGAAATCGATTTCTGTTTTAAAAAATTCACAAGTTACAGTTGATATTTTTAATCTATAACTTTTTTAACATAAATCAAATATCCAAAACCGCCAAGCAGTTTTTGAATTGTGCTTAAAAAAGTACTCCTAAACAGATTGCAAAGATTAATCCTTTCAGAGGCAATGTAATTCGGTTACTGAAATGTTGAAATGATTGAATGTCAACAGAATTTACGAACAAATTGATATAGAAATAAATAATGCTATTATTCAAATACAATACAAAAGCAAAATTTTGTTACAAAATTTTGGTGCAAATGTGGAAGTTGGATATTAAAATTAAGCGGTATAAATAATATACCACCACCCCTCGAAGGTTTGAAAGTAAATTTAACATTAGGAGTTCCAAACTTTAAACCTGCATAATTTCTAAACTGCTTTCCATTTGGTATCCAATGGTACAATTTACCGAAAAATCCGAATAGGATGACAAAATTAGGCGTCAGCATTGAAAATTTTAAAGCGTGTTACAATTTCTATATGTAGACGACCCCCTAAGCAAAATTTAAGTACAGCATTACTTAGTAGACGTTATTAGTAATCGATTTATACCAGTTACATTTTCATATGATTTTTGCAAAGTTAGTAGGGGTTGATGTGTTTATTTATTATTGTTTTTCCAGGATTGTACATCAGTTTAACATGGCCAGTATAGGGTATTCCGGCAATCTTTAATTATATTTTACATCAGTAAAATCGAGGAAAAAATTATTTTATATATTCAACTTTCAACCAACATTGTATTTAAAAATATGCAGATAATCGCGGTTTTTTTCCAGTGTTATTAGCTTAAAAAGAAAACTAATAAAAATGTCAAGCTTTCCTTATTAATGAAAGCTAAATTAACATTAGCCACAAAATACCCTGAACTCAAAGTTCCATGACCTGTAGTTGGGTTATTCTAGACAGTCAATGTAATTGTAGGGGGATGCTGAAAATGAAAGTGAAAATTCCCATCGTTACAGAGAAATAGGTTGAAACAATGGAAGATCCCGAGTCATAAAATATTATTTCATATGAAAATACAATCATTTAAAACAAAAATTAGATACCATTATTTATTTCCTTCTATGTATAGCGTTTATATTTTCCAACAATTTTTATGTATTTATTTTCAGACCATTCAATCCCTTACTTATCAAATTTGGGATTTTTAACACATTTCAATATAGTTGAAAAGTGTTTATGAATTCAATTTTTCTGTCTCATCGCTTTCTAACTTTCGTCAATATGCTTGGACTGCTACGAGATTGATAAATGTAATTGAGGGTCACAGCAAGATTGATATATATAATTGAGGTTAGCTTTTTCAACACTTTCCAACCTAGTTGAAAAGTGTGTATGACTTCGGTTTGTCTGGCGGATGGCCGTCTGTCCGTGCTCTGACTCCCGTAAATATGCTCGGATTGCTTTGAAATTTTTATATGTTATTGTCGTTATCTAGCATGTTCCCTATTTCAACGGAAGTGTCTAGCACTTATAGTTTGTTACAGGGACACTCAAAAGAATTCCGTTACATTGCGGTCTATGTGGAAAAATCATTCGCGGTTTATTTAAATAATGTTTCACTATTTTAAACGGATTGAAATGTATATATATCACTAAGGTGCATTAAAAGAATCTTAATATGGAATAGGGTGTGCATAGCACTTATATTTACTTTACAGGGACAGTCAAAAGAATTCCGTTACATTTACGTCTATGGAGAAAAATCGTCTGCGGTTTATTTAAATAATGTTTCACTATTTTAAACGCATTGAAATTTACATATATCACTAAGGTGCATTATTACAAGAGGCTTACTACAGAATAGTGTGTGTATAGCAGTCATCGTTCATTTACAGGAACACACAAAAGAATTCTCTACTGTCTGTTAACAATAATTCCTGGAAGTGCGTTTTAAGTTGCTGAACGCGATTTTGAATTTAACTCACTTTTTGTCTATTACTTGGTGTGTATAATTCTGTAGATCCTATACAGGGCAGCACAAAAGGTCGCGAACACATTTCCGTTTATTCACAGAAACTCCAGAAGGAGAATGTTAAACTGTGCTACGCGTTTCCTAACAAAACTAAAATTTAGCATCCTAATGTAGTATATGTACAAATCTATAGATCATATACAGGCCTGAATAAAAGTATTCGGATATTTTTCCAAATATTGTATATGTTGGAAATATATGATGGAAATTCCTGAAATTATGTTTTTTAATATGTTATGCGTTTTCCAAATTGTTTACTTAGATGTTATCTTTCAGTTTATTAAACAGTAATGATTTGTAAAATTATTTTGGAAGCGTTGGAAAATGTTACATAATCTATGCTTGACGCATGATTTTTCGTTCTTGTTAAAATCTTGAGTGAAGCGTTTGTCATTCGTTTATAGGCATACACAAAAAAATGAAGATACATTAAGGGTGTTAGTCAGTGAGATCTCAAATTCTCACCGGTAATGGGCCTCAAATTCATTCTTATTTTTAAAATATCTCCTCAGAAAATTAATCTTTTGAAATTCTTTTTTCCGCATATTCTTCTTTAAAAATGTTTTTAGTTGGTAAAGTATTATTTAAATCTATGCTTAATTTAGTATTTTATGTAGTGAGTAAGATTTCAACACTTGAAATAAAATGAAGTATATATTTTGGAAACACTTGAAAGAGACATTCTTTAAGGAGAGTTCACAAAAAAGTAAGTTAAACTATTAATTTCCTGATGATTAAAAATAAAAATGTATTTAATATTAGCGATTTGAGAACACCCTTAGGGTCTACAGGCGATAAGACTTATCAAGCGTAATACCTTCCTTTACAGGATATGCTTTGCTTTTCTTCACGAAATATCAATATATATATTAATAATACTGCTCTGATATTTAAAAACATATCTGTAACTCAAATTTTGAGCAGCCATTCGACACATTTCCACTTTTTCTTAATTCCCTGGCATCGCTAAATCCTGATGGAATTTTTGCTCAATTGCTTTGCTACAAAAAAAGGAAGGATGAGGTAAAGTATCACCAACAAATCTTTCATGACCTTTTCATCTGTGTTTCAGGAAACTGAAAATTACCTAAGTACACTTTCAATTTGTTCGAGAGATGTCACATGCCAAGGTAAAATAATAATAATAATAATAATGATTCTTATTAAAAAGTGAGTACATGATCACTTGAAATTTAAGAGAGAAATATTGTTTAATCAAAAATTTTTTGCCAATTTTGCTGTAATTGAACAACTTTCTTCACTTTTATGATTACTGATTTTGACCTTTACTTTTAAACATGATGTTTACAAACAATTTGGCAAATTAAATTGGAGCTTTAATTTCGAATACAGTGATACTAATTCTAATCACCTTTTTCTGATTATTTGTAAAAGATTTCTACATTACAACATCTTACAATACCTTCTGATTACTATAAATGGATATTTTATTATTTCTAGGGATAGCTTTATGGTGTATTTTCATTTCCTATCTAAGGATACTATATTCGGATGAATTTTCCGTCCATGTCTACGAATTTCCATTATTATTCCTTTTAATGTTATTAAACAAAGTAACTTCACATTTAATTTACATTATATAAAAGTAACAAGAATTAAAAACCATAAGTCAAACATAAATTATGTAACACTTTCCAACACTTCCAAAATACTTTTACAAATCTTTACAGTTTTATAAGGGGAAAGATGATGTCTAAGTAAACAAGTTGGAAAACACATAATACATTTAAAAACACAATTTCAGGAATTATTAACAATATTCGGAAAAATATCCGAACTCTATTGTGCAGCCCTGTGTAGGTTTCAGAAATTTGTATATGTACTACATAGAATGCTAAATTTTTTGTTCAATTAAGAAACCTGTAGCACAGTTTAAAATTCCCCTTCTGGAATTTCCGTCAATAAACGGAAATGTACTCAAGAACTTTTGTGCTGTCCTGTATATGATGTATAGAATTTATAGACACGCAGTAATAAGTAAAAAAAAATTAATTTAAAAATGCGCTCAATAACTGAAAACGCAGTTTCAGCAATTAATTTTAACAGATAGTACCGAATTATTTTGTGTGTCCCTGTAAATGAACGATGAATGCTATACACACAGCATTGTATAGTATGCCTCTTGTAATGCACGTAATGCACGTAAGTGATATATACCTATTTCAATATGTTTAAAATAGTGAAACATTATTTTTAAAAAAAAAACCAAACGATTTTTCTCCATAGACCGTAATGTAACGGAATTCTTTTGAGTGTCCCTGTAAAGGAATTATGAGTGATATGCACACCATATTCTATAGTAAACCTCTTGTAGTGCACTTTAGCGATATATATATGAATTTCAATAAGTTTGAAATTGTGTAACATCATTAAAATAAACAAAAAATGATTTTTTCCCATAGACCGTAATGTAACGGAATTCTTTTGAATGTCCCTGTAAAAAAACTATAAGTGCTACACACTTCATTTTCAATACAAAACATGCCATAATAAACCTCAATAACATAGATCCAATTACATGACAATTCGAATATATTTACGCGAGTTAGAGCATGGACAGACAGATAGACAAACCAAATACACAAATGACACTTTTCAACTATGTTGGAAAGTGTTAATAACTTAGTTTCTCAACGAGGAAATTTGTCGAACATAGAAAGCTATACTTTCCTGATGCAGATTCAGGGCCAAATTAAAATCATGGGACACGATGCACAGCCCCAGAGACCACCAAATTTTGGTGGTCCCTTTATCTGTCGATAAAAATTTATAAACAGCAGTAGTGCTTCATGATTTACATAGTTTTATGCTGTACTAGAGCAAAATATGAATACTAGATCAGGAAAACCATTTATTTTCTCTAAAAATTCTGATTTTTTAAAAGTGAATTCAGGCATGATATTGTCTATGTTTGGCACATTTTAGAAAACTTGCCAAGTATGGAACCTAAACTCTATTTACACCATTTTTATTGTTATTAAGGATATATTTTATATCTTATCAATGCTTACTAGTACTATGTATTAGACATAAATCTGACATTCTGTAATTTTTAAAAGAAATGTTTTTTTTTTCTTTTTTTAAGATGTTTTCTCATTTTTTTTTCTTTTTTAAGAATATGTAAAATGAAATACGCATGTTCATTATCTGCACACAATAATTTTAGTCTTCCTTACGGTATTAAAATTGTCTATTTATAATTACCTTTAAAAGTTATGTCACAGAAGCTTGAGAATTATTCCATCTTACAACATAGTATATGCAAGGGTACCCCTGTATTGTATCAAGTTTGTGCCCGGGGTCCCTAGAAGTCATATTCGGGCCCTGAGCAAATTCGAAAAATTCAACTAAAAAGTTCTTTTTTTAAATTTCGATAACATTTTTTAAATTACTTTAACCGTTTCAGGGGTGGTGGTATGTTTATGAAACCACTTAATTTTAATTCTCAAGCGCCACAGTGGCACCAGAATTTTGCTAATTTTTTTTCCATTTAATATGTATGTGAAATATAGCCTTTTTCTTATTTGAAAATAATTTTTTTTGTAAATTCCGGTGCCAGTCATTTATTTCAACATTTTAGTGCTGAAAGTACTTTGCCCCTGAAAAGGTTAAAAAACCAAATACAAATAATGGAAGATTTCCTAGAAAATAAAATGATCAAAGCCATACAGGGACCGACTTACAGAAATATGGACCCATGGAAATATCATTCATCGAGGGCCTTCCTTACTTAGCAATGTACGAGGATAAGGGCAAATAGGCCCAGATGCAGCCAATTTAGAAATGAGGATGCATTTCAAACAATAATTGTAGTAATTTGAAATTAAAAAAACATTAAAGTAATGTTTTGACTTTTATTATTTAATATTTGCATCATTTCATGGTTATTTCTAAAAATAATTTTGTCAAATAAAAAGGTGTAGAGGGAGATATCGCTTAATCCACCGAGACTTAAAATGTAATTGAAGACTATTATAAAGATGGCAAAGTTGAACATGAGCTATCTGTCAATAAAAGTGTGTACTAGTATTGAATGAAAGTATTTCTAAATAAGCTTCAGTTTGTGTTTTTATGCAGAGAAAAAAAACTACGAAATTATTAACTGTTAGACAAGCAGAACTTGAATATGTAGATGAGCCACAAGTTGTATAACATCTCTAATTTGTCCCGTAAAGAAATTGTTGATATTCCAAATCAATATTTAAACATACACATTATAATTTTCCTTTTATTTAGTTATTTCAGGTAGTTTGGGTGGGGGGGAGGGGGGGGCTTTGAATGGAGGGCCCGTGACTGGATCCCGCTGTGGAAAATCAGACCATGAAACCATGACAGATTAAGTAAATATTTTTAAAGGTTTTTAGAATGAACTTGATGTTATAAGTTTTTGTATTACAGCGTCAAGCCAGATGTATGAAAAAGTGACTATATGTCAAAGATTTTCTTCAATAAACTTACTTTTTAATTATATTATAACAGACTCGAACTAGATCTAAGAAATTTGACTACATTTCAAAGATTTCCTGTGATAAGCTCAGTTTATGAAAAGTCTCAAAAAGCATGAACTTCTTTAATTAAATTCATATTTTTATCACTTTGTATAATTATTTTGTGAAAAACGCGTCCCAGAAAATTGATAATTGGCTATAAATTCTGACCAAGAAACAATGCCTTTAGTGTAATATTGAAAAAATCTAAATAAGCAGTAATCAAAAGGGCATAGTAAAACGTGTATTTTAATGTATGAATCATTTGCCCTCGTCTCCTCGTTATCGAGATATAAAGTCTTAAAATTTGCTAATTTATTGATTTAATAAGATGGAAGGAGGAGTCGATAGGATGGATGAGGGAGTCATTACGTTTCCAACGTAGCAACATCATCAAACTCCAGTCACTTGTCCATTGCTAGTTTAGTGCGCTTTTATACTTTTTCTGTAGTGTATTTTACGTATCACTTCAATGACCACGCTTTAGTAACTTTACAATTTAGCTCTTCATGTGTATTATGCTTGCGTAGATATCACTTTTTAGCCAAATATATTCTTCTATTTCATGATTATGCAATAATCGTTAGCATATGACACATATGTGTTTTAATTAACTTACTTATACCAATGCAACTCGATTACTACATAAATATGATTACTATGTATATTTTTTGTTAAAAAACTTCATAGCTGCCAACTTTTACGCTTTATTGTTACCGCTATACTTTTATATAGTAAAATGTATCTTATTTAAACGCTGAAAATTACGATTAAATAAGGAAAATCTTTTTATTAAAAAATAGCGATAAGAAAAAAGCTTAAAAGTTCTCAGAAATATAACTTATTATATATTGTATAATAATAAAACCTATAGTTGGAGCAATTTAAAGCAGAAAACAAAGGTACAGTAGTAGGTGGGAAAAGAGAGTTTCACCTCAGGTGGCGGTGCTGCGGTGCTATCAGGTGGCGGTGCTGAGGTGCTATCAGGTGGCGGTGCTGCGGTGCTAATTGTTCTCTTAGAGTACGATTCCCCCCCCCCCCAATTTTTTTTATAGTAGGAGGGGGCAGCATGTTGTAGTAGGGGGGTATTTTTTTAAAGGGGGCTTAATTTTAAAAATGTCTTACAGTACCAGGTATCGGTGATGGTAGAGTACGACCACTATCCCCCCTGCCCCCTCCCCCCCCCCTCCCCCTCCTTTTTTTTAGGAGAGATAAAGTTTAAAGTGGTGTCGCCCTCTATCGGTAAGTATGAAAATTATGGAATTTAAAATGACTGCTTCTGAATTTTAAGTTATAGCATAGTATAAAATAAAATATTCCAAAGTATCTAACCATACTGCTTACAATTGAAATTTAAGTTATAGCATGGTGTAAAATAAAGTAACTTACCACTGCTTACAATGGAAATATATAGTTATAGCATAGCACTTAATAAATAATTTTAAAATGTGTTACCATAGTGCTCGCAAAGGAATATGAAATAGAAATTTAATTTCTATCATAAAGCTAAATAATAAATAATTTTGAAGTTTCTTAGCAAACTGCTTACAATGAAAATATTTAGTTAAAGCATAGCACTTAATAAAATATTTTAAAGTTTCTTACCAAACTGCTTACAATGGAAATATTTAGTTATAGCGTAGCACTTAACAAAAATTTTAAAGTGACACATGTAAATAATTATAGTTATAAACCGACATATAGGCAGATAGGCAGGCACACAGACAAGCAGGCAGGCAGGTAGGCAGACAGACAGACACACAGTGAACTATTTGTTACGTACACAAGCATGCATATACGAAGTGAACTAATTGTAATAAAATACAAGACGTGCATACGTTTTAAAACATTTTTTTTTCTTCACAGAAATTAAGAAAATATTAAATTTCGACTACAACTTTCACTTTGAAATAGCGTACTCCCTTGTTAAAAATTATTAGCTTTTAACAAACATGTAAATGAAGCGGGGTTCGAACCTCGAACTTGACAAAATGATCTCATGATGTGTTGATTTGCAGTAGGTTTAAACGAACACACCATGAGACCATGTTTATTAGACGCGATTTAAGATATATAAGAAAATGTGTCACGTGACTGAACATATTGGATTATTACTATACAGTACTAATGATATTATAAATTTTGTAAAATAATTTAAGCTTTACGATAAACTTTAATGTTTAAACTTACAAACACATTGGAATGTATTTATAACATATAAAATAACCTTATAAAAGGTTGGTTGGTTTGTTGGTTTTATAAACTTGCAAAGCAAAGCGTATCTTACCAATTTGCATACAAGAGATTTTTAACATAAATTATATAATACAGCAAATTTTAACTTACCAAGTGAGGTTTAAGGATACTGTAATAGAATTTTTAATTGTATACTTTAAAAAAGAAAGTTTAACTTACCATTATGTTTATGCTCGGATTCGAACTGTCAACCTTTTGGCTAGCTTTCCAATGCGCTCCCAATTACGCTACGATGGCTCCGTACAATTAATATAAATAATGAAACCTAACACAATGTTACTTTTTTTCCCTAAGATTTTCAAGTTAATAAAACAGGATATGACGACATTTATAGAATAACATCCTGTTTTACAACGATAAGAATAGCAATATAAGAAGCTTGTACACCATAATGAATTTACTGTTTAAAGTTTTGACTTAAACGATTATTCTTCTAATCACTTAAAACCTTGCTGTATATTTGCTTGATCACCTATCTGTTTACCCTGCTTTTTGGATACTTCTAAACCTGAAAATGACTACTTCGCTTAACACATCTTACTATGAAATTTCAGAAATCAGCGAATTTAGTAGAATATTTCAGTATTTTGACGTTTTTACCCCATACCATTGGGACTTAGGGGAGGATACGATTGTCGAAGTGCAAATGAATAAGGACTGTGAGTTAAACGTTCACATTCAAAAATTTAAAGAATTTGAGAATAGTGGTAAAATGTACCCTACAAATGAAGGAATTACAATATCGTGCGCAACCTTTGATAAATTTGAAACGAGAATGACAAAATTTAATTTTGACTCTGCAGAAAAAGAAACATTCGTATCTAACAACGACTTACTAACGATTTATGTGGATTAGGAATCATGCATACTGCAAAAACTATTGAAACCTGATTGTTTACTACTTACAAAAGAACAATTTCTTAAACTAGAGAAAAACTGTATTGAAATTAGCGAATGTCTTATTCAAACTTTTTTAACAAAACTTTTACCTGTTTATGTTTTAAAAAACGTAAAAATATGTAAATGTTCTCACTTTACAGAGGAAGAGGCGATGGACTATTTTTTAGAATGCTTCGATCATGAATTAGAGAGATCAGTATATCGCACGTTTGACTGTTATTTATGTTCAATCGGCCAACCAGTAGAAATGGATCATGAATGTATGAGATATAATTTAAGAAAACAGTTTAACTGGTGCGCAGACAGTGCTTTGTTAAATTTCAACATTAAGGAATTTGTGAAAAACCTGCTAGAGAAATGTACATGTAATTATACTTATTTATTTTTTGAATCTATGAATGTAGAATTTTATAATAAGCATTTGAACAATGTATTTATAAATTAACGTATTTATTTAATAAATATTTGTTTAGTTTTTTATCATGTGTCTGTTTTTATTTATGTATATGGAATAAATAAGTATAGTTTTCGAAAAGTTTTACAATTTTTCTTTAGAAAAGGTAGAAACTTGTTTTATTTTTCTACAAAAATTAAGGATTTTATACTATTTCATTAAACATGTGTACTATTATTATAATATAACTTACATATTGTATACAAAATACTACCCTTTACTTGATAAATTATTTAAGATTTTAAACCAAAACTGAGCGAATATTATAACGATTATCGAGTTTGAAAATAGATCTGTTGTCTGCCAGACCAAAAACAGGAAACTACTTATTTGCGGATAACATCCCTATGTTTTCTTACTGATAACGTTACTTCTTTTATCTAGTTTAAGGTATAAAAATTATTTCATTTACTTAATTAGCAATACCATATAATGAACGAGTATTTTCACACATTTAAATTTGCATTTTAAGCCACGATGAATACATAATAAAACATTACTTGTATACTTTTACATAAAAATTGAAAATACATTTATACTTAACGAAATCACCCACAACAATTATATGACATATCCCCACCCATCGCATGTGTGAATAACATTTCCAAAACCAAACATGGTAAATCTCGCATTTTTGTCATGTTTCGGATTAAACTTGCTGATTTTATATTTTTAACTTTAAAACGACATTATAAACAGTTTTATGTACATATTGAAGAGATCAAACACAATGTATTTACAAATGAAGAAATTTCATCAACAAATAGAATTTTCATGGATATTTCAACATGGTATGAATTCCAATATAAAATTTTTGGATTTAATTTAAAATATAAAAGTTCATCGTTTATTGCTAACAATACAGTATTAGTGTTAAATTATAATAATTCTATTATGCAAATAAAAAATTTAAAGAATTATACACATTGTGTTTTAAACGATTTTCAGTTAGAAAATTTAAAAGAAAAAGCTATTGATTTTAATAGCAATCTTATTAAACACTTGTATACAGTTCATCTACCGCAGTTAATTAAGCAAAAATGCACACTCGTTAATTTACCTTCTGAAATCGAGCGTGTTTTACTAACGAAACTTATCTCTTCTATTGAGGATAATGTACTGACAATATTAAACCAAATTTATGAATGTGTAGGATATATATTTAGACACCAATCCCAAAGTCTACATACATGTTTCACCTTTAATAAACGTGAAAGATTTAATCACTTAGGGGATATGATTTTAATGCTTGTAAATTTTGATTATGTTATTTCAAGGTTTTTAAACGGAGTTGAATGTATCAGTGAAAACTTTTTACGTAACATTAATGTGGAATTTATTCGAAATGTATTATTTAAGTCCTGAAAATAAAATATTTTGCTTTAAATCTGTGTGTTTATTTAAACAAAATGTGTGTGTGTTTATTAATATTGTTTAACTTGCAATTTAAGATTAATAATTTCTCTTATATGTTTATAACAGAAACATGATAACGTAGTATGTATACTAAATGTTAGTAACATACTACACATGTTAGTAAATGTATTTTTGAACTATTATAAAAGTTTTTAAAATTTTACAAGATAGCAAAATTATTTTTCAGTTAAAAAAGTTTTATAAATTTAAAACTTAATAAAAGTATTTCATACTTTATCAATGTTGATTCGTCTTGTATGTTAATATTATATAATGGTAACATACTATATAGTTGTTATGTTAATACATATACTTATAAAAATAATTTAAACATGTATACTTATGGATTTGGTATATAAATATACTATGTATTTACAAGTTACATTCTATATAACTTAAAAATTTTGTAAACATGATATATTAATGAAGAAATATTATTTTCCGCTTGTGTAAGAAAATTAAGTTACTTCTAAAAGCAATAGCCAGTTGAATAAATAATGTTTATGCTAAAATAAAACCCAATATTAAGATTTTAAATGTATTACATCATCTTATTGTCGATAGAATTACAAAATAAAATGCTTTTAAAACAATAATTTAGTTCTTTTACCTTACGTTTGCAATATAAACGTTATTTAAATTAGATCTTCTTAATAAATTGTAAAATAAAGTGTAAAATAAAGAATACAGGACATTATAACTTACCAAACAAGCCTCTTCTATAGCAGAAGTGAAAATGTCAAACACGTTGTGTTTAATTCTTATCTTCATGATCACGTGACTTTAAAGGAAATCACGTGGTACGAGAAAAACATCCTGTTGCTAGGATAGTAACAAGCATAATGTCTGAAGTAACTATGTAAAATGGACGTGCTGTTATAAGTGGGTTATATTTGTAAGTATAAATTAATCTATTTCTTTAATTTAAAGCTAATTGTTATTAATTATCAGAATATAGGGTTTCTAATGACAAAGTTTGAGAATTTCTATTACTTAACTAAAGTTCCACATGTATATAGGTACATACATACATATATATATATATATATATATATATATATATATATATATATATATGTATGTATGTATATATAGACACAATTTATTAAAATTAAGTATTTTAAATCATTTATAAAATAATTTTGATAACTTTTCATTTTTGTTAATTTATTTTAATTAAAAAAATAATTATTTTGTTTACTTATAATTTTTTTATTTAATTAAGTTAGTTTGTAATTTTTTAAAAAACTTTTACAATAATATAACATGTTTAAATTATTTTTATAAGTATATGTAGTAACATAACAACTATATAGTATGTTACCATTATATAATATTAACATACAAGACGAATCAACATTGATAAAGTATGAAATACTTTTATTAAGTTTTAAATTTATAAAACTTTTTTAACTGAAAAATAATTTTGCTATCTTGTAAAATTTTAAAAACTTTTATAATAGTTCATAAATACATTTACTAACATGTGTAGTATGTTACTAACATTTAGTATACATACTACGTTATCATGTTTCTGTTATAAACATATAAGAGAAATTATTAATCTTAAATTGCAAGTTAAACAATATTAATAAACACACACACATTTTGTTTAAATAAACACACAGATTTAAAGCAAAATATTTTATTTTCAGGACTTAAATAATACATTTCGAATAAATTCCACATTAATGTTACGTAAAAAGTTTTCACTGATACATTCAACTCCGTTTAAAAACCTTGAAATAACATAATCAAAATTTACAAGCATTAAAATCATATCCCCTAAGTGATTAAATCTTTCACGTTTATTAAAGGTGAAAGATGTATGTAGACTTTGGGATTGGTGTCTAAATATACATCCTACACATTCATAAATTTTGTTTAATATTGTCAGTACATTATCCTCAATAGAAGAGATAAGTTTCGTTAGTAAAACACGCTCGATTTCAGAAGGTAAATTAACGAGTGTGCATTTTTGCTTAATTAACTGCGGTAGATGAACTGTATACAAGTGTTTAATAAGATTGCTATTAAAATCAATAGCTTTTTCTTTTAAATTTTCTAACTGAAAATCGTTTAAAACACAATGTGTATAATTCTTTAAATTTTTTATTTGCATAATAGAATTATTATAATTTAACACTAATACTGTATTGTTAGCAATAAACGATGAACTTTTATATTTTAAATTAAATCCAAAAATTTTATATTGGAATTCATACCATGTTGAAATATCCATGAAAATTCTATTTGTTGATGAAATTTCTTCATTTGTAAATACATTGTGTTTGATCTCTTCAATATGTACATAAAACTGTTTATAATGTCGTTTTAAAGTTAAAAATATAAAATCAGCAAGTTTAATCCGAAACATGACAAAAATGCGAGATTTACCATGTTTGGTTTTAGAAATGTTATTCACACATGCGATGTGAGGGGATATGTCATATAATTGTTCACTATTATGTGTAATGCTAGTTGATGGTTCTTTTGAAAAAATTAAATCGCTTGTAGTCGGTGAGGTAAGGTATGTTTCCAAATTTTTAAAATCTAGATCCTTAAACATTGTATCCAAAAAGCCTGTAGCAGAGGTAGACTCACAGCAGGTGTCAGGGAAAGACGTTTCATCATTATCACAGTTAGTAAATATTGGAGTTGTAGAATCCTTAGCAATCTTAGGCTCTGCAGCATACAAATCCATGGTAGGTGATAGTGTTTCATAGTTCTCCTGTATATTAGATTTGGGCAAAAATTCATGTTTATAAAAATCAGAATTTTCCATAGGTTTATCTAAACGTTGAAACTTTTTTGAAGAAGTCATTTCTTCACACGACCGTTTAATCCTATCTAATTCATAAGCCATTTTTAAATAACAAACAGTAAAAGGTTCAGTCACGACAAAAGTCAACAGTAAACTGATTATATTATATCTAAACAGTTACTAACATAGGTTAAAAAAGAGTGATGGTTACAGTTAAAAGCAAGTTTAAAAGTAAATATGACGTTATAGATTAAAGATTCAAGTTGTTCATTTAACGAAAATGTATATTGCTTGTTTATGTGAAATCCATATGCTTTATAATATCTAATTATTTATAAAAGCGGGTATGGCAACGCTTATTAAATGTATAAATAGTTAATCGCGTACGATAAAAAGTATAATCATGTGTATGTAAATAATAAAAATTAATTATCGATACGTATATTTAGTAAAATAAGTTTGTTTAATTACACAAATGTATAATTAGTTAAATCGATTTATTGTAAAAAAGTAATATGTGTTAAAGAAAATTAATAATATAGATTATACAAAATTATATGTTTAATAGCATATTAATTTAACTATCATATGTGAATCAATAATATATTTAAAAAATCTGAAATATATTTGTATTAAATTTTTACTTCTTGTAAAAGTGCAAGAAATTTATTTTTATACATAGGGTTTAAATTTACAAGTCCATTCATTCACATAATAGTGATATAATATAATCATATTGAAAAATAAAACACAAAAGCTTTTTCACTTATCTATTATTTATTTAATTATTTAAACACATACATTAGTATATACAAGAAGTTGTATAGTTCAAATAAATTGGTAAAGTCAATATTTCAAAAAGGAATAGTTTCATTTTTTATAGCATTTTGTAAAGTGTCTATACGTAGTAATAAATTCTGTAAATGGTTTAAAAGTTCAGTACGCTGTTCAGATATATGTTCTTTGGCGAGAGATGAATTTTTCTATGCTTCACTAAGTCAAATCTGTGATTAAATATTTCAGAACAATCGACACATTTATAGTGTCTGGTAAACGGTTCAATATTCCTTTGCTTTTGCTGAGGGGTGTTATGAATCATAGTATGATTTATTAAATTTTTTTCCCGTAAAAACTTTTTATCACAATCATTACATTTATGCATAACGCCTTGTTTAGAATGTACTAAGTTATGCTTTTGTAAGTCGCTTTTCTGCACAAATGATTTCGAACACATTTTACAATTAAAAGGTTTCTTTTCTAAGTGAAATTTCATGTGTCTAACTAACACATTTTTTCGTGAGAAAGTCTTACTGCATTTCTCACATTTATATGTGGCAGATGTCTTGGGATTAATTAGCATATCACCCTGTAAAGCGCTCTTTGTAGTAAACAGATTATCACACTTAGAGGGTTTTTTTTTTTAAATGTAAGTTCATATGTCTTAATAACATATATTTTTTAGTAAATACTTTTTTACATGTATCACATGTAAAAGGTAACTTTTGATCGACTTGATCTGATGAAGAGGCCATCGGTTCCTTATTCAAAACAGGTTTCATTAAAATTGTACAGTCTATTTGCTCCTTAAACTCCGATGTCAAGGCTTTTCTTATCTTGGTTGGTTCGTCTAACACCATGTCTTGCATTGTACTTATTTAATTTAAATCAATTAAAATCGCAGATCACTTAAACAGAGAAAAAATTAGAACGTCTTAACGGCACAGAAACAGTATAAATATTATTTCAAATAAAACTTTTCATGAATATTTATTTAATTGTAGAGGGCGCGCATGCTTAAAATAATTAAAAATAGCGTCACGTGTTATATATCGTATACAGAAATTAGTCTGTATGTTAAACATAAGTAATTTAGCAAAGTATCTTTTATTATACAGTGGGTGATTTCGTTAAGTATAAATGTATTTTCAATTTTTATGTAAAAGTATACAAGTAATGTTTTATTATGTATTCATCGTGGCTTAAAATGCAAATTTAAATGTGTGAAAATACTCGTTCATTATATGGTATTGCTAATTAAGTAAATGAAATAATTTTTATACCTTAAACTAGATAAAAGAAGTAACGTTATCAGTAAGAAAACATAGGGATGTTATCCGCAAATAAGTAGTTTCCTGTTTTTGGTCTGGCAGACAACAGATCTATTTTCAAACTCGATAATCGTTATAATATTCGCTCAGTTTTGGTTTAAAATCTTAAATAATTTATCAAGTAAAGGGTAGTATTTTGTATACAATATGTAAGTTATATTATAATAATAGTACACATGTTTAATGAAATAGTATAAAATCCTTAATTTTTGTAGAAAAATAAAACAAGTTTCTACATTTTCTAAAGAAAAATTGTGAAACTTTTCGAAAACTATACTTATTTATTCCATATACATAAATAAAAACAGACACATGATAAAAAACTAAACAAATATTTATTAAATAAATACGTTAATTTATAACTAGTAAATCTGCAGATCAGGAGCCTCAACGTCAGCTCAAGTCACTGTTTTTTAATCTCACTTTTCATATTATTTAGCATCTTACAATCCGCAATTTAATTTTTTTCTATTGCATACATATTTACAGGCATATACAATTCTTCGGAGGTTTCAGAAATTAGAAACGTTAAATTAAACACGGTTTGTGCAATGATATTCTGAAATTCTTATGAACTTCTTATTCTTGTAACTTTTTAGATAAAAAAAAAAAAAAAACTTTTATTAAAATAAATTCTTCATTTATGTCAATAGAATACAAAAATTTATTTTGCTAATAAATTATTGGAACAAAATTGTGCGTGTTGCTTTTATTATATCTTCTTTGAAATATCGTTGCTAGGCAACTGATAAATTAAAGAGCAAAGTAAAAAGAAATGCATTTTAAAATTTGTAAAAAACATGAAAATAAAAGTTTTATATTTCCGGAACAGATGCAAAAAAATTTCCAATCATTTAAACAATTAATATCTCAATTCTAATAAATGTATCGTCAATTTTTCAAAATTATTGGATATATTTAAAACCTCCATATCGAAAATCAACATCCATAATTTTACGTTGAAATCCATTATTCAAATATGCGATTTCCATTTCGGTTAAAAATTAAATTTGAAAATCGTCTGCAGTCCCATAGGAAAGCATTATAATTTAAAAAGAAATGTTCTATATTTTTCGAACGAATGAACCAAATTTAACCAAAAACTATACAGTTAATTCCGGGTATCTCACCAACATACCCACCAAAAATCAACCTAATCGGATCATTTTTAGGGCAGTTATCGCGGAACAGACAGACAGACAAACAGACAGACAAACAGACAGACAGACAGAAACCAAAAACTTTTCGGGTCTCAACAGTAAGCCTTCACTGACGTTTCGGCAAATACATTGTTCAAATGCTTATTATAAAATTCTACATTCATAGATTCAAAAAATAAATAAGTATAATTACATGTACATTTCTCTAGCAGGTTTTTCACAAATTCCTTAATGTTGAAATTTAACAAAGCACTGTCTGCGCACCAGTTAAACTGTTTTCTTAAATTATATCTCATACATTCATGATCCATTTCTACTGGTTGGCCGATTGAACATAAATAACAGTCAAACGTGCGATATACTGATCTCTCTAATTCATGATCGAAGCATTCTAAAAAATAGTCCATCGCCTCTTCCTCTGTAAAGTGAGAACATTTACATATTTTTACGTTTTTTAAAACATAAACAGGTAAAAGTTTTGTTAAAAAAGTTTGAATAAGACATTCGCTAATTTCAATACAGTTTTTCTCTAGTTTAAGAAATTGTTCTTTTGTAAGTAGTAAACAATCAGGTTTCAATAGTTTTTGCAGTATGCATGATTCCTTATCCACATAAATCGTTAGTAAGTCGTTGTTAGATACGAATGTTTCTTTTTCTGCAGAGTCAAAATTAAATTTTGTCATTCTCGTTTCAAATTTATCAAAGGTTGCGCACGATATTGTAATTCCTTCATTTGTAGGGTACATTTTACCACTATTCTCAAATTCTTTAAATTTTTGAATGTGAACGTTTAACTCACAGTCCTTATTCATTTGCACTTCGACAATCGTATCCTCCCCTAAGTCCCAATGGTATGGGGTAAAAACGTCAAAATACTGAAATATTCTACTAAATTCGCTGATTTCTGAAATTTCATAGTAAGATGTGTTAAGCGAAGTAGTCATTTTCAGGTTTAGAAGTATCCAAAAAGCAGGGTAAACAGATAGGTGATCAAGCAAATATACAGCAAGGTTTTAAGTAATTAGAAGAATAATCGCTTAAGTCAAAACTTTAAACAGTAAATTCATTATGGTGTACAAGCTTCTTATATTGCTATTCTTATCGTTGTAAAACAAGATGTTATTCTATAAATGTCGTCATATCCTGTTTTATTAACTTGAAAATCTTAGGAAAAAAAAGTAACATTGTGTTTGGTTTCATTATTTATATTAATTGTTCGGAGCCATCGTAGCGTGATTGGGAGCGCATTGGAAAGCTAGCCAAAAGGTTGACAGTTCGAATCCGAGCATAAACATAATGGTAAGTTAAACTTTCTTTTTTAAAGTATACAATTAAAAATTCTATTACAGTATCCTTAAACCTCACTTGGTAAGTTAAAATTTGCTGTATTATATAATTTATGTTAAAAATCTCTTGTATGCAAATTGGTAAGATTCGCTTTGCTTTGCAAGTTTATAAAACCAACAAACCAACCAACCTTTTATAAGGTTATTTTATATGTTATAAATACATTCCAATGTGTTTGTAAGTTTAAACATTAAAGTTTATCGTAAAGCTTAAATTATTTTACAAAATTTATAATATCATTAGTACTGTATAGTAATAATCCAATATGTTCAGTCACGTGACACCTTTTCTTATATATCTTAAATCGCGTCTAATAAACATGGTCTCATGGTGTGTTCGTTTAAACCTATTGCAAATCAACACATCATGAGATCATTTTGTCAAGTTCGAGGTTCGAACCCCGCTTCATTTACATGTTTGTTAAAAGCTAATAATTTTTAACAAGGGAGTACGCTATTTCAAAGTGAAAGTTGTAGTCGAAATTTAATATTTTCTTAATTTCTGTGAAGAAAAAAAAAATGTTTTAAAACGTATGCACGTCTTGTATTTTATTACAATTAGTTCACTTCGTATATGCATGCTTGTGTACGTAACAAATAGTTCACTGTGTGTCTGTCTGTCTGCCTACCTGCCTGCCTGCTTGTCTGTGTGCCTCCCTATCTGCCTATATGTCGGCTTATAACTATAATTATTTACATGTGTCACTTTAAAATTTTTGTTAAGTGCTACGCTATAACTAAATATTTCCATTGTAAGCAGTTTGGTAAGAAACTTTAAAATATTTTATTAAGTGCTATGCTTTAACTAAATATTTTCATTGTAAGCAGTTTGCTAAGAAACTTTAAAATTATTTATTATTTAGCTTTATGATAGAACTTAAATTTCTATTTCATATTCCTTTACGAGCACTATGGTAACACATTTTAAAATTATTTATTAAGTGCTATGCTATAACTATATATTTCCATTGTAAGCAGTGGTAAGTTACTTCATTTTACACCATGCTATAACTTAAATTTCCATTGTAAGCAGTATGGTTAGATACTTTAGAATATTTTATTTTATACTATGCTATAACTTAAAATTCAGAAGCAGTCATTTTAAATTCCATAATTTTCATACTTACCGATAGAGGGCGACACCACTTTAAACTTTATCTCTCCTAAAAAAAAAAAAAAAAAAAAAAAAAAAAAGGCGGGGGAGGGGGCAGGGGGGGATAGTTGTCGTACTCTACCATCACCGATACCTCGTACTGTAAGACATTTTTAACATTAAGCCCCCCTTAAAAAATTACCCCCCTACTACAACATGCTGCCCCCTCCTACTATAAAAAAATTGGGGGGGGGGAATCGTACTCTAAGAGAACAATTAGCACCGCAGCACCGCCACCTGATAGCACCTCAGCACCGCCACCTGATAGCACCGCAGCACCGCCACCTGAGGTGAAACTCTCTTTTCCCACCTACTTACAGTCTTATTTCCATACCTTAAAGAATTAAAATTATATTTTAAACAATTATTTGCCATATTTAACGTTAAAATAGTATTATCTTTCATTTACACTCAGTGTTAAAATCTGGAAATAGAAAGATTTAAATTAAGTAATTCCTATAACCCACTCGCTGGGGCTCATTTAATTGCAGAAAAAGAGCCTTTGAGACGCACCCCCGCTTACACTGCGTCGCTAGAAAGCACTGGTAAAAATCCTTACACTAGAGTGCTCACTAACGCTCCTCAATTCCACATTGGAACCCAGCAGTTCGCCCCTATTTGCATCAACTAGAACCAGAATGAGTACTAGCAGAAATCAGTTTAACATAGGAAATTCACAAGTTATTGAGAACTTCATTGAAAAACACAATTCAAAATGCATTTACTTTGTGCTTCCAATGGCCATAAATCATCTTAACATTAGGGAAAAAAACACAATTAATTTAAAACTCATTGTGTCTATAATATTGTACAGCATGACTTAAATTAATTTTAAAAAACATTATTTATATGTGATAATAAGATAGTTCAACATAAATCAACAATAATCGTCTAAAGTACGTTCGAGGTGAAAAATACGATCTCTCTCAGACGTAAACACGTTTTCTACTGTGTGTAAATCTGCTGTGTTGATCAAAAAGCTGATTTGCTGAATGCATCACGTGACTGTAAAACGAACCAATGACATGCATCGCCGAAAACAACTACATCCGCCGAAAGATGAATTTTGATTTGCTAAATGGATCACGTGAACGTAAAATGAACCACTTAAAAGCGTCGCTCTAGAAACTACGGTTGTTGCCAAATGCCAAGCTTCAAATTCAGCCTTATTTTCGCGCCACGTAAGAGAAATATATATATAGATGATGGTCGTCTAATGCCACTTTAGAGATTTGCGCGGGTCATGTTAACTATACTCGAAACCAAAATACTTAAACCCGAAACGGAAACTCAAACTGAAAGAAAATTAATGTCATATTTTAATACGAATATGGAAAAATATTTTAGAATCATGACTCTAATATCTTTTTCCTCTTTTATAAAATGAATATGCATATTTTTTCATATTAAAATACCTTTTTGTCTTTCAACGAAAGAATATTTTAGTCTTTCAGGATTTCAAATCGGATACATTTGCCTAAGAACCAAAATCCAATCTGAAACCGACACGCAACAAAAAAGCTAATGTCAACCCGACATGCAGCAGAAAAAATTTAATCAGCGTCGGGGCCGGTTTGGGTAAAATAAGGCTATACGACCCGATGCAAGACTCTATGCCACATCTAGATTTAATACTCATATTAGCACATCGAAGGAATCTGATTAATTTTCCTACTACGCACAGTTTCAATACAATAGAATTTTATCATGTCTTGTTCTCAAAATTACTTGTTAACATGTTCACCTGCTTGAATCAAAAAGGAAAACTCGGGAACAAGTTTTCTATTTGAAAGTGAGATATTATCCGTGAAGGTCATAAAGTATGGATGCGTGCAGTTTCTCTTTTTGTTGTTTATTTTTTTTTCAGGAAGTAACAATTGAAAGTCACAAACAGTTTATTATAGACCTTTATAGTAAGTTTTAGAAGAATACTTGCCAACTTAACATCAGGTATAATAGACTTGTAGATATTCTTTTACAAAAAAGTAAGAAAATCAGAAACTTTAAAAAACTCTATTCATTAAGATGGGGTGGGGTGGAGTGATATCATGAAAAGTTAACAAAGTTTCTTTGATGGCATATTAACAGAGATACAATTTAGGAAGGGTGGGCAGGGAAATCCCCCCCCCTTCCTCAGTTTAAATTTTTTTATCGCTATATATTCCTTTATTTTCTCATTATTAATTAAATGTTTTCAATTGTTTTTATCAATATATTAATGTAAATAAATTATAGTAGTAAAAATAGTCCTTTGAAAATACGCATGAAAAAGGGGTGACAATAAAGTTTATTTCAGTTGAACAGAAAATATGGATTCACTATGTCCAGCGAAAGAATGTTGCCCCCACCAAACAGAATCTGAAATGCTGCATTTTAACAAAATAAGTAGTATATAATTTGATTTCTGACTGTGAAAAGAATGTATCAAACCTCAAAATAATTCACTATTCTACAAGAAAATAATCTGATAAATATGACATAGGTAGTAATATATAAAAATTATTTACGAAAAAACTAAGTCTCTACTTGTTACCTTAATCAACGAATCGATTAGTCTAAAGTTGCGTTATTCAGGTGCAAGCTATTCTCAGTCGAATAGTCCACATCGTACAAGAGTTTACTTTAAAAAAGGTAAGATTACTTTGAACAAATGAAATAGAACGAAATTTTAATACTGTATATAAAAGTTTTGCATGTTATATATAGCTCTCGTTTAACGAGAACATGCTTGTATCTACCGCTAATAAGACCTTCAAATTCTGTTCCTACCTCAACAAATTCGCTACATTAGAGACTGAGAAGATGGCATAATATTCTTAAAATATATAATCCGATTTCATTGCAACTCTATTTTCAAAAATAACGCAAAAGATACGATTCACATACGAAACTCATAAAAACTCGAGTAACAGACTAAAATTGAATTAAAAATAAAATTCTTAAAATCATTAAGATTAAGGTCAAATAGAAATACCTCATAGAAAAGCATTATGAATCCGGTGGTGACTTAATCGCCAAATGGCGAGTAAAAATGATTTACTGGCTAGTAAAATTTTAGGGTCACACGCAGCATTGCCGATTGACCCCAGATACATTAGATTTGAGGCGAAAGAAGAGTGAAACTGAAATAGAATGTTGTTTTTTGAGGTTAGTTTAAACACCCTTTCAAAATGTAAATGTAAGATTAAAAGTGAACTATCAGTTTCCTTCTACAACAAGTTTCGAGGACTATAAAATAATTTCGGAGAACAAACTGTTTCTTTGATGAAGACGGAAGATGACTATTAGAGTATCATTCAGCCAAATGAAAAATATTTTATCTTTAATGGCAGACAGCCCAGTTATATTCTTAGTTAATTTTTTAGGATGGGTTGGTATTTTGTTAAGCATAGGCCAGTTTTGACCATATTGCTATAGGATTGATGTCTTCAAGGATGAATTTTGATGGGAAAGCGAACAGAATTATTATTCTCGAACAAGGAAAAGCCTAAAAACCACGCTGGTTTCAATTTCGAACCCCGCAAACATTTTGTGGGAAGTTTGTTAACTACTGGATTGAATGGACCCAATTGATTTTTTGGATGCTATTTATTTTCCTTATGATGTTTAAAATATAAAAGTGTGTGCAAAATAGCATCCGAAACAGTTGCAAAAACTTTTGACTCGGAAATTTTTTTAAGAGAATATTCTGGATAAATGTTTACACGGCTGACACCGGAGGCTATTTTTTATTACTTTATCACCACTATTTTAAAGAATAATCTTTGTCGTAGATTTTTGCTAATCCTCTAAGTAAATTACCATTGATTAGAAATAGTGGTAGACAAAATGATAAAAAATAGTCACAAATAGCATCCTTGTAATTACAATCACTGTAAAAAGTTTCCTTTTAATTCATTTTATAATCGATTAGTTCTAGAAGAAAAAAAAACAAAGGTTTACTCAAATTTTAAAACTGGTGAAATTTGTTCAACTAGCCCCTGTTATCACAGCTGTGTGTGAACGAAAATTTTCGAACAGAATAAACGAAATAAACGAACAGAATTAAAACAGCTTTCCATTTATCAATCCAAGAAGATGCATTAGATGATAATGAAAATATTGCTGAGTATAATATACATATACTGTATGTCGTAACACTCTGGTAGGAAAATTCAAAAGATGGAAAAAAGAAACATAATAAATTTACACGATAATGTTACACAAATGTTATTTCAAAATATTTAGCAGAAACAAGATTAAATTTAAAGAATTATGGTATTTTTCTACTGTGTTACAAACATTTTGTCTTCTTTATTGTGAGGTGATCTGTAGTTTCTTCTAAGTGGCTGGTAAAAAATATTCCCTATCTTCTTTACTTTTGAGAGTGCTATTTATCAACAATAGTGATTCATTAGATATTTTATGTAGTCTTACAAAAGTACAATAAAGTTCAAAAGTTTAATTGTATCTAGTCCATTTCATTTATTATTATGATTATTTTCAATAGGTAATGTTCTGAATTATATTTTAACACACGTTTAAATTTTAAAAGATCCAGGCATCTTTAACCTGCTAACCGGGGAATAAACTCGACCGATATGCCTGATTACCAAAACGGGGCACACTTCCACCAGTAAAAAATAATAGAAATTTTTTTCTTATTCATTGCACTAATTTTGCATGAATAAGACGTTTTAATAAGACGAAAATTTCTATTAAAATTTTACTGGCGGAAGTAATGCGTTCAAACTATTACGGTAGTAATTCGTGTATGACGAAATATTTCGTCATTCCTAGTTAACAGGTTAATAAATAAATATCGAGGCTTGGAATAACGGGCGGACAAGCAGAATAATGGTCTGATAGACAAACAAATTGAAGTACTAAACATACTTAGAATGACACACAAAACTCTCATTGTATTTAGAGAGGTATTATGTCGTTATAATGCACATCTGACAATTGAAGGGATCAGTGTAAAACATGGTAACTGACATTTTTATTTTTATTTTCTTATTTAACTGAATCCTAATAACCTTTTAAAAATACAAGGTTTACTTATTACTCAATAGATGCCGTCATAATCAAAGATAAATTTTAGTTAAATGCAACGAGTTTTAGTTATTGAAATTCATTAAGTCAATTAAAATAAAATTTGTAAGACACGAAATGTTGCACATAGTTATCTGAAGGTTTAGTTTTAACAAATAAGCTGTTTTAGCGGAAGCAATCAAAATAGTTTTGGTCAGGAGAAGAAAAACGCTACTTTTCCGCTACTTTATTTGATTCAAATTGCTTGATTGCCACCCCATTTTTGAAATAATAATACTCGCCTTATTTTCGACTTATATAATCAGTCCTTAAATAATGGGAACATTTCTACTTCAAAAATGTGGTGAAAATCTAAATTAAAAATGTAGCGGAAAAGTATCGTTTGGTTTCAGTTGTAGATTATTTTGGAAAACTTAAATAAATTATAACTGCATTTTGTTACTTACCTTGTTTTACACATGAGTCCTTCAATTAGAGCCATTAACAATTAAGTATCCGAATCATTTTGCGGAGTTCATTAAAAGGGCTAGAAACCATATACAATGGGAGTAAGTTTTGTTACGTATCTCTTCACCAGAGCGAAATAGGCAATCAGGCATACCTCTCCCACAAATTAAAAAAAAATTCTATCCCATTTAATCACTGTTATTAATTAACACAAAAATAATATTTTAAAATTTGTTGTGGAAGTTTGCCTATTTTATCCCCGTTAAGTCGGCGTCTATGTATCTCATTAACATATTTAAATTCCGTTGCTTTCTGATAATTCTCATGAAAGTTACACAGCTGGCCTACGGACAGACAGACAAAAATGGATAGACACACTTATATAGTGACGGACATATACAGAGATAGGTTTACAAAACCAAAATAATTAACATTGTGTCGACTGTGTTTGAAAATGTTAAAATTGAAAAATGAAAATTTATCATATACACTTTAATTATTTGACTCAAACTGTTTAACTACTTAAAAAATGCTTAAAAGAAAATAATATCATTGCAGTCAAACCTTCCGATTTTTCAGTACCACTCTAGCCGAATTGAAATATTCTCTTTATTTAATGACAGAAAATTGCGATAAAATAAAATAAAGTTACTATTCGGAAATAGTAGTACTCAAAAATAGGAAGGTTTGGTAGCTATGCAATACTCAGGTACTGGATAGTAAAAATTAGCAAAATTTTTACATATTAAAAAAAATAATATAATTAAC
Source organism: Maratus michaelseni (assembly GCA_963931845.1). Taxonomy (NCBI): domain Eukaryota; kingdom Metazoa; phylum Arthropoda; class Arachnida; order Araneae; family Salticidae; genus Maratus; species Maratus michaelseni. The sequence goes on from OZ007586.1 coordinate 429,508,347, forward strand.
ACATTGGTGAGATACAATAAAGACCCGTCTTCCAAGTGGTAGTACGTCTTTTACGCCTGATGAAGAAAGACAAAGTTCTTTCAAAAGGCCTAGTGCATTTCATAAATTTATGGTGTTGTTTGCTTTATTAAAAAAAAACTCTTTATGCATTTGCAATATTTATGTTTGCCAGTTTTCATTAGCACATTATTGCCGAAACGTCAGTTGAGGCTCACTGTGGAGACGCGAAAAGTTTTTGCTTTCTGTCTGTTTGTCTGTCTATCTGTTTGTCTGTTTGTTTGTCTGTCTGTTCCGCGATAACTGCCGTAAAAATCGTCCTATTAGGTTGATTTTTGGTGGGTATGTAGGTGAGGTACCCGGAATGAGCTATATAGTTTTTAGTTACATTGGGTTCATTCGTTCGAAAAATACAGAACATTTCTTTTTATATCATAATGCTTTCCTATGGGAATGCAGACGATTTTCAAATTTCCATTTTCAACTGAAATGAAAATCGCATATTTGAATAATGGATTTAAACGTAAAATTACTAATGCTAAATTTTCGATAGGGGGGTTTTAAATATATCCAACAGATTTGAAAATTGGCTGATACATTCATTAGAATTTAGAAATTAATTGTTTAAATGATTGGAAATTTTTTTGCATCTGTTCGGGAAATATAAAACATTTTATTTTCATATTTTTTACAAATTTTAAAATGCATTTCTTTTTACTTTGCTCTTTAATTTATGAGTTGCTTAGCAACCCTATTTCAAAGAATATCAAAATACTAAAATTCAAGTAAGTGGCACTATTTTATTATCAAAATAAATTATTTTTGTATTCTATTGGCATAAATGAAGAATTTATTTTAATACATGTTTATCTAAAAAGTTACATGAATAAGAAGTTCATAAGAATTTCAGAATATCATTGCATAAAAGTTGTGTTTAATTGAACACTTCTAATTTCTGAAACCTCCGAAGTATTTTATATGCCTATAAATATGTATATAATATAAAAAATAATAATAAATTGTGGATTGTACGATGCTAAATAATATGAAAAGTGAAATTAAAAAAGAATGACTTTTAGAGCTGACGTTGAGGCTCCTGATCTGCAGATTTACTAGTTAAATTTACTTTGATTTTATTTCTGTTTAAATATTATTGCTAATGTTACAAAAGGAAACAAAGCTTGTCATAGTCATTTTATCCTCACAGTGAATAGTACTATTTAAGAAGTGGACATTCTTTAACCCATTTGCATCATTTAAAAAGTGATCACCAAAAATGATTTTTATACTTCAAATTCCTAATTTTATTTAGCCCAATAAAGTTCATACATGCTAAATATCTGACACTTTTACACGCAAATTATCTTCCTACTTCGATTCTTTAATTAAATAGTTTGATGTTATCTATCGTAATATAGTAGCTTCGATTTTCGTAATTACTTTTATGTTGCATTATCTTTTTAAAACATGAAACTGATGTTTCAAAAACTCGATACTGCTATATTACGATAGATAAATATTAGGTAAACGTAAAAATAATTAATTTAAAAGTTTGGGCTTTACACAATTTAAGAACAAAGCCAATTTATGTGCAAAAGAGTCAGACAACCCATTTACTAACTGCCTACACATGGTTTCTGATGATTAAAAACGCATGTATGCGCTTGTGGTAATAGAGACCAGATAAATTCCGCTAATGATGCAAATGGGTTAGAGTCAGATCGAGAACAGCTGCCAACCTATGACGCTTATAGATTCTGTGCTCCAACCGGTTAGAAAAAAGGGCAACAACAGCATTTATTATAATAAAAATATTTATACGAATAAAAAAAATCATATGAATATTAAAATTAGTTTGACAGAAGTCTATTAAAAATAAGAAACATTTATCCTCTGTATGAAATGTTATCAGTTTGAGGTTAAAAACATTATCATAGCGGCCAACTTTTGCGGATTTTTCTTACCACTAAAATTTAATAGTAAATTCTGTCTTATTTAATCGCCAAAATCTACAATTAAATAAGGCAAAAATTTTTATTAAATTTCAGAGGTAACAGAAAATCTTAAAAGTTGGCAACTATGCATTATATATGTCTGTATATATATATAATAAAACTTTTGCAATTAAGATATCTATTAAATCACAAGAAAATCGACACATTATAAATGTACCAATAACACTAGTTAATAAATTTAAACTTTTTGTCTGTATCTGGCTTGTAAGTGGGTGCATTTAACTAATTTTAGGGTGCTGAATTCGGTGGAATAATCAAATTCTCTCCATCACGTCACATTTATTAGATACACAGCAGTTACGTAAAGTCAACAGTGAATTACTTGACAAAAATTGACCGTTTGAAATACAAATAAAACATAATATTCATCAGTAAAAATGCTTTCTTGAATACTTAACAAAAAACTAAGAACTAATACGGGCACGAAACTGCTGCACAATAACCCAAAATGCTAATATTAACTATGTTATTTTTCCAAATAGGATTATTTTTCTTGATGTCAGAATGCATCAAAATAAAGGTCCTACATACATAGTCATTCATTTCCTCATTCTTTGACCACAAAATGTAAATTATAAATTACATTTCACCATGTACTTTGTAAAAATTTACATTCTAAAATTTTGTAAAACCATTACGTGATAAAAAATTTCTGATAGCAGATTCAGATTCAAAAATACATTATACAGTCAACATGCAAAAATACATTTAAAAATGCTTACTACAAATCAGATACAAAATGGCTGTTGACTAGTGTAATCAGAATACGAAAGAAAATATATATCCAAGATTACAAAATGCACTTATTAAATTTTGTAAAAAAAAAAAAAAAAGAGAGAGAGAGAGAGAGAGGCGAAAAGTCCAAAAATAGAATGTAAAAATATTGCTAGAAGAAAATAGGAACTTATATTGTGAAACACTTTATCAAGGGCAATATTCCACAATTTAAGTAGTTGCAAATGATTTCTGTTTGAATATAGTAAACGGTTAGGCAGAAATTACTTCACTCAAATCGCTTGGGCATTATCCTTTCTTTCTAATATATATAATTTTTCCTTCTAATATATATTTTTTTCTTTCTAATATACAGTGTGATTCATAAATATCGAAACAATAGGCTATCTCTTTAAATATTGCCCCTAGGCACATACTTCCAATTGCAAAGTTTCATAAAAAAAGGTGCAAAATTTGATGAGATAAGTTGCAACTCCATGGGGGGGGGGGGGGGTCTGTTTCAGAAAATACAAAAATTAAATTTTTATACGGTCCCCGTAGGATAAAATTTACAATTAGGAAAATTTTCTGTATCCATTCTTGAATTAAACAAAAAAAATTCCATCTTGATATCTGCAAAATTCACAGAGATATTAAAATCTAAAATTCGTGACTTACACCACTTAAGCATACCTCTGAGCGACACGATATCAGTTCATTTGAAATGCAAGTTAGGGATCGACCATAAATTTACACATTATTAAAAGTCGATCTAAGGCAATGTCTTAACGTTTAGATATAAAACAACAGCGTATAGATTTTTGCGTTAAACTTGTTTGAGAAATATGCTAGAGGTCTTCATGAGCCCGAGCTTGGCGCCAGGCCCATAACCGGCACGGCCCGCTGGCTGGGCCATGCCGACCCGTATCTTTATTGTTCTGAGGACGTGTCGGGCAGGCAATAAGTTTTGTAAAAATAGTAACAGCGATAATGAAATATCTTTTAACGCAATCATATGAAATATATTTTAATAAATTACACAGAAATATTTTCAAAAATCCACTTTTTGTTATACAGCTTCAAAAGTTATGATGTTTTTAGACCTATTTTTCATTTATTCCAAACGACATTGTTTTTTAAAAATAAATCTTTATTCGAAAGTAATAGTCTAAGAGTATAAATAATCATCAATCACCTGTCTAGATAATGAATTAAATAAAATTAAGTGCATCGCCCATGAAAATGGTTTTAACAGTGAGTCGCCCTTAATTAAAGGCAACTTTTATGCCTCGTGTAATTGCACTTTAAAAAGAAAAAATATGAAGTTGTCAGGGCTAAAACTATGAAAAAAATCGAAATCGACATGTTAGAAAAGTCTTGTTCAAATCAACTAACACATTTAAACAGTAAAGAATGAAGGTGAGTATGGCAAAAAAATAAACTAAAGCAGAAAATCAAACTACAGGAAGGTGGTACTTACCTGGAAACTTTTAAAAAGCATTTAAACGTTCTATTAGGAGCCAATCTTTCTTTAAAACTTTAAATGCATTTATCTGCATCATAGGTTTTTTTTTTTCAGCTTTTCTTATCTTTAAATTGATATAAGTTTAATAACCGTTAAAGATAAATGGTTCAAACTCGGAATATATCATTTTCTAATATTTTACTTAAATTTTAATTCGGTAAATTTGAAAAAAAAAATATTTACTTTTCAAAATCTGATTTGTTTAATATAAGTTGCATCTTTTTTTAAATGGCTATTTTAAATATTTTAAATATTTTTAATTTTTTTAATTAATATTTTATAAAATGCGGAATCAAAATTAAAACTTATATGTTTCAATATAATAAAATATAACACCTTGTAATAGTATATTACTTTTAAATGCTAAAGGTGTAAAATTAACAACTATAATATAAATTAAAATAACTTTTATTAGTTGTTTTACATGTTTCGACTCTTCTGAGTCATTTTCAAAAACAAAATGAGAATATTCTAAAGCTGCACGGGCTTTGAAGTTATTATTTACATGTACTTTTTAAAAAATTACGCACGTTATCTATTATTTTTTACTTGATTGTTTATTTTCATATCTTTGAGCATGGAGTAATTCTAGCCACAGTTTCGGTAAATTATCAAGAAGAAACCATCCAAATAAATTTCAATGAAAGTAAAATAGTATTTCCCTCCAGTCTACACTATCCATCCATAATAAGAGAAACCATAGAGATACTCACGCGCAAAAATACAATATGTAACGATGCGGCATCTTTTAATTTACCGAAACTGTGGCTAGAATTACTCCATGCTCAAAGATATGAAAATAAACAATCAAGTAAAAAATAATAGATAACGTGCGTAATTTTTTAAAAAGTACATGTAAATAATAACTTCAAAGCACGTGCAGCTTTAGAATATTCTCATTTTGTTTTTGAAAATGACTCAGAAGAGTCGAAACATGTAAAACAACTAATAAAAGTTATTTTAATTTATATTATAGTTGTTAATTTTACACCTTTAGCATTTAAAAGTAATATACTTATATGTTTCTGTTTAATTAAAAGAAAAAAATTCAATTCGACAAATAATATTTCGAGTTATAACAATTTTAAATTACTCTGAATTTTTTGAAAAAAAAATTATATATTTTTTAATTTTGTAAGAAGTTTTATGATGTGATTCTGTTTACAAATTATATGGTTAACCATCACAAAAAATTCAAAATGCTAATTCTATAAATAAATAAAAATAAATAAATGTTTTCCCGCACCTTACAGTAACATTGTTTCTTGAATTACACGCATTTCAATTTGTGTCTGATCCCTTGAAACCTCATGAATTATTAAAACGGACATATCTCTCTGAGTTTTGCAGATATCAAGATGGAATTTTTTTTTGTTTAATTCAGGAATAGATAAGGAAAAATTTTCTAACTGGAAATTTTATTCTACGGGGGTCGTATAAAAAGTCAATTTTTGTATTTTCTCAGATAGACCCCCCCATGGAGTTGCAACTTACCTCATGAAATTTTGCACCTTTTTTTATGAAACTTTGCAAATGGAAGTATGTGCCTAGGGGCAATATTTAAGGAGATAGCATATTGTTTCGATATTTATGAATCACACTGTATATAATACGATTCCTTCTGTTTTTAGATGTTTTGCTTACTTCTTTTTATTCATCAGAGCATTTAGCTATATAAGACTGGTGTTATTGTTTAACGCGCTCTAATAATTGGTTAATTTCTATAGTGTCGATTTTATTTTGTGATATACAGAGTGATTATAATTAAAGTTGCACTTTCAAAAGGCTGTAAAAAAGAACCACTGTTCAGAATGACCTGATATTTGACCTGAGTATACGGGAAGCGAAGGGAATTTGTTTTGAAAAAGAAAAAAGTTCAAAAGTTGACAGATAGATGGCACTGTACTCGTCATAAGATGTTAATTAAAAGACGTGACATGATCACCGCGCTTGTGATAAAAAGGCGGGTAACATGCAGTTCCTGTTATTCTGCGTCTGAGATGGTAGTCATGACTCTATCATTGAAGGATCGGGCTCTGCTTGTGAAGCTTTTTCACAAGAGCGGTGACTGTGCGACAATTGCATTGAAGAAATTCCGGACATTAAAGGATTTAAAAAGTCGTGGTGGATAGGCTTTGAACAAAGACTGCCACAACAGCATGACAGCTCTTCTAACTAGCCTCTTATGACGAGTACAGGACCATCTATCGGTCAACTTTCGCACTTTTTTTCTTTCGCAAAACAAATTCCCATTGCTTCACGTATACTCAGATGAAATATCCGGTCATTCTGACTAATAGTTCTTTTTTTACAGCCTTTTGAAAGTGCAACTTTAATGATAATCACCCTGTATATATATACATAAAATTTTTCACAAGATAAGCTCGCAAGATAAAAAATCACTAGATAAAATCGACACTATAGAAATTAACCAATTATTGGTATACGTTAGAATATAACATCAATCCAATATAACTAAATGCTCTGATTAATAAAAAGGGGGGAAGAAAAAAATCTAAAGACAGAAGGAATCGTATTATACATACTAAAAATATATAACAATGATACGCTTTATCCTAATGGATAATGCCTAAGCTAATAGAAATAACCAAATTGCAATGAGAAACTCAGAAGTATAAAATACCTAACAATGTAAGGCCATGGACAAAATTACGAAAATTCAAATGTTTGATTCAACAGGATACATTACAAAAAGTAAGTCTGAAAACTGCAGCAATTGTACATGAAAATATATGATTAAAATAATATAAATAGTTATATATGCATTAAACATAGCTCAAATTTATTATATTTGAAATAATAAAATGAGGTGACATGCAATAAAAAGATAAGAAGAAAAGCATTTAAAAAAGACCCTCATTTTTACGTATTTAATTTCAAATTACTTTAAATACAAAGTTATCTGCTTCTTTATTTTATCATTAAAGTCTCTACACCAATTTATCGAAACTAAACTTTTGCTTTAAAAAGTAGAATTTTCTTTAACGATAGATGTTTAACTTCGGCTCAAACTCATCTATAAATAGTTTTATCTGTCGATCAAGAAAGAAAGCTTGATGTGTCATAGAAAATAAAAATATATATACTTGAAACATAGTATATAAGTGGCATTTATTTTTTTTAAACGCTTTTTCTATTTGGAGGCATTAGTAGATAAAACCAACGAGATATGATATTATATTTTATATTTAGTCTTTCAAAAGCATTAGAAGATGAATTCTGTGAAAATAAATATCATAGAAAATAAAGTACCCAATCTTTACAGTGCGGGCTAAATGTATTGTCGGATTCCACTTTTCCGTCCACACAACTTCGAAATAAATCCGGTCTTTTGATATGCTGCCACCACCGATATGAATACGTGATATCGGGCACGATACTTTATGTATATTCAAGAAAAACCTAACTCTTTCAATTAAAGTTAAAGTAACAATTTATTAACAATATTTACACTTAAACTCGGATGTAAATTATCCGGTTTAACACTAAATCAAAACAATTACAGAAAACGCTCTACGTGTACCGTTAGACTACGTCAATTCATTCCGCACTGAGACTTCTATTCATCTCACATCCGCTCTCTCTTTCTTTCGAGAGATACCGTTAAACACACGTGGCTCAGATCGTCAACTCTCAACGACCTTACACCTTCACTCCCACGTTCCAACTAATTTCACCTCTGGTCATTCCCCAGCGCACCCGCTCTCTCTCTCTCTACGGGGCTGCTCTTTTATTTCCAAGGGTCGCTTGACAACCGTTCCTCCCTCTTGATTGATCTGTCTTCCTAAATAAAAGGGTGCACTATCTTTCTTATCTATCAAAGACCACATTGCAATGGAAATACCTCTTTCATTATGTCCAACTCGCCACCCTCCGGATTAAGATTTTTCTTAAACCAGACTCTAACGGTACACAATAGATACAGATACAATACTCTAATCCCTTAAGAATAGCTTTCAACTCTTGCAGCTGTGAGAGAAACCTGACACCCCCCACCTTAGCGGAAAATATGCCTTTTAGGGGCTAATTTTCCTCAAACTATGTAATGTCTGAGAAGAGTTCAACAGTTCCTTGATAGGTTTCTTCATTACTACAATTACATAAATGTTTCAAAGTGTCTGAAAATTACCTACTGACATCTCTAATGAACCATATACTAATGTGATAACTTACAGAAAAAAAATTACACCATATGCTAATACACTGTTATAAACACAAGATGCAAATACAATTATAAATACAAAAAAAATAAAGTTACACTAGTATTATGTCATTTAATGTCAGTCCTTAGGCTGATATTGCTGGAGGCGGTATTACCTTTTCCCTCCAGTCCTTCCTCGTTAACTTAATTGGTACATCCCTTTTCATAATGCACCCGCTTGAATGGCTAACTTCTGCCTCTGATGTCCCAATTAAATCTTCCTCTAACCAATCATGCACTTGCCTTTCCAGGTCCTCTTTGTACGTGATGATAACATTGTACAATTTCTGCTTTATTTTACCCCTCTCCGGTTTACGACCAATCCAATTTTTCTCCATTTCTACCAGTTGGATAGGACCCATAAATAATTCCTTATTTTTCCTTAAGATTGATTTTATGTCCCCATCTTGAATATTGGTTAACCCTTTTATTTCAAATCCCTTCCTGTCTTGATTTTCCGGTTGTTCTCTATCTAACAAAAGGGTTTTCCCAAGGTTTTCAAACTCTCCGTCACTATCAAAGACAATATCCACTACTTTGTTTTTAGCCATAAATTCTCTCATTTCATCTTGATACACCAGTTTCTTACTCCCGTCCACTAACTCAACTATAACTGCAGATCGACATATTTCCTCTTTCTCCTTATTACTCACATTCATTTCCCTCGTTAATCGACATTCTACACATGATTCGCAATATATTTTAGCTTCCTTCGCCATATGTTCCCAATAAAATGAATGCTTGATTCTTTCTAACATTTTCTTAACCGCGTGATGTTCTCCATATCAGGAGGTATGCGCTAGTTTTAGAATTTCCTCCCTTCTAACTTTAGGTAATACTAATTGAGCTACAGTTTCATCTACTAATTTCTCTTTATGATACAATAACCCATTTACAACATAGTAAGACCCTTTCTCATTTTCAGCCAATTCCCAAGCTTTCTCTAAATCTTTACAACTCATTTGGGATTTCTGAAATACATTTAAACTACTTTCCGTAACTTGATTAATCTTACCTTTATCTACCTCGGCTTTTTCCTTCTCCTGACTTTGTAAATTTTCCGATCTCGCGTCTACGACATAACGATTATTATTACCATTTCTAATCCTTTCCCCTTCTTTCACTTTATTCCTACTATCTTCCTTACATTCCCTTTCTACCGATTCTCTTAATGATTTCTCGTTGTTTAACCCTGACAATTCATTAGCCACGTCAGGATGTAAAATTACCTGTTCCTTGCTATTATCAATTATCGCGCAAAGTACATCCTGATGAATTACATTAGTTTGACCGCGTTTTGGAATAGCTAAAGGTAATTGAATTAACGGCGATTTAACTGCCTTACCAAATATCCCTTGTAAGTAGATGCTACCAGCCCCTCTTAGTTTCTCTGCTGGTACTAAATCTTTATGAACGACGCTAATTTCGCAACCAGAATCCACTAATCCTTTTGCTATTTTCCCATTTACACTAACTTCTACTTTCTCGAGTTTATTTAACTTCTCTCCAATAACTTTAGTTCTCCAATTCCCTTTTGCTCCGATTCTTGCCATACTCGCTCCCCTTGGTAATTCTTTAATTCCTCGCACTGAGACATTATTGATACTAGCCCTTGATTCTTGTCCCTTATTAATCTGATTACTTCCCTCATTATTTCCTTTTGTACAAAATCGCTGGACATGGCCTCGTTGAGAACACATGAAACAGATAGGCGTCGTATCATTAGGTTTCTTATATTCCGGTTTTCTACCCAGAAATGGACTAACTCCATTATTCCCATTTTGTCTCCAATTACTACTAAATCCCTCATCTTTTGCCCTTCTAGAATCTTCATTATTAACATACCTTTCTTTACCTTTATAACCCTCATAAGTTACCGCATAAGATTTTTGTTTAGCATCAAAGAAATTATCACATTCCTTAGCAATTTTAGAAACTTCTAACCAATTACTGTGCTGAGTTAATCCAACATGCGTCGCGGTTTCTTTATCTAATGTAGTTAACAACTTATCCGTGACAATTAACTGATTAACCTTCTCATACGTATCTGCACCTCTAATCTTACAGTAATTTTCCCACGTTGCTATTAAACGTGACACAAATAATACATGAGTTTCATTTTGATTCCTTCTAGCCTTCTTAAAGTTTTCCAAACACGCCTTCGGTGTCGGCTCGTGTTCCCTTAGAACTAATTCCTTTAACTTCTCATAACTCTCAATTTGTTCCCTAGTAGTCTATATTGGCAAGTTATCGGCCTTATCTCCTAACATATTTAGCAAAATTTCGGCCTGCTGGGTTTCCGGTACATTTTTTGTTTGGAATGCCCGTTCTAAACTGCTAAAAAACAGATTCCATCCCTCAGTCCCTTCTGGAACCTTGATAGACAAAGTTTTAACACTTTTAATCAATTTCTCTAGGCTACTCTCATGATTAGATTCTCTAGTCCCATTAGAGTTATTTGCCGAACTTTGAATCTTTATCCTTTCCAACTCTAACTCATGTTCCAATCTCAATTTTTCAGCCCTTTCTTCTCTATCTAACTTTTCACGGTCTAACTCCCTTTCTAACTTTTCTCGTTCTAACTCCCTTTCTAACTTTTCTCGTTGTAACTTTTCCTCCTTTTCTAACTTTTCCCGTTGTAACTTTTCCTCCTTTTCTAACTTTTCTAACCGCTCCGTAACAATAGTGTTAGATAATTCCATAACGGCCCCCTCTTCATATTCGTCGCTCTCCACTATCTTTTTCTTAAGCTTAAACCTGGTATCATCTTCCGAGACTTCAATCCCTAACTCTTCACATATCGCCTGAAGATCCACCCCTTTTAGTTTTAGTAAGAAAGCCATACCTTCTACTGATAATTATTACCACCCAACAATAATACTTAATCACAATATCAAATTAATACTTCCTCAAAACCTACCCTCATAAGTTACCTCCACATATTATACTATTTAACATATTTCAAATAAGTAATAATACAATAATAAATTTCCTTAAACAATGATACCCCACAATTTGCTTCCAATAACAAAGTAACAATAATCTCATTTTGACTATTATGCAATACAGATTTTAAATTTATACCATTAAATAATAAAATACAATTTACACAATAATACTGATACGTTGCAATTTGAATAAAACGCTGATGCCAATCACTACATAAAAATATCCACCTAACAAAAATTTGCATGAAATACACATAAATTCGTAAATTTAATCTCAATAAAATATTTCAATTTCAAAATTAGTTCTCACATTAAAAAGAAAATCACAGCACTTTTTTTTTCTCTGGGCCTTCAGTTCTTCCTTGAAGGTTATTTCAATTTAATTTAAATTCTACACAAATTTCCTTTCCTCATTTACTATCAATATTTCAAACTTAAAGCAAACAATATCACTTAATTTAAATATTACTTTAATAATATTTTAAATTTAAGAAATTTCAATTATTCCTTCCAACTATTAACACAATGCATTAATTTTAATCATTAATCTTATCCGTTTAAAACAATTAGAAAATCCCTTCTAGTAATTAATATAAGATCCTTTTTTTAAAACAATAGTGTAAAATGGTTGTTAATATCTCATTTGATTTAGTTCAATTATTATATTGCACCTAAATTATCAAAAATTAACCACAACATTAACTTAAATTACCATCAATTATACACAATAAAAAAAGTAGGTTCGAGAATGTTAGTAGAGTAAAATGATCAAAACACCTTACCTCGTACTTCATTCGCTGGGGCAATTCTCTGCTCACTTTTCCACAGGGTAAATCTTGCACTATCGGGCAACAATCACTGTAACTTGAATCACTGTGTACACAAACACTACACACAAACACTGGAACTAACACTACACACAGCACCAACACTTCCGCTGGACGATCCGGCAAGGCACTCTGTAACAAGCCTAGCTGGCACTGGTCTACGATGATAGGGCACACACACTTCCGCTAGACGACCCGGCATAAACTGACTGTAACACGTCTAACTGGCACTGGTGGTCTACGACGATAGGGCGCAAACACTTCCGCTGGGCGATCCGGCACAAACTCTCTGTAACACGGCTAACTGGCACTGGTCTTCGGTGATTCAGATCCCGTCGCTGCCAACATTGTCGGATTCCACTTCTCCGTCCACACAACTTCGAAATAAATCCGGTCTTTTGATATGCTGCCACCACCGATATGAATACGTGATATCGGGCACGATACTTTATGTATATTCAAGAAAAACCTAACTCTTTCAATTAAAGTTAAAGTAACAATTTATTAACAATATTTACACTTAAACTCGGATGTAAATTATCCGGTTTAACACTAAATCAAAACAATTACAGAAAACGCTCTACGTGTACCGTTAGACTACGTCAATTCATTCCGCGCTGAGATTTCTATTCATCTCACGCCCGCTCTCTCTTTCTTTCGAGAGATACCGTTAAACACACGTGGCTCAGATCGTCAACTCTCAACGACCTTACACCTTCACTCCCACGTTCCAACTAATTTCACCTCTGGTCATTCCCCAGCGCACCCGCTCTCTCTCTCTACGGGGTTGCTCTTTTATTTCCAAGGGTCGCTTGACAACCGTTCCTCCCTCTTGATTGATCTGTCTTCCTAAATAAAAGGGTGCACTATCTTTCTTATCTATCAAAGACCACATTGCAATGGAAATACCTCTTTCATTATGTCCAACTCGCCACCCTCCGGATTAAGATTTTTCTTAAACCAGACTCTAACGGTACACAATAGATACAGATACAATACTCTAATCCCTTAAGAATAGCTTTCAACTCTTGCAGCTGTGAGAGAAACCTGACGTGTATGTTACAATAATCCGTCGGATATTCGAATGAACGATATTTACCTAAATGTTTAGCGGCGTTGCTAGCACGTACGAACAAAAAATTTGCATAAACCATTTTATTAGCAATTCGTGCAAATATCTGACTGTTTTAGACTTCAACAGTGATAAAAGTGTCACTATCGGCAACTTTTGTAATAAATGGTACTAATTTTTGTTGTTATTTTTGGAATTCATTTTCTGGTACTTTTAAAAGTCTAACTATAAAATAGGGTTCATTCCGTTTGTCAATGTTATAGCTACAGAAGTCTCCAAGCAAGGAAAGTTATTTCCTATTTACTCTGTACAATAAAATCATTGTACTGTTTAAAACAAAACAAATTCGATTCAAGTTACGCTTTTGTTTTCGGATACCAATCAGTCCTCTTTAATAGTAACACTGTGGGCTTGGAATGCATCCGTATTTTTCACATTTTAAAACTATTTACTTTTGTATGCTATTCTTTAAGGATGTTTCTTTCTTTTTTATTTAACAAACAATTTCTAAAATATATAGTTTTATTTCGAGTGTTAACACTAAATATACCAACAACCGGTCATTTTACCGGTAACAAATGAAAATATATCGAAACAGGAAACAAGAACGAAAAATCATGCGTCAAGCATAGATTATGAAACAGTTTCCAACACAGCCAGAAAACAGTAACGAAGTTTCACCGTTAAATAAGGTAAAAGAAGATATGTAAGTAAACAGTTTAGAAAACAGTTTAGAAAACAGATAACACATTGAAAAATGCAGTTTCAAAATTACCTTCCATTGTCAAAAAAGTGGTCGAATTATTATGTGTAGTCCTGTATATGATCAATAGATTTGGATATATAGCATGATCAAATTTAGTTCAGTTAGAATACTCACATTTAGCAATTTTTGCCAATCGATGGAAATGCACTCGAAATTTCTTGTACAGCCCTGTATATTATCTGAAGACTTTTGTACACACCACATATTAAGGTAAAAGGTAAAAACCGCATTCAGGTAAAAAAGGGTAAAGGCAACTTAAAACTCACTTCCAGCAATTACCAACCGTAAATGACGATGTATCTTTATTTTGCGTAGCCCTGTATATTAATTTATTTATATTCCACAAACTTATATTAGTCTACTAAATATAGTTCAGCAGGAAAATACGTAACACAATTAAAAACTACCCTTAAGTAATTCACTCCCATAGTCTGCCACACTTACGAATTCGCTTGTGTAGCCCTGCATATGATCAACCGAGTTTATACACACCCACGTTCTATGAAAAATATTAGTTAAACTTAAAAACGCAAACCAAAGTTTAAAACGCACTTATCACACATAGATTGTAATTATCGCGCATGTACTGTAACCGATATCTATTGTGTGTCCCTATAAATGAACGATAAACCCAATGCACACTATACTTTTAAACGAGTAATTTATAGTGCACCTCAGCAATGCATATAATTTTCATTATGTTTCAAATAATGAAACTTCATTAAATTACACTGCAAATGATTTTCCCCATTGAACAATGTGTAACAGAATTCTTTTGTTTGACCCTATAAGAGAATAATAAATGCTTTGCACCCCATATTCCACAAAAAGCATGTTTTAATGCGCTTCATAATTATATATCAATTTCATCAAGTTTCAAATGGCGTAGCATCATCAAAATGCACTTGAAACAATTATTTCCCATTAACTGTAATGGAATGGAATACTTTTGATTGTCCCTGTAAAGAAAAACTATAAGTGCTACACACTTCAGTTGCAATAGGGGACATGCTATAGTAAATAAAAATAACATACAAAAATTTCATTGCGATCCGAGTATATTTACGTGAGTTAGAGCACGGACAGACGACAGACAAACCAAAGTCATAAACACTTTTCAACTAATAAATAAACAAGAACAAAAAATCCTGCGTCAAGCATATATTATGAAACACTTTCCAACACAGCTAGAAAACTGTAACGAAACCTCACCGTTAAATAAGGTGAAAGAAGATATGTAAGTAAACAGTTTAGAAAACACATAACACCTTGAAAAATACAGTTTTCGAAATTACTTTCCAGTGTCGAAAAAGTAGTCGAATTATTTTGTGCAGCCATGTGTATGATCAATAGATGTGGATATATAGCATGATAAAATTTAGTTAAGTTAGAATATTCACATTTAGCAATTTTCGCCAATCGATGGAAATGCACTCGCAATCTTTTGTACAACCCTGTATATTATCTGAAGACTTTTGTACACACCGCATATTAAACTAAAAGGCAACTTAAAACTCACTCTCAGCTATTACCAACCATAAACGACAATGTATCTTTTTCTTTGTGTAGCCCTGTATATGATTTTTTTTATATTCCACAAACTTCTGTTAGTCTACTAAATACAGTTCAGTAGGAAAATGCGTAAACACAATTAAAAACTACCCTTAAGCAATTCACTCCCATAGTCTGCAGTACTTACGAATTTCCTTGTGTAGCACTATATATGGTCGACCGAGTTTATAAACACACACGCACTATGAAAAAAAAAAGTTAAAAATGCAAACCAAAGTTGAAAATGCACTTATCACACATAGACTGCAAATATCGCACATGTACTGTAACCAATATCTTTTGTGTGTCCATTGCAAATAAACGCAATGCACACAAGAGAGCAATTCATAATACACCTCATTAATGCATATAATTTTCATTATGTTTGAAATAGTGAAATATCACTAAATTACACTGCAGACGATTTTTCCCCATATACAGATGTGAAAAAGAATTCTTTTGTTTGACCCTGTAAATGAGTAATAAATGCTTTGCACCCCATATTCTACAAAAAGCATGTTTTAATGCGTTTAGTAATTATATATCAATTTCATTATGTTTTAAATGTCGTAGCGTCATCATAATGCGCTTGAACCGATCATTCCCCATTGCCTGTAATGTAAAAAAAACTATAAATGCTACACACTTCTGTTGAAATAGGGAACATGCTATAGCAAACGACAATAACATACAAAAATTTCAGGACAATCGAAGCATATTTACGGGAGTTAGAGCATGGACAGACGGCAGACGGCAGACAAACCGAAGTCATAAACACTTTTCAACTAGGTTAGAAAGTGTTAAAAAGAAATTGAACAGAAATAAGTTAAATAAAAGTATTAACTAGTTTTAAATAAAAATTGTGGTGCGAAATATTTTTTCTAAAACTTGAGTAAAATTCCCGGTTTGTTTAGTGTTAAAATCTTATTTACAACTCACCTGCTTCACTTAGATTTTAACACTTAAAATATAAAATTTAGTATATATTTTCAAGGTTCGTACGCTTTTACCACAATTTTTAATAGTTTTTCGCTTTATTTAAATGCAGAAAAAGTATTGCAAAACCTGCAATTTCTGCTAATTAAATGTCAAATAGAAAAATTATGTTCACTTTTTGTCAAATTAATAAAAGGGAAAGAGAAAGTCCTTTAAGAAGAGCAATACAAGAAGAAGGTAAAAATTTGAATTCTCAGAGGAGAAATTTAAAAAATATGAATGCATTCCAAGACCACCATTAGAGAGGGGGATTTGCAGTTTGACTGATAAGGAACCTTAATGTATTCCACTGAAAGGATAAATACTTTTAACTTTTTGCACTCCACTGACATTTAATTGCAAATGTCATACTGGCACCAGAATTTTGAAACAAAATTTTCGATTTATTATGTACACGAACAAATACGTTGATTTATTTCCAAATAAATTTGATCGAAAATTCCGGTGCCATTGTGACATTTGGGATTTAACTTAGTATCTCACCGTATAGGTGTCAGTGGAGGGCAAAAGGTTAAAAGTAGAGATGGGAATGTTCGGAAAAAACCGGAAACTTTTGGAAAAAAACTGTTTTTTTTTTTTTCCGAAGGGGTATTTTTTAATTTTTCCAAATTGGAAAAATTGAAATTTAATTTATAAAATAATACATTCAAAATGTTATTATGGCTGCATTTTGATATTTTTTTCTTTATATTTTTTCATGTTCAGTGTCTTCAATTAAAATATTAACATAGAAAATATAATCTGTAAGCCGTTTAGGAAGAACTTGAGTCCTTTAAAGGATCCTTTAAAATTTTTTCCAATCTCCATTCTGAATCCTCCAGAAATGTGATGATTTTAGACTAACAAAACATGTCACATAACAGCATCACCAATGAATCTCTTATCTAGCTTTGTATACACTAGTGGCCAAAATTGTGGAAACCTTTTGGGAAAAATGTGTTTTTGAAGTTTGATAGCTCATAACAGCCAATATTTCTTAGTTATAACAAAACCTTTATACCACTGGAAAGATAATTTAATCAAAAATATCATGCAATAAAATCTTGTTAGGTTGATGATAATGATTTTTCTTTTTCTTGAATGTAGCCAATGCATATGAATGTTTGGAGAGTCAGACAGATTCCATTTTATTTTGTAATGTGTCAATCAAAGCTAGGGTAGGATTTTAGAAAATATGTCATATTTTGGTACTTATAGGCAGACTTTTATCACTATTTTTCATGATTGCTAACAAGTTGATAAAGTTCTTTGCCATCTTTCAATTTTTGAGCTAGTAAAGCATAATGAAATTAAGCAAACATCATAAAGAGTGGATTAGTTACCCAGAAATAAATGTATAACAACATTTTTAATTGTAAAAAGCTATGGTTATGATGAAATTGGAAGTAAATTAACAAAGGGATGTCTAAGTCACACAAAACAAGACTGATACAGGCAGAAAAAGATGAAGGAAAGCAATTAGCGGTAGAAGAGTAAGGTCCCTGTGTACAGGTCACAGAAAACATCATTTCAGTGAATGCAACATGAAATGGCGCACTGAAATGTGGAGTTGAATCAAAGTACAGTTCTGTAGAGAATGCAGTATTTTGGTCTAAATGCTAGAATTTCATGAAAAAATATTATAAGTCAAATAAAGGTTGAAAATATTAAACTGAGCTTAAATTTAACATAATTGAGCTATTTGAACACATTACAAATATCTAAATAAGAATCTAAATGTAACAATAATTTCTAATTCACAAAATTTTGATTATATTTTTTATGACAATTTTATATGATTTTTTTAATAAGGCAATATTTTTTATACAAAATATTCACAAAAACAGGATCGCGTGAAAAAAAATGCAAGCAGACCCATGACATTTCTCTTGTTAAAAATGAAAATTCATGTGCAAAATTATTTCAATAATATACCATAAATTTAATATGAAATTTGAAACATGCATTTATTTTTATTGGCATAGCTGCAATTTTTCATGTAATCAGATAATAATCACCAGAAATATTTAACTATTATTAGAAACAAGTTATTTTTTAATAACATGCAATTGAAATTATTTAGTCTTTTCAAGCTTTTTTTTTTTTCTCTTCTCTTCCTTTTCCTTAAATATAGATATTAAGACTTGTCTAACTGTTTTTTTTTTTTTTTTTTTTTTTTTTTTTTTTTTTTTTTTAATACAATTAAACTTTTTAAAGAAAATGTAAATTCTCTGATAAAAATTGTTTTCAACTAAATTTTTCGAAATATTAAAAAATCAACCTGTTTTATAAATTTCATTAAAGAAATATACATACATATTACTTTCATATTAAAAATCTAAAACTTAAACTAAAACCAAAATATAGGGTTGATTTTGGTTTAGACTGGAAAGCTATACCAAAACTAAATACACAAAAATGAAAAAAAAAATGTGTAATATTGTAAATTCATATCAATTTTTAAGCAATAGAAGATATAAAAATGATAATATTTCTAATGTCACGACTACAATCATTTCTATACAAAGCAATACTATGTAGAGGGGATTTTAATTTCCTTTCAAACTGCAGTGACATTGGTTGAAACTCATAAGATATTTTTTTGTTGTTATTTTTTTAATTATCTCTACTGGTAATTGAACAAATGCAACTGAAAAATCATTTCAACAGAGACATGATATTTATATTACAAACAATGGAGTTAAATTAAGCAAGAAAAACTACTGTGAAAATTCTGAGACTGAAAGGCTAACTTTTAAAAGCTGACTTTTTTTCTTTTTTGTAATGTATTCATGTAAAGTGAAAAAAAAAATATTTTATTTAGTATGCAGAAATTTAAAAAATGTTTATTATTTTATATTTTTTAAGAAAATGTAACTTATTTTTGAGAAACATTTGTAAAAAATCAATTTTTCCAGAAAAAACCCGGAAAAAAATGGTTTTTTTCCGCCACTTCAAAATTTCCTTGAAATTTTACATCTCTAGTTAAAAGTAATCGAAAGATATTTTACATTTTACCTCCTTCCCTCAACATTCCGAAAGATGGTTTCTTCTATACATCTTAAGTTACCAATAGCCTTAGTGTAGCCAAGTTTTGCATAATTTCTACATTTAATTTAGAAGTATATACTCTTTCAAAGAGAAAGATTGCGTTAAGCAATTGAAAAAATAGCTTTCGCTTTTGATCACTTACCTGTGACCTTGATGTTATGTGAATAATAAACAGATGCAATTAATTATATTATTCTATATTTCAATAGCCAACAGCCTTGAAAATTCGTATTGGTTTTCATATGATAAATATCTAATATTCCACCAATGAATTCAATTTTATACATCAACTATTCCTTTTCTGTCTTATACTGCTAATTTTCAAATAAAACCAGGAATTATTATGTAACTGTACAAAAGAAAAAAAGCCACGGTGTGAAAAAAATACATACAGCTATGTTTATTCATAGGTTGTGTACGATAAAGTCTTCAGACTCGGAATGATGTCTTCTTTAAGAATATGAATGCAATTTTTAAAATAGGATTGTCTACATATTAAAACTTGCACCAATTTTTTTAAGGGTAAACACTCACTTTTAACACCATATTTGAGTTTCTTGGATCAAGGCAGCCTGGAAAAAAGCATAATAAATACATTTTTTATTAAAATTTCATAGAGTTATAAAAGAAAATATATTAGGGGAATATCCCAAAATTCAGAAAAATTAATTTACGATCTTACACTAAAAATTTCTAGTGTCGCTCAAGTCAAATTGTAGAGGCAATATATGAATAAAATAAACTAATAGTAACTCTCATCTCCCAAATCTTATTTAAAAGAATTTTCACAAAAAATTTCTGGTTGCTTTTATTAATTTTTATATGTGATTGAGCGATAATAAAATACGATTCCTTCAGACCTTTGAAAAGTAAAACTTCACTTATCTCTAAAATAATGATTGTAATGAACTTACACGCCATGTTTTAGACGATGCCTATTCTGTTTATGTATTAAATTGATATAAGTCCTAATGAATTAATTAATATTTTTCATAATTAGTAATATTCTTTCAGTTAAAAATATGCTTAGAATAAGTTTGGGCCATTCAAAGTATCTCATTAAAAACAAAAAATCTAAATCGTATAATTTTTTGGGAGATATAAATTAAAGTTTGTCATGGGAATTTAACATTTGAATCATCAATTTTTGGCAATCAAAACTTACATCAATAAGGTATGTGACAACCACAGACCTTCACATAAACTTTACAGTGATTGTCCATGCTTTCAATGAGGTTTCATTCCGAAACCGTGCTGCCGTCACGGAATTGCCCTTAAAGACGTGCAGTTAGGCGAGATATCCCATTAAAATTCCAGCCCACACAATGACGCTTCCACCTCTGAACGTGTAATGTTCGATTATGCTCTTGGCCGCATTGAGTGTACCTCGTTCTCTCCAGACCCTTACATACTTATCTGATCCCAGGGCAAATCTGGACGCGTCTATCAACACGACGTTGCACCAATCTGTGACAGTCTAATTGACATGTGGACTATACACCACCCCTCTGGATTGGTCTGTTAGTAGAACACAAACACGAGGTACTCCGGCGCACCCTTCAGCACATACTACAGATATTGTCTTACCAAGTGACGCTGCAACTGCAACCATGGATGTAACAGTTGAGAAGGTCGCACGTCGATTGCGCTTGACTACTACTAAAGCAATGCGCCGATCATCAGAAGGGAGCGTAAAACTTGGACGATTGGGCAAATGTTTCCCGACAACTGTTTCACATCAATTGTTTCCATAATCAAGAGATGACCGAATGATCAGCGCCAAAGAACGCCAGCGACATATTTGATTGACTGTTCTGTCACAATGCGTCCCATAGTATGCCATCGCTCACTATTTCTATTTGTCATTTGTTTTCTTTCAGCCATAGAAACACGAATATCATAAAAAATAATTTTACGAAAGTTATAAACACTCCGTATCAGCATTTAAATGTACCCCCTCAAATCATTCAGAATGCTGACGTCTGTAACGACTGACTAGGTCAATCGTGACTGGCTGTAACATACGATATTTGCATAGTGCCATCTACATCCACGGCGATTTTCACATTCTCAAATACGCTTTCGAAAATTGAAAACTTGCGTTGCGCATGTTTAACTTTTGGAATCCAATGTATAAGACGGACATTTTTTTTTTTTTGCCAAACAATTAAAACTGACATAAATATATTTCATAATTATGTAACAGAAAATCACATGTATAATAGAAGATATGTATTTGAACTGTCAGATACCGGTTAAAAAGTTCTAACTATCCAATATTAAAAAGAAAAATGTCTATACATATTGTCACTAAAGAAAACTTCGCCTCTAATTTTCAGGCTAGTGAAAGGAAAGATATTTGAAAAAGACGAGATTTTGACACAATTATAGAAAAGTCTTTCAGTTTTATAAAATAAAATTGATGCTTTCTTTAAAAAATGATGTCATCTTTAATCGCAAAAGCATTCTACTTTTAGGAGCTTTGCGAACACTCTTAAACACTATTTATTTAAATATAAAATAATCTTCTTTTAAATTTTAAAAGACAATGGCATCAGTAAAGATATACAAATACCCATCATTCTCATATGTCACAACAATGAAAGAGCTCAATTGGAATCATTTATATGTATTACAGAAATTTCATTACAAATTTTAAAAAATAATAATATTTCAGAAATTAATTAAAATTTCAAATTTTGTGGAGATAGTGTAACATCCTCAAATCCTTAGGAATAACTCATGTTCGTTTTAACTCACAGTTAGTTATATTGGAGGAGCAGATAGAAAATACATACATACAATTAGATTCTAATATAAACATGTGGGTAAGTGTGATTGAAGATCGCACAAAGGGTTTCGTTTAATATTCTTTCCAAAACACTTTTATCCTTTAATTAATAAATCCAAATCATGAATTTATCAAAACACCTATCAATACATCCTTATCATTTATCAATACCTTAATCAATAAGAACACAAATAGCAGCACCATTAAATTTAATAATAAAATTATAACAAGAGGAAGCTATTTTTTAAATCAAATTAACAATATTTAAGAAATGCTTTTCAGCAATTGTAACAGCATATGGTCGTATATCTGAAAAGCATGTTTAATTATTTGATTTAATTTTTGCTTAAAAAAAAAGAAACTCTTAAAATGGCAAACAAATACGAAAGTTCTTTTAGTTAAATCCATCGGACAATGAAACATAATGTAAAAAACGTAATTTTCAACTTTCGTTGCCCAGAATTAAACCCGGAACGCGATACCACTGTACTATCTAGCCTATGCGTAACAGTGTGAAATTAAGGTAAAATCTAAGAAAATCGCAGAAATAGTCGTATGTCATTAAAATAATATAACACTTTTTCAAAATTTTATGATTTGTCTGTGACAGGAGGTATTCAACTATAAGTACGCAAAATTTCAAGTCTCTAACTTATAGAGTTTCCGAGTACGAACTCGGTGACGACAGAGAGACAGACAGAGGAGTGAGACGAATAGGGTTTCGTCCGATGAATGAAACCCTAAGAACGTGCTAAAAAAGATTACACCCCTGGCCAAAATTATATAAGGACAATCTAAATAATATAAAGAATCATAAATTTTATACAATTCTAAATATTCTTAAGCATTATAGAATATGCATTTATAATCCAAAGAGCCTTGCTCATTTTTATGTCAGAAAAAGAATAATTTCTTTTAAACAAAATCAGAAATAAGAAAAAATATTAGAAGTTTTTAATGGTCATAATTATAAGGGCACTCCTTAAAAGTTCGAATAGATACAATTTTAATAAGAAATGTAACAACCTTTGCTTTGGAGACATGGAATCGTACTATTCGAGATGCTTCGAAAAAGTTTTGACAGTTATGATGTGCGTATAGCTGCCCAGGGATTGTAACTTCCAGGGATTGTAGCTTCCTCGAGGTCTGTAATCAGGGCTCCCAAATGGTCCGTTTTTTTTAATACCGGCATTTTCTTAGAAAACCTTTATTTTTAGATTTTTCTTACAAATTTTGCAGAAGGAGGTAAATTTTTTCGAAATGTTGTAGAAACCTACCATGAAATTTTCTGTTAAAAAGTAATTATATTCAGTTGACGAACCACGGGAGTCCTGAAATGCATAAATATTGCTTTTTATTTACAAAAAAATTGAACTCAAAAGTGTACACCCGTTTTTAAAAAATACAAATTTTAACATATGGTGGCTTCTATGAGATTGAAAATTAATTTTCCATCAAAGACAGATCGTGCCATACCTCAGAAGCTACGAAAAGGGTGGTTCAATGATAACAATATTCCATTATTTGATTGGCCACCTCTATGATATAAATATTATAAAAAATGAATGGAATGAAATGGTAATTCTTTATGTAAATGGCAAGCAATATTTATGCATTACAGACCTTATTGAAACTATTTAGAATCTCTGGGCAATTATATCCACATCATAATTATTAAAACTTGTCAGATCGTATCGCAGATTGTCTCCAAAATAAAAGTGGTTACATTTCTTGTTAACATTGTATTTATTTGAACTTAAAAGCAGCGCCCTTATAATTATGACCATTAATAAATTGTACTATTTCATTTTTTAAATCATTATTTTTTTTAATAAAAATGAGCAAATTTTCTTTTAATAATAAATACATCTTATATAATGCTTATTAATAATTAAAGTTGTATAAAATTGATGATTCTTTATATATTTTAGTGTCTTTTATAATTTTGGCCAGGTGTGTACTTCATTCAGTACTATATCCTTCATTACAGAAGAAAATTTTGTCTCGTATAGATGTTTTGATCTTGCGGTTCTTTTACAGTACGGGTCTTCAATATTTTTGCCTGAAAGTTCCGAAAGATAATCTTTGTCTTATTTAATCGCAAAGTTTCTGTCATTAAATAATACATTTTTTTAATACTAAAATAGTGGTAAGTCTGTAGACGTGAGCCGCAAGTTTAAAACCCTATCTTAGAGTCTACATACTTTATGCACATAAGTGCATTTTCGGAGGTGCTAGAGTACTCAACTTTTCAACTTTTTTTGCCACCACTAATTCCCAAAGGTAATCTTCGCCTTATTTAATCGCACAGTTTCAAACATTAAATAAGGCAAATTTGTCTATACTAAAATAGTGGTAGCTCAGTGGCCTGAGCCGCAGGTTGAAGAAACTTATGCTAGAGGGTGTCCGGCGCCCCGAAAAGTTACCTCATCTTTACATGTGCTACCTCTCTCTACTGTCTGAACGGCATCCTCTAAGTAAAACCCCTAAATCTACTAAGTTTATGCATAAATTGTCTAATTTATTTCAAATTTATTTTAAGTAGTGAGACGACTATAAGGAACTGGAAAAGTGAAACATTTTGTTATTTTCATTGTATTTTGAATAGTATTTAATATGCAAAATATTAGTCATACGAATTTTAAACATGCATTTATAATTTAGGGGGGCGGGGGGCGACACTTAAAGACCTTTTTTTTGCAACCTTTGAGAAAAATGTGGGGCCCCCAAAATTTTTCTTGCACCTGTGCCCCTTTAAGGAGAAGGCCAGCTCCGTACCTTAATAATAAACATGCTCTGAGTTTTATGCACACGCAGATAAAAGATTTGATACTGCGGTTTTAGCGTGACTTTCATTTTCACTATGTATCTCACAGTCATTAAAACGTTAGGGGAAAGTCCTATTTAGATTACAACATGCGTCGGTCATTGACTGAATAATAATAAAAAAAAAATACATTGTCTTTAAAGAGCAGGAACTCGCGAATGACCGAACTTAGGTAAAATACCTGGCGACAATTTCAGGATGATAAGTCGCCAAAGTTAGCAAACTTGATCGAAAATACCTGTGGAATCCAAGTCAGGATATCCGCGAGCATCTTTTGCTGAAAGCTAGTGCGAAGTTTAGTGAGGTAAATTTAAGCGTGATTTCAAATTACGGCACAAAATGAGCGTATTGAATCGAATATTTCTGTCGGAAGAATGAATTTGTGTCTGCGTCACGTGATGGTGCATGGGGATTCCACTACCCTTGACTGTCCCATCAGATCGGAATGGATGCGAATCTCCAACAGGTTTTTCTTGTGTCTATTACTGAAAATTCCCGCAACTCGTAATTGTTCCTGGTATAAAATCAAGCTTATGGATCATCAACTAGAATGACGCTGGTTTTAGAACTGCAAACAAAAGGTCCTAGTGACAGCGTGAGCGACCTTTTAGCATAAAATTTGTGACATTATCGATATAGTTCTACTTTTTTCTTCAAAGGTTATCAAGGCATTTGTGTTAAACTTTGATTGAAACACTGAAAATAATAATAAACAGCATGCGTAAATTTTTAACATAAAATTTGTGACATTATCGATATATTATACTTCTTTCTTCAAAGGATATCGGTGCACTTGTGTTATACTTTGATTTAAAAACTTCAGATAAAAAAATTTAGTAACAACGTACATGAATATTTAGGAAAAAACTTGTGACATTATTGATATATTTATATTTTCTTCTTTAAGGGATATCGGTGCAAGTGTGTTATACTTTGATTTAAAAACTGTAAGCAATAGGTTCTAGTAAAAGCGTGCATAATTTTTTTGGATAAAACTTGTGACATTATAAAAAAAATGTATACTTTATATTCAAAAAATGTCGATGCACTTGTGTTATACTTTGATTCAAAAAGGAAGTACAAACATACTTCTGAGTTTTAAAGTGATTTTCTTTGGAAATTTTTAATTTTTACTGGAATATCTTTAAGAGACATTATAATTTATAATATCTCCACTTTTACATTCAAATTTCATTTCATAAAATACTGTGATCATTCCATAGATGAATGATTGATATTACTTCAAAATATAAGTTTTACATAACAGAGACTAAAAATATGTGTGTATAAAAAAGTGCCATTAGAAATTCGTGGAAATATATTGGAAAAATAGATCAGAGTGAAATTATTTTAGTATTACATAAAGATATTTTTGAGAGTTCATAATTCCATTTCATGTAACCTGTTCATTGTTTTGATAAGGCTATTCATATGTTTTTGTGATTATCTAAAAGATATTTCATTTCGTAGAACAAAACTTTCAAGAATTTTTTCTTGGGAAGTTCACAGAAGACTTTCATTTATATATATATATATATATATATATATATATTTCAAATAAACCTGTACCAAAGAAATTTTAAATGCTGAAAATTGCTCTTTTCTTCAAAATGGGTCGTGCATTTTCACATTTTCGACATGATGACTCTGACAGAGAATTAATCATCCATGTAACAACTGGTGATCGCAAACGCGCTGGAACAGACGCAAATGTTAGGATGATTTTATATGATGAAAAGGGACAATCAACTGATACCATTAAACTCGGACGTGCTTTTAGAAACGATCATGAAAGGGGATCTACCTGCACGTATGCGGCTGGTTCTGGAAACGGATTTGGTTATCCTATCAAGGTAAGAAAATAAGCATTATTTATTTAAAGCGATGCGTGGATGCCGGCAGAACAAAATCCAGAATATTATCATCAAATAAGATAAACTAAGAATTTTTTGGTAGAACACTAGTATAAGACAATTTTAAAACATATGAACATACAAAACAATAGAAAAAATTAATAATTAAAAAATATTAAAAATCCAAAAAATAAGCTTCTACCGGCTTTTTTTCCAAAATGGAGAATTAAAAAAATTTACTATATTTTTCATCAGGAGACCCCTTTTAAGATAATTTTTGAGCACATAAACGTAAAAAAAAACTGAAAGGGTCTTCCATGGGTGGGGGGGGGGGGATCCATTTGAAAATCCATTGAGTGGTAATAGTCCTCCCATGCCCTCTTTTGCCGGCTTCCATGCAGTGATACCTCACCTAACGAAGATTATTTGTTCCGGAATCACATTCGTTAGCTGTAATCTTCGTTAATCAGAATCGTGGTTTCTCGTCCAAATGCAACGTGGGTGTATTATGTTAAGACGGGCATCCACTAAAACATTCGTAGCCTGGGCCAGGAAAACAGCGAAAATTCGTTAGCCGAAGCATTCGTTAGCCCATGTATCACTGTAAAAACAAATTTAATAAATTACAATGAATGTAAATTTACATTTCAATTCAGTATAACTTTTTGAAACTACACTGTAAAAAAGAATAAAAAACTGCAAAACTGACAGAAAAAAATTGTCATCTGGGATAACAGTAAAAACGATTTATTTTACAAAAAGGAACTCTTTTCTTTTTATAACTGTCTGTTGTTTAACAGTCAAGTGTCGTTTTTACGATTAAATAACGCATTTTTTCTAGAAACCAAACAGTTTTTATAATTTAAAGCACACAGCATCCAACCTTTCATTCATTTTTTTTTTTTTTTTTAAGTGAAATAAACATATTTGGAACCAAAAAAATTGTTTAACAGAATGTGTCTTGTTTCTGCGAGGTACTTATTTTATTTCATTTACCAAGTAAGATTTCTGGCTCAAAATATATTTATTAGACGTGAAAAAAAAAAAGGTTGGCAGCTATGTAAACAATTTATAATAAGCAGGGTTTAGTTGATAGTTTTTCCAGTCAGTTTTACAGGATATGTTTTAATGTATGACTGCCAACTCCGCAGAAAGCCTAAAAATTGTGTTTGGTTTTTAAACGATGGCCAGTACATGGGAAGTAATAACTGTCTTGTCCAGACACCCATGCTAAGGATCTGGCAACAGTTCCAAAAACAACTAATATACTACTTCCATTGTCATATGGAGTAGACTGTGCGTATGCCTTTCAAGTAGTAGTAGATCCGCAGACTTGTTTCTATTTCAAAAATGTTACACTCCATCTAATAATAAGAGATAACAATTATTAATTACTCTTGAAAGTAGTGTCGGAATAGCTCTGTTCTCTAGAGGAGGACTGTCCAAACTTGCGCCCGCAGAATACCACCTTTCTCTTATAGTAATTTTCGTCTTATGTAATCAGAAAATTTCGAAGTTTAAATAAGACGAAAATCTCTATTCGAAAAAAGTGTTATAACGTGGGCGTCAGGTTCGACTGCTCAGTTCTAAAATATCATTATTATTATTATTATTATTATTATTATTATTACAAAATCATTTGATTTTTCTTCAGTATTTTTTAAATTGTAATTTAATGTTAAAAAGAGCTTGAAAGAATTATTCCATAGGATACATGCCAATAAATACTATGTATTTCCCTATTTTATAGTAGCTTCTATATAAAATAAAATTTCTGCCGGCTTTAGTGATACATTCGGGTTCTTTTTCCGAAGCCTGGAAATCCGACCCTGCCCGAGCCCAATACTAAAAGCGCAGAGTAGAAAATTTTTAATAACAATTTAAAATTGTTTCAAGATTAATTTAATCACTTAAAAATCTCTTACATGGAAATATCTATTAATTCTAAGTACTACCTCATGAAAATATTTTGTGATTTTCGTGTCTTTTTAAAATAGCAAATTTGTTATTTATTTTGTGTGGTGGTGTCCTCGAAGTTTGGGCTCCACCGCATATCGCAGCAACCTTTGTTGACATTCACTCGGGTTAAATGGGAGTGATGCGCTTTGCTCTCACGGCTGTAGCGCTTACATGAGGACCCTCCTATAGTCGAGCGCGTTATAAGTCCCTCAGGACTTGGATACGGAGGTTGACGTTTCTGACGACGAAGCTCAGTTTCTACCCAACCACTGGCAGAAATCTGCAAAAGACACAATTCTTATTCTTTATTATTTTCTCTTTTGTACAACTATGACAGAAAGACATGAGTTTTGTTTTCCAGTAATTCTAGAAATGAACTTCAAACAGAAAGCGAGGATAGATGAGGCATGTCCTACAGCAACACTGACCGTGCAGAATTTCAGAAACAGAATATTTCTTCTTCTATCCTATCAATAACAATTTAATTGGCTTTTAAACTGTTTTTAAAGGATTGTAAAACACTTTAACCCTCTACTGCCCATCAGTGTTGTCAATGTATTGGATTTTTTTATTCGGGTATTCCGAATTCCTTCCAGAAAATCGGAATAGAAATCTTTGCTTTATTTAATGACAGACATTCCGAGATTAAAAAGAAACGAAAATTAATAGTTGTTACTTCTGGTGGAATTTCTAGAATACATTCTACCATGGGCATTAGAACACTGTTAAAAATAATCTGAAATTCACGGGTATTTTTTTCCTGAATTTCACAGAAAAAGTCCCTTTTCACGACAAAAGGGCATTTACCGTTAAAAACGGAAAATTTCCTCATATTTCCTGAAAATAACGGAATAGACGGAGAAGAAAGTGGCCAACGGAGATATTCCGTTATTTGTTGCATATTTATTTTCAATGCTTAAAAAACTGACATGTTCCAGCACATAGAAAAACTAAAATTTCGAGATTATTTAAAAGAGCAAAAATTTAAATTATTATTATTATTATTTCGAATTTAAAAAAGCAACAATTAATTTTCCCATGTTTTTAAAATTATTAGCAATTTATTTTTTAAAGTTATAAAAAAATATTCAGTTAAAATATATTCTAAACAAATAGCTGCTTAATATATATATATATATATATATATATATATATATATATATATATATAATAGTTAAGTGAAAAAAAATCGATTTTACTCAAAAAAGCAACAAAAAAATAATGCTTTCGAATTTAAAAAAACAACAAATAATTTTCTCATTCCTTTGAAATTATTCGCAATTTGTTTTTTAAAGTTATAAAAAACACTCTCACTAAAAATATATTCTAACCGAACACATTTAAAAAATCTATAATAGTTGAAAAAATCGATTTTCTCAAAAAAGCAAACATACTTTATCGAATTTAATTCAAAATATAATATTCATATTTTGCATCTAACAATCAAATTAAGAATATATATACTTCATGTTTTAATTCTCTATTAATAATAAAGTTTTCGTTCATAATCTTATAACAAAATATCCCCCAATTAATTTCAAAATTACCAGGTTTCTAAACCCCAGATTGTTTAAGTTCCAAGCCGCGATTTGAAGAAATCTCCTATGATCATCGTTTCAATTTCTTATTCTAGCAAGGGCCCGCTGGTCTTGCGGTAAGACACTTGGCTCGAGACTCTATCATCTCTGGTTCGAACCCCAAGATCAGCCGAAAACATTCTTGAAGTATATCAAATTATTAATTAATTAAATACTCCCGGTGTAGTCAACAGATGGCAGCACAAACCGAAAGGTAATATTTTTTTCAAGCCGAGGTCATTCAAAACGGAAAGTTACCGTATCTTCAAACGGGGTTTTTCCTTCTGTTATCTTTCAAAACAGAAAATCTACTAACGGAACGGAAAATACCCAGCAACTTTGCTGACAGTAGTTTTACCGTGAATTAACGGATTTATTTTTAACAGTGAAGGTAAGAAACTTAAACTACATTCCTCTTTCTCAAATAGCAAGTTTTATTTCCTTTTTCAATTCGTGAAGAAATAAAATTTTTACTTTGACCCCGAAGCCAAAGACTGTTATAAAAATTAAGCCCGATGGTTCGGACTCGGTCTGAGCCCGTCTCATCTCTAGCGGGTATTCGTAGTCGGGGTTCCTGGATCGAACACAGACGAGGCATTCCACGATTATTAATAGCTGCGGTCTTCAAAATGTGAGTCTTGTTCCAAATCTCGACCGATCAGATAAATTAACCCTTTATGTCCCGAATTAGGAATTAAGGAAAATTTCCGCTTCCAAAGCATTTTTCCTGGATTTTAAAAATGCGTTGCAAGATTTGTGCAATCATTAAATAAATTTTAGAAATAAATTTTCGCCTATTAAAATTAATAAACTAATAATTCGATATTTATAAGGATCTTGTGGAATATTTACTACTCTTCTCAAATCATATCATTAGAATATTGTTTTTAGTATTTCAAGGAATTAGAAAATGTGTGCAAATGTAGTATCTTAACAATATAAATAAAGACATTTTTCGGAATTAAATTTTTCCACTCCATGTCTTTCAACGTCCAGAAAGCTGAACAGTTATAATTGGAAAAGAAATTATTTACTGAAAAATAGTATTATTTTTTTATTACTATTTTACAAATAATAATTATCTTGGGAACATGATAAAGTAAAATCTCTATAACCGATCTTAAATTATACTACAGTCGAACTCTTTTATAACGGGAACGAAGGGAACACAGCATTTGCTCGTTATAACAGAGCTCTCACAGTAACCGAGTTAAGATGTCATACAATTAAACATAAGAAAATAAGTGAAAGTTCAAATATATTATTAAAAACTAGTTGACCCGTTCGGCGTTGTCCGGGCCCGTGACAATAACTTTAAATATATCTGAAGTCAGTGTTGAATGATTTTTTATTTTTAAACGAAAGTCTTTCCAAACTAACCTAATGTTGGAGGTCCCACTGCCTTCGTTAGCATACACACTCGAATTTGTATGATTTCATATTTTAAAATGAAAATATGTCCAAACGAACCTAGATTATGGAGCCCCACTGCCTTACAGCAAATTGCTACGAAGGCTAAGAAGTGTTTTCTTCTCTCCTTTTTTTTCACATCGGGTCATTTAATTTGAAAAATAGATCTTCTTGTCGAAACGCTGTGAAATTTTTATGAGTTACATATTATGTTTCGGAAGCCTGCGTGTAATTTTTGTGCAAAAAATATTGATATTTAGTTGTAAAAACATGGGCAAAATCCACCTGCGTATTCACGTTCTAAGCGAAACTTTATCAGATTTTATTTTTTCTTAAATATTTCTAATTGTCAGAGTGCTTCAATATTTTTATACCTGGTGTAAATTAAGTGTCCAAAGATCGTGTAAAAAGACTGTGTTAAAATACCGATATTTAGTTGCATTTAGTTTAGAAAAAAGAGTGTTTCCGAGAGATACGAAGTCATGATTTTCAGTCATGATTTTTTATTGAAAGGGTTAATATTCGTATTCTTTTAAATTGGATTGCACCATCATAGAGAAGAAAGTATTCAAATTAAGTGAATAATTTTGTTTTTTTCCGTATCTCAAAAATCCAGGCGAATGTAGGCTTTGAAAAAAAAGTGCGGATGGCACAAACGAAATCGTACATTTTTGAAAAAAAATTGAAAGCGTAAAAATTCGTTTTTTTTTTTTTTAATTTATTTAACGATTTGAAACGTTCGGAAGTAAAATGTAAAAAATTTAAGAATATCTTTTAATTTCTTCAATATTTAGAACGGTTTCGCCGATGCCTCCTTAGAAAGAAGACCCCACCCCAAAAAAAGAGCGTCTCCGAGAATCGGATCTTCCCTGCTTCTGTCCGGAACGGGGTTTCGCGCACACCGCACGACGCTTTTGTCGACTTTTTTAATTGCGTGGTTTAATTAACATCTCGGCTAATTATCAAAAATGAAAAATCAGAGCCTTAGGTGCATTAGGACCTTCCTTGGACTATCTTTATCCAAATTTTCAGACCTCTACATGCAGTAAATTTTCCTAGTCACCTCTCACACACAGAGAGAGACAGACAAATTCTCTTATTTTAGTAATATAGAATACAGATTGATTGCTTTGATAAACGCAATTTTACATTTTCTGGATCAATATTAAATGATATAAAATTACCAATGACAACAGCAGCTTAACATTCAGTTAAAAAAAAAATTTCAATTCTGAATTTATAAATAAAAAGTAATTCCATAAAAATACGATAATTGAAGAAAACAGGCTTAGCATTTATTTATGAACTCAAATAGTACTTTTTAGCTCACAGGCTATCAAAGCCTGAGAGCTTATGTGCCCGCCCGTTCTGTATGTATGTATGTATGTATGTATGTATGTATGTACGTATGTACGTACGTAACGCGATAACTCTTGACAGAAATAACCGTTTTGCTTCCAATTTTGTTTATAGGTTCCTTGTGATAAGGCGCTTCCCTGATTAGTTTTGGGGAATGGTTGTTTAACTATAAAGGGGGGAACGGGGGGCTAACCCCCCTTAATTAAGATAAATGGTTTTTTCATGCAGAATTGTCCAATTTTCTTCAAATTTTGTATATAGGTTCATTGTGATAAGGTTCTTTCCGAATTAGTTTTGGGGGTTCATAGGTTAAGTATAAAGGGGCTAACGGGGGGGGGGAATCCTCCCCCTTAATTTAGATAAATGAATTTTTCATGCAGAGTTATCCGATTTTCTTCCAATTTTGTTTATAGGTTCCTTGTGATAAGGCGCTTCCCTGATTAGTTTTGGGGATTGATAGGTTAACTATAAAAGGGGGGGGGACGGGGGGCTAACCCCCCTTAATTTGGATAAATGGTTTTTTCATGCAGAATTATCCAATTTTCTTCAAATTTTGTATATAGGTTCATTGTGATAAGGTTCTTTCCTGATTAGTTTTAGGGGTTCATAGGTTAAGCATAAAGGGGGTAACGTGGGGGGGGGTTAATCCTCCCCCCTTATTTGAGATAAATTATTTTTTTCATGCAGAGTTATCCGATTTTCTTCAAATTTTGTATATAGGTTCATTGTGATAAGGTTCTTTCCTGATTAGTTTTGTGGGTTCATTGGTGAAGTGTAAAGGAGGGAAACGGGGGCTACCCCCCCCCCCCTTAATTTTGATAAATGGGTTTTTCATGCAGAATTATCCAATTTACTCCAAATTTTGTATATAGGCTCATTGTGGTAAGACACTTCCCTGATTAGTTTTGGGGGTTCACTGGTAAAGTATAAAGGGGGGAACGGGGGGGACTAACCCCCCTTAATATAGATAAATGGGTTTTTTAAGCAGAATTATCTGATTTTCTTCAAATTTTATATATATGTTCATTGTGATAAGGCGCTTCTCTGATTAGTTTTGGGGGTTCTTTGGTTAAGTCTAAAGGGGGGACGGGGGGCTAACCCCCCCCCCCCTTAATTTAGATAAATGGATTTTTCATGCAGAATTATCCGATTTTTTCAAATTTTGTATATAGGTTCATTGTGGTAAGGCGCTTCTCTGATTAGTTTTATGGGTTATTTGGTTAATTATAAGAAGGAGAAACGGGGGATGGTTCTCCCCTCTTAATATATTGTCGATTTCTTCATTTTTCGAGGGTTATTTCAAATTCTTTGAAATAAGAGTATAATTTACAGTTAGTGTGAATAGCCTGTGAGCTCAATGCCGTCAGTTTACCTCGGCAGTTTTCTTTTATTAGCTCACAGGCTATCAAAGCCTGAGAGCTTATGTGCCCGCCCGTTCTGTATGTATGTATGTATGTATGTATGTATGTATGTACGTATGTACGTACGTAACGCGATAACTCTTGACAGAAATAACCGTTTTGCTTCCAATTTTGTTTATAGGTTCCTTGTGATAAGGCGCTTCCCTGATTAGTTTTGGGGAATGGTTGTTTAACTATAAAGGGGGGAACGGGGGGCTAACCCCCCTTAATTAAGATAAATGGTTTTTTCATGCAGAATTGTCCAATTTTCTTCAAATTTTGTATATAGGTTCATTGTGATAAGGTTCTTTCCGAATTAGTTTTGGGGGTTCATAGGTTAAGTATAAAGGGGCTAACGGGGGGGGGGAATCCTCCCCCTTAATTTAGATAAATGAATTTTTCATGCAGAGTTATCCGATTTTCTTCCAATTTTGTTTATAGGTTCCTTGTGATAAGGCGCTTCCCTGATTAGTTTTGGGGATTGATAGGTTAACTATAGAAGGGGGGGAACGGGGGGCTAACCCCCCTTAATTTGGATAAATGGTTTTTTCATGCAGAATTATCCAATTTTCTTCAAATTTTGTATATAGGTTCATTGTGATAAGGTTCTTTCCTGATTAGTTTTGGGGGTTCATAGGTTAAGCATAAAGGGGGTAACGTGGGGGGTTAATCCTCCCCCCTTATTTTAGATAAATTATTTTTTTCATGCAGAGTTATCCGATTTTCTTCAAATTTTGTATATAGGTTCATTGTGATAAGGTTCTTTCCTGATTAGTTTTGGGGGTTCATTGGTGAAGTGTAAAGGAGGGAAACGGGGGCTACCCCCCCCCTTAATTTCGATAAATGGGTTCTTCATGCAGAATTATCCAATTTACTCCAAATTTTGTATATAGGCTCATTGTGGTAAGGCACTTCCCTGATTAGTTTTGGGGGTTCACTGGTAAAGTATAAAGGGGGGAACGGGGGGGACTAACCCCCCTTAATATAGATAAATGGGTTTTTTAAGCAGAATTATCTGATTTTCTTCAAATTTTATATATATGTTCATTGTGATAAGGCGCTTCTCTGATTAGTTTTGGGGATTCTTTGGTTAAGTATAAAGGGGGGACGGGGGGCTAACCCCCCCCCTTAATTTAGATAAATGGATTTTTCATGCAGAATTATCCGATTTTTTCAAATTTTGTATATAGGTTCATTGTGGTAAGGCGCTTCTCTGATTAGTTTTATGGGTTATTTGGTTAATTATAAGAAGGAGAAACGGGGGATGGTTCTCCCCTCTTAATATATTGTCGATTTCTTCATTTTTCGAGGGTTATTTCAAATTCTGTGAAAGAAGAATATAATTTACAGTTAGTGTGAATAGCCTGTGAGCTCAATGCCGTCAGTTTACCTCGGCAGTTTTCTTTTATTAGCTCACAGGCTATCAAAGCCTGAGAGCTTATGTGCCCGCCCGTTCTGTATGTATGTAAGTATGTATGTATGTATGTATGTATGTATGTATGTACGTATGTACGTACGTAACGCGATAGCTCTTGACAGAAATAACCGTTTTGCTTCCAATTTTGTTTATAGGTTCCTTGTGATAAGGCGCTTCCCTGATTAGTTTTGGGGAATGATTGCTTAACTATAAAGGGGGGAACGGGGGGCTAACCCCCCTTAATTAAGATAAATGGTTTTTTCATGCAGAATTCTCCAATTTTCTTCAAATTTTGTATATAGGTTCATTGTGATAAGGTTCTTTCCGGATTAGTTTTGGGGGTTCATAGGTTAAGTATAAAGGGGCTAACGGGGGGGGGGGGAATCCTCCCCCTTAATTTAGATAAATGAATTTTTCATGCAGAGTTATCCGATTTTCTTCCAATTTTGTTTATAGGTTCCTTGTGATAAGGCGCTTCCCTGATTAGTTTTGGAGATTGATAGGTTAATTATAAAAGGGGGGAACGGGGGGCTAACCCCCCTTAATTTGGATAAATGGTTTTTTCATGCAGAATTATCCAATTTTCTTCAAATTTTGTATATAGGTTCATTGTGATAAGGTTCTTTCCTAATTAGTTTTGGGGGTTCATAGGTTAAGCATAAAGGGGGTAACGGGGGGGGGTTAATCCTCCCCCCTTATTTTAGATAAATTATTTTTTTCATGCAGAGTTATCCGATTTTCTTCAAATTTTGTATATAGGTTCATTGTGATAAGGTTCTTTCCTGATTAGTTTTGGGGGTTCATAGGTTAAACATAAAGGGGGTAACGGGGGGGGGTTAATCCTCCCCTCTTATTTTAGATAAATTATTTTTTTCATGCAGAGTTATCCGATTTTCTTCAAATTTTGTATATAGGTTCATTGTGATAAGGTTCTTTCCTGATTAGTTTTGGGGGTTCATTGGTGAAGTGTAAAGGAGGGAAACGGGGGCTACCCCCCCCCCCTTAATTTTGATAAATGGGTTTTTCATGCAGAATTATCCAATTTACTCCAAATTTTGTATATAGGCTCATTGTGGTAAGGCATTTCCCTGATTAGTTTTGGGGGTTCACTGGTAAAGTATAAAGGGGGGAACTGGGGGGACTAACCCCCCTTAATATAGATAAATGGGTTTTTTAAGCAGAATTATCTGATTTTCTTCAAATTTTATATATGTGTTCATTGTGATAAGGCGCTTCTCTGATTAGTTTTGGGGGTTCTTTGGTTAAGTATAAAGGGGGGACGGGGGGCTAACCCCCCCCCCTTAATTTAGATAAATGGATTTTTCATGCAGAATTATCCGATTTTTTCAAATTTTGTATATAGGTTCATTGTGGTAAGGCGCTTCTCTGATTAGTTTTATGGGTTATTTGGTTAATTATAAGAAGGAGAAACGGGGGATGGTTCTCCCCTCTTAATATATTGTCGATTTCTTCATTTTTCGAGGGTTATTTCAAATTCTTTGAAATAAGAGTATAATTTACAGTTAGTGTGAATAGCCTGTGAGCTCAATGCCGTCAGTTTACCTCGGCAGTTTTCTTTTATTAGCTCACAGGCTATCAAAGCCTGAGAGCTTATGTGCCCGCCCGTTCTGTATGTATGTATGTATGTATGTATGTATGTATGTACGTATGTACGTACGTAACGCGATAACTCTTGACAGAAATAACCGTTTTGCTTCCAATTTTGTTTATAGGTTCCTTGTGATAAGGCGCTTCCCTGATTAGTTTTGGGGAATGATTGTTTAACTATAAAGGGGAGAACGGGGGGCTAACCCCCCTTAATTAAGATAAATGGTTTTTTCATGCAGAATTGTGCAATTTTCTTCAAATTTTGTATATCGGTTCATTGTGATAAGGTTCTTTCCGGATTAGTTTTGGGGGTTCATAGGTTAAGTATAAAGGGGCTAACGGGGGGGGAATCCTCCCCCTTAATTTAGATAAATGAATTTTTCATGCAGAGTTATCCGATTTTCTTCCAATTTTGTTTATAGGTTCCTTGTGATAAGGCGCTTCCCTGATTAGTTTTGGGGATTGATAGGTTAACTATAAAAGGGGGGGAACGGGGGGCTAACCCCCCTTAATTTGGATAAATGGTTTTTTCATGAAAAATTATCCAATTTTCTTCAAATTTTGTATATAAGTTCATTGTGATAAGGTTCTTTCCTGATTAGTTTTGGGGGTTCATAGGTTAAGCATAAAGGGGGTAACGGGGGGGGTTAATCCTCCCCCCTTATTTTAGATAAATTATTTTTTTCATGCAGAGTTATCCGATTTTCTTCAAATTTTGTATATAGGTTCATTGTGATAAGGTTCTTTCCTGATTAGTTTTGGGGGTTCATTGGTGAAGTGTAAAGGAGGGAAACGGGGGCTACCCCCCCCTTAATTTCGATAAATGGGTTTTTCATGCAGAATTATCCAATTTACTCCAAATTTTGTATATAGGCTCATTGTGGTAAGGCACTTCCCTGATTAGTTTTGGGGGTTCACTGGTAAAGTATAAAGGGGGGAACGGGGGGGACTAACCCCCCTTAATATAGATATGGGTTATTTGGTTAATTATAAGAAGGAGAAACGGGGGATGGTTCTCCCCTCTTAATATATTGTCGATTTCTTCATTTTTCGAGGGTTATTTCAAATTCTTTGAAAGAAGAATATAATTTACAGTTAGTGTGAATATCCTGTGAGCTCAATGCCGTCAGTTTACCTCGGCAGTTTTCTTTTATTAGCTCACAGGCTATCAAAGCCTGAGAGCTTATGTGCCCGCCCGTTCTGTATGTATGTAAGTATGTATGTATGTATGTATGTATGTATGTATGTACGTATGTACGTACGTAACGCTATAGCTCTTGACAGAAATAACCGTTTTGCTTCCAATTTTGTTTATAGGTTCCTTGTGATAAGGCGCTTCCCTGATTAGTTTTGGGGAATGATTGCTTAACTATAAAGGGGGGAACGGGGGGCTAACCCCCCTTAATTAAGATAAATGGTTTTTTCATGCAGAATTGTGCAATTTTCTTCAA
This sequence comes from Maratus michaelseni, assembly GCA_963931845.1. Classification (NCBI taxonomy): domain Eukaryota; kingdom Metazoa; phylum Arthropoda; class Arachnida; order Araneae; family Salticidae; genus Maratus; species Maratus michaelseni. Next base: position 429,547,662 of record OZ007586.1, read on the forward strand.
ATTTTGTATATAGGTTCATTGTGATAAGGTTCTTTCCGGATTAGTTTTGGGGGTTCATAGGTTAAGTATAAAGGGGCTAACGGGGGGGGGGGAATCCTCCCCCTTCATTTAGATAAATGAATTTTTCATGCAGATTTATCCGATTTTCTTCCAATTTTGTTTATAGGTTCCTTGTGATAAGGCGCTTCCCTGATTAGTTTTGGGGATTGATAGGTTAACTATAAAAGGGGGGAACGGGGGGCTAACCCCCCTTAATATGGATAAATGGTTTTTCATGCAGAATTATCCAATTTTCTTCAAATTTTGTATATAGGTTCACTGTGATAAGGTTCTTTCCTAATTAGTTTTGGGGGTTCATAGGTTAAGCATAAAGGGGGTAACGGCGGGGGGGGGTTAATCCTCCCCCCTTATTTTAGATAAATTATTTTTTTCATGCAGAGTTATCCGATTTTCTTCAAATTTTGTATATAGGTTCATTGTGATAAGGTTCTTTCCTGATTAGTTTTGGGGGTTCATTGGTGAAGTGTAAAGGAGGGAAACGGGGGCTACCCCCCCCCCCTTAATTTTGATAAATGGGTTTTTCATGCAGAATTATCCAATTTACTCCAAATTTTGTATATAGGCTCATTGTGGTAAGGCACTTCCCTGATTAGTTTTGGGGGTTCACTGGTAAAGTATAAAGGGGGGAACGGGGGGGACTAACCCCCCTTAATATAGATAAATGGGTTTTTTAAGCAGAATTATCTGATTTTCTTCAAATTTTATATATATGTTCATTGTGATAAGGCGCTTCTCTGATTAGTTTTGGGGGTTCTTTGGTTAAGTATAAAGGGGGGACGGGGGGCTAACCCCCCCCCCCTTAATTTAGATAAATGGATTTTTCATGCAGAATTATCCGATTTTTTCAAATGTGGTATATAGGTTCATTGTGGTAAGGCGCTTCTCTGATTAGTTTTATGGGTTATTTGGTTAATTATAAGAAGGAGAAACGGGGGATGGTTCTCCCCTCTTAATATATTGTCGATTTCTTCATTTTTCGAGGGTTATTTCAAATTCTTTGAAATAAGAATATAATTTACAGTTAGTGTGAATAGCCTGTGAGCTCAATGCCGTCAGTTTACCTCGGCAGTTTTCTTTTATTAGCTCACAGGCTATCAAAGCCTGAGAGCTTATGTGCCCGCCCGTTCTGTATGTATGTATGTATGTACGTATGTACGTACGTAACGCGATAACTCTTGACAGAAATAACCGTTTTGCTTCCAATTTTGTTTGTAGGTTCCTTGTGATAAGGCGCTTCCCTGATTAGTTTTGGGGAATGATTGTTTAACTATAAAGGGGGGAACGGGGGGCTAACCCCCCTTAATTAAGATAAATGGTTTTTTCATGCAGAATTGTCCAATTTTCTTCAAATTTTGTATATAGGTTCATTGTGATAAGGTTCTTTCCGGATTAGTTTTGGGGGTTCATAGGTTAAGTATAAAGGGGCTAACGGGGGGGGGGGGAAGCCTCCCCCTCACGTACGTTTCATGCAGAGTTATCCGATTTTCTTCCAATTTTGTTTATAGGTTCCTTGTGATAAGGCGCTTCCCTGATTAGTTTTGGGGATTGATAGGTTAACTATAAAAGGGGGGGAACGGGGGGCTAACCCCCCTTAATTTGGATAAATGGTTTTTTCATGCAGAATTATCCAATTTTCTTCAAATTTTATATATATGTTCATTGTGATAAGGCGCTTCTCTGATTAGTTTTGGGGGTTCTTTGGTTAAGTATAAAGGGGGGACGGGGGCTAACCCCCCCTTAATTTAGATAAATGGATTTTTCATGCAGAATTATCCGATTTTTTCAAATTTTGTATATAGGTTCATTGTGATAAGGTTCTTTCCTGATTAGTTTTGGGGGTTCATTGGTGAAGTGTAAAGGAGGGAAACGGGGGCTACCCCCCCTTAACTTTGATAAATGGGTTTTTCATGCAGAATTATCCAATTCACTCCAAATTTTGTATATAGGCTCATTGTGGTAAGGCACTTCCCTGATTAGTTTTGGGGGTTCACTGGTAAAGTATAAAGGGGGGAACGGGGGGGACTAACCCCCCTTAATATAGATAAATGGGTTTTTTAAGCAGAATTATCTGATTTTCTTCAAATTTTATATATATGTTCATTGTGATAAGGCGCTTCTCTGATTAGTTTTGGGGGTTCTTTGGTTAAGTATAAAGGGGGGACGGGGGGCTAACCCCCCCCCCTTAATTTAGATAAATGGATTTTTCATGCAGAATTATCCGATTTTTTCAAATTTTGTATATAGGTTCATTGTGGTAAGGCGCTTCTCTGATTAGTTTTATGGGTTATTTGGTTAATTATAAGAAGGAGAAACGGGGGATGGTTCTCCCCTCTTAATATATTGTCGATTTCTTCATTTTTCGAGGGTTATTTCAAATTCTTTGAAATAAGAGTATAATTTACAGTTAGTGTGAATAGCCTGTGAGCTCAATGCCGTCAGTTTACCTCGGCAGTTTTCTTTTATTAGCTCACAGGCTATCAAAGCCTGAGAGCTTATGTGCCCGCCCGTTCTGTATGTATGTATGTATGTATGTATGTATGTATGTACGTATGTACGTACGTAACGCGATAACTCTTGACAGAAATAACCGTTTTGCTTCCAATTTTGTTTATAGGTTCCTTGTGATAAGGCGCTTCCCTGATTAGTTTTGGGGAATGATTGTTTAACTATAAAGGGGGGAACGGGGGGCTAACCCCACTTAATTAAGATAAATGGTTTTTTCATGCAGAATTGTCCAATTTTCTTCAAATTTTGTATATAGGTTCATTGTGATAAGGTTCTTTCCGGATTAGTTTTGGGGGTTCATAGGTTAAGTATAAAGGGGCTAACGGGGGGGGGAATCCTCCCCCTTAATTTAGATAAATGAATTTTTGATGCAGAGTTATCCGATTTTCTTCCAATTTTGTTTATAGGTTCCTTGTGATAAGGCGCTTCCCTGATTAGTTTTGGGGATTGATAGGTTAACTATAAAAGTGGGGGAACGGGGGGCTAACCCCCCTTAATTTGGATAAATGGTTTTTTCAAGCAGAATTATCCAATTTTCTTCAAATTTTGTATATAGGTTCATTGTGATAAGGTTCTTTCCTGATTAGTTTTGGGGGTTCATAGATTAAGCATAAAGGGGGTAACGGGGGGGGGGGTTAATCCTCCCCCCTTATTTTAGATAAATTATTTTTTTCATGCAGAGTTATCCGATTTTCTTCAAATTTTGTATATAGGTTCATTGTGATAAGGTTCTTTCCTGATTAGTTTTGGGGGTTCATTGGTGAAGTGTAAAGGAGGGAAACGGGGGCTACCCCCCCCTTAATTTCGATAAATGGGTTTTTCATGCAGAATTATCCAATTTACTCCAAATTTTGTATATAGGCTCATTGTGGTAAGGCACTTCCCTGATTAGTTTTGGGGGTTCACTGGTAAAGTATAAAGGGGGGAACGAGGGGGGACTAACCCCCCTTAATATAGATAAATGGGTTTTTTAAGCAGAATTATCTGATTTTCTTCAAATTTTATATATATGTTCATTGTGATAAGGCGCTTCTCTGATTAGTTTTGGGGGTTCTTTGGTTAAGTATAAAGGGGGGACGGGGGGCTAACCCCCCCCCCTTAATTTAGATAAATGGATTTTTCATGCATAATTATCCGATTTTTTCAAATTTTGTATATAGGTTCATTGTGGTAAGGCGCTTCTCTGATTAGTTTTATGGGTTATTTGGTTAATTATAAGAAGGAGAAACGGGGGATGGTTCTCCCCTCTTAATATATTGTCGATTTTTCATTTTTCGAGGGTTATTTCAAATTCTTTGAAATAAGAATATAATTTACAGTTAGTGTGAATAGCCTGTGAGCTCAATGCCGTCAGTTTACCTCGGCAGTTTTCTTTTATTAGCTCACAGGCTATCAAAGCCTGAGAGCTTATGTGCCCGCCCGTTCTGTATGTATGTATGTATGTATGTATGTATGTATGTATGTACGTATGTACGTACGTAACGCGATAACTCTTGACAGAAATAACCGTTTTGCTTCCAATTTTGTTTGTAGGTTCCTTGTGATAAGGCGCTTCCCTGATTAGTTTTGGGGAATGATTGTTTAACTATAAAGGGGGGAACGGGGGGCTAACCCCACTTAATTAAGATAAATGGTTTTTTCATGCAGAATTGTCCAATTTTCTTCAAATTTTGTATATAGGTTCATTGTGATAAGGTTCTTTCCGGATTAGTTTTGGGGGTTCATAGGTTAAGTATAAAGGGGCTAACGGGGGGGGGGGAATCCTCCCCCTTAATTTAGATAAATGAATTTTTCATGCAGAGTTATCCGATTTTCTTCCAATTTTGTTTATAGGTTCCTTGTGATAAGGCGCTTCCCTGATTAGTTTTGGGGATTGATAGGTTAAATATAAAAGGGGGGGAACGGGAGGCTAACCCCCCTTAATTTGGATAAATGGTTTTTTCATGCAGAATTATCCAATTTTCTTCAAATTTTGTATATAGGTTCATTGTGATAAGGTTCTTTCCTGATTAGTTTTGGGGGTTCATTGGTGAAGTGTAAAGGAGGGAAACGGGGGCTACCCCCCCCCCCCTTAATTTCGATAAATGGGTTTTTCATGCAGAATTATCCAATTTACTCCAAATTTTGTATATAGGCTCATTGTGGTAAGGCACTTCCCTGATTAGTTTTGGGGGTTCACTGGTAAAGTATAAAGGGGGGAACGAGGGGGGACTAACCCCCCTTAATATAGATAAATGGGTTTTTTAAGCAGAATTATCTGATTTTCTTCAAATTTTATATATATGTTCATTGTGATAAGGCGCTTCTCTGATTAGTTTTGGGGGTTCTTTGGTTAAGTATAAAGGGGGGACGGGGGGCTAACCCCCCCCCCTTAATTTAGATAAATGGATTTTTCATGCAGAATTATCCGATTTTTTCAAATTTTGTATATAGGTTCATTGTGGTAAGGCGCTTCTCTGATTAGTTTTATGGGTTATTTGGTTAATTATAAGAAGGAGAAACGGGGGATGGTTCTCCCCTCTTAATATATTGTCGATTTCTTCATTTTTCGAGGGTTATTTCAAATTCTTTGAAATAAGAATATAATTTACAGTTAGTGTGAATAGCCTGTGAGCTCAATGCCGTCAGTTTACCTCGGCAGTTTTCTTTTATTAGCTCACAGGCTATCAAAGCCTGAGAGCTTATGTGCCCGCCCGTTCTGTATGTATGTATGTATGTATGTATGTATGTATGTATGTACGTATGTACGTACGTAACGCGATAACTCTTGACAGAAATAACCGTTTTGCTTCCAATTTTGTTTGTAGGTTCCTTGTGATAAGGCGCTTCCCTGATTAGTTTTGGGGAATGATTGTTTAACTATAAAGGGGGGAACGGGGGGCTAACCCCACTTAATTAAGATAAATGGTTTTTTCATGCAGAATTGTCCAATTTTCTTCAAATTTTGTATATAGGTTCATTGTGATAAGGTTCTTTCCGGATTAGTTTTGGGGGTTCATAGGTTAAGTATAAAGGGGCTAACGGGGGGGGGGGAATCCTCCCCCTTAATTTAGATAAATGAATTTTTCATGCAGAGTTATCCGATTTTCTTCCAATTTTGTTTATAGGTTCCTTGTGATAAGGCGCTTCCCTGATTAGTTTTGGGGATTGATAGGTTAACTATAAAAGGGGGGGAACGGGAGGCTAACCCCCCTTAATTTGGATAAATGGTTTTTTCATGCAGAATTATCCAATTTTCTTCAAATTTTGTATATAGGTTCATTGTGATAAGGTTCTTTCCTGATTAGTTTTGGGGGTTCATAGAATAAGCATAAAGGGGGTAACGGGGGGGGGTTAATCCTCCCCCCTTATTTTAGATAAATTATTTTTTTCATGCAGAGTTATCGGATTTTCTTCAAATTTTGTATATAGGTTCATTGTGATAAGGTTCTTTCCTGATTAGTTTTGGGGGTTCATTGGTGAAGTGTAAAGGAGGGAAACGGGGGCTACGCCCCCCCCCTTAATTTTGATAAATGGGTTTTTCATGCAGAATTATCCAATTTACTCCAAATTTTGTATATAGGCTCATTGTGGTAAGGCACTTCCCTGATTAGTTTTGGGGGTTCACTGGTAAAGTATAAAGGGGGGAACGGGGGGGGACTAACCCCCCTTAATATAGATAAATGGGTTTTTTAAGCAGAATTATCTGATTTTCTTCAAATTTTATATATATGTTCATTGTGATAAGGCGCTTCTCTGATTAGTTTTGGGGGTTCTTTGGTTAAGTATAAAGGGGGGACGGGGGCTAACCCCCCCTTAATTTAGATAAATGGATTTTTCATGCAGAATTATCCGATTTTTTCAAATTTTGTATATAGGTTCATTGTGATAAGGTTCTTTCCTGATTAGTTTTGGGGGTTCATTGGTGAAGTGTAAAGGAGGGAAACGGGGGCTACCCCCCCTTAATTTTGATAAATGGGTTTTTCATGCAGAATTATCCAATTTACTCCAAATTTTGTATATAGGCTCATTGTGGTAAGGCACTTCCCTGATTAGTTTTGGGGGTTCACTGGTAAAGTATAAAGGGGGGAACGGGGGGGACTAACCCCCCTTAATATAGATAAATGGGTTTTTTAAGCAGAATTATCTGATTTTCTTCAAATTTTATATATATGTTCATTGTGATAAGGCGCTTCTCTGATTAGTTTTGGGGGTTCTTTGGTTAAGTATAAAGGGGGGACGGGGGGCTAACCCCCCCCCCTTAATTTAGATAAATGGATTTTTCATGCAGAATTATCCGATTTTTTCAAATTTTGTATATAGGTTCATTGTGGTAAGGCGCTTCTCTGATTAGTTTTATGGGTTATTTGGTTAATTATAAGAAGGAGAAACGGGGGATGGTTCTCCCCTCTTAATATATTGTCGATTTCTTCATTTTTCGAGGGTTATTTCAAATTCTTTGAAATAAGAGTATAATTTACAGTTAGTGTGAATAGCCTGTGAGCTCAATGCCGTCAGTTTACCTCGGCAGTTTTCTTTTATTAGCTCACAGGCTATCAAAGCCTGAGAGCTTATGTGCCCGCCCGTTCTGTATGTATGTATGTATGTATGTATGTATGTATGTACGTATGTACGTACGTAACGCGATAACTCTTGACAGAAATAACCGTTTTGCTTCCAATTTTGTTTATAGGTTCCTTGTGATAAGGCGCTTCCCTGATTAGTTTTGGGGAATGATTGTTTAACTATAAAGGGGGGAACGGGGGGCTAACCCCACTTAATTAAGATAAATGGTTTTTTCATGCAGAATTGTCCAATTTTCTTCAAATTTTGTATATAGGTTCATTGTGATAAGGTTCTTTCCGGATTAGTTTTGGGGGTTCATAGGTTAAGTATAAAGGGGCTAACGGGGGGGGGAATCCTCCCCCTTAATTTAGATAAATGAATTTTTCATGCAGAGTTATCCGATTTTCTTCCAATTTTGTTTATAGGTTCCTTGTGATAAGGCGCTTCCCTGATTAGTTTTGGGGATTGATAGGTTAACTATAAAAGTGGGGGAACGGGGGGCTAACCCCCCTTAATTTGGATAAATGGTTTTTTCAAGCAGAATTATCCAATTTTCTTCAAATTTTGTATATAGGTTCATTGTGATAAGGTTCTTTCCTGATTAGTTTTGGGGGTTCATAGATTAAGCATAAAGGGGGTAACGGGGGGGGGTTAATCCTCCCCCCTTATTTTAGATAAATTATTTTTTTCATGCAGAGTTATCCGATTTTCTTCAAATTTTGTATATAGGTTCATTGTGATAAGGTTCTTTCCTGATTAGTTTTGGGGGTTCATTGGTGAAGTGTAAAGGAGGGAAACGGGGGCTACCCCCCCCCCTTAATTTTGATAAATGGGTTTTTCATGCAGAATTATCCAATTTACTCCAAATTTTGTATATAGGCTCATTGTGGTAAGGCACTTCCCTGATTAGTTTTGGGGGTTCACTGGTAAAGTATAAAGGGGGGAACGAGGGGGGACTAACCCCCCTTAATATAGATAAATGGGTTTTTAAAGCAGAATTATCTGATTTTCTTCAAATTTTATATATATGTTCATTGTGATAAGGCGCTTCTCTGATTAGTTTTGGGGGTTCTTTGGTTAAGTATAAAGGGGGGACGGGGGCTAACCCCCCCTTAATTTAGATAAATGGATTTTTCATGCAGAATTATCCGATTTTTTCAAATTTTGTATATAGGTTCATTGTGATAAGGTTCTTTCCTGATTAGTTTTGGGGGTTCATTGGTGAAGTGTAAAGGAGGGAAACGGGGGCTACCCCCCCCCTTAATTTTGATAAATGGGTTTTTCATGCAGAATTATCCAATTTACTCCAAATTTTGTATATAGGCTCATTGTGGTAAGGCACTGCCCTGATTAGTTTTGGGGGTTCACTGGTAAAGTATAAAGGGGGGAACGGGGGGGACTAACCCCCCTTAATATAGATAAATGGGTTTTTTAAGCAGAATTATCTGATTTTCTTCAAATTTTATATATATGTTCATTGGGATAAGGCGCTTCTCTGATTAGTTTTGGGGGTTCTTTGGTTAAGTATAAAGGGGGGACGGGGGGCTAACCCCCCCCCCCCCTTAATTTAGATAAATGGATTTTTCATGCAGAATTATCCGATTTTTTCAAATTTTGTATATAGGTTCATTGTGGTAAGGCGCTTCTCTGATTAGTTTTATGGGTTATTTGGTTAATTATAAGAAGGAGAAACGGGGGATGGTTCTCCCCTCTTAATATATTGTCGATTTCTTCATTTTTCGAGGGTTATTTCAAATTCTTTGAAATAAGAATATAATTTACAGTTAGTGTGAATAGCCTGTGAGCTCAATGCCGTCAGTTTACCTCGGCAGTTTTCTTTTATTAGCTCACAGGCTATCAAAGCCTGAGAGCTTATGTGCCCGCCCGTTCTGTATGTATGTATGTATGTATGTATGTATGTATGTATGTACGTATGTACGTACGTAACGCGATAACTCTTGACAGAAATAACCGTTTTCCTTCCAATTTTGTTTGTAGGTTCCTTGTGATAAGGCGCTTCCCTGATTAGTTTTGGGGAATGATTGTTTAACTATAAAGGGGGGAACGGGGGGCTAACCCCCCTTAAATAAGATAAATGGTTTTTTCATGCAGAATTGTCCAATTTTCTTCAAATTTTGTATATAGGTTCATTGTGATAAGGTTCTTTCCGGATTAGTTTTGGGGGTTCATAGGTTAAGTATAAAGGGGCTAACGGGGGGGGGGGGATCCTCCCCCTTAATTTAGATAAATGAATTTTTCATGCAGAGTTATCCGATTTTCTTCCAATTTTGTTTATAGGTTCCTTGTGATAAGGCGCTTCCCTGATTAGTTTTGGGGATTGATAGGTTAACTATAAAAGGGGGGGAACGGGAGGCTAACCCCCCTTAATTTGGATAAATGGTTTTTTCATGCAGAATTATCCAATTTTCTTCAAATTTTGTATATAGGTTCATTGTGATAAGGTTCTTTCCTGATTAGTTTTGGGGGTTCATAGAATAAGCATAAAGGGGGTAACGGGGGGGGGTTAATCCTCCCCCCTTATTTTAGATAAATTATTTTTTTCATGCAGAGTTATCCGATTTTCTTCAAATTTTGTATATAGGTTCATTGTGATAAGGTTCTTTCCTGATTAGTTTTGGGGGTTCATTGGTGAAGTGTAAAGGAGGGAAACGGGGGCTACCCCCCCCCTTAATTTTGATAAATGGGTTTTTCATGCAGAATTATCCAATTTACTCCAAATTTTGTATATAGGCTCATTGTGGTAAGGCACTTCCCTGATTAGTTTTGGGGGTTCACTGGTAAAGTATAAAGGGGGGAACGGGGGGACTAACCCCCCTTAATATAGATAAATGGGTTTTTTAAGCAGAATTATCTGATTTTCTTCAAATTTTATATATATGTTCATTGTGATAAGGCGCTTCTCTGATTAGTTTTGGGGGTTCTTTGGTTAAGTATAAAGGGGGGACGGGGGCTAACCCCCCCTTAATTTAGATAAATGGATTTTTCATGCAGAATTATCCGATTTTTTCAAATTTTGTATATAGGTTCATTGTGATAAGGTTCTTTCCTGATTAGTTTTGGGGGTTCATTGGTGAAGTGTAAAGGAGGGAAACGGGGGCTACCCCCCCTTAATTTTGATAAATGGGTTTTTCATGCAGAATTATCCAATTTACTCCAAATTTTGTATATAGGCTCATTGTGGTAAGGCACTTCCCTGATTAGTTTTGGGGGTTCACTGGTAAAGTATAAAGGGGGGAACGGGGGGGGACTAACCCCCCTTAATATAGATAAATGGGTTTTTTAAGCTGAATTATCTGATTTTCTTCAAATTTTATATATATGTTCATTGTGATAAGGCGCTTCTCTGATTAGTTTTGGGGGTTCTTTGGTTAAGTATAAAGGGGGGACGGGGGGCTAACCCCCCCCCTTAATTTAGATAAATGGATTTTTCATGCAGAATTATCCGATTTTTTCAAATTTTGTATATAGGTTCATTGTGGTAAGGCGCTTCTCTGATTAGTTTTATGGGTTATTTGGTTAATTATAAGAAGGAGAAACGGGGGATGGTTCTCCCCTCTTAATATATTGTCGATTTCTTCATTTTTCGAGGGTTATTTCAAATTCTTTGAAATAAGAGTATAATTTACAGTTAGTGTGAATAGCCTGTGAGCTCAATGCCGTCAGTTTACCTCGGCAGTTTTCTTTTATTAGCTCACAGGCTATCAAAGCCTGAGAGCTTATGTGCCCGCCCGTTCTGTATGTATGTATGTATGTATGTATGTATGTATGTACGTATGTACGTACGTAACGCGATAACTCTTGACAGAAATAACCGTTTTGCTTCCAATTTTGTTTATAGGTTCCTTGTGATAAGGCGCTTCCCTGATTAGTTTTGGGGAATGATTGTTTAACTATAAAGGGGGGAACGGGGGGCTAACCCCACTTAATTAAGATAAATGGTTTTTTCATGCAGAATTGTCCAATTTTCTTCAAATTTTGTATATAGGTTCATTGTGATAAGGTTCTTTCCGGATTAGTTTTGGGGGTTCATAGGTTAAGTATAAAGGGGCTAACGGGGGGGGAATCCTCCCCCTTAATTTAGATAAATGAATTTTTCATGCAGAGTTATCCGATTTTCTTCCAATTTTGTTTATAGGTTCCTTGTGATAAGGCGCTTCCCTGATTAGTTTTGCGGATTGATAGGTTAACTATAAAAGGGGGGAAACGGGGGGCTAACCCCCCTTAATTTGGATAAATGGTTTTTTCATGAAAAATTATCCAATTTTCTTCAAATTTTGTATATAGGTTCATTGTGATAAGGTTCTTTCCTGATTAGTTTTGGGGGTTCATAGGTTAAGCATAAAGGGGGTAACGGGGGGGGTTAATCCTCCCCCCTTATTTTAGATAAATTATTTTTTTCATGCAGAGTTATCCGATTTTCTTCAAATTTTGTATATAGGTTCATTGTGATAAGGTTCTTTCCTGATTAGTTTTGGGGGTTCATTGGTGAAGTGTAAAGGAGGGAAACGGGGGCTACCCCCCCCCCTTAATTTTGATAAATGGGTTTTTCATGCAGAATTATCCAATTTACTCCAAATTTTGTATATAGGCTCATTGTGGTAAGGCACTTCCCTGATTAGTTTTGGGGGTTCACTGGTAAAGTATAAAGGGAGGAACGGGGGGGGACTAACCCCCCTTAATATAGATAAATGGGTTTTTTAAGCAGAATTATCTGATTTTCTTCAAATTTTATATATATGTTCATTGTGATAAGGCGCTTCTCTGATTAGTTTTGGGGGTTCTTTGGTTAAGTATAAAGGGGGGACGGGGGGCTAACCCCCCCTTAATTTAGATAAATGGATTTTTCATGCAGAATTATCCGATTTTTTCAAATTTTGTATATAGGTTCATTGTGATAAGGTTCTTTCCTGATTAGTTTTGGGGGTTCATTGGTGAAGTGTAAAGGAGGGAAACGGGGGCTACCCCCCCCTTAATTTTGATAAATGGGTTTTTCATGCAGAATTATCCAATTTACTCCAAATTTTGTATATAGGCTCATTGTGGTAAGGCACTTCCCTGATTAGTTTTGGGGGTTCACTGGTAAAGTATAAAGGGGGGAACGGGGGGGGGGACTAACCCCCCTTAATATAGATAAATGGGTTTTTTAAGCAGAATTATCTGATTTTCTTCAAATTTTATATATATGTTCATTGTGATAAGGCGCTTCTCTGATTAGTTTTGGGGGTTCTTTGGTTAAGTATAAAGGGGGGACGGGGGGCTAACCCCCCCCCTTAATTTAGATAAATGGATTTTTCATGCAGAATTATCCGATTTTTTTCAAATTTTGTATATAGGTTCATTGTGGTAAGGCGCTTCTCTGATTAGTTTTATGGGTTATTTGGTTAATTATAAGAAGGAGAAACGGGGGATGGTTCTCCCCTCTTAATATATTGTCGATTTCTTCATTTTTCGAGGGTTCTTTCAAATTCTTTGAAATAAGAATATAATTTACAGTTAGTGTGAATAGCCTGTGAGCTCAATGCCGTCAGTTTACCTCGGCAGTTTTCTTTTATTTATTTTTTATTCTTAATTTTGCAACATTTAAACAGTTACATTACGTATTTCTCTTCTGATTACTTTAATGAACTCATAAAAGGAAATACTAGTACAATTTGCTTTATTGTGAAAAGGAAGCTAACTCATTTAAACGACAATCTATTCAGCATGTTTCATATACATTTGTATTGAAAGCATAATACACGTGAAATAACACATTTTGTTTTGTAAAAATAAAAATACAAGGCATTTTTTCGTAAGTTTGCAAAGTTTTTGTTCGCTATATCCGAGTTTCCTTCGTTACAACCGAATTTTCGGCAATGCATTTTTATATTAGATCAACTATTTTCTTTCTTTTTGCTCACTAAAACCGAGTTCTCATTAAGTTCATGATCACTATTAACGAGTTAAATAATAAAAATATTAGTTAAATAATTTTTAAAACGATGGAATTTTTAGACATTATTTTAGGGGTTTTTTCAGAAGTTATCTATATTATTAAAATACAAGGCTACTTTTTTAGGACCAAAATCAACCGATCTGCGCCTGCGCTGAAGTAGGCCCGCAACATACTTCTTTTGAGAATAAAGTTAAATAACATCAGGATGGCCTAATAGTCCATGGTGCCATATTTAAGCTTTGTTTCTTCGAAGAGGGCATGGGATCGAATCCCCTCCCGGCTGGCCGGGATATATATATATATATATATATATTATCCGAATGCTTTATAATTAATAAGTAAAAAGTTCCATACAAAAAAAAATCTTAATTACTGGCTTTGTATTAAAAATATTTAAATTTAAAACTTCGACATGCATTCATCAACTAAATAAATCGAACTGATTTACAATGTTTGATACATTTGTTTATGCCAATGATCAAGAAGACATATGTAGTATATTCCGTAAAAAAAAAGAAAAGAAAACAGATAGAATGAAAAATATTTATATAAGAACTGTAGTGTAATCTACTGATATTATAATGTAGTTAAATGTTTAGATACGGCAAAACTAATAAATTTTCAACTTCAAAATTTTCCTCATTTTAAAAATTTTTAAGAGAAAATATTGGAAGTATCTTTTTTTGGATCTGAAAACAGATAAATATATATTTCTCTGTTGTCTCTAATTGTGTAAAATAAGTTAATGTGTCGCTGGTTCCTATCCGATTATAAAAGGAGGGGGGTTATTTCTGTTAACTATTGCTAACAAATATTCTGTGAATATTTCTGAGATTTTAATGAGGATCTGTGGAACTGTGAACTTGTGTACTATCAAGTTTTTATGGGTACTATCTAGTATTATTTTTAAAACCACATATATTTTTTCATAAATAATTTCATTTTATTTTAATTACCAAATCGTTGCAAGTTTCAGTAATTTTTAACTGTCCTTAAAATATATAATCTATAAAAAGTATAAAATAAATCATAAAAGAAAAAGAGGTCATACGTCGCGGGTCAGAATAGAACTCGCACCACTTGGTTCTACTATATCCAAATATACAAGCGAGACACTTCATTCTTATTATGTCAACTTTCATAAGCTAGTATATTTGAATACAACCCCTCATCTTTTTTGCTTCCTTTTGGGAACAGCTAATTTCGAGCTTATTCTATCGACGATTACTATCAGAATATTCAAGCTATGTTTTTGAGACTTTCACAAAAGTTGGTCTATACATTTAGCTAATATATTATGCACAGTATATTTTGATTGAATCCGCGCATGCGCAGTGAAACAATATTTAGTGAACCTGCTCATTTTTCATCCAATATTTATTATTTTTTAATTTTGATTGCAGGGTATTGTATATAATGTTGTTTGTCATCGTTCCTGAAAAGAACATTCTTTTATATTAAGAACTCTGAATATTATAAGCAAAATACTTGGTGAAATTTGGCTGTGTTTTCATAAAAACCTTAATTTCTCCACAATTATACGTGCTATCCTCATAAAAATGAACATAGTTTATTAAAAGAAGCCTCCTAAGCATGTGCTACCATTCCAACGCTTTTGCGATATTAGTTTTCACAGGGTTATCCAAAAGATATTCGTTTTTCTTCAACTTATTGACGGCCTCCTATGGGGTTTCGAGAAATATTCTTCGCCGAAATATATGACGTCGACTATGCTGTTTGCACGCCTGAGGTTTCAGGATAATTCCTCATGTATATTTCCAGATATTTAACAAAACGTCTAAAATCGCAAGTGACCGGTCATCATTGGCCATATAGTATATATATATGGGTAATGGTTCTTTCCTTTTTAATATTGTATTTATTTTTTAAACTTTAAGATTTTTTCACAGGTTTTATTCACTGTTCATGAACTGGTAGTCCCAAAATCATATTCTTTAGCAATGTTATGGCTAATATGATGATGAAACCAGTCATTTTATTTGTGGTATTTAGGCATTTGGGACTTGATAATTCTGTCTAAATTCCACAAATTTCATTCATTCAATTTTTAATTTAATTTCTTCTTCTTTTAAATAAGTATTTGGTATCTATATTCAGAGTGTTGGGGAACACTTTCGTTGTCAATTAATTATTACATACTAAATCATAATTTCATAGTTTAAGTTGATGTTACGGTAATGTTTCATTAATGGTTATATATATATGTGTGTGGTGTTTTTACGAAGATGAGATACCACGAGATGTAATATTCCACGAGAAAATGGCAGTTTGTTAAAGATTCAGAAGGTTGCAGTCGATATCAATAATCATGGCGAAGGGGTGAGGCAATGAGGAGACACCAGAAGAGTTTCGTCAATAAAGACCAGCCAATTTCCAGACAAATCGTTTATTTATGAATAAGAGCGATGCAGTAACAGTTCCCACAGGTATAAACTTATAGCCCTCAGGCTTCACGAGGGCTCACTATATCGTTTTAAAAGATCTTAAAGCGCTGTATTAAAATTCTACGTGAATACAACACCAGATACCCATTTGGTTACACTTCCAAACACGTCAAAACTCTGCCCTCCAAAGCGTGCAAGCAAATTTGGTTCACTGAGCGTAATGATACAGAATACGACGTCACGAGCGCACAAACCAGTGAGTGAGAGGCGAGCTCCAGCCCAGCGACTGAGGCGCGAGGGAGAAGACCCAACACGAAAGGATTCCTCTCGTAGCCGCGCATTAATTTTGAAGTGAAAAATACCCAGCGCGCGAAAGCAGAGCATGGAATAAAAAAATAGTGACTTTTAAAAACATTCAAAATGAAAAATGCGTCTCTCAGAATTTTATAGATTGGAGAGCTGATCAAAGCTACAAATGAACTTAAAATTTTAGATTAAGATTTGGAATGAGATAATTATTAATATACGGGTTAATACTTTTAAAAGGACATTAATTAAGAATTAAGGAAATACTGACTATGTCAGCAGTTAGATTAATTTAAAGGACTAACGCGAAATAAATGTGAAGGATTTGCGAAGGAAATAAATTTTTTATATAACAATATCCCCCCCCCCCCCTAAAAATCCGAATGACTGGTAGATCCGATGATCTACAAGTTCATTAAGGCAAGCAAGAATTTGGATTACAATCTGGTATTCTATTTAATGTAAAAAATTCTCTGATTTTATTAAAGTTAATTCAATAGTTCTTTTTGTAAACGCGAACCTGTGGGAATTGTTTAAATACAATTAAAATATAAATATTTTAGTTACAAATAATATTTTTTCACTGCTTAAACATAAATAGTGAAAAGTATAAATATAAAGTAAACAAAAACTCTTTCTCTAATAGTCCTCTTAATCAGTAAAAAGTCTGAAATCTAATCAGTAAAAAGTCCTCTCATTCCCAATAAAAGTTTCTTGGTATGGATATGAAGGCACGGATATGTCAAGTATTAGCCAGTAATACAGTTTACGGCAATACAGTGTATTGATTCTGTAGTAGGATAATTCCAGTTAATCATAAAGTTCAAATACCTAAGAAAGTTCCATCACTACTAAGTTCAATAAACAATTAAAGTGCACTTATCAAGTAAAGTCCAGTCAGTTAATAAGTGTCAATCAATTAGATATCTAATACTTTTTTAGATGTTTTGCTAGCAAGATGTGATTTTTTATCATCAACTAATTTACTATCAATGGTTCTCTTTTATCACAATTCTCAAGAATATTCTCTCTTATAATCTTGTATCACATAATAAATAACAACAACAATTATAATAACAACATAATAATATCAACAATAACAAACAACTTCAAAATAATACTAAATCATTAATTCATCTGTATATAATTTAATTCCTCATTCTTTTTCAATATCAGTGAGGAATGAAAATATACTTAATAAAGGAAACAAAATAAATAAATAATAAAATAAGAAATGTCTGTGGAAAATTATCAACAATTCAGTAAGATAATGTGCTCATTCTGTTTTCAGTCAAACAAGAGAAACATAAGTTGTTCAATGAAAATAAGACCTTGAAATGAATGGTGGATAATAAGTTTAACTATTAGTATTAGTAGGGAATTTTATTCTATTATTATAATTTAATTTAATCCAGTGAATTTTAATTCAATTTATTTTAATTTAATATATTATTCTAATCTAATTTGCTATTCTAATTTACTTTACTGTTCTAATTCAATTCAATCCAATATAAGAACTTTTTAACTCAAATCAACTAATTTACGCCTGCATAAAAGTTAACTCAAGCAAAAATATCTGCAGTAATATTCTTGGGAATTCCTATATTCAAGAACACACTGTTATACAGAAGAGAATTGATTAGTCAATTATAATTTGATTTCATTAAATTTAGTTAATTTTTGACTTACTAAGTTTAATATTAAGGTATTGATTTAACATTAGTTTGTTGCTGCTCATGTGATAACTTTAGTTTGTCAAGAGGGTAATAAGGGCGTAATTTTGATATATGGACTATTTCAGTAAATTTAATCAGGATAATTTTTTAAGGATTTGATAGGGGCCACTAAAAACTTGTGAGAGCTTTCTGGTATTGGGATAATGGAATTCTTCATAGATAACAAGATCTCCTATCTCAAATTATGACTCCACATAATTTCCATCATAATATTTTTTACTTTTCCAGTAAAATTCATCAGTGCGTTGTTTAGCAATGTTGAGGGCTTCCTGGACAGGAGGGTAATAATTTTGCTTAAGAGGGGAATCATAGGGTAATTTGCCAAAAAGTAAATAAGCAGGAGGGAATTTGGTTATGGCATGGGGTGTATTATTGTATTCATTAACTACTTCAGTCAGAAGTTTGGTCCAAGGAATTTTGGAGGCAGTAGAATTAACTTTACACTTTAATCTAGTAACTATTGATTGATTCACTGTCTCACACTTGCCATTCGTTTGTGGGTGATGTGATGTGGTTAAACGTTGCTTAATATTGTGATTCCGCAAAAAAATTTTAATCTAGGTGAAGTAAAGGCTGCATTCCTATCACTTAATACCTTTTGAGGATCCTGTATATTGAAAATTTTGTTGAAACAGAATAATTGTTGAGGGAATTGAATATTGAAGACTTGTTTTAAGCAATTTGTGTATGTTTCTGTGGTAACATTTTTTGAAGGAAATGCCCAAACATATCTGGTTACATGGTCGATGATGATGTGTAGATATTTTTGGTGGAGTTATAATAATTGAATCCTCCCACAGTATCAATAGAAAGACATTCAAAAGGTTGTGGTCTGTGGTGGACATAGCTTGTAATAAGCCAATTTTTTTCTGTCTGGGTTTTTTATTCTTTTGACAAATATCACAATGTTTTACATAATTGGTTATATCTTGAGTCATGTCAGGCCAGTAATAATTAGGGGAGATTAAATTTAACATTTTTTGGATACCAGGATGACCAAATTTCTCATGAGCAACATTAAGTATTTTTCTCCTTAAAGACATGGGGACTACTATTTTTCGAAATCCTTTCTTTTTAATTATCATTAGTCCATTTTCATTTAGATAATTTTTACCACACACATTATCTTTTTCCTGCCTCTCTATAATTTCTTTAACATCCAGAAGAAAATTAAGCGGTTGAATAAAATGTGAAACTGGGTTTCTCGACAACATGTCCGTTTCGACATTTGTGGATCCCTTTTCGTAAACTATATTATATTCAAACATGCTCAACTTCCAAGACCATCTAAATAACCTGCCTCTCAGATGTTTAGTATTTTTTAACCATACAAGAGATGCATGATCAGTATGAATGGTAAAATTTACACCATGAAAATAATGATAGAATTTGTCTAAGGTATCAATGATGGCAAGACACTCTACCTCGGTAATAAAATAATTCTTCTCATAACTTCTCAATCCTCTAGAGTAATAAGCAATTGGATGTAAAAAATTATTACTATCTGGTTGTTTTAGGACTGCACCTACTGCCACCTGTGAGGCATCAACAAACATATGGAGGGGTAAATTAGGGTCATAAATTTTTAAGATAGGTTTGGCTATTAAGGCATCTTTTAATTTTTGAAAAGAATCTTGACAATCTGTATTCCATTACTATAATGTATTTTTCCTGAGTAATCTATTAAGAAGGCCCCGAATTTCGGCATATTTATCTATAAACTTGTGATAAACATTGATAGATCCTAAGAATCTCTGAAGTTCCTTTACATTTGAAGGGCGTTTTAATTTTTTTATTACTTCAATATTAGCGTTAGCAGGAGTTAATGTGCCATTCTGGATGGTATGTCCTAAGAAGTTAATTTTATTTTGAATAAAATTGCATTTAGGTAATTTAAGCTTAATGTTTTCAAGTCTACATAATTCAAATATATTGTTTAAATGTTGCATGTGTTCTTCTAATGAGGAAGAAAAAATAATGATATCATCAAAATAATGGCAAGCAAAGTCTATTTTGTATTTAGTAAGTATTCTTCTAACGGTTCTATTAAATATTGGGGGGGGGGGGCTAATTTAATACCGAAGGGCAGAACTAACCATTCAAAGAGCCCAAAGTTGGTAGTAAAAGCCAATTTTTCAGTATAGGATGGATGTATGGGTATGTGCCAGTAGCCAGAGGCTAAATCTAAAGTTGAAAATTCTGCGCACTACTCAGTTTATCTAAAATTCCATCGATACGAGGTAGGGGTTCTGCGTCATTTTTCATTATCGCATTTAGTTTTCTTTAATCAACACATAATCTAGTTTTTTTACCTTCTTTTCTTTTCTTTACTAATGTAATAGGGACTATTGCTCTCTTTAATTAAACCAGCATCTAATAATGATTGAATTTTATCCGAAATCTCTTTTTCTTCTAAAGGAGAAGTTCTGTACGGCCTCAGAGATATTGGTAGGTCAGATTTAAGGAAAATACGTTGCGGTTCAATATTAATTCTCCCGACATCATATTTATTTTTAGAAAAAATGTCTAAATAATCAATTATACTTTCCTTTTAAGTTTCATTTTCTATAGAATTTATTTCCCCAAGTAATTTAGAATTATCAACATTAGATTGAGCAAAGGATTGAGGAGATATGATCTTTCCATAATCGGGTTGCACTCTCTGATAATCATAGTTAACATTAAAATGAAGTAATTTTAAATTATCACTGGATATGCTCTTAGATTGATTTAAAACAAGGTCTCCTTGTAATACTCTACATCTACATTTAGCACAATCAATAATTAAATTAAACTTACAACATTCTTGTAAACCTAATATAGCATAATCTAATTTGGTATTACATATCAAAAATCTAATATTTTGTTGCACATTACCTAATTTAAACAATAAATTACAAGCTTTATCTATTACAACAGTTCCTTTGGCTTGGCCAATAATAACAGGTGGAATATTGATAACTTTAGCATTTAACAATTTAACAAATTTAAAAGGTAAAATAGTTATGGTTGAGCCAGAGTCAATCACACAAGGTGATTATTTACATATCCAGATACAATCAATTGTCATATATTACCACTAGATGGTTGTGGTTGACTAAGAGCGTTTGCATAAGATTGCAGGGGGTTAACATTGAATACACAATTCCTCTCCCAGTGGTAAGCATTTTGGATACCTCTATTTAAACACATTCGACATGGTCTACTTGGGTATTTTCTCTGAAAATGGGTAGTAGGCAACCTAGGATTGATAAATCTAGAATTTGGAGCATTAAAATTGCTCTGTGAATGAAAATTGGAATTTGGCACATGAAAATTTCGACTTGGGCGAACCCAATGTCTAGGTGCCTGATCATATTGTGGCAATGATCTATAATTCTGAAAATTACTCCTAGAATTACTATTGTTGACATGAGAAGTAGGAATCACTACTAGCTGTTTAGCCATTCGGTACCAGTCTATTGTATTTTTTGGAGTATTACTAATCATATAATTCTGGTACTCGTGTTTGAGACCGTCTGTTAATCCCTGTACTATTATAGTTTCCCATAAACAAAGTTGTCTACCTATTTCAACCTTTTTTCAAAAATACTTTTCCAAATCATTGAGATCATTTAATTTCATAGAAGCAAACTCTAAAAATCGAGGAACATGAACAGTAATAAATTTTTCAGTAAGAATATCAGTTATTTTATCAAAGGCATTACATTCTAAATATTCATTAATAAATACTTTTAGAGCCTCTCCTTTCAAATATTTGGAAATATTTTTAATCTTCCAATTTTCACCTTTCTTATCAGAAAGGCATGTTTTGTCAAAATGGTTTAACCAAGACTGTATGTTCATTCCCGATTCGAAATCAAAAGGAATGATGTTTATTTCGTTTTCATTCATTTTGTTATCACCAGGGACTTTTACAAATCCAGATCGCAATAACATTAATATAAAAATTAAAGAGAATTTGCACAACAAGATGTAAAATAAAATTTGAATTAAATAACAAATGTAAATACCTCCATCTCTAATAAATAATGATAATAAAAATACAACAGATAAGAAAATCTGAGCGAAACTTAAATAACATAAAAATAAATAAAATAATAAATAATACACACAAAAATAAATCTTTTCATAACTTACGCAACTTCTTTTGGTGCAGCAGTTTTCCTTTTGTTATTTTTAAGAAGACCGATAATTTTATTTATTTATTTGTATGATGATCATTTATCATTTTTTTTTCTGTAAAAGAAAATATTTTATAAGATTACTCCGTAGTCATATTCGAGATGATGCATTGTAGAAATTTCACACAGCATGTATCCGGTGTTGTCCAGGTATAAAAGATTCCATCACTTTTTGAAAATATTCGATGCACATTTCGTGAGAGTCAGACACACACACCGCAATGAAGATGTACAGCTGCATTCAGCAACATAGTTGCAGCTCCTCTGTTTATCAGAAGATTGGCATGGCTTGGCGTAAGTTTATGGCATTCTTGCCGGCTTTTTCTGGTGTTTTTACGAAGACGAGATACCACGAGATGTAATATTTCACGAGAAAATGGCAGTTTGTTAAAGATATAGAAGGTTGCAGTCGATATCAATAATCATGGCGAAGAGGTGAGACAATGAGAGACACCAGAAGAGTTTCGTCAATAAAGACCAGCCAATTTCCAGACAAATCGTTTATTTATGAATAAGAGCGATGCAGTAACAGTTCCCACAGGTATAAACTTATAGCCCTCAGTCTTCACGATGGCTCACTATATCGTTTTAAAAGATCTTAAAGAGCTGTATTAAAATTCTACGTGAATACAACACCAGATACCCATTTGGTTACACTTCCAAACACGTCAAAAATCTGCCCTCCAAAGCGTGCAAGCAAGTTTTGTTCACTGAACGTAGTGATACAGAATACGACGTCACGAGCGCACAAACCAATATTTAGGCGAGTTTAGGCAAGCTCCAGCCCAGCGAATGAGGCGCGAGGGAGAAGACCACACACGAAAGAATTCCTCTCGTAGCCACGTATTAATTTTGAAGTGAAAAATACCCAGCGCGCGAAAGCAGAGCACGGAATAAAAATTAAAAAATGGATTTTAAAAACATTCGAAATGAAAAAGGCGTCTCTCAGAATTTTGTAGATTGGGGAGCTGATCAAAGTTACGAATGAACTTATAATTTTAGATTAAGATTTGGAATAAGATAATTATTAATATACTGGTTAATACTTTTAAAAGGACATTAAATAAGAATAAATATTATTAAGAATTAAGGAAATACTGACTATGTCAGAAGTTAGATTAATTTAAAGGACTAATGCGAAATAAATGTGAAAAATTTGCGAAGGAAATAAATTTTTTATATAACATATATCTATACTATTATATAAAGAGGAAACTGTGACTGACTGACTGACTCATCAACGCCCAGCCGAAACTATTAAAGTCAGGGTCACGCAATTTGGACTGTAGATTGATGTTATGGCCTAGGCAAGCAATAAGAAGGGATTTTTGAAAATCCCCCCCCCGAAGGGTGTTAAAGGGGGGTTCGAATGTTTTAGGTCATTTTGCCATATCTCAGTAGCAGTTATAGGTAGGAGCTTCAAATTCCAGAAAACAAATCTACTAAAAAAATGATTAAACACCTATTTCAGTGATTTTAGAAATTCCCCCCAGAAGGGGGTTAAAGGGGGTGGTCGAAGGTTTTAGGTTATTTCGCCATATCTCAGCTGCAGTTATAGGTAGGAGCGCGAAAATCAGGAAAACAAAGCAACTAAAAAATGATTAAACATGTATTTCAGCAATTTTAGAAATTCCCCTCCCGGAGGGGATTAAAGGGGGGTGGTCGAATGTTTCAGGTTATTTCGCCATATCTCAGCAGCAATTTTAGTTAAGAGCGCGAAATTAAGGATAACAAATCCACTAAAAAATTGGTTAAACACGTATTTTAGCGATTTTAGAAATTCCCCCCAGAAGGGGGTTAAAGGGGGTTTTCGAATGTTTTAGGTCATTTCGCCATATCTCAGCTGCAGTTATAGGTAGGAGCGCGAAATTAAAGAAAACAAATCTACTAAAAATTGGTTAAACACGTATTTCAGCGATTTTAGAAATCCCCCCCCCCCCGAAGGGGTTAAAGGGAGGTGGTCAAATGCTTTAGGTCATTCCGCCGTATCTCAGTAGCAATTTTAGTTAAGAGCGCGAAATTAAGGAAAACAAATCTACTAAAAAATTGGTTAAACACGTATTTCAGCGATTTTAGAAATTCCCCTCCCGGAGGGGGTTAAAGTGTGGTGGTCGAATGTTTTAGGTCATTTCGTTATATCTCAGCAGCAGTTATAGGTAGGAGCGTG
The DNA here is from genome assembly GCA_963931845.1 of Maratus michaelseni. Classification (NCBI taxonomy): domain Eukaryota; kingdom Metazoa; phylum Arthropoda; class Arachnida; order Araneae; family Salticidae; genus Maratus; species Maratus michaelseni. Next base: position 429,571,526 of record OZ007586.1, read on the forward strand.
AAAATCCGGAAAACAAATCTACTAAAAAAAATAAATAAACACGTAATTCAACGATTTTAGAAATCCCCCTGAAGGTGGTTAAGGAGGGTGGTCAAATGTTTTAGGTCATTTCGCCATATCTCAGCAGCAGTTTTATGTAGGAGCGCGAAATTAAAGAGAACAAATCTACTAAAAAATTGGTTAAACGCGTATTTCAGCGATTTTAGAAATTTCCCCCCAGAAGGTGGTTAAATGGGGGGGGGGGTTGAATTTTTTACGTCATTCCGCCATATCGCAGCTTTTATGTTGGAGTGCGAAATTAATTAAAATAAATCTACTAAAAAATTGGTTAAACACTTATTTCGGCGATTTTGGAAATTCCCCCCAGAAGGTGGTTAAAGGGGTATAAAAAGTTTTGGGTCATTTTGCCATATCTCAGCAGCAGATTTAGGTAGGAGTGTGAAATTCAGGAAAACATATCTACTAAAAAATGGATAAACACGCATTTTAGTGATTTTAGAAATCCCCCCGAAGAGTTTTAAAGGGGGTGGTTTCAAAAATTTTAGGACATTTCGCCATATCTCAGCAGCTGTTTTATGTAGGTGCGCGAAATTCAGGAAAACAAATGATTAAAAACGTATTTCAGTGAGTATAGAAATCCCCCCCCCCCCTCCTCCCGAAGGTGGTTAAAGAGGGATTCGAAAGTTTTAGGTCATTTCGCCATATCTCAGCAACAGTTTTTTGTAGGAGCGCGAAATTCAGGAAAACAAATGTACTAAAAAAATTACATTGTCTACCCGTGCAAAGCCAGGACGGGCCGCTAGTATATATATATATATAAATCAACATTTGAACGGAGGGTGGTTCGGGGGTCTGGGGGTCATGATCGGTAAAAATATACCAAAATTTTTTGGAATTGCTTTCCTCGGAACGGCTGCAATAGGTAGCTTTTTGTAATGAAAGCTACCTAATAGGTTTTACATGAATGCATTTTTTTAGTATAGCGTGCAGAAATAAAAATTAAAATAGTTAAAATTTACAGGAACACTACGATTGGAATGGTTATACGTTTTGGGGGCCCTTCGAAATAAACTGAAAAAAGTTAAAAGTTATAGATATTGTGTCCTTCACAAAAAATTCAATGAATTCAAGTTAGGTTACCTATGCAGAATGCTCTTCATAGAACTTGAATGCACACACGTTTAGGTAAAAATTATGTTCAAAATACAGGGTCCCTTCAAAAGAAACTGGCATGCACACACGTTAGGGTAAAAATTATGCATAAAATACGGGGACCCTTCTTCCTAAAATCAGTACCACCCCCCCCCTTTGTTTTGTTTTTTGCATACGAGTTATGCTACCAATACAGTATGCTCTTAAAAATTGAACAGGTCCCATTTTTCTAAAGGCCTCTACAACACAAGTTATGCTAAAAATGATACAGCATGGACAAAAAATAAAGAGGCCCCTTATTTCCGAGATGGCTTATTTTTTTCTAAAGGCCCCTTCAACATAAGTTATACTAAAAATGATTTACCGTGCCCTTAAAAAATTGACAGACGCCATTTTTTCTAGTAGTCCCATTTTTTCTCGAGAGGCCCCATTTTTTTAAAACAAAACAACAGAGGTTAGTGTAAAAATTTGAAATAAGTTATGGTAAAAATTAGACTACAGCGTGCCCATAAATTAAAAGAGGTCCCATTTTTTTCTAAAGACCCCTTTGATCATAGTGAGACTCAAAATGATACATGAATATTGAATGGACACACGTTAGGGTAAAAAATACAGGGACCACACACAGATCACAGATTATATAGTGTAACTTGTAAAAATAGTGTATTACAATGTTATATCCAAGTGAAAACTGAATGAGTTCTATTTATGCATCAAATTATGTGCACTGTAAAAATGATGTGTTTCATTTTTTTATAATTCTGCAAAGATATGAATAAAGCACATATGTTTTACACTGAATACATTTTTTAGTATAGCGTGCAAATAAAATCTAGGAACTTTTCAAATAAACATTACTAACATATTCTAACACATAATAAATAATCGCATATCTCAGATTTTTTTAATTACTAGTGAGTCATTAACACTTTTTTAATTAGAATTCAAAATAATGTGAGAGGATTGAAATGTATGTTTAAAATTTTGTATGAAATCTATAAGGTAGAGCTAGGAGAGTCTGCGCACAATTCAAAAGAATAACATTAAAAAATCTAAATATTAATATTTTGCTAAACTATCCAGAAATAATTTGTACTTTATTTTTTTATGCATTTCCAACGCTATTTTGTTGTTATGTTGCAATTTAATAGAACAGCTGTAATAAAACCAAGAAAGTTATTTTGCGCAATCTGTCCTTACAAGGTTGGTGTGATTGCGCACATGGGTAGGAGAGATTGTTACTAATAATAACTACAATTAAATTGTTAACAATAATAATTACACTTAAATGACATTGTTGTAAGGTTTTTGTGAGCAAATATTATTGTATTAGGAATGAATATTTCATCCTAATGATTAAGGAATCAGAAAAAGGAAATAATTTTAAAAACGATTAAAAAAATTTAATTAAAAGGGAAAAAAATTAAAGAATCAGAAAAAGCAAGTCCAGATAAGATTACAAAATAACATTAAGTTACTTGATAACACGTTTAACTTAAAATTAGTCCATTTTCATTTTTCATTTTTTTATGCAAATTTACCAATAAGCTGCGTATTCTCTCCTAGCATGGAAACTAATGGGAAAAATGTGCCATCTCTCCAAAGTAGCAGATGCGCAAACTCTCCTAAGTAGCAGATGCGCAAACTCTCCAATTTCGGTAGGAGAGATTGCGCGGCCTTTTATTTAAGCGTGGCCGTTACTAAAACGAACCGTAGGTGTTCACACTGTTAGTCTAGATTAGTAGCTTATGAGAAATCTTTTAAGTTAAAAATATTTTGTACTACTGACATTGTATAAAAATTCTGACGAATAGCTATGAAAATTCCAGCACTGACTTTGGGAAAACAAAACAAAATTGCAATGTTTTTCTTAGAAGCTCAAAACAATCAACGTGCACTTTCAAGTAGACACCCTACTATTGCTGTTGTACAACTACCTGCAGTCGCTTCGCGCTCACTCTACTAATTCCCCCCGAACCTCTATGTGCGCAATCTCTCCGACCGCGCCATCTCTCCTGGCTTTACATTACAGTTCAGTGCCCCGGCTCCCTCTCGGTGCTTCTGACACGACTCTTTAAGTAGAGGAGGCGACCGGAAGTCGAGCCTTGCTCGACCGCTCCGTCGGGATTGTTCCGAATCGGCCCGTTGAGTCGGGAAGAAGACCGCACGCCCGACACATGGAGTTGTTTCGTCGACACGAGAGGAGCAGCAGTCGATGATTCCGATTCCTCGTCGTGGTGGTGCACCGGGAAAGTGGTGTCTGTCTAGCCGGAGAGAATTTCTCTCCCTTCGTATTGGTGTCTGTCTAGCCGGAGAGAATTTCTCCCCCTTCGTATTGGTGTGGTTTTCGCTTCCAGGGGAATCAGGCCGATGCCGTCCCTAGAGGGTACTATGGGTAGAGCGCTCTCCTAGTGTCGAAGCCGCCACAGAGCGGCAGGTTCACGGGAAGGCTGCTCCGCGGGATCTTCGGGGTGACAAAGGTGGTGAAAAGACACTGCGTAGACCGAACCCTCGTGCCCGGAGCATTGAGCTTCCGGGGGGTGACGCGAGTGCAAAGGTTCAGCTAAATCGGATCGGGCGGCTGCAAAGCTTGTCTGTGAGGAGACGATGGCTCAGGCAGGATCTGAAGAACACGGATCGCAAGGGTTCACAATGAAGAACTTTAGCGACCAATACGGGTTGGGCTTCGTAGGTCGTCCTTGCGAGCCCTCTGTAGCTGGATCAGTTGGGCGTCGCCCTCGAGGCCTGGATCGAGACTGCCCGTTGGGATCAGATGCGATGCGATGACAGGAGAGTATGGCCCTCAGCCTACGATACGTGTCTTGCGTCGTTTTCTGGGAGGGGTCTGAGCTTTCTCGAGCGAAGGCCATGATGTGCAGACCGGAGGCTCGTCGGTAAAACGACGGTGTCTGGGCTTGAAATCAAATCACGGGCCGAAACCTAGTCCGGCACGTCTCTTGTGCAGCCAGGAACTTCCTCGTCTAGCAGGTGGATGAGAGGCCCGTCTTGCAAATAACCTCGATCGGGCCTGTCTCTTTGAAGCGTTTGGAGGAAGTTTCCGCGACCTCCAGAGACCGATAGCGGTTCCTTAGGGTTCTTCCTTTGTTGTTGTTTTATATGTTTATTTGTTCATGTTTTTGTTTTATTTTGTTTTGTGTTTGTTTTTATATGTGTTTTGTGATATTTTATATGTGTTCTGTGATATTTATATGTGGTCGATCTCGTCGAATGGGGTCGCTTAGCTACATCCCAGGTTAACTGGGGGGGGGGGCTTTAGCTTCGCAGGAATTCATTCGGCGAGGGACATCCCAGCTGAGTCTCTTCTTTTGAGATAGGATCGAGTTTCCTTCTGATCCTGGGTCGGCCAGAGGCACCTTCGTCACCCGAGGTGACAACCACGGAAGAAGAGACCAGTTGCTTGCCCCTCTATGCATGTTGACGATAGGATGCCGTGGGATAGCAAGGGCCGTAGGGATGTCAAGCACATGGCCGAGGGACCGACTCTCCTTTTTGGGGTTTCGGCGACAGTCTCTACGGTTCATCAGGTGTCATGTGTGGAAGTCTCCTCTAAGAGTTGGAACTTCCGCCGTATCGCAGCGACCTATGTCGTCTCGCACTTGGGCAAGAGAATGGGAAGTTTCGCTGGATGGCGATCCTCCGGATCGACCGTAGAGCACTCGGTGATCGCCGATGTGCGCGCTAAAAGTCCACGAGGATTTGGGTACGGTAGTCGAATGCCGTGCCGGGTGCCCGTCATGGCGCATGGCGGCGCATCTTAGTTTTCCCTTACAGTTCACTTTTAAATCAACACTACCTTACATATTTATTAGTAAAACAAAAATATTTATGAATACAATTTAAGCAACAAATTCATTTTTATGCTTGTGGATACAAAAATTTTAATAATACTGCTTGAAAAACATTTTTAAGTAACATATGTTTTTGTTTATTGAAACTTTACACTAATATTTTCTCAAGAATTTATACTAACTGAAACAGTGACAATAAAAAAAAAATACTTATGCGAGAAATTATTTCTTTGGAGGTTTGTATTTTTCATTAAATAAGTAAACTTATAGAATTGATTGCGTATGTTATGAAAAAAACAATATGCGAATAATTTTAATAGTTTAAATTTAGAATTTGCGTTTGACTTATCCAATAATACATACGCGAAAATTTTTAATTAACATAAATAATTTACGCCAATTTGATTATAATAGCATGAAAATAAATTAATGAATAATAATAAGTACAAATTATGTAACTATAATGTGGTTATATTTTAAACTCTATTTGATTAGCTGTTAAATACTATGTGACATAAAGATTTACATATGAACGTTTTCTACTAGGATATCATTTACTCCGATATAAAAGCAATTTTAAAATAAAACATATATTAAAAGAGTTAACAGATTTTAATATATACAGACTATAAAAAAATAATTAAGATACATACATATTTTCAGAATTATAAAAAATAAATCACATCACCTCTTATTTTAAATTCAGAAAACGGTGGGGTACACGTTCTTCTGCGATTAATTTCCCATCCAACTGGCTTGGTAAATACCTGATACCTTAGAGAGATAACTATTGCTTAAACTTGTCGCATGACTAATAACTGAATCACATCCTCTTCGCAAAGACTGTTCTCAAATCTGCACAGACCACTTTCTGACACATATTTTAATTTAGTTTTGTTCGCAAATGCACGGAATTGGCAGATTTTCTTATCGAGAAACTATGTAATTGAAACATGCTTTTCATTTTTTGGTAAAGACAAAAGATTTTTCAGAAAATACTATAAAATTCGACGTTTTGAACCGAATTCCTGAAGCGGTAACGTGACACGAATCCATTTAACTTGATAAATAACTTATTTATCAAAAAATAAAAAACTCATTTCGATACTAAATTGCTTCCATAATTATTTTTAATGATTTATATATAATTTTCTACATGAAATGTACCTCATGCATATTATTTTCACTATAATAATGATACCATTATTAAAGTTTACATAGATTTTATTAATAACATAGCATTATTTTTTCTACTCACACAAACCTATGCATACTTTTTATACTTTTAGTTAGTTTTATATGTAGCCTTTGAGATATACGTACTTTCTCTTAGCATAACACATATGGATTTAGTTATTTTAATGTATGTCACGTAGTTATCTAAAATTAATTCACTAATAACAAATGTATATTTTTAACTAATCACCTACGATAATTTATAATTTATAAACCATGCTCACCCCCTATAATTATATAAATTCAAATTTTTTTAAGGATTCTCCAATAAGTCATGCGATAAAACGTTTGTGAAACCGAAAATTGAATATGATGCATGTTATATTTGTAAAAAAGCTTTATATGGGGAACGCACATGTGACTAGAATCATCTGTCGAATCCGTAGAGGGGATCTGTCATGTGAACCATACAACCTCATTTACAAACAAAGTAAAAACAATCCCTGTTATATTCCACAACCTCAAGAAATACGGCGGTCATCATATTATGGGTAACTGGGAAAGTTCAAAGATCATGTGATTGATGTGATTGCGTGCACATTGGCAAATTATATATCATTCAAGTTATATAAACCTGGATGCCCTATTCGGATGGTGTTTATCGATTCTTTTCAATTTTTACCTACGTCATTGGGAAAACTTGTTAGGAAACTTCGATCTGACCAATTCACCCTACTTGAAGAAAATTTCCCATTTAATACGAATTTTAATTTATTAACAAGAAAGGGCATATAACCTTATGATTATTTCACTTCATTTAAAAAATTTCAAGCTTTCTAAGACATTTGAAGACACATAATAGTGTTTAGACCTCTACATAATTAAAGAAATGTGATGAAGACCCTCAACGCTGGTTTTGAACCCGCGAATTCCGGCTCGAACTTATTATTTTATGATTTATACGCTAAACATTGGGCTGTGCGCGCCCCTATGCTTTCTCGCTTTCTTATAAATACTATGTATTACAGTTACCCTCTTTTTCTACTCGTGATATATATATCATTCAAAATTTTCATTTGTTCTAAAAGGTCATTTGATAGAGATTATGCTAACATACCTCGAAGAATACTCGTTTCACGAAATACTTTTAAAAGAATGAAATTAGGTTTTAGAGAATTATAATAGAATCAAAATAATTATGAAATTTCGTTATAGAAATTTTCAGATACATTGTAAAATAATCTTTTTTTCTCGAAGAATATTTCTTTCACGAATTAGATTCACTTTTACATATTTTAATCAGGAAAAAACTAGTTATGTACAGAAAATAATGCGTTCCGAATACAAATTCCTCTTTAGTACACTATGCATTTAACACATGTAACGAAATTTTTAGAATTATTCAATGCTGCCATCTCTGGGTTATAGTTTAAGCATTTCAATTTTAAATAGTAGTGAGAATATAATTTGAAAGGGATGGCGTGGTTTGAACTCTAGCAAAATGTAATCATGGCTCACTGATTTTCTTGTATCTTAACCACTGAGCCATGATTGCATACCTTCGAAAGAGTATTTAAAGAAAAAGTAGGTTCTCTTCATTAAATCCACCCTGCTTCGAAATTTACTTTTTTGAAAAAGAACTTTTATTGTTTAGGATGAAATTGGAAATATATTTCTTGTTCTTGAGGAACCATGACATTAGATCTCGACTCTATACAATTTACCCCTTTAGCTCATGCTAACTTTATTATTTGACGTAAAAGTATTCAATTACCAAACGATTTGGGCTTCACATTTTCAAAGTTTCTTTGTTAAACATAGTAGTAGTTATAAACTATATATATCCCACACAAACATTACTATCTAGAAAGAAATAATAATACAAGATAACAATAATTATTTCAAATATATCATAAAAATGTTATTCATTTCACTATTTAATAATATTTTGTATAAGTTATTAAAAATTATTCACTCACCAAATGATTTATAAATCTAAGTATTCACAGTATTCTAAGTATAACATTGGTTGCACCCACGGTAAGTACCGTGGTTGCACCTAGATTTCTGGACATTGTGTATTAACGGCCATATTGCAGAAGGCTTTAAAAGGTTTAAAAGTCTAATTAGGCACGGTTTTTTGTTTGTTATTTAGAATACGAGAACTTTTTCTGAATAGTAATATTCAACCTTATTTAATGACATATTAAAAAGGCGAGTATTTCTATTCAAAAATTGTGGTAACATTAAAATAAAAAGTACACACAAAACATGTGATTCCATTACCTAAAAGATGATTAAAACTTTATTTAGACTTTAAAAGATTAAAATAAATCGAGCACTTTCAGCTGTGAAACCAACCTTCATCAGGATTTATAATTAAAACAGGTGTTAAAACACAAACGTCCAGATCACATTCTTGTAAACAGCATGTCTCTGTTGCGAGCTTACGGGAGAGTTCAAATCATTCACATTCGTCCAATGGTCGGTCGGTACCATTGCATAGCAAAAAACGGTGACGAAAGAAGGAAAAAGGGGAAAAAGATCACATTTTACTGTTCCTTGATTAAATTAAGCCATATACTCGGAATATTGTAAGACAGTACATCATTGCACACTTTTCCATACTTATTTCTAATTTCCACAGATTCTTGAATTATTAAAACATAGTAATTTCTCATAGGATATATTACTTTAGCATTATTAAAATCTATTTTAACGTTTCGGATTTGGTGAAGTCTCGATAGAGCAGTCGATAGTTTGTTAAATTTTAGATCTCTTTTATGTTCATTTATACGGTTTTTCAGTTTTCTTGTTGTCATTCCTATATATTCTAGGTGTCCATCGTCTTCGGTGTTAAATGGAATGACATATACTCCGGACATTTCATTAGGTGGGACAGAATCAATCTTCGCGGCCAGTAAATTCTTCATTTTAATTGGGGGTTTAGCTATCAAATTTATTCCATAACCAAAAAGAGCGTGCCGAAGTTTCTCAAAAACTCCCGGTATATAATTTATACTTCAATATTTCTTCTGCGTTAAGTTATTCTTGGTTGATTGCTTGTTACTTTGAAACGAACTAATTAATCTATTAATAAGGTATAACGGTAATCCATTTTCTAGAGCAATGTTTCTGATAGCATTAAGTTCCATTTCTTAACGATTATTGGAACAGGCCATAAAGTCTCTTCTTACATAAAAATTATACGCCGAGATTTTATAAATAAATGGTGAACTGCTGTCATATGAGATAGTTTTATTCGACTTATGAATTTTCCTATATACTGTGCATTCCAAATTTAGGTTAAACAAATTTCTGATTAACTTTACATCCAAAAAATTTAATTCATTATTTTCTTCAACCTCTAAGGTAAACTTAATATTTGAATCCATATCATTAATCCCATCACGAAAATTATGAAGCTCTTGTATTCCATAATCCCATACTATGAATATATCATCGACACCAAAAAGAGGGGACAAAATCACTACGTTTCAAAATTAATTCTTCAAAAGGTCGCAGTTTAAACTCCGCAAAAATCACGGAAATTTAATGCAGAAATAACTGTAGTTTTCATCTTTTGACTTAACATTTGCTCTTTATCTATACGTTCTTGAATTGACCCCATAACTTCAACCATGTCAATAGATGGAAAGAGGGATACAATATCTAAACTACAGTTTTTTCTGCATTAAATTTGATAATAAGAAACAATATATTTTTATTTAACAATACAGTTTATAACCAACCAAATGGAGCGCCAATGGGTTCACCGATTTCCCGGATTTTTGCGGAGTTTAAACTGCGATTTTTTGAAGAATTAATTTTGAAACGTAGTGATTTTGTCCCCTCTTTTTGATGTCGATATGTTGATGATATAAAAGTAATCTGCGCCGCAGCCGCCCTGAGGGAGCGAACTGCGCGTAGACGACCACCGAACCCAAGTCCTGAGGGACTTTTATCGCGCCAGCAGGTTTGTGTCCCTGCGGCGCTTCGGCCGGTCAGAGGACCACCATCTGCGGACCCTCTAACTTTAAACCCACGTTTCGACTACGTAAGCCGTTGCGATACGCGATGAAACCCAGTAGGGGAGTCACCAAGAGACACATTCATAGCATGGGATTATGGAATACAGTAGCTTCATAATTTTCTTGATGAAATTAACGATATGGATTCAAATATTAAGTTTACCTTAGAGGTTGACGAAAATAATGAATTAAATTTTTTGGATGTAAAGTTAATCAGAAATTTGTCTAACCTAAATTTGGAATGCACAGTATATAGGAAAATTCATAAGTCGAATAAAACGATCTCATATGACAGCAGTTCACCATTTATTTATAAAATCTCGGCATATAATTTTTATGTAAGAAGAGCCTTTATGATTTGTTCCAATAATCGTTTACAAATGGAACTTAATGCTATTAGAAACATTGCTCTAGAAAATGGATTACCGTTATATCTTATTAATAGATTAATTAGTTCGTTATCAAAGTAACAAGCAATCAACCAAGAATAACTTAACGCAGAAGAAATATTGCAGTATAAATTATATTCCGGGATTTTTTGAGACACTTCGGCATGCTCTTTTTGGTTATGGAATAAATTTGATAGCTAAATTAAAATGAAGAATTTACGGCCGCGAAGATTGATTCTGTCCCACCTAGTGAAATGTCCGGAGTATACGTCATTCCATTTAACACCGATAAAGATGTACAACTAGAATATATAGGAATGACAACAAGAAAACTGAAAAACCGTATAAATGAACATAAAAGAGATCTAAAATTTAACAAACTATCGACTGCTCTATCGAGACTTCACCAAACCCGAAACGTTAAAATAGATTTTACTAATGCTAAAGTAATATATCCTATGAGAAATTACTATGTTTTAATAATTCGAGAATCTGTGGAAATTATAAATAAGCATGGAAAAGTGTGCAATGATGTACTGTCTTACGATATTCCGAGTATATAGCTTAATTTAATCAAGGAACAGTAAAGTGTGATCTTTTCCCTTTTTTTCTTTCTTTCATCACCGTTTTTTGCTATGCAATAGTACCAACAGACCGTTGGACGAATGTGAATGATTTGAACCCTCCCAAGGCTCGCAGTACAAAGACATACTGTTTACAAGAATGTGATCTGGACGTTTGTATTTAAACACCTTTTTGAATTATAAATCCTGATGAAGGTTGGGTTCACAGCCGAAAGTGCTCGATTTATTTTAATCTTTTAAAATCTAAATAAAGTTTTAATCTTCTTTTAGGTAAAGGAATCACATGTTTTTGCGTGTACTTTTATTTTAATTTCACAAAGATGATTTTAAGCATTCCGAACTTGTTTTATATTGTGGTAGCATCCTGAATGAAAAACTCGCATAACTGACAACACAATTTCTAGCTTTCCCTTCAAAGTTTGATTTTTTTATATTTATTGATTATTTTATTATTTTATTTTATTTATTTTATTTCATTTCATTTCTTTATTTCTGCTTATTTTCAGGGTTCCTACGCTTTTACCACAGTTCTTTAATAGAATTTTTCGCCTTATTTAAATGCAGAAATCTTTTATAAATCCTGCAATTTAACGAGGTGGCTGCAATTTTTTGCTGTTTAAAAATTAAATAGAAAAATTACATTAAAAAATTGTGGTAAAAGCGTACGAATCCTGGTTTTCCTTCCACCTCTTTCTTTTTGTCTTTATGTTTGTGTTGACTCTTCCCCCCATTTTGCTCCTGCTTTCAAAGTGAAGTACGTCTTATTTATGCCTGATGAAGAAAGACCTAGTTTCTTCCAAACGCGTTATGCTTATTTTATTTTCATGGTGTTTTTAAAAAGTGTTTTCCTTTTGTATTAATAATTTGATTTTGCTCTTTATAGGTAGAGTTCTGGCGTGATTCTTTTGGACTCGGAGATAACTGGTTCTTGGATCAAATTGTTGTTGAAGACAAAACTCATGGGACAGAGCATATTTTCCCAGTTCACAGATGGATCCATGCCGATCGACATTACGTCATTTTCGAGTATGACTGTTGTTTGCCTCAAGAAGATCAACACCAAGAGCAAAGAAGAAAGGAACTTACTGAATATTGTCGACTTTATCAATATGAAATGCATATTGACGGAGGTCCCGTTCAGGTATTTATTCATTTAACTTTCTAAACTATGCACTTTACTATAGCACCCTATCATAATGACAAAAATACAGTATACAGTGCCTCAAAATTAGTTCCGAATCTAATGACTAATTCATAAAAAACAGTAATTACCATTGAAATCGTGTAAAACCTATCAAAGTCAAAATTTTGCAGTCCTTCAAAAATATGTACGGAAAATATAATATCATGTTACAAAACATTTAATATTAATAACAGTAAATTCTTGCCTCTAATTGAAATTCATTTCATTTTATAAAATTAATTTCATTCTAGAAACTTTGTATATATATAAATTTGTAATGAAAAAATCCTTCAAAGTTATAATTACGATTTGATATGTTAAACGTTACCGAAATTATTTTTTTCTTAAGTAGACAAGTATATTAGAAGCAAATAATTAAATGCGGGAAAATTTATAACTACATGGGATGAAAAACACAGTTTTGGGCTAATAACTACCTAATTGAATTTAAAATATATACTTTTGATATATACAACAATACAATTTGATGAAACCAAACTATGTCAATTTTCATAATCGAAATCAATAAAAACTTTGAAAGAGGTTATCAGTAGAGGAAAAGTGGGGCTCCGACTGCAGGTGGAGGAGCTGAGGAGCTGGTGCAAGGTGCAGCACCGGCTCCTCAGCCCCTCCACTCGAAGTGCAGCTCAGCTCCTCCACTCAAAGTGTAGCACCTGCCCACATGCCCACCGCTCGAAGTGCAGCACCTGCCCTCAGCCCTCCACTCGAACTGCAGCACCTGCCCACCGCTCGAAGTGCCCTCCACCACCTAAGATAAGGAGATTAATTAAGGATTAGTGTTAATTAATTTTAATTGCGAAACTTAGAAATTTTTCGAAGCAATTTTTTTTTCACGTAGAAATAGCTATTACAAGGTGAATTTTAACGAATTACAAATTTAATTAATTTTAATTGGGGAACTTAGAATTTTTTCGAAGCAATTTATTTTTAACTATAGTAGGCCATTCGATATACATGTTAGAGTATATTTGAGAAGAATTTTAAAAGTCAATAATGGTTTATTTAAAAATGGTGAATAATTAATTTTAATTGGGGAACTTAGACATTTTTTGTGATTTTTTTTCTTTTAAACTAAAAGTAGAATTTTTAGAGTTAAAAATAGAATTTTTAGAGTTAAAAGTCGCCAAAAGTAGGATTTTCAGCTGAAAGTAATCTATGATATAAACTCTCAACTGAAATGAATTTTACCTTAATGTGTGAGCTTTTGGCTAGAAGTGACCTAGAGTCAAAACTTCCTGGTCCCAGGAATCACCACGGGGAGGTAGATCACACGAACGATTCCCAAAAATATTTTTAGAAGATTTAGATATCTTCTTTTTTTTTCTTTTTTTTTCCTTAAGATTTTTTTTTAACTCATTACGAAGGAGGTATTTTATAGTGCCCATAAGCTAGGCTGCTTATCCCGTCTTCCAGTAGATATCGTTTATCATCAAAGGGAGATAAACATTTTTTATTTTGCTTTATTGTGTAGAGGTTGTGCAGCTGCTGAGCGATTCTCGTTTGGACTTCAAAGGATGTTCTCTGTTCTAATATACAGTTGATGTAGTCTTCGTGTCTTAATTTTTTTTTGTACGACGTTTCTGGAAATCCCCTTGGCTCTCTTCTTTTCCTCATCCCCCGTCTTGATGGAATACATCTTAGACTTCAAACTTACAAATTGATGGACAGCTCTTCCATTTAACTCATCTTTAAACTTCCCCAAGACTTTTTTATTCGCTGTGGAATAGAGAGGATGTTCTGGGGGATAGTCTGAAAAGTCAAATTCAGAGCTATGGAGTGCCAATTCCCTTTGTAGATTCTGAGTCTTGATGAGATATGTCAGAGAATCGGTGTCAGTAAAAAGCAGAGATGAACGATTTCCACTATAATTTTTTTTAATAAAATTGTAATGGAAATCATACATCAACGCTTTGGATAACTCCAGTATCGTGAACCCGACGTAAATGGGCCGGTTCATCAAGATACTGGGTTTCTGTCTTTCTACCGCTACCAGACCCTCGTCGAATATCTTGAAGGTTTTGTAAAAGGGGAATGCAACCAGCTTTTCACCACTGCGGGGGATGTTACACACCTCAATATTCCGTCTCTTCCTCAGGTTCTCGATGCACTTCCCATAAATGCTGTTGTTGAACAACTTGAAGCAGTCTTTTTGGAATGTGCTTGTTGCCATCTTCCGCTTCTCTGTATTTAAATTAATATATTCTGCGAGCCAAGGGGACTGCTTGAATTCCAACACTTTATGGATTTTTTGTAATTTTAACCCCAACTTTAAATATGGCTGTAGATTGCGATAATGGCAGATATAATTTTTCTTATGCATCAAATTGGGGATGAGCTTGGGAGTATCTCTGAATCCTCTCTCCAATAAACTTTTTGCGTATGGTGAAAGCATGTTTTCTTCGACGGTTAACCTTTCAGGGGCCACAGGATAATCATTATGAAGATCATGTAAGGATTCAGGGTACTCCAGATCTATTTCGAATATGAAGCCAGTTGATGAATTTTTCGGTATTTTCATTGTCTTCTTCTGTGAATGATGAGGATGCTTGTAACCACCGAAACCCTCGGCAAGGCAAGTATTGAGACATTGCCCAGCCGTACAAATTATTTGCATCTAAATAGAGAATATGTGATGTTTCTTCATTGGGTTTATGATCAGGGACTTGTGTATTATTGGCGGTCGCAAATCTGTGGGTAATATGCGACACACCACCACGGATACCCTTTTCGATGAAAAGCAACATATCAATGTCTGTTAAAAGTTCCAAGTTCACCCCCGTCATCTTCAAACAGGCTTGCCAAGATAAACCTGGTGAAGTGACGAGGTGAGCTGCATCGATGTCATAATACTGCTTACACAAGCCCCTGAAGTTTTCAAATACGTCAGCCAGCATTAGCACATCTGTTTTAACATATAGGTTATGATATTCCCCCAGCGACTTCATATTAAAGGTTGTCCAAATCTTCTGAGCATGTATGTAGTCTTCATCTGTTATATTTTCATCTGTTAAATTGTTGTGGAAGGCGTCTGGTGGGGGAAGTTTTGTTTCATTAAATTTACTGAAGTTAGTGAAGTATGAGTAAGGATAAACACCTTTGCGGGTGAGTAGGCTTTGGTCTATTGTACTGGGAATATTCTGTTTTAAAATTTTGAAGTCGCTGGGTTGTAGATTTGACGTAAGCTTTTCCAACAAAGCGGGGAGAAATTGCAGCGAATCAATGAAGGAAAATTGGATACTTGATGATTTTTCTTTTAGTTTAAAAGATATGTAGTCCTCCAATGTGGTGGCGATGACATCAATTTGTAGATTGGGATAGCAGCCTAACTTTTTAAAGATGTGATGGGCGTCATATTTTTTTTTAAATTGTGGAAGACCACTGGGATAATTTTCGACTGTTTGTAGTTTAAATTACAAAAAGGGTGTGCAGCCCCTCTGTAGTTTGATGTGATGTGACAATGGTCACGTACACGTTTATCTCCCAGGGCCTTCCTACAAATATAACACTCTGTTGCTCGTTTGAATGATTCTTCTTCTTCGGGAGTTAACTGCATAAGTGCGATAGTCATGAGTTTATCTTGAAAGTCTTCTTTAATTTTCAACAGTTTCTCGATGAAATGTCCTACAGCGTCTTCTCCTCTGTAGACTGTAACGGCTTCTTCTTCGGGTGTATGCCTGTAGGTGCTTCCGTCAGGGCCCACAATAACGTAAGCATACCCACAAGCAGAATGGTGTGTTGTTTGCACTTGAAAGGAAGTAGAGATGGAGGGTGCGGTGGTTGTGACTGGTACGAGGAGAGACTCGAAGTCAGCATATATTATATAGGGTATAGGTGCTTGTAAGGGGGTACTTGTAAAAGACAATATATTTTCACCTTCCTTTGGCATTTTAACAATTTGTGGAGCTTGTCTACAACAATAGGGAGAGTGTTTTTCTAAGAGTTCTTGATTGGTAAACCCATGAAAACAACGGAAACAATAAAAGGCTGTACCATGATGCCCACTTCGATGACTCATAAATCGTGAAAAATCACGGATCAGCGTATAATGGGTGTTTTCCCCATCGCTGATCAAAAGTAGATTTATCACATCGCTGTTCGTTTTTTCTGAAACATGAAGAATGTATATCTCTCCCTCCTCGTACCCGAAGATATTTATTCTCAAGTCATTCTGACTTTCAATGCTGGGAATTTGAGTATAGGGTGTTGGAAATGCTATTCCTTGCATATTCAGAGTATGCTCAGAAGGTTTATAATTATATATAGCTTCAGCATGCTTATTATGATCTAACTTCATCTGATGGGTGAGAATCGACCAAAGCACACACTTGTGATCATTAAAGTTTTGGACATTTAAAATAGCTTCACGCCCTTTTAAATCTTTTGGTAGTTGGATATAGCTCGATCCTTTTAAGGGTGCATACATAGCAATTTTTAATTCAAAATGATGAATTAATTTAAGCACCCACCCACTACCTCTTTGCAAAAATTTTTCAAATGATGTCAATATTTTCTTGTGAGCTTCATCGAGATGGTTTTCGATTTGATCCGTTGTAAATTCTTCATAGGTGTTGGATGAAAAATAGGTCGATAACGCTTCACTCTCCCCACCAGCATTTGTTTTTTCAAGTAGAATCTTTATCAATAATCGCCACTTAATAGATTTTTTTTCTTCTACACCTTCCTCCAAACAATTTACTAATTCTTTTCTTTTGCTCTTGAAAAAGATTGATATATCGTGAGCAGTGTCATCATTTGGTTCGAGAAAAATACTGCTGAAGATATTGAGAGCGTCTACCCTTTTACTATTGTATTTAGGAGGTTGAGGATTTAATCGTGGTTTCTTTACAGTTTTGAATGTCGACGAGCTACTGTGGCTGACACGTGTATGCTGCATGAGATTATCTTTTCTGGGGAACTTTTCTCCACATTCTTGACAGGAATATTGGGGATTCATGTGCGTGGCGAGATGTCTTTTCAAACTGTCAGCACGGGTGAAAATTTCTTCACACACATCACAACGAAAACGGGTTGTTTCTTCAGAATGTGTCTTCTTGTGACGAAGAAAATTATCCATTCTGCTAAATGAACTTTTGCATATATCGCACGTAAATAGGGTATCCGTGGATTTTGTATGGGTATCACGATGTCGTCTTAAATTTCGCCCGTTCGCGAAAGATTTCTCACAAATATCGCATGTGTGAAGACCCTGAAAAAAAGAAAACCATTCATTAAAATTTAAATCTTTATTAAACTTTTACATTTTTTAAAAGAATTAATTTTTTATTTAAAAATAAAACCCTTCATTGAACAAAACCTAAAGTTAAACAGAAAATTTTATTTCAGTCTCTCAAAACCCTCCCAATTTTCTAAATGATACTATTAAAAAAAACTCTTTAAAACCATTTAATCTTTCTCGAGGACTAACATAAAAAAAAAAGACCTGTAAAATTAAAAAATATATATATATTTAAAGAATTACCTTAGAGGACTCCACGTTTGATGGGCCTGCGATAGAAGGGTGGGCATTAGACGGACCTGTGATTGGGGCAGAAGGGTTAATATTTGATGCACCTTCTCTTTGTTTTGTGTGAATCAGTTGATGACGTTTCAGGGTAAACGCCCTTGAAAACGATTTTTGACAAAAATCACATACATGCTGATCCTGAAAAGAAATACATACCCTAGCTTTATAAATATGCCTACTAAAAAAAGGATCTACTATTTATCAAGATTTAAGCTTTAAGAATTAAACTTTGAGATAAGATTTAAACTTTGAGTTATTAAATATTAAACTTTACGTTATCAAGAATTAAACATTATCTTATCAAGAATAAAACTTTATCTTATCAAGTTTGAAATAGGCAATTTTAAAACAACTTATAATTATTATATACTAAAGAAAACATACCTTAGGAACATCAGAATGTGGTTTTGTCGTGGTTGCTTCAACCATACTGGGCAGGTTACGCTAAAAAAAGAATATCCCCTATAAGCTTTTACCAAAAAAAATTTAATTTAAACTTTAGTTGTCTTATAAAGTTTTAAAAAATACCTTAAGAGACTCCATCATTAGATTTTTTTTCTCTCTCTCACTCCTATACATCTTCTCAACTTGGTCCATAAGATTTGTTTGGTTAGGCGTGAGGGAAAAATCCATATCCCACTTTAAAAGAAAATAATCGTTTACAATCTACATTTATTATAATTTTTACACACTAATAATAACAATAAATAATAATAATAATAATATACCAGAAAAGACTCTTACGTTGAAAGTTCTGGGTTTTTTTCTGCTATTTCCTTCAGAGCTCTTATCTCTATGGCGTCGATTTTTCTGGGACTGATGTTTAAATCAGTTTCCCACTAAATTAGAAAACAAATCATTTTTCGAAAAGGGTTCATCAATAACATGTTATAAAAAATTTCATATAGAATAGTGCTAGAGAATAATGACTTTGTTTATATTTTGAATTAAGTTAAATTGTTAAACTAAAATTTCGTTCACTAAAATAACTATACATTTAGCACACATACAGATATTTATATCGAGATTAAAACAGAAAAGTAATATATTTCTAAAAGAACATTTTTTTTTTCTAATTAGAAGTTTTTCAAGAAAATTAGTATCACAATAGATAGGTATTTGAATAGATTAATTTAGAGAGTTTCAAAAATAAATCGTTTAGCAATATTCAACCACATAACATATGGAAAACTCTTAGGTTAAAATCATTTAGAAAGGAAAACAATCTTATAATAAAAATATAGAATGATGCTAAACAATTTTTCAAAATAATTAACTTACTTGAGTTTGAATTTTGAATTCATCGTTTTATTTATTACTTTTTCAAAAAGATTAATAGTATAAAATGCTTGAAGCACTAATTATAACGTACAGTCTCTAGGACAACTACTATAAGAATGAACTCACATAAGCGCGCTTATCTATTTAATCAGGTAAGAGAATCTTATCAGATCTATGACCTCATAGGTTTTTCCAGGTATGCGTCATAGGATTTTCCACAATGAATCATTACAAGATATCGCTACTAATTAACTGAATTAATGAAGATTGTTTAATTAGAATACTTAACGAGTTAAAAAAATGTATGGTAATGTGAATACTGTTTTAAATATTCAAGTAAAAGGAAATATACTTCAAATAAAAAGGATCTATTTTAAATATAATATTCATGGCTGACATTATAAACTAACTTTGCATTATTCTAATGAAGGTCCACACATTGGATTAAAAATTTGTAATAATAAGAAAAACTGTTTCAAATAACTTTTTCCCTACTACATATAAATTTTATAATAAATATATTTACTTGTGAGAAGTATTAAATTGTATATAAAGTTCTTTTTAAACTAACAATTTAAAAATATAGAGTCTTAAAAAGTTTTCCATATAAATAATAGCATTGCACAAAACTTTTAAAAAATATTGAGAGATATTTGCACAGAATAAAATCATTTCGATATATATTTCCCAAAATTAATTATTTAGAACTAATACATTATACTGGTATGAAAATAAATTACAGGTAGCATTATTAAGACATATACACTTCTAAGGTGAAATATTTTAAATATACATTAAAAATAGTTTAAACAGGTATTAAAAATAGTTACCCTTAAAAAAATCATTGCTATACTTCACAATAATCAATCTTATATTTCAAAAAAAATATACTCATGTCTCGTAAATAAAACTTTCATAAAATTTTGTTAAGTACCTCTATTTAATATACCCCTCGGGTAAAAATTATTCATGCTTTACGGTAAGTAAAATATATGAATAATCACAGCTTAGAATAGTAATTTTGGAAGATACAGAGCCCTTCATAAAATTTTAATTTAGTTAAGTACCTCTATTTAATATACCGCTCGGGTAAAAATTATTCATGCTTTATACTAAGTAAAATATCACAGCTTAGAATAGTAATTTTAAAATATACAGAACCCTTCATAAAATTTTAAAATAGATTTTGTCTTGCATTACAGTAAAATATACCAATAAATAATAATATCACAGCTTAGAATAGTAATTTTATAGCATATACAGAATCCTTCACAAAATTTTAATTTAGTTAAGTACCTCTATTTAATATACCCCTCGGGTAAAAATTATTCATGTTTTACGCTAAGTAAAATAGCACAGCTTAGAATAGTAATTTTAGAATATACGGTACCCCTTCATAAAATTTTAAAATAGATTTTGTCATGTTTTACAGTAAAATATCACATTTTAGAATATCAATTTTATAGCATATACGGGCACCCTTCATAAAATTTTAAAATAGATTTTATTATGTTTTACAGTAAAATATACCAATAAATAATAATATCACAGCTTAGAATAGTAATTTTAGAATATACGGTATCCCTTCATAAAATTTAAAAATAGATTTTATCATGTTTTACGCTAAGTAAAATATACCCCTCGGGTAAATATCATTCCTATTTTAGGCTAAGTCATTTCACAAATTATTTAATAAAGTTGCTGAATTAAAATTAGTTTTAAAAGTACATTATATAATTAAAATATATATTAAAATCCACTTACTTCATCATCAAAGTTAGAAGAGATTTGCTGCTGGGTAGATGAAATCATGATAAGTTCTCGAATTCTTCAGAAACTCAAACACAGAATTATTTAACAAACTTGGTCACACTACACAAGTATAAAAAAATCCAAGAGCACTAGCTTGTGACACAACAAGAAACGAAATCTAGAACAGACTAAAGTTTACCCCGAAAGATCTTGCTAATATACAACCCATATGATTCATAGATAAGAGGATCTGATAAGGACGAGCTGATTATTGGTAGATAGATATGAATCATTCATGGGAAAAACCCTTAGCCCTTACTCACGATAGATACGTTGTAATAAGAAATTTTAACTCATGAGCAATAAAAATTAATACCCTTATTTAATTTTCCTAAATAATTGTCATTAATTTTAATTGGGGAACTTAGAAATTTTTACGATTTTTTTTTCACATAAAATATTTCCCTTTGTAAAGTTTCAATTAAGTGAAGAATGTTTCAGTGTTTTTTAATGAACCGATACTATTTTAAGATAGTTCTCAACGCGAAAAATTCTAACACATTTGTGAACAAATATTAAATTTAAAAATGTGTCAGAAAGTATACTTTTTTTTTGGATCTGAGAACAATCTTAAAACTTACTTAAAATATAAATACTTTT
The DNA here is from genome assembly GCA_963931845.1 of Maratus michaelseni. Classification (NCBI taxonomy): domain Eukaryota; kingdom Metazoa; phylum Arthropoda; class Arachnida; order Araneae; family Salticidae; genus Maratus; species Maratus michaelseni. The sequence continues at coordinate 429,593,088 of OZ007586.1, forward strand.
TCATAAATAAAAGGTACCCTCTTGTAGAGTATTCATTAATATATTTTCAAAAATTATTTAAAACCTTTTTTCTTAGTTCAAAACTATTTTTCGTAACTGTAAACTTTTTTCTACATATCTCAAATCTGAAAAAAAGAAACACTTAAAGATGTTTAGGAAATAATCACATAGAAATTATTTAGGGGAAAAAAGTATTTTTATTCAAGCAAATGTTACAAACATTTTCTAGTTTTAAAAGCATTATACTTCATGGGAATTTACAAACAGAGTTTCTAAATAGTTTTCATAAAAGTTTGAATTCAAAGTATCAAAAAATGTAGGTGTATAGTGACAAAGACAGTTTGCAGTGACATTCTTCACAAACTGTTTAATAATGCACTATCTCTATACAGAACAAATTTTTCTCTTAATGAAGTATTTAAGCAGTCATGGTCTAATTGCGATAACTGGCTAATGGTACAGGCGTAACAAGTATATACTTGATTAAGAGATCTTTCTAATTTTTGGTCAAAACATGAAAGGAAATGCTTCTTCGCACTATGCTCATTAGTATGTGTCAGAATACACTTTTTTGATTTTCGTAATACAGACATAGGAATCGCTTTCACAAGAAGCATATCGATCATGCACTCGGTAATTTCAGGAATTGCTTCACGTAATTTTAAAAATTGATCTATAGATAAACGTATTCCTTCTGGTTTAAAATGAAAGCTATTTTGGTTTGCCTTGAAAATCTGTTGTAATATGCAATGTCCTTCATCGGAAAATGCTGTTAAAAGTTGATTATTGGAGACGTAACTGTCTTTCACAGAATAAAAGTTGAACTTGATCATATTTTGTTGGAAATGATCAAAAGTTAAAGGTGTCATTACGATGCCATTTTTAGTTGGGAACAATTCGCCGCGTGCACCTTCTTTAAAAATTCTTATATGCAGTTTTAAATTACAGTTTTTATCCATTTCAATTTGAGCACAGGTATTCCATTCAAGATTCCAAGGAATTGAGAAATATCCATCTGATTCATGAAATGTATGTGTAGACAGTTTCTCTTCAGGTCTGTTTAATGGTGAAAAATGTTTAGACGCGGTAGGTGGAGAATAGTCAGAGGATACAGCAAACAAGTCTAAATTCAGTTCAGGATCATTCATCAAGTCCAGTCTTGGCTTTTTCAAATCAAGAGGATGAACTATTAAATGTCTAAAAGTGAGGCTAATTCGAACGTCTTTAATAGCAGGTTCTGCTCCGATACCGTGTGTGAATAATTCGTTGGTAGGTGGCAACATGTTGTAGAAGGATCCATGTTCTAGCTTGATGAATGTCGAGGGTACACTAGGTCTCTTGAATTCAATAGTTCTTTGAGCACCAAAACTGAGTACTGTGATAGGGAACATAGCATTTAAGCTGGATTCATTATCTTTGTGGTGGCTGATATAGGTAGTTCCATCCTGGTACAAATTAAGTAGCACATAGTTAAAAGTACAGGCTGTTTCTCTTTCCACTTTATCACGAAGTTCAATCATAAGTGAAGTCCAAGGTTTGGAGGGCGCACTTGTTCCACTGAAGGCATAGCTGGTATTGGAATCACCATAAGCTAAAATTAATCGCTTAGGTTTCACATCCTTTCCTCGCAAATGAAAAGTAGGTCTGTAGAATGGTAATGTTTTTAACTCCGTCAAATAACGATCAGCATGGGCTTTCTCTATAAAGTCACTTATATATTGGACGTTCAAGCCATTATCCGAAAAGATGATTGAAGACATTTTTACACGTTGAAAATCACTGAGCAATCAAGTCAAGGAATAATCACTAACTAAGCAGGAACACCGAGGCAGGAACAGCTAAGCAATGATTCCACACGATATGTTCGACTTTATATAGGGGTTGCTATCTGATAATCTTATCACTGATTAGATAACCTCGCGCATGCGTAGTGATATCCCAGGTGATGTCATGAAGGCACAGGATAGGTTGATCTCACTTGTGGGGATTCCCCATTAGATAAGATGAACAGTTTAAGTAGTGGTCTGTGCAAGACATGTTTTCTTCAATCTGGTGTGTAAGTATTTTTTCCTTAATTTGTATAGTAATTCAGTTTATTGTATTTTAATCAAGTTTATTGCATATATTTTAAACATGTATTTTATAGAAATAATGACACAGATGTAAAATCAAGATAGTTTATTCAAACAATACGCTTTTAAAAGTTTGTACATTCAGGTTACATAAAAAGTGATCGCTAACAAAATCCACTTTCTTTAAAAACATGGATAGTACATCGTCAAAATTAACCAGCATTAAAATCATATCTCCAACTTGTTTAAATTTTTCACGATTGTTAATTGTAAAACACGAATGCAAGGTAACACTTGGATGTCTAAAAACACATCAAGTACATTGATAAATTTCATTAAATATACTTATAATATTATTCTCGATGTAGAAAATTAGTTTAGACCATAACACAAATTCATTTTCTTGTGTCATTGTAGCCTGTTTACATTTTTTCTTTAATAAGTTAGGTAAATGTTTTTCATACTGGTGATAAATCAATTTCTTATTCAGTTTATAGGCTTTTTCTTTTAATTGTTCTAATTGATAATTGTTTAATTTGATATGAGAATCGTTCGTTAAACTTTTAAGACACATAACAGAATTATCCTCATTTAAAACTAACATCTTGTTATTGCTAACGAAGGAGGAACTTTTGTATCTTAAATTAAAGACAACGATTTTATATTGGAACTCATACCAAGTCTGGATGTCCATAGTAATTCCATTCTGGGTGGGAATTCCTTCAGAAGTAAATTCCCTTATGTGGAGAGAATAATCAGAATTCTGTAACTCGAACCCTAAAAAGATTGAGTTTCCAAGTTCTTCCCAAAATATAAATGAGTCATCATTCGAAGCATGAGCAGTCGATTCTTGTCGTGGTTCTTGAATGGGTTCTTGTAACGATTCTTGAATAAGTTCATGGGATGTCGTTGGGGTAGAAGGTTTTGTAAAGTTAAAGTCAATGAAAAATTCATTCAATATATCCTTGGTGGGTTCACAACAGGTGTCCGGAATAGAGGTTGTTTCATCAATGTATACAAGGTCTTCAGTACTTTTAATTCTTGATACCAAAGGTGAATCTACACGAGAACGTTTATTAGGCGAAAACACTTGTTCTTCGTGATTTCTTTTTGCCATGTTACTTGGTTACAATCTTCTTTAAAGTTTATACGGAATTAGATGAGGTGTCTGGATCCATTGCTTATATAGGTTTAAAAATCAGTCTCAGTTACAGTTAAAAGGCTTAACCCAATCATATAACTCGAAAAATAGATGACGTCATAAGTTACTTTGTTTGCTCATAGGTAGTGCTTACTTGTTGCAATAAATTACAAAGTCGATTAATCTGCACTCTATGTTGATCATCTTTTTGCTGTTTGGAAGACCGGGCCGTTTTCTTCGGTTTGGAAGTGTTATGAATCTTCTTGTGTTTATACAAATCAAAATATCGTGGAAACATCATATTGCACAGCTTACAATTATATGTCCTTGAATGAGTCTTAGCATGATTTCGTAAATCATATTTCCAAATGAAGGTTTCTCTGCAAACACCACAGGTAAGAACTTTTTCATCTGAGTGATGAGTCATGTGTCTATTAAAAGCAAATTTTGTAGAATAGCCTTTCTTTCAAATCTCACAAAAATGGGGTAACTTGATCTCTCCTGACGATGACGGTTTCAATTCAATACTCGAAACAGGTTCTTCTTTGGGGGTAATATCCATCGGTAGAGGTTCTTCTTTGGGTATCAGGAAGGATTTTTGATTTTCTACACTAGACATTTTTTTAAACCAAGTTACACTTAAATCATACAACCTTGCACATCAACGACAATGTAATGAATAATGTAATGAACAGGATTCACATCAATTTATACCATTCTAGGGGGCGCGCATGATTATAAATAATCCTATGTGATTGGTTCGTGAATAAATAGTTATCATTGGTTAATAATCTACAAAAATAATTCGAAAACTGAAAACGTATGACCTGCACATATGGTGATATCACAGACCTCTTCTTTGAAAATACTTTCAGAGACATGAAATCATAGCACAATGGTTAGCATAACACAAATCAGTGTGCTATGATTTCATTTTGTGAGGGTTCGATCCTCACCCAGACTTTTCGTAAAACTACTAAATTCAAACAATAGATGAGAGCACCAAAAATGTATTGTTATTTTCCATTCAAATCTAAAATTCTACTTTTGGTTTAAAAAAAGGTCTAAGTTCTCCAATTAAAATTAATGAACATTTTTAATTATTATTTTTAATTATTCATTCACTTCTACTGCATACACTCATATTCAAACTGCGTACTCTCGTTGAAAAAAAAATTTGCTTCGAAAAATTTCTAAGTTCCCCAATTAAAATTAATGAATGACCCTTTTTAATTATTATATTTAATTAAATCATTAATGACTTTTAAAATTCTCCTCAAATGTACTCTAACATATATATCGAATGACCTACTCTAGTTAAAAAAAAATTTGCTTCGAAAAATTTCTAAGTTCCCCAATTAAAATTAATAAATGAATAACACTTTTTAATTCATATTTTTAAATACAATTCACAAACCGAAAAAATATTTTTCACCCTACTATAGTTGAAAAAAAATGCTTCGAAAAATTTCTAAGTTCCCCAATTAAAATTAATTAACATTAATCCCCTTATCTTATAGTAGAAATCCTTATCTTAGGTGGTGAAGGGCACTTCGAGCGGTGGGCAGATGGGCAGGTGCTGCACTTCGAGCGGTGGGCAGATGGGCAGGTGCTGCACTTCGAGCGGTGGGCAGATGGGCAAGTGCTGCACTTCGAGCGGTGGGCATGTGGGCAGGTGCTGCACTTCGAGCGGTGGGCATGTGGGCAAGTGCTGCACCTTGCACCGTGCCCACAGCCCGCCACCCGGGGTCGGACGCCCACTTTTCCTCTACTGTTATCAAAGTTTCCAAAGTAATTTCTAATTTTTAAATATTATATAACTCTATTTCAGTTAACCGAATGGTCATTTATTTTAGGTATTCCGAAGACTTATTACATCCTGACTGAAATCGATAAAGAGAGAAAATTGGATTATAAGAATTGATTATCAATATGACTCTAATTATCCAATTTATTCGGAGTTATAAAATATCCTTAATAAACTTATTTGAAACACGAAAATTCAAAAGTTATTATCTTTCACACATAAGCAAGTCCCGCAACTATCTGAAAATTTGAAGTACGCATTCATGAAATATAATATAAATTTAATAGCTAAAGCTCCAAGAAAGTTAAAAGATTTAATTCACAGAAAAAATTGATCCAATTCAGAATTCTGAAAAAGCACCATTTTAGTAATCCCTTTTAATACTGAGCGAGCATCAAGAAAATTTATTCTATATAAAAGTTATTGTTATTTATATATTTATTTATATATTATTTATATATTTATATATTTATATTATCTATTTTATTGTTATTTATATAAAATATAACCTATTTTATTGTTATTTTATATAAAGTATACCTTCTTTTGTTGTTATTTTCGATCAAATATACCTTCTTTTGTTGTTATTTTCGATCAAATATACCTTCTTTTGTTGTTATTTTCGATGAAATATACCTTCTTTTGTTGTTATTTTTGATCAAATATACATTATTTTGTTGTTATTTTTGATCACATATGCATTATTTTATTGTTATTTTCTATCAAATATACATTATTTTGTTGTTATTTTTGATCAAATATACATTATTTAGTTGATATTTTTTGTCAAATGTACCGTATTTAGTAGCTAATTCTTATCAAATATTCCCTATTTTGTTGTTATTTTCTATGAAATATAACGTATTTAGTGGTTAATTTTTATCAAAATATACCGTATTTAGTGATGATTTTTTATCAAATGTTCCCTATTTAGTGGTTATTTTTTTTTATAAAATATATAGTATTTAGTGGATTTTTTAAATAAAATGTACCCTATTTAGTGGATTTTTTTTTAATAAAATATATCCTATTTAGTGGATTTTTTTAAATGTTAGTTTTTTTTTTTTAATTTAATAAAATATACCCTATCTACATAATAAAAACATAACATATATTATTTTCTAAAAAAGGTGCTTTAAAAACATTAAAAACTACATGTAATTCAACCCGAGATTTTTCGAATCACACACGCGTTCATCCTCAAGGGAAAACATGACTGGAAGAAAAAACAAGAATGTCAGAAAAAACAAAGCACTAACATGCATGTGCAAAAACAAGCTAGTCTATTTTTCTTAAAGAAGGGGTAGAGTTATTCTTGTTGAGCTTTCAGCTGTTAATCTTCTTGAAATACTTAGGCTATTGGGCAAAATTGCAGGAATGTTATAAGAAACGTTGTTGTTACATATAGGATCACTCTTACTTAAAATCTCTATGGATTCGCAGATGCTATTAATCTTCTTGAAATACTTAGGATATTGTACCAAATTGCAGGAATATTATAAGAAAAGTTGTCGTTACTTTTACAAAAATATACATATATTTTCTGACTGAATGTGAGTGCGCTCAAATTATATTATTTTTATATTTTCATCAATAACAAATTAAAACAGGAAAAGATATCTCTTACATGTTACCACAGGTGCCCACCAAATCCCTAATGACGTAGATCAGATGTAGACCACACGATTTCTTGCGCGATGCATTTTTCACAATTTGCTATAGTGTAAAAATGAAAGAAAATTATTAATGATTCTATTTTAATTTTGCTTTGTGAAAAAGGCATGTATTTCACTGCTGTTGAAGACGCAATTCTTCCAGAGCAATATTTAATTTTTTACTTTCTTGGTTATGATGAATAATACAAACTCCGAGAGAAAACCATTCTCTTCTCGGAGTGCAGAAACACAACATTTTTCTAAGACAGAAAAACTAAAACTAGTCTAGATACATTATATGAGTCGAAAGTTCACAGACAGAAGAAAGTACGCACGAAGATTACATATTCATTGTAGACGTAGAAAGAAGGAGCGGCTTGACTGCCAGTATTCAATTTATTCTGTTCTTTACACATGTATATTTTGAAGCTTCGAAAGAGAAAAGTTTTTACTCTTAAAATGAGAATAGAAAATCTTTTTAAATCTTTTTATCAAGAGTTACACACCTCAATCCCCCCCCCCTAAGCCCTGAAACAATGAGTCATAGGTTCATAATAGTTTTACGATGAAAAACAAACTTAGGCTTCGGCAAGGGTTTGGTAATAAGATCTGCTGTCATTAAGTTAGTGTTGACGTAGCGGAGCTTTATAATCTGTTTATCGACTAAATGTCTCAAGAGGTGATAACGCAAGTCAATATGCTTCCTCTTATGATGAAACTTATCTGATTCCGCAAGTTTTATTGCTGACTGGTTGTCATCCATTAAGGTTATCGGGCACTGCTGTGGCATGTCCAGTTCGCTTAACAGATTTATTAGCCATGATATTTCTTGCGCTGTACTCGCAGCTGATATAAATTCTGATTCAGCTGTCCATTTGGCTAAGCATTTTTGACGTTTTGATGTCCACAGAATCGGGTTGGACCCCAGTAGAAAGTAGATTTTGTGTAAAGTGGGTCGTTTGTCCAATCAGAGTCTGTGTATGCCCTCAAAACATGTTCTTCAAAATTGGTATATGTTAACTTTAGATCGATAGTAGTTTTTAAAATTTAATGGTTCTTTTGACTGCTTCCCAGTCCTTTGTTCGCTGACGTCATTTTTACGACAAAGGATATTAACAGCTGCACTAATATCTGGTCTGGATACAGTCGAGATATAAAGTAGTGCTCCGACCGCCTGTCTACAGTTTACATTATCCGGCAAGATATTTTCATCATCGGTTAATTTAACATAGCCGGGTTCCATAGGTGTATCGGTTGGCTTTGAATTTTCCAAGCCAAATTTGATTATTAATTCATGAATTTTGTTAATCTGATCTAGGTGGTCTGATGATGGTAGATCTGGTCATAGTGTCTTGATCAAGTCGATTAATGTTTATACCTAAGTAATATTTAGTATCACCTAAATCTGTCACAGGGTATTCTTTCTTTAACTGACATATAAGTTTATCTATGTTTTGATCTTCCCCGACAATGAGGAGATCGTCGACATAAACAATTACATAAATTGTTTTGTTATTTGCGGTTCGTTTGTACAAGCATTTGTCTATCGAGATTTGGTGAAAACCTAATTTTTATAGCGAATCATGTATTTTTAAATCCCAAGCTCTCGCTGCTTGCTTCAAACCCTAGATCGCCTTTTTAAACTTACAAACTTTGTGTTCCTCTCCGGGGACTACATACCCTTTAGGTTGGCGCATGTATACTTCCTCTTTTAATTCCCCATGTAAGAAAGCCGTCTTAATGTCGATATGTCTAAGACTTAAGTTTTTATGCAAGGCCATTGCCAAAAAGCTTCTTAGTGTAGTATGAGACGCAACGGGTGCTAAAGTCTCATCGTAGTCAATCCCAAATTTCTGGGAGAAACCTTTAGACACTAGCCTTGCCTCCTATTTTTCTATTAGACCCTGACTGTTGTACTTCGATTGAAATGCCCATTTACTACTAATTACTTTTGTCCCTGGTCGGGCCTCAACTAATTCCCAAGTGCAATTTTCTTTAAGTGAATTTACTGAAGTGAAGTACATTATCCGGCAAGAGATTTTCATCATCGGTTAATTTAACATAGCCGGGTTCCATAGGTGTATCGGTTGGCTTTGAATTTTCCAAGCCAAATTTGATTATTAATTCATGAATTTTGTTAATCTGATCTAGGGTCATAGTGTCTTGATCAAGTCGATTAATGTTTATACTTAAGTAATATTTAGCATCACCTAAATCTGTCACAGGGTATTCTTTCTTTAACTGACATATAAGTTTATCTATGTTTTGATCTTCCCCGACAATGAGGAGATCGTCGACATAAACAATTACATAAATTGTTTTGTTATTTGCGGTTCGTTTGTACAAGCATTTGTCTATCGAGATTTGGTGAAAACCTAATTTTTATAGCGAATCATGTATTTTTAAATCCCAAGCTCTCGCTGCTTGCTTCAAACCCTAGATCGCCTTTTTAAACTTACAAACTTTGTGTTCCTCTCCGGGGACTACATACCCTTCAGGTTGGCGCATGTATACTTCCTCTTTTAATTCCCCATGTAAGAAAGCCGTCTTAATGTCGATGTGTCTAAGACTTAAGTTTTTATGCAAGGCCATTGCCAAAAAGCTTCTTAGTGTAGTATGAGACGCAACGGGTGCTAAAGTCTCATCGTAGTCAATCCCAAATTTCTGGGAGAAACCTTTAGACACTAGCCTTGCCTTCTATTTTTCTATTAGACCCTGACTGTTGTACTTCGATTGAAATGCCCATTTACTACTAATTACTTTTGTCCCTGGTCGGGCCTCAACTAATTCCCAAGTGCAATTTTCTTTAAGTGAATTTATCTCGTCTAACGTAGCATTTATCCATTTTTCCTTTTTCAGGGGATTTTCTATATCTAGTATATAATCCCAACATTTTTGCTCTTTTATCTTAACGTCATTTATTAAAAATGCAAATCTGTCAGGGTGAAACCCTCTGTTAGATCTGTTGGATCTACGTAGTAAATTCTGTGGGGTGCCTGTTAAGTTTGTGTTCGCATCCTGATTTTGCATGTCATTTTTGGTGCTATTCTTTTCCTCATCAATTAGTTGGAATCTTGGTTGCGGATTATTATCGCTTAGTATTTCTTTATTGTCATTTGATGCATTATTTTTTAACTGAGTCATGATTCTTATCTTCTAAAAATTTTACTGTTCGACTTATAACAATTTTCCTTCCATCTGTGCAAATTCTATAACCTTTACTTCTATTGTCGTATCCGAGAAATATACCCTCTTGTGCGGTATCGTCCAATTTTCCCCTATTTTTTTTCAATATGCGTGGCAACGAAAAGTTTTAATGTTAGAAAGATCTGGTTTACGGCCAGTCCATTTTTCATATGGAGTCCGATCGCAGGATGAAGTTGGGAGCCTGTTTGGAATGTACGTCGCTGTATAGATGGCTTCCTCCCAGAACGAATTAGGTAAACCACTCCTTAAGGCTGTATTCAAAAAAAATATTTTTCCACGCTCAACAACTCAAAATTTTGAGACACATTCTCAGACTTATTTTTAAAAGTAACAACAGGAAACTTGGCGGCGTGATTTATAAAGACATTTATAAGGACCCCATATTTTTATTTTTCGTTCAATTAATTAGAAATTGATTTACAGACAATTATTTTCACAGTACGATCATTTTTTTGTTTCCAGCGCTATCGCTTTTGGAAATTCGGTTCAAAATGTCCACTTTGACAGCATTTTTTGAAATATATTCTGCCTTTATCAAAAAATCGAGACAATACGGACATTATAAAGTTTCTGAATAAGAGAACCTGCCAATTGGATGCATTTTAGAGTAAAAATGAATTTACAAATGTGTCTCAAAATAAGCAGTTTGGATTTGAATACACCCTTAAGAAGACAGCGACCCATCTCCATTAAAGTGCGGTGCCTCCGCTCTGCAACTTCATTTTGCGGCGAGGAGTACGGTACGGTGAATTTATGATCAATTCCCCCATTTTTCAGATAATCTTCGAATTCCTTCTCCGAGTACTCTCCTCCGTTATCGGACCGAATTGACTGCACCTTTCTGCCAAATTTGTTTGCAGTCATTGCTACGTATTCCTTAAATTTTGAAAAACTTCATATTTATTTTTTAGTAGATACACAACAGTAAAGCGACTGAAATCGTCAACGAAAGTTAGAAAATAGTATTTCCCCCCATTCGTTGCAGTTTGCATGGGGCCGCAAAGGTCACTATGGACCAGCTCAATTGCTCTCGTAGCTCTAAAACTAGCGGTTTTGGGGTAAGGATTATCAGTAAGTTTTGACGCTAGGCAAACGTCACATTCATTACTGTGTTTACAGTTATCAATTTGAATCCCTGATGCCATGATTTTATCAACTAATTATTTTATGTGGTTAATATTTCTATAACCTAACCTTACGTGCCACTTGTATAAGCAATTTTTCTTTTCACAGTGATTTATCATATTTACATTTTGAATTGAATCAGGTTTTACCTTACTTTCATACAAATTGTTATTTACATAACCCTCAAGGTATGTTACGCCTTCGTAAGTTATTTTGCACATTTTATTTTCGAATATAGCTTGGCAACCATTTTCGGTAGCTTTTTTTATGGAAATTAAGTTTGTTTCTATCTCTGGTACATATAAAACATTTTTTAATGTTATGGTTTTACTCGTATTGTGTGACATAACAGTATTTAATTTTATGGACCCGTAGCCGTCAGAATGTAATTCTTAACCGTTCGCGATTGTTAAATTAGATGTATAATAATTGAAGTCATGAAATTTACTTTTGTCATTACAAATGTGGGTTGAAGACCCTGAATCGACAGCCCAGAGGTCTTTCGAACCGTTACCTACAAAAAATGTTAAATTTTTATCGGCATGTTTTTCCCTATTGAAATTTTTGGTTTTCGAAGCATTAGCGCCTACGTTGTCTTGAAAGCATACAGCTGACCTGTTAGACATACCATGATGTTTATTCCCATAACTTTTCTCTTTGGATTTTTCATTGTTTTTATTTTTAAGTTTCCAACAGTCATCAATATTATGGGAATTTTTCTTACAACAGCGAAAAAATGTATTTATTTTCTGCTGTGGAAATTTGACTTTTAAGGTTGAATGGCTGTTTGAATTTTCGATATTATTTTGCCGTTAATTATATTCATCTATCAATTTTCCCCGGATGAAATTTGGGGTCAATTCATCATTATTTCGTGCCTCAAGAGCACATATCAATTTGTCATAACTGGCAGGTAAAGAGCAGAGTAGTAAAGCCGCCAGGTGTTGATCATTTATATTTCCACCAATGACAGTTAATTTATCGCGCAACTGATAAATATTAGTTAAATGCTCTATCATAATTGCCATTTTCGGCTAACCTGCTAGACTATAATTTTCTCAATAAATATAATTTATTGCTCAAATTACTTCTTTCGTGTAAGTTCTTAAGTGCGTTCCACACTTCCCTAGCAGTGTCTAAGTTTTTTGTGTGGATGATTTGATCATCTTCAATTAGCAAGTTTATAATTGCCCTGGCTTTACGATTTTTAGTGGTAAAATCACCATTAATGGGATTTGGGGGTTCATTTATTATTACATCGTAAAGATCTTCTTTTTGTAAGTACATTTCTACACGAAATTTCCAAACATCGTAATTGTTCGAGTTTAATTTCTATATAACAGTATCTTTTAACATACTCATTTTTATTATTATATAGATAACAAAAATCTTGTATAATATAAATATTTGATAATTCAACAAAATAATTCAGTAAAATAGTTCAATAGTATTATTTTTCTATTTACTCAGAATACTACTTACATTTTAACACTTTATTTATATCAGTGTAGCAAAATATTTACATATAGTTATGCACACTACAAATAATAATTTAGAGACTTTCAGTTCATCATAATCTTTTACAAACATATACATATATTTTCTTACTGAATGTGAGTGTGCTCAAATTATATTATTTTTATATCTCCATCAATAACAAATTAAAACAGGAAAAGATATCTCTTACCTGTTTTCAGTAGCGCAGGTGCCCACCAAATGCCTATTGACGTAGATCAGATGTAGACCATACGATTTCTTGCGCGAAGTATATTTCACAATTTACTATAGTGTAAAAATGAAAGAAAATTATCAATGATTCTATTTTAATTTTGTACTGTGAAAAAGGCATGTATTTCACTGCTGTTGAAGACGAAATTCTTCCAGAACAATATTTAATTTTCACTTTCTTGGTTATTATGAATAATACAAACTCCGAGAGAAAACCATTCTCTTCTCGGAGTGCAGAAACACAACCTTTTTCTAAGACAGAAAAACTAAAACTAGTCTAGATACATTATATGAATCGAAAGTTCCCACACAGAAGAAAGTACGTACCAGGATCACATATTCATTGTAGACGTAGAAAGAAGGAGCGACTTGACCACCAGTATTCAATTTATTCTGTTCTTTGCACATGTATATTTTGAAGCTTCGAAAGAGAAAAGTTTTTACTCTTAAAATGAGAATAGAAAATGTTTTTAAATCTTTTTATCAGGGGTTACACACCTCAACAGTTACATATAGGATAATTCTTACTTAAAATCTCTATGGATTCGTAGATAATTGAAAGAGAGTAGTTGGATGTTTGAAAAAAATTTTTTTTTTTTTTTTTTTTTTGCTTTGTCAAAGTTTATTTTCTTTCTCATGTAACCTTGATAAAGCTGTACTTGGTTCCTCGAATTTAATATCGGATAAATGTTCTTTTAATCTTTCTTTAAATTTTCGAGAGTTCATACCAATATAGAATAAATTTTCTTGATGCTCGCTCAGTATTAAAAGGGATTACTAAAATGGTGCTTTTTCAGAATTCTGAATTGGATCAATTTTTTCTGTGAATTAAATCTTTTAACTTTCTTGGAGCTTTAGCTATTAAATTTATATTATATTTCATGAATGCGTACTTCAAATTTTCAGATAGTTGCGGGACTTGCTTATGTGTGAAAGATAATAACTTTTGAATTTTCGTGTTTCAAATAAGTTTATTAAGGATATTTTATAATTCCGAATAAATTGGATAACTAGAGTCATATTGATAATCAATTTTTATAATCCAATTTTCTCTCTTTATCGATTTCAGTCAGGATGTAATAAGTCTTCGGAATACCTAAAATAAATGACCATTCGGTTAACTGAAATAATGTTATATAATATTGAAAAGCTAGAAATTACTTTGGGAGCTATTGATAACCTCTTTCAAAGTTTTTATTGGTTTCGATTATGAAAATTGACATAGTTTGGTTTCATCAAATTGTATTGTTGTATATATCAAAAGTATATATTTTAAATTCAATTAGGCAGCTATCGGCCCAAAACTGTGTTTTTCATCCCATGTAGATATAAATTTTCCCGCATTTAATTATTTGCTTCTAATATATTTGTCTATTTAAGAAAAAAATAATTGCTTTAACGTTTAACATATCAAATCGTAATTATAACTTTGAAGGATTTTTTTTATTACAAATTTATATATATACAAAGTTTCTAGAATGAAATTCAGTTTATAAAATGAAATGAATTTCAATTATAGGTAAGAATTTATTGTTATTAATATTAAATGTTTTGTAACATGATATTATATTTTCCGTACATATTTTTGAGAGACTGTAAAATTTTGACTTTGATTGGTTTTACACAATTTCAAAGATAATTAATGTTTTTTTATGAACTGGTCATTAGATTCGGAAATAATTTTAAGGCACTGTACATTGATAAATTTTAGAAATTAAAATTAAGTACATAAGATAGGAACTTTAATCTTAGAGATTAGTTAGCTGATAAAGGGTTTTTTTTTTTTTTTGGTAAAGTCAATAAATTTCCATGTGTTCAGCTGTCATTGCATGCAGATAATGTAGCAGATATTAAACTTTTAGATTTTTCTGTTCCCCAAATTTCCTATTTTCATCTGAAAATTATGTGGCAAAAACACGCTACATTTAGAGTACTGTTATTTAAACTTTTTAAAACCCATAACAGTTTCATTTTTTTGATACAATAAATTTAAAATAGGGACTAAACACCACTTTTTCCGTACTAAAATATTTCCTTTATATAATCAAAAATGTCCGCCAATTGATTACAGTTAAAAATTAGTGGTATCCAAAAGCTTTTAGTAACCAACCAAGCAAACTCTTCTTACCCGAGCGGCGTTCGGGCAAAAATGTTAATCTAAGTGATTAATCAAGAAATTTTAAATCAAGAAATCGTTCAAAGATGTGAGAGGACTTTATCGTGAGAAGTGTGGTAAACAGTGTGCTGTATCTGACTCGACGATTAATCGAATAATGCAACGATTTCCTAATGATCATACAATATCCTGACATGCTGGAACCAGACTTCTTGAATATGATTAAATATACACATGCATGTCTAGAAGTTGAAGGAAGACAACTTGAGTTATATCTACTATCACTAGAACGCCGGAGTCGATTCGAACAAGAAATTTCTTCATAAAATAAATTTAATTTAAACCACGCCGAAATAAATTAAATAATGTTAAAAAATTCTGGTGTCAAACATTTTTATAAAGATTGGGTAACATTTCCGGGCGTTCTAGTGTTATAGTTTAGGAAACCGGCGAACCCGAGTGGCAGAAGGCCAATTGTCACTACTTTTCATGAATAGTTTTTTTTTTTTTTTTTTTTTTTTTTTTTTGCCTTATTTAATCTCAAAATATCTTTCAACAAGTCGAAAAATATTTTTTAGAAGATGTGGTGGCAATTAGATTTTTGGCACGCGGCTTGGCCGTCTTTGGTTTAGGAAAAATAAATACGCTTTTGTAATTTCTTTGTAATTTTTTTCGAAATTTCATTAGCGTTTATCTATTTATTTCATTTTTTAGGGGGAAGGGGGAAGGGAGGACTCTGTACATGGCATGAAGTTGAATATCGACTAGATGTCCTTCGTGCATTGATATTTCTTGACCTATTAATTTATATTCTTTATCATAAATAATATACATTTAAATAACTTGGATATATCAGCTAACTCAGAGGTTCTCAACAGCTCAACCACGGGCCGCAGAGATACCAGTAATTTTGTAGCGTAATCTTCACGTTATTTAATCTCCGATTTTGAATTAACTTTCTGCGATTAAATAAGGTGAAGATTACTCTTCAAATTACTGGTGGCCCTGTGGCTCGCAGTTGAGTTGTTGGAAACTATTCAGTCTCTGAGTTTCAAGTCTATCTTATATCTTATTTTATATTAATTTCTGAAATATGTCATTTTTGTTGTTTTTGTTGTTTCTTTTGAAACACCCTTCATAATCTCATAAAGCTTTTCTCTTTATTTAATTCAAGCATATTTTTGAAAGTCGTTTTCTTTTATTTTATAAAATATTTCAATTTCAAACTATCGTAGAGTGATTCCTTTACACTAAGTTTTTATTTCATTAAAACATGGCTTCTTCATAACTGACAACTTTTTTTTTCTTTGTTTAATCAAATTAAAAGCAAAAGTTTATTTAACAAAATATTTCTTGTGTAAACGTACTACTTTGATAGTATTTATTAAGTAAAATTTCTGTTTGACATGAAAAAAAAAAAAAAAAAGGGTTGGCAGCTATCAGAGATATACGGCTGGCTGTTACATATATTTTAATATGAAATAAAAATTAAAATGCAAGTTTTTTCCGTTAAAACTATAATTTTTAAGCAATATTGCCTCAAATCTAAATTTTGTTGAAAATATGATTTACTAAAACTGATGTGTATTTCGTTAGATATGAAATACATATGTAATTGTAATAAGCACGGTTGTTTTCAGAACAATAACTGTTTACGAGTCTAAAAGATGAATCTTAGATATATATCATACCAATTGCAGTTTCAATACAGCTGTTTTTCTTTATTATTTTGTAATATAATAGTGCATTATCAAAGCTTAAGATTTTATCTCCCTTCAGAGATAGTAATATATATAACCTTGGAACTAATTCAAAGGATGAAAAAATTAAACAGTATTTAATTTGTTTTGATATAGATCATTTCATAATAATTTATTGTGTGCAACTAGGGTGTCTGCTTCATATGTTATTGGGATAAAGAAGTTTTTAGCTTTTATATTTCATCTCTTTTATATTTCATTTCATTTAATTATGTTTTCATAAGTTTCATTTTTGAAATAACTATTTAACCCTCTCAGCGTGAATTATTTTTAAATGGGGGAAAAATACACTTTGCACTTAAAATAAATTTAAAATGAATTATTAAGAACAATGATGTTGAATTTTTAAAAATCTTACATTTATTACAAAATTTCAAATGCGACCCAGATATAAAGTTTACAAGCAATAAAATTATTATTTAGAGTTATTAAATTAGGGTTGTTTTTTTTTTGTGATAATTTAAACTTTGCAAAAACTTATCATACGGTAAAAAGAAAGAAAACACTTTTGGTCATGTTTTGGTTTAGATCTAAGAGCAGAAATTCTTTAAGAATTCCTTTTTTTTTTTTTTTTTTTTTTTTTTTTTTTTTTTTTTTTTTGAGGATTTTTGAGAAAATCTTATATCTCATGCAGAGCAGATAAAAAATTAAAATTGTCAAAGGCAGATTTTTCACGTTAGTACTCGAAATGGGCTCTGTTATCTATTGTTATATTTCAGAAGCATTATTGAACTTCATTTGAGTTTTATATGTGATGCAGGAATAAATATAAAACATTCACACTTCACTGAATTACACTCTTATGTGAATATTCACGGTGCGACGCGACTATGCAGTTTACCTCTGCTTGGCACGAAATCAAAGAATCGCCAAATTGGTGTACTTTTGTGTCTTGTCTCCCAGAGTTGCAGCCTACAGGAGATGCTATGCAAGAGCACCAAATTCAAGATGACAACAATCAAAATAAATCAAAACATGTTTTTAAAAACATAAATTGTCAAAAATACAGTAATGAAACAATTTTTTCACTTAACACCTTAAAATCGATATTTGTTCTAAGTAGTGAGAAAGGAGGGGATTTAAGTAAATGATTTTATATTCCTCACATGTATTAAATAGTTTACAATAACATTTATGCATGAATTTCGTGAATTATATTGTACTGAATATAAAATAAATACATTGACAAATTTCTCATGTTAAAATGTTTTATGGTTTTTCTCTTAATTTTTATATGTACAGAAAATCATAACTTGGATCAAATTTACTATTTTTTCCACGAAACGACTATAAAAATTGTGATTTTTTTTCCTGCAACCTCTTGACGAAATTCGCAATTTTTTTCTGCAATTGTTTGGTGAAACTCATTTTTTTTTCGCATCTGACTAACGAAATTTACCAATTATTTTTTTCATGACCGACGGACGAAATTCGTGATTTTTTTCTCAAGTGATTGACAAAATTTCGGCTTTTTTTTTTTCATGATCGTTCGACGAAATTTGTGATTTTATTCCGCAATCGTTCGATGAATTTCATGATTTTATTCCGCAATCATTTGATGAAATTCGCAATTTTATCCTGCGACCGATTGATGAAATTCGCAATTAAATTCTGCAATTGTGTGACATTTTTTTCGCGTACGATTGACAAAATTTGACATTTTTTCCGCGACTGTTTGATGAAATTAGCAAGTTTTTCCACGATCGTTTGCCGAAAGTCGCAATTTTTTCCTTGAGTAATTGACAAAATTTTTAGATTTTACTCATGAATCGCTGGACGAAATTCTCTTGTATGTTGATGCTGTTTTAGAAGTTTGAATTACAATAAATATTAGGTATTTTTTTCATTTTAGCTAGTCTGGTTTGTTGAATTCTTTGGATTCATCATATAATGTTCGCTAAATTGTACTGTATGGAAACTGTTTATAGTACGATCAGTTTTTATTTCTGGAAATATATCTGTTTCTTGGCTTATTTAGAAACTCCAATTTGTTATTTAGGCTTATATAGAACATTTCCTTTGATTAAGTTATAAAATGAAAAAAAACATCAGAATATAGCTATTAAAGAAAAAGAAATTTCAGCTTTTCCAAGTGGAAATGAAACCCTGTGCAGAAAAAAACCCACAAACAATTAATTTGAGCATTAATCCAATCTCTGGGCTAGGGGCAGGAGGGAGGCATTACGGTACATTTCTGTTATACCAGCACCATTGTTGCCAAGCGTAGTACTTTTATTTATTATTTTTTTAGTGATGCTTAAAGCTAAAAGAAAGTAATTTTTAGTACTCGGTATTGGGCGAGTACACGGTCAAAATATGGCCAAATTCAGAGCACTCGGTACATCTGTAATTCATATTAATAAAAGTACAACTAACTCTTTAACTCACAAAAAGTACCACTGATAAAAAAATGAAATTGATAAAAACACGCGAAAGTAGTTTATATAAAACTATTAAATAAAACATTTTCAAAAAAATATATTAATAAAAACTTTTATTTAACATTACTTTTACATTTTAAGAAATTTAAAGTAGCAAAATACTACAACGATCACACATTTAATGTATAATTTTTTACTATTAAAAATTTAATCATTCAGTTTCAGAATTTCAACAGTTTTTCTTCCTTAATTTAACAGCATTTTTGTAATACATGATTAAATCCAATTGAAAAAACTATTTCAATCGTATTACGCGATGAAACAGGTCATGCTACAAATCATCCGCTAACAATAACAGACAACAGATATCTCTCTATATTAAAAAAAAGTAACCATCGCTGCCGCCGCTGTCAATTAAGATTTTGTGCCTTGAAGTCTTTCTGGACTAATATCTAGAAAACTATTGCATGTAAAATTTTAAAAATTGGTAGTTTTATAAAGAAATGTTCGATAAACACGCTGAAGCAAACAGTTTTTAAATCGAAGAATTATTTTAAGAGATATTTAAAATCAAAGTTCGTCAAAACAGTTTTTTGAAAAAAGTTTTATAGGAACGAAAACTATCCGCAGGAATTTAACCATAATTTGTAAGGATATAGTTGACAAGTTTGCGGAGTGCAGACTGCAATCACTTTTTTAATTTGAGTAATTTTTTCAGGTTATATTTCAATTTTTTATTCAAAATTTTCATTATTTTAACGAAGATTTATTTCATATTTCATAAATTCCATTATTTGAACCGTTGCCAATTTTTTATTCAAAATTTTCATTATTTTGACGAAGATTTATTTCATATTTCATAAATTCCATTATTTGAACCGTTGCCAATTTGTAAAATAGCGCACGTAATAAGATTCCCTTTCAATTAAGAAATGTATTTACACGAGACTATTAAAAACAGAAATAAAACTTTAAAATAATATTTAAATGATCACGTGTTAAAAGCAATAAATGTAGAAAATGACGTAATAAAAATATACTTGCGCGTGAATATTACAAAGAGAAATACGAGTAACTAGGGAAATTCACGTCACATTTAAAATGATAAAAAAAACAATATTTCCAAACAATTTCAATTAATTATTATATTTTCATGAGAGATCAATTTATTTCGACATATCTTTTACCCATTATTGCAAATTTTAAAACAGCGTAAATAATAATATTTCCTTTCCAATGTCAAAATTCTTCTATTTGTTTATTTGGTGTTACAGTTTAACGATAGTTTTTCTTTTTTTTTTTCTTTTTTTTTTTTTTTTAATGAAAATTGATTGACGGGGTAATGGAGAAGTATCAAAAGACAAATAAGCGTTGAATTAAAAATTCCCCGATGAAAAAACTAACTCGTGTAACGCATCTGATGTCAACTGAAAGTGACGCGACGCCACGATTATGCACGTTTGGCGCTAAATCATATATTTTGGTGACAGTTACAGTTGTAATCTGTTTCAACAGCAGTTGATTCGACCTTAAAATCCCTCAGTCAAAGGAAAATGAATGGAAACCCTGTTACAGCAGATCGCCACTGGTTGTTTAATTATAATACAATCTTCCGTAATCGTTTTAGAGATGATCAAATCAGAGTGTTTGTTAAATCATGCGGTGTCAGAACGGGGGTTGGCGAGCGCAGCTCGTAGGGGGCAGAGCCCCCTAGTATTTAAAGAAAAAATGAATTTATCGTACTCATCAAAACTGCTGTGTATTAAAATATTTCAATCGTATTACGCGATAAAAGAGGTTAACAATAACACACAACAGACATATTTCCAGAAAAAATAAAGTTTCCATCCGGTGAAATTTCGCGAACATTATAAAAAGGTGTAGCGATCACATCTCACTTGAACAGTATAAAGTTAAGTAAATTAAAATAAAAGTACAAAATGAACACACAGTAACGAAGAATAAATAAATATATAATGAAAAAATATCTAATATTGTAATCTAAAACTTACCGAAACAACATCTTTGCATGTCGTGCAGTGATACAGCTCGGAAGTAGGAATGAATTTTCAACGGCAATATGAATCAATCCTGAAAGGATCATCGCTTCGTTTCTGGAAAGGAAAAACCCTCAGCTCATTGACTGAATAGCAGCGTTCGCCGGTAACATAGAGGTAGTTATCGGTGGACATGGCGCCAAGCAAGGCACTTTCGGCTTAGATGCTTTACACTGACGCTAAAAAAAATAAAAAATTAATCGGTTAAAAAAAAGAAAAAAGTCGCCAAACTTTGGGGACTGTTTTTCTTTTATGGCAACCCGGCTATTAAGCTTTTATTTAGTTACTGTAGTAGCTTGGCGCAGTCTTGAAAAACGCGCCAACCAAACAGTCGCCAATCTTTTGTTTACATTTTAGCGTCAGTGTAACACATCTATTCCGCACTTTCTATGGTGAATCGTTCACTTTATTAAGAGTAGACAGCCCGGAAGAAGACCTTGACGCATGCGCATTGATCCCCATTTCGTGTAGAAAGTGGAATATGACGAAAATCCCTTTTCGTTTTAATATATAGGATGAGGTTTCCCTACATGAGAACGTTAATCACATTATTTTCAAATATGTGTCCATTTTCTTAAAAAATATATAATAAAATTATCTTAAAAGTTTCATTTTCATTAGCGAAACAAAGTAATAGATAGCTATTTCAAGTATTTATTTAATACTAAATTGATACTCTACTCCATAGAAGTATTTTCCCGAATTACTTCATTGCATACTTCTAATTATGCAAAAAAAGTCATCGATTTTTTTTTTCAAAACTTATATATATTTGTCCATTTTCTTCAAAAATATATAACAAACTGTCATAAAGTCTATTTTCAATTGGAGAAACGAAATAATACATAACTAAAATTTCAATTTAAAGTTTAATTTAATAATATATTGTTTTTCCACTGCATAGAAAGACTTTTCTGAATTAATTCATTGCATATTTCTATTGTTATACAAAAAATCATTAAAAAAATTTTGAAAACTTATATGTATTTGTCGATTTTTTTCAAAAATATATAACAAAACTATCATAAAAGTTTCGTCTTCAGTCAGAGAAACAAAGTAATAAATAACTAAAATTCGAATTTAAAGTCGTGTATTAAGCTTTAGGGGTCGTCTACATATTAAATGTGGTACTAACTTTTAAATTTTCAATAACAACACCCAATTTTCAAAACATATTTTATTATACGTTTAAATTATGACCAAACACTAAATTTTGAGACATCTAGATCAAAAGTTTTGAAATCAAAATTCTTCAAAACTTTAGATTTCTAATGTTAAAATATTTTTTATATTTTTTATTTATATTTTCTAAACTAATAATCTTATTACGCTGATTTTGTTACCATAGCTGCCAACCTTCTGGGGTTTTTTTCCTCAAATCAAATAAAACCAGAAATTTTATTAAATAAATAGTTAATTAAAAACTTTATATATACGAAACATTTTAGTAAATATAGTTTTTCTGGTTCAAATTATGTTTACTTGACGTGGAAAAAAACCACGAGGTACTACATAACCCTTTCCGGCACTGACAAATTCTGTTCCTAAAATGCGAAATTACTGACTGACACCGGAATTTACAAACGACTTTTTTAGAAAATAAGAACTCCTTATTTTAAGCTTTCATTACAGAAGCAAAATTTTATTAAAATATTCTTGGTGCCGTATGCAAGTTTGGAATTAAAATTAGGTGTGCCCGGAGTGGGACCACTGTGCCGGAAAGGGTTAATTTACTTTGGTGTTAACTGTTTTGTATTAATTAAGCAGAACTTAACCATTAAATTAAATAGATTTCATTGTTTTCCCCTATAGCAATACTTTAGATAGCATATATAACCTTTGTACTTCTAAAGATATGATGAATAAATATTAACATTATTTGCGTAAAATTACAAATGACTATTTATTTCCCTCAAGTCAGTCTTACACATGTAATAATAATAAAAAAAAATGCAAAGAGAACTAACAGAAACTTCCGCATATCTGAAACATTTTATTAGTCTTATCTTTATGTGTGTAGGGCATGAAATTCAAAATAAAAAATGAAGAATTTATTACGCAGAAATATTCGGCAGATAATTTCTTTAAAAAAAAAAAAAAAAAAAAAAAAAAAAAAAAATTCTAATTGAAATATTTTAAAGAAAAATGACGAAAGTTAACCCTTTCGAGTCTGTCGTCCGAGTAATAGGGCATATATTTTGCTTTACTATTATTTTGTTTTTACAATTACACTGTAAAAATAATATACTGTGAAAAAACTGTAAACGTTCTGGCAGCAAACTTGCCGTCTATTCTCCGTTTTTCTACAAAACTGCCATTTTGGTATTTCTCCGTTTTCATGATGGAAATTTTCCGCTATTCAAGACAGGAAATTTCTATTTTTAGAAATAAATGTGAGCAATAGAGCAACATTTTTTTTATCTAAAAAATAATTCTATATACTGATGCAGGTAATTGTATTGAGTATTATCACACCAGTTTTTTATCGCTTTGCATTCCTCCCGATTCGAACCTCGGTACTTGCCAATAGAGTATGAGTTCGCTACACCAATTGGTCAGATCTAACGAATTTTTTAGGCCAAAACATTAATTACGAAAAATTAACTGGAATTTTTCCATTTTCGTTCAACTGAAAAGGAATATTTCCGTTTGCCTGTCTTGAAAGGAAGATATCCGTTTTTAATATGCAACGAGTAAGGATAAAAAGGAAATTCTCCGTTTATTCCGGAAAAATGTACAATTTCCACTCAAAATAGAAAGTTTCCATTAAAAGACAGAAATTTCACATAAAATCACCAGTGTATATACGGATTTTTTTTTTTTTTTACAGTGTACTTTTGTTGTTATCTGCGTATAGAAATGATATTATTATAAATCTTTGCATTTACTATTATCGCTTCACTTATGTTTCAGCATTTAAGAATAAAGCAAAAACAAAAGCTCACTTAAAACTCTGTACTCCGTTGAGGAGACTTTTATTTCAAACTTGTGTTTCATTCTTATTTAAAAACACTTGCTCAAATCAATAATTTATTATTAAAAAATAAAACATATTGGGGAGTTATGATGTCTATTTAATCCTGTTAAAAATGATATTTTCCAAACGTCTGCAAACATTCATCCACAACCTGCCATATTAATAGTATTGCAAAATAATTCTATTCGCTAGATTTCAGTAAATGCCATACTCGTTCACTTTCAATAAACCTTAATTTTTGTCATGTCTTCTTTTAATTTTTTTAAAACCTAAAAGTTCATTTTCTCGAAAATTAAAATAAAGTTCTTAGCCGCAAGGGTTAAAAAGTAAAAGTTGTTAAGTAACAATCTCGCACAAACTAGCATGTAAACTCGGGCGTCACACATTCTCGCAAGCTAATTGGATAGCTGGGGCTGATTTCTAACATTGTTAGTTTGTACATTTTCAATTTTGGTTGGAATTTTTAGAGTTCCGTGCTTAAAAAATAAAAACGGAACCATTATAAAATCACTCGTGTATCTATCTATCCATCTATTACAGCCGTTTTTCTCGAAAGCTATAGAACGTGGAAAGTTGAAACTTGGCAGAGTTATTAAGGCTTATTACCCATATATTTATAGATTATTAGCCATTTACAAATAATTTTAGAAAAAAATTAGTGGGGCTAATTAAGTTACTTGAAAACAAAAATGTCTATCAAGTGTGGGGAATCGTTCAAAAGATCTCGAAAATATATTTGTTTTAATTTTAGGTATTATATTTTCAGAAATATCGTCGAAAATGTACTGCAAAAGTATCCCCCCCCCCCTATTTCCAAATCTATTGAACTAAAATTATGAAAAAATTAGGGATAACAGGAGTTTATTTAAACATTACATTTAAACATAGCAATTATCCAAAGTCACATAGTTTTTGAGAAAATAACATTTTTCCGTTACGCACAAACTTTACTTTGCGGGAACTCAGCGGGGAAGTTAAGGGACGCTCGAGGGGCCTATCGACGTGGAATCATCCAAGGATTATTGGATTATTGATAATGATTTTTCGAAACAATTTGTCGGTAATTTACCGAGATATTAATTAAAAACCTATCTAGAAAAAAGCGGCATGGACCAAGGCGGAGTTGCAACTTTGCGACCTCATTTCAAAACGCGATTATCACAATGCCAATTTTAATCTTTGTACAAGATCTTTGTTTTAGGTAAGGTGAGTGATAAATAATCAATATTTTCATCACAAATGAATTCAATGATTAAAGGCAATTATTGACAAATAATTCATAGAATAATTCCAAGTTTTTTACAAGGTCTTATTAGTTTATCAAAGATTTTTTGTAATATTGCAGTTAGTAATTAATAAATTTATTGTACGAAACCCTTTGTGCGGGAGTAAAACTCTCACTTGGCCGATTATTTTTAATGAGGCTACTTTCACTTTCGGAATCGGTTCCGAAAATGAAAGTAACTTTATATATATAAAAAAAAATCTGCAACCAAAATCGAAAATGTGAAAACTAACCCGGTTAGAGACTGCAAAACAAAAAATCATGAAAATATTAAAATACAAGCGAGAAACTTGAAAAGAACGCGCCCAAAAGTTTCAACACTAGCTTGCGAGTCACTTCACGTTACTAGTGTAGGAACTTAATAGCCTACACTAATCACGCCAAGAAACTCATAAACCGGAAGCAGGCTCTTAAGGTATCCACACACCTTTGAAACGTCATTTTCGAAAAAAAAAATATCGTTTTTTTTTTTTTTCAATTTTGCAATAATATTAAAATCCGATCTTTTATCTATCGAATTCTGCTTTAATTGTGTCTGTATCTGAATTACAACCGTTTAAAGTTACATCTGTTATAGCTTGCCGAAGAGTTTTACAACAGGAAATATTGTTCTGCAAACAGGAAATAAACTGAAATGTATGTTTACATTTTTTTTTTTTCCTCGAGATTTAGCATTTAAATTGGATTATATGTCCGAGAAAATACACGGAGTATATAATTAAACCTTTAAAGATTAATAATTATGTTTATAGCAAGAACCGCGTTTAAAAGTTATTTTAGCTTTTTTCTCAAAATGAAGTTTTTCAGTATATTACTTTTAAATGCTAAAGGTGTAAAATTAACAACTATAATATAAATTAAAATAACTTTTATTAGTTGTTTTACATGTTTCGACTCTTCTGAGTCATTTTCAAAAACAAAATGAGAATATTCTAAAGCTGCACGGGCTTTGAAGTTGTTATTTACACGTACTTAAAAAAAAAAAAAAAAAAAAAAAAATTACGCACGTTATCTATTATTATTATTTTTTTTTTTTTTTTTTTTTTTTTTTTTTTTTTTTTTAAGTACGTGTAAATAACAACTTCAAAGCCCGTGCAGCTTTAGAATATTCTCATTTTGTTTTTGAAAATGACTCAGAAGAGTCGAAACATGTAAAACAACTAATAAAAGTTATTTTAATTTATATTATAGTTGTTAATTTTACACCTTTAGCATTTAAAAGTAATATACTATTACAAGGTGTTATATTTTATTATATTGAAGTTTTTCAGATTTTTACTGTACGAAAAACATCCTATAGCTAAGAATTATGCATGAAATGCCTTGATTTGTTTTTTACTTGTTTTACAAATGTTTATTTAGGGAATAGACTACAAACCATAATAATATATTAATTAGTTTTATATTTACACTGGTATAAGTTAAAAAGTTGTAAGAAAAGATCAAGGTCCGTAAGCCGTGTTTTTTGGACCATGAAATAAGACTAAAATGCGATTTTGTTATACTGACCTAATTATTTCACTTTTTAATATTAGAAGGTTTATCCTGTACGATTTCAACAATACTTTTTGCATTTTGTTCGGATTTATGACTTACACATACACAAGCTCAAAGTTCGCATTATTCGTAGTTTTTGATGAAAAATACGCAATTTCTCCTAATTTTATCTCAATTATTTATATGAGCGCAATCGTGCAACACTTTCTTCTTTACATATATTATAAAATACATCAAAATGTACAATATATGTTTAAAAAAAAAAGGTGTGGCAAAGCTGCGCTCATTGTAAAATATTAAAACTAGTGAGTTAAGTAACTGCATTCCTTCACGTCACTAAGACTGTAAAATGCAGCAACGGGTTTAAACGTGTTAAAATGAACGTAACTATTGCTAATAACTGCATTCCTTCACATTAGCAATAGTTACGTTCATTTTAGCACGTTTAAACACGTTACTGCATCCTAAAGTCTGTTATTGACGTGAAGGAATGCAGTTACTTAACTCTCTATTTTTTAATATTTTACTATGAGCGCACCTTTACAACACATTTATTTTAACATATGTTGTACATTTTGATGTATTTTATAATGTATGTAAAGAAGAAAGTGTTGCACGATTACGCTTATATAAATAATTGAGGTAAAATTAGGAGAAATTGCGTATTTTTCATCAAAAACTACGAATAATGCGAACTTTGAGTTTGTGTAAGTCATATAAATCCGAACAAAATGCAAAAACTATTGTTGAAATCATACAGGATAAACCTTCTAATATTAAAAAGTGAAATAATTAAGTCAGTATAACAAAATCGCATTTTAATGTAACAAACATTTAGTATAACAAAATCGCATGGGCCAAAAACACGGCTTATGGACACTGATCCTTTTGAATATTTCATTACATAGTACTTCTATAGTTCCATAGCATCTGCGATAGAGATGCTATTATAATGCTGCTGGTCTATGTCCTAGAAAATGTTATTCTCTTTATTATGCAATTTACAAAATGTGAATGCATTGATTTGATTTTGAGCTATCATGTTTTACGCAAATGGCAAATTTTCACATCATTTTGACTATTTTTCACTTTTAAAAAATCATTCCTGTATAATTTCTAAACTGTTAACATATTTTTCAAAGTTTTAACTTAAATGTCATTAGAAAAATTAGTATAAAGAGAAAATTTCAAAAAATCACCTCCGAAGGTGTGTGGATACCTTATAAGATCCTACACTCACGTGAAGCCACGCGCAAGCTAATGTAAAACCAATGGCAGAGGGTTCTTTTCAAATTCCTCGTTTGTATTTCAATATTTGTAAACGATATTTTTGCATTAAAAAGGGTGAGGTCTATCTCTAACCGGGTATTTTCTAACTTTTTCAATTTCTGTTGCATTTTTTTTTAATGAGGATATGAGGATACTTTCGGAAAGGGTGTCGAAATAGAGATCGAAATATTAGGTCGATATTAGAGTTCAGCCTCGGATATCCTATGCAAAAAAGGTTTTAAAATAGTGAAATGCGAACGAGAAATTTGAAAAGAACGCTGACATTGGTTTAAAATTAGCTTGCGAGTGTCTTCTTGTGACTATCAGAGGCTCTTAAGAGCTCAGCTATCCGATGAAAAAAAACTTTTAAAAGTATTAAAATGCAACCGAGAAATTTGAAAAGAACGCTCTCATGAATTTAATATTAACTTGCGAATTTCTCCTCGTGATTAGTGTAGAGCCTACACTAGTTTTCTTTTCCATATTTTTAAATGATTTTTTTTTCCTCGCACGGGATAACTGTGGTGCATCTCTGACCGGGCCTTTTTTTATTTTTTCAATTTTGGCGGCAGATTTTTTTTTTATTAGGCCACTTTCTATTTTGGAGCCGGTTAAAAGCTTATGCTAGTCATACGACAAAATTGGCAAGCTAAAGTTAATCTTATGAGAGCGTTTTTTTTTTTTTTTTTAATTTCTCGTTTGTATTTCAATGTTTTTAAATGATATTTTTTAATGGATAGATATGATCAATCTCTAATCGGGCTCTTTTAAACTTTTTCAATTTTTCTTGCAGATTTTTTATAAGGTACTTTCACTTTTAAACAGGTTCTGAAATAGAAAGTGACCTTGCATTTTAATGTTTTTAAATGATTGTTTTTGCATAGGCTATATGTGTTCTACATCTAACGTTGTGCGTTTGTACATTTCGATTTTGGTTGCAGTTTTGTTTATGAGGTTACTTTCACTTTCGGAACCGGTTCCAACCAGTTCCAAAAGTGAAAGTATTATCAAAAGTATGCAACACAAAGCGAAATTCTGTTATTATGCCCTAAATCGAATATTCCTGCTAAAATTTTAAAAAATCCTGTTAGTGTATGATTCTGAGAAATTGAAAGAGATGACAACCTGATAACTTTAGAAAATCCGAAAAGCGTCTCCGGTGATAAGATGAAAGAAGTTTATGAGTCCTGGGTGGTATTCGACAACGACGTTCCTATATCTGCAAAGCTCACAGTAACTCAAACAGTGGCGCACCCAGGATGGTTGTCCAGAAGCACTGGATGCCAATTTTTTCTATGAGTTTTACTTCGCTTTATTTAATCGAAAAAATAAAGCAATTAATGCAATTAAATAAGACTAAATTTACTTTACTAAAACCGCCATCCTGCTTGCGCCACTGACTGAAATTTGTCAAGAAATTTGTGAAGAAATGCAAAATAAAGATGATGATCAGGATGATGACGAGAGCAAATTTATTGAAAAACACATTTAAATGAGGAAATGAGGAACACATTGAAAAATCTGAAACGATGTGTACAATGTCGCTCGGAGATTTTTCAAAAAATAATATGACTATGAACATTTAATTAATGATATTTAAAAGAAGAATTTTAAGCAGACAAAAATAACCGAATTCTTTCAATAAAATTTTTTTACCTTTAAAAAAAAGTCAATTTTATCGTTATTATCTCCGTAATACTAGATGTCGTTATTAAGTACTTTTCTGAATTGCTTATTGTTATCAATCGAATATTTTATCAAAAACTCGTGGTCCCGAGGTGATCACATTAATCCTTTGATTACGGGCCAGGACTGGCAACTACTGTTACATTCATGAGTACCATAATTTACAAACATTTTATTTAATCGAATGAAAATAGAATGTGTGTAAATTGTGAGAATTTAATCATTTTTTCGTAACACTAGATGTTGTTATTAAGTACTTTTCTAAATTGCTTATTATTGTTATCAATCGGATATTGTTATCAAAAATTCGTAGTTACGAGGTGATCACATTAACGCTTTGATTAAGGGCCAGCACTGACGACTATTTTTATTCATGAGTACAATAATTTACAAACATATTTCTTTCTGTAAGATTTCACATGGAACATTAATAAAAAAGCACCTTTTTCCGTTAATTTCGAAGGAGATCTGGATTCCACATTCCCTCCCCTCACTGTAAACTGAAATGTCTGAAATTCAGACACTTAAGTGGCTGAAACGGATGGTTAAAAAAAGAGACACTTTAAAGTGTCTTAATTTTTTAAGACACTTGTTTGCGTCTGAATTTCAGACATTTGAAACGTCTGAAACGCGGCCATTTTTGACCTGTCGTTTATTGACAACGGGCAATACTTTCTGACCACTCTTTTTTAAAAACATTAAAAGCAGCCATGTTTGACCACATTGAATCCTCAATAAATAGGAAAATATTTTACCATAAAGCAGGTCTGGACTTGTTTCAGAAGCAGAATCTGAATAAAGCATGGGCAAAGTGGGCCGTGACCTTGCCCCCTCCCATGGTTTTAGGGACCCCAAATTTGGAATGCAGCTTTAATAAAGCTGATATTTTAAATCTATTTCGACAGTACAATGTCGAATTAGATTTTAAATATCAGCTTTACAAAAATTACATACCAAATTTGGAGCCACTAAAATAATTGGAGGGGGCAGGGTGACGGCCCAGCTTGCCATCAAAAAAATATATCCTCATAAGTAATTTTACTCAATGAAAAGTAACATGTTTGGGCGGTATTTATTTAATAATCTTTTGAAAAAAAAAATGGTACGAAAAATATATATATGATCTGGCCACTGAGTAAAGTTAATGATTCTTAATATGTTAATATTTCAAATTCACAATTTTACAAATTAATGACTTATTATAACCAGGGAAGTTAAATATTCATTTTTAAAGCTACTCTTTTTCAAACAACAACTGGTGAGTGGATGTGTTAGCTTAAGAAGACTCTTAGATAAGGATTCTAAGAAGACTCACAAATTAGGTATTCCAATACGTAACATAATGGTCGTAACGTAATGGACCATTCGTAACATAATGGTCGCCATATCTAAACTCAGAATTTTTTCCATTAAATTAGGCAAATATTACCTTACGAAAAATCTGGTATTCTTCCATTGAGGCGTACGAATCCTGAAATAGATATACATGGTTGGTGGTTCTAATTAACTATCTTATCTTTTTGATGACTAAATAACATACACTATAAATCAAAAGTATCGTCTTTCACTTTATTTGCAACAAGTATAGAAGTTTACGACTGGTATATGGAAAACTTACTCTTTTAAAGGGAAATTGAAATTTTCCACTTTGTTTTATTATTATTATTATCACCACAAACGGCTAAAAAACAACGTCAAGTATTAAACAAGAACGAAAAATCATGCGTCAAGCATAGATTATGTAACACTTTCCAACGCTTCCAAAATAATTTTACGAATCATACTCTTTTATAAGCTAAAAGATAACATCTAAGTAATCCGAATACTTTATTCAGCGCTGTATAGGATCTATAGATTTGTATATATACTACATAGGATGCTAAATTTTAGTTCAGTTAGGAAACACGTAGCACAGTTTAAAATTCTCCGTCTGGAGTTAAATAATACGGAAATGTGTTCCCGAACTTTTGTACTTCCCTGTATAGGATCTACAGAATTTATACACACCACGTAATATACAAAAAGCGATTTAAAATTAAAATCGCATTCAGTAACTTAAAACGCACTTCCAGGAATTATTGTTAACATACAGTAGAGAATTCTTTTGTGTGTCCCTGTAAATGAACGATAACTGCTATACACACAATATTCTGTAGTAAGTCTCTTGTAATGAACCTTATATAAATTTCAATGCGTTTAAAATAGTGAAACATTATTTAAATAAACCGCAGACGATTTTTCTCCATAGACGTAATGTAACGGAATTCTTTTGACTGTCCCTGTAAAGTAAGTATAAGTGCTATGCACACCCTATTCCATATTAAGCTTCTTCTAATGCACCTTAGTGATATATATAAATTTCAATGCGTTTAAAGTATTGAAACATTATTTAAATAAACCGCAAATGATTTTTCCCCATAGACCGCAATGTAACGGAATTCTTTTGAGTGTCCCTGTAAAAAAACTATAAGTGCTACACACTTCCGTTGAAATAGGGAACATGCTATAGATAACGATTATAACATATAAAATTTGCAGGGCAATCCGAGCATATTTACGGGAGTTAGAGCACGGACAGACGGCAGACGGCAGACGGCAGACGGCCAGACGGCCAGACGGCCAGACGGCAGACGGCCAGACGGCCAGACAAACCGAAGTCATAAACACTTTTCAACTAGGTTGGAAAGTGTTAAAAAAGGCTTATAATATACTTTTATCTTGTGCTTAACAGAAAAAATGAAATAAAGGCTATATATGACCTAAATAATATTTTCCATTTTAAAGTGCATGCTTTATTAATACCAGTGAAGCAAAATTTATTCCTCGCTGATATACAATATCAATATTACTGTATACACAGGAAAAATCAACAATGTTTCGATTTTTCAGTGCTCTCTGTCTCTCTCTTTTTTTAGCATAGAAATTCCAACACATAAATGAAAAATGTTTGAGCAGTTAAAATCACAAGGAAAAATCCAACATAGATTACGACGCAATGGAAAAATGAGAGATAATTCCCGAGGTCATCCTGTCTAAATGTGAGATGCATACTAAACTAGCTTCATCTCGATCATAATGAAAGTAACCTTCCCGGATTCGTTGCACAACAGAACCCAACATTGACAGCTAACGGAAGTAATAGTATTTCTTTTATTAGAAACTGTTCAGATATCAGATTACTGAGAAAATAAAGTATTTATTTCTAACTCCATTAAAGTTGTTTCCAAAATATGTTTAAGGTTTACTACGTTTGACATCCATTTTATTTTAATAAAGCAAAAATGGGTGTAACGCTGATTGTTTCAAATAAATTAGTACATAAAGAGACAGACAATCTGTTAAATAAATTATTTTGATGCAACTTATTTTAAAATATTAGAATCTTGAGGAAAAATAATGCAATATTTTGCACTTACTACAAATGTCTAATTTAAATTTCGTCGACCTCGCTGAAACCAACTTAAACATTTTCATTGGCACACAACACAATATACTTCAAACTGAAACTGAACCTAACTCAAAGTATGTAAACCTGAAGTCGACCCGATGCCAGGAACTGAAGGAATAGTAATGCTATATTTTAACAAAATTATGAAAAAAATACAATTTTTTAATTTTTACAAATAAGTGAAAAAATATTTAGGTAGAGAATAGAGGAAATGAGGCTTTTTTCGCTCAGATGAAATTTTTTTTTTATTGTATGATATCGTTACCAATCAGTATGATTGTGTTAAAATTATAAAGTGTAGGGAAAAATAGTCTAAATCATACCTGTAATATGAATATATTCTTTAAAGATGACAAATGAATATATATATATATGTGTGTGTGTGTGTGTGTGTGTGTGTGTGTAATTCAATTATAATAAAATTATAATTATATAATTATAATATTATAATATTATATTAATATAATAATATTATAATTATCATAAAATTCAAATTTTTGAGTATATAATATATATATATATACGCGTTGTAATTTTCCAACTGGGTGAAAGTTGAGATTGTCGATAGTTTCATGCTGCAGACTTTTAAAGCGAGCCCAATGATGACTATTTATTTGCATATTAGTCACACGCCTATCATCTATATCATTTTATACTGTTTCCCTCTCACAAGATTTTGAGTACAATTTTTATCTTTTAAAATCTTTTCTTTTTATTCTTGTTTCTAAACCGTTTTGCAACATCAGGAGGTTCAAGAAAGCTTATTTTCGATACTCCGGATGTGACGTCATACTTTTTTTTCGCATTTTTCTCGAAAAGTATACGTTTTGGAGGCATGGCTCTTTGGACACATTTCATGTATTGTAAGAAAAGATTCTCGATCTGTAAAGTTTGTTTGGTGGTATCGAAGCACACTGCGTGTATATATATATTTTTTTTTCAGGGACACATTAAAATTTTAAATATATTATTATCTGTTGTCCCGTAAAATTACTGGAATTGTTACGAAATCTGATTAGGTTTCAGATACTGATGAAAAACGTTTCTCTTTTGTAAATAGTTATCCTATCTCATATACCCTGTTTTACAGGGAAATATAAAAATTTTAACTATATTATCCTTTACGTGGATAATTGTTTGAAGAATTCGTATCGTGTCTTATCAAAAATACCTATTGAGTTATGTATGTCAATAATCGTCGTGATAAAAGGACATGTTAATGCGTAAAAATGGTTTGCAAGAGTTGGCGTCTGATGAAACAGTACAGAAATACGCTATGAAAAAATACATAGTCACCGATTATGCATAATAACATGATTGCCGAGGTTTCGAGTTCAAGTCTGCGGTCCTAAGCATAGAAGGACGGAACGCTTACACCAGTGAAACATAACGGCATAAACATACATTTTTATTCATATAAACTAAAAAAATTACTATAATTGCGTCAAAATGGCGTAATTTTTCATCGATTTTTCTTTCTGCAGTACTGTCTTTAAACCCCCTGATTTAAAGTGTGGATTAAAAAGAGAAATGGTGATCGGTTTCTTATTTTTTAAAGTAATAACTTTTTAAAAGTTACAATATGGAATTTTGGGGACTAATTGAAAAAGTTCATATTATTTATCACTCTCAAAGTGCAGATGTTTTTTCTACTCGACTCATGTGAAGATGCTGGATGAAAAACATCAAGGTCATCAAGTTAGTTTTTCTTAATATGCTTTATATTATGGTAATGTGTGTGATTTCAGCATTGAAAAAATGCAGTACGATCACATATACAAGGTCATTTTAATGCATTCGGGGACCCTGAGACCGACTAGTTTTCGGCGACACAAACCCAGTCGGCTGAATAAACCAATTTAATCGGTCATTTCAAAAAAGTCCACTTTTTTTCGAAATGCACTATTTTATTGTCCTACAAGGTAGGTTCACATGCGAAGACTAAAATTTCATAAGTTTATTTATAAAAATTTTCGTTTATTGCAAAACAGTATTAGTCAATGACACTACAGATATATATTTCATTGGTCAGCAGCAGAACGAGAAGAAAATGGAATCAAACATTCTTTTCCTGAAGAAAAAGTAAGTTAGAAAAAGTAACGTTTTTCTAAAATGACTCAATACAAAAAAGGTTTCAAAGTTTAAGATAGAGTATTCAAAAAAATCAAATCATGTAACTTGTATTAATAAAAAAAAATAATAATCTAACTATAATCATAAGAGAGGTGCATTTCCAAAATCAATTAGTTCAGACCATTTTAACAAATTTTCGTAACATTACATGCATAAACTTTTCCAATATGATGTTTTAAATTAAAAAAAAAAAACATTAAAAATATGATTTTGAGAAAAAGCTAAACATACAACTCAACACCTTATTCTACCTTTTTAGTTGAAAATTAGTCAATTATATGTAACTCAAGTTCTAAGCAAGGCAGGAGAAAATTCAAACTGATATAGAAAGCTGAATCAGGTTTTAATATTTGGTCAAAAATAGAAAAACGACTTTATTACAGAAATTTTCGGATACCTTAAAAAATGCAAACATAGTGAAAGAAAAAAAAATCCGAGAATTTAGGACACATTAAAAAGTTTGATCGACAAGTGGATCAACAAGCGCCACATAGGTAGAAACCCAGCACCTCCCGTCTACCATCTTCTGATAGGCGAAAATGACAGAATTTTAAAACTGTTTAAGGTTCATTGTTTATTAAGAGATATTTTAATGAAAAACAACATCTAGAAGTAACTTTGCATAGACAGTTAAGCTAATAAACTTCAGTTATATTCTTAATTTAATCGCCCCCAAAATAAAAAGAAATATATATTTTTACTCATTTATTTATTTATGTTTGCCCCAGAACTTATTCTTTCATTTCGACTGTAAAACTAATTTGATAGGCTTTCTCATTTTGTATTAAAAAGACAAAAGAAGAAACAAACAAACAAAAAGGAAACAGGTCTCCTGTTCATGAAGAGTAAATATTAAATTTGTTTTATTCAAGCATAGATTCGCTATTATCACATATAAATGCAAATTACTTTTAAGCAAATGAGGGCTGAATTCTAAACTTTGACATAGATTTACAGGCTTTTCATTGAGGTGATAATTAAAATGGAAATATTCTATATAGAGGAATAGCTAGAACTTGTTCATCTGCCTAAATCCACCCAGCATGCTATTTTTCTTTATCTACATTTATAACTCTGCATTTCTGTTGATTATTTATGTCATCACCATCACAACTCCACTAAGTGGGATCTCGTTTTAATGAAATCGAACTAGTTCGAAGCACTTTTTTTTTTTATTACATAGGCATAAATTTACCCGCTTTTTCATTTCTCTTTCTGTATAAATGAGTTATAATTAGCCAATACTTGCAATAAATTATTTTAGTTTAAAAAAAAGAAATAGGGGATCTGATCTGGGCTTCTCGTGTTGCGCAGAATATAGGTGAAAACTATTTTTTATAATTAAAAACTGCAATAGATATTTTACATTTATTATGTATTTTTAGATTGCCCACGAAGAACACCAAAAAGCATTTTTATATTAAAAAAAAATATCAATTATGTATTCAAATAAAGCTTTTGAAAATTATTAAAAGCGATAGTTTTACATTACCGGCATTGCAAGAATTAATAACCAAAGATTTCCCTACTTCCAGTAACCTTTTTGATTCTGTCGATTACATGTCTGTTAAATTTGTGTTTATTTATATTGCTTTATTATTTTATGAGTTTTTTAATTTCACTATGGAATATACAAATGCTGAACTATATATGTTGTTTTAAGTGCAAACGGGTTAATCTTTTGTAATGGGGCTGCACGCTATAGAGATAGTTTTTTTTTTAATCAAACTCAAAAATTATTTTTAAAAACATTAAAAAAATCAATAAATTGAGATAAGCTTTCAAACAAATTACATTTCAAAGAACTGTTTTTCCTATTCGACGGTGTAAAATTTGAAATTATGCGATGTTTAGAATAAAAAAAAAAATTGCATTAAAAGCGAAATTTATTGGTGAAGGTGTTGCCTCCGTCAGTATGACGTCAGAGTTACTCACGGAGATGTTTTTGCTTTATAATATAGATAATAGATATATAGAAAATGTTGATGAATTTTTTAAAATAATTCAAAAGTACTACATGACAAACTATTCAACGGATTCCAATAAATTAAGTAACAAAATAATCTGTATACGTTTTTTAAAAAATGAACTAAAATGTTTGGGTTATTTCGATAAATAAAAATTTTGGAGCTACGCGAAGAATCATTACAAGATATGTGGCATTTTTTAGACTAAAAATTACCATTAATTTGGTAAAATATTCCTATTATGAACATTCATTTAATAGAAAACTTTATAAGGAGTAAAATATCAAGTTTAAAAAAACTGAATTTTGAGGGATTTTTTTTTTAAGTTAGCACAATATACAAAAAAAGTGATTTAAAAAAAATGCATTTTTAATGCATATTACAAGGTGCGTAGACTCTCTGGAATTTCCAAGTAGTCTGGCACCACTACTTTATACTAGAAAATTTCTATTTAATATTTAAATCGTAGAATTCGTAAGCGCCTCGTTTAATCACAGAATTCGTAATACTTTTCTGTGATTATATAGGGTGAAAATTTCTATCCAAAATTTGTGGTAAAAGTGTACGCACACTATGCTATTATATTTTTGTATATATAATTAGTTACTCGCAATAAATATTCAATATTTGAGAGCGTTACAAACAAAATGCTTATTAAATGCATATATTTCCGGTTGTTTAAATTTCCACATCCAGTTTACCGTGCTTCACCAGTTCTTTACTACCTTGTTTTTTAATTCACGTAAAAACAAAAACAAAAAAATATTTTGTAAATCTAAATAAATGCTGCATTCTATAAAACCAAAATCGGAAAATGTGATTTTTTGTAAAAATTGCCCATTTTAACGTGTTAGAATAAATTAAAAATTCTCCTGCAAAAATCCTAAAAAATCCCTGCAAATAATCTGGTTTTACCCATCATAAAGCGTCATTTTTCATGCAATTTACAGTATGTGCTAATTATTTTGGGGCTGTATTATTATGATCAACAACACTGTGTACAACAAATAAAATTATTCTTCATTAATCATATAAATATAACATTTTATTTTTATTTTTTTTACATCTATAATAAATGAATACCATTTTATAGCAGTTCGTGATTATTGATACTATTAGTTCAATCTCATCACAAAACTCATGAAATAAAGACATTTATCACAAGAATTTACCGTTCTTATCTCCAAAGCTGTGAATAACAAATGAATAAAACCAGTTAAACAACTAACATTTGGGTATTTGAAATATACAATCAAACTGTTAAACTTAATGAAAAATCTAGGAACATTTGCTTAAATTGTAAATTTTAAAAATGTATAATCAAATAGCCTTTCACATATATACACTGTTAAAAATTTGCAGCA
This sequence comes from Maratus michaelseni, assembly GCA_963931845.1. Classification (NCBI taxonomy): domain Eukaryota; kingdom Metazoa; phylum Arthropoda; class Arachnida; order Araneae; family Salticidae; genus Maratus; species Maratus michaelseni. The sequence continues at coordinate 429,631,763 of OZ007586.1, forward strand.
AACTGTCCAGTCATTTGACCGTTTTTGTAGAAAACGGTTACATAACCGTAATTTAAATATAATGTGACCATAAAATGAGTAATAATACGGCCAGAATATAGTTAAATTACGATTATGTAACCGTTTTCTACAAAAACGATCAAATGACTGGACAGTTTGCTGCAAATTTTTAACAGTGTACTAAAGCAGGTACCGGGCGCCAGTGGGCCGATTGTCACCACTAAACTTTTAGTAATCTTCGCCTAATAAGAATACTAATAAAATTTAGACGAAGTATACTAATAAAATGTATTCGAAGAATACTAAAAAAATTTAGTGGTAACAATCGGCCCATTTTGGCGCATGGTTTTTATACCCCTGTACAAGTATTAATAGTATTCAAATTGTTCACAAATTCTTAAACATACATCTATTGATTTTGGTGACATATTTAGCACGATGTTGCACTCTCCCTTCCTCAGTGGCGTAACTAGCTTCCCGCACACACCTCAACTTTAAAAGGCGCAAGAGGTTAAGGGACGAAATGTGGAAAAGCTTTAAAATACGATCATTAAAAAAATAGTGAGTTTCATTCTTTTTCAAAATGGATATTTTATGGCAGAATTTCGTATTTTGCCAGTTAAGGATGGTGAAAATGCACGAACGCGCCCAGGTTAATTACACATTGTTATACAATTAATTGTATTTGTATACGTGACTGGTGTCGCGTCTTTGCGTCATTTTTTTATCATGCTACATCCTTATTTTTGATTGTAAAAAAATGATTAGAAGTTGTAACCACAGTGAATTACGTTATTATATTTTTTAAAAAGTAACAAAACATCATAAAAAGGAATAGCTTACTATAATCAAATGTCAAACTTTAGAACAGTTTGCTATGATAGTACGATTAAATTTATGAGAAGTGAATGGAAACAAAACATTGTATCAGGGATTGATTGTCCATTGTATCAGAGATTGATTGTCCATTGTATCAGGGATTTATCATAGACCAGATATGTTACATTATGGTCGTCTGCATATGTTTACTGTTAAGGGGCGCAATGCTTTAACCCCTTGAAGGGCGGCGGTATATTTTATATACCAATTATTTTTAATTACCAAATGCCACATTCGCACCAGAATTTTGGAATTAAATTTTGTTTTCTATAATGTACACGAAAAAAAACTTTTACTTTCTTTCAAATAAATTTTTTCGTAAATCCTGGTTTCAATCAATCATTTTAACAGTTTAGAAACAAAAGTACTTTGCCCCTGACAGGGTTAAGGCTGCTCGTCAGTGAACTTCCCGATTTCCTTCGCCAATGTTAATCCTATGGGCATAGAATGCATTCGTATATTTAAAATATCTCCTCGGGAAATTATCACTTTTAACACTTTCCAACCTAGTTGAAAAGTGTTTATGACTTCGGTTTGTCTGGCCGGATGGCCGTCTGCCGTCTGGCCGTCTGGCCGTCTGTCCGTGCTCTAACTCCCGTAAATATGCTCGGATTGCTCTGCAATTTTTATATGTTATTGTCGTTATCTATAGCATGTTCCCTATTTCAACGGAAGTGTGTAGCACTTATAGTTTTTTTACAGGGACATTCAAAAGAATTCCGTTACATTGCGGTCTATGGGGAAAAATCATTTGCGGATTATTTAAATAATGTTTCACTATTTTAAACACATTGAAATTTATATATATCACTAAGGTGCATTAGAAGAAGCTTAATATGGAATAGGGTGTGTAGAGCAGTCATCGTTCATTTACAGGGACACACAAAATAATTATCTACTGCCTGTTAACAATAATTCCTGGAAGTGCGTTTTAAGCTACTGAACGCATTTTTAATTTTAACTCGTTTTTTTTTCTATTACGTGGTGTGTATAAATTCTGTAGATCCTATACAGGGAAGCACAAAAGTTCGCGAACACATTTCCGTTTATTGACAGAAACTCCTGACGGAGAATTTTAAACAGCGCTACGCGTTTCCTAACTGAACAAAAATTTAGCATCCTATGTAGTATATATACAAATCTATAGGTCCTATACAGGGCTGAATAAAAGTATTGGGATATTTTTCCGAATATTGTATATGTTGGAAATTCCTAAACTTATGTTTTTAAGTATTTTATGCGTTTTCCAAATTGTTTAATTAGATGTTATCTTTTAGCTTATTAAACGGTATGATTTGTAAGATTATTTTGGAAGCGTTGGAAAGTGTTACATAATCTATGCTTGACGCATGATTTTTCTTTCTTGTTAACTTCTGTTTTCTGTGTAAACTTCTTAAAGGATGTCTCTTTTTTTTCTTAGTTGTCAAATTCTTTCTAAAATATATACTAAATTTTATGCGAAGTGTTAAAATCTTATTCAGTTTCGCTAATATTTTAACACATAAAATTCTAAATTAAGCACATATTTTACAAATATTTTGATAACTAAGAAAAAAAGAGACATCCTTTTAGAAGAGTACAAAGAAAACAGAAGTGAAAAATATTTCTTTCCAGAGGAGATATTTTAAATATGCGAATGCATCCTACGCCCATAGGTTTAACATTAGCGAGAAGAATCGGGAAGTTCACTGAGGAGCAGCCTTAAGTTGCGGAAGGGCGTAACCGAACCAAGTTACTCATACCATTTCCTTCGAGACAAAGGCACCATTTTGGGAGAAGTTTCTTGAGAAGGAGAAAAAGCTTTCTTTCAGTGGGGCAAAAATTTATTTTGATCCTGTTGAAAACATTTGAGACACATATATTTTAAAAATTAGCCAAAGTACTCATTAATGATAAGTATGTTTCACTTTGAGAATGTCCCAATAACAAACAAAGCTTTAGCAAATATTATTATTGATAATTATTAATTTATGTGCTTAAAGTGTTTATGTAATGATAATGTTTCAATTTTAGTCAAATCTGAATAGTTGTTTTACTGAATTACTGAAATACTGAATTACTGAAAGTTTCTTTTTTTTTAATGAGACATGTGATGACTGGTGTATTCTAAAATATCAAATTCCTTTAGGGGGGCAATTGCCCCCTTAGCCTCCGTCAAATGACGTCCCTACTTCAACAGCTACTGGGCTGTTTTCCAAATGCGAGGTGCTTTTTATTAATTATTTTTCTGTTTTAATATCCGAATACGCCAGTAGTCCATCCTTTCTCTCTTTTATTGGGTTGTTCAGAAAGTTCCTTCCGTTTGGGAAAACCAATTTGTACCGGAAAATTCTGTCCGTGAATTATTAGACATTAGCTGTCGGTTTTATGTCTAATAATTAAATGATAAAATTTTCCGGTACAAACCAACTTTCCGAGCAACCCAATACTTTCTTCTATCTATAATAGAAGAATTGTAAGTGAAATCTTTTTCGACTTCCGGTTGTCGACGGATTTGCATGTTTTAAGGTTCAGAAAATGTCTGTCTGTGTGTGTGTGTCCTCTTGTTATCATCGAAAAATATATGAAATTATGCATAAAATTGAACCAAATTTCATATATACGTTTTTGGCTGTGGCCAGCAGGTCCTAGTTGAATTTGAGGATATTCAGCCGGAAGGGGGCGCTGTGGTAGCAATTTTTGTGCCGTTTTCATTATTTTATCAACGAAAAGTGTACGAAGTTATGCATAGAAGTTAACCAAACTTCATACATATGTTTTTGACTGTGGACGTCAGGTCCTTGTTGAAAATGGTGATATTTGGGAGCTTTGATAGCGATTTTTGTGCGACTTTCCTATTTGTATTATCGAAAAGTCTATGAAGTTATGCATATCATACCAAACTTTCTATATACGTTTTAGACTGTGGCGGTCAGGCCACTTGAAATTGGGAGTACCCTGGGAGGGAGCACTGTGATAGCGTGTATCTTCGGAAAGTGTGCGAAGTTATGCATAGAATTGAACCAAACTTCAAATATATGCTTTTGATTATGGACATCAGATCCCAGTTGAAAATGGGAATGTTCCCCGGAAGCAAATTCACAAACACTCAACGTCCTACGCACTTGACGCCAAACGGTTTGGCGAGAAAATGAACTGTAGCAGGCATTCGCTTGTCTTATACGAATTTGCAAACGGTTTAAACTACTTCGATACTTCGTTCGACCGCACATTTCTTGTTTATGTAAGAAGTATTTCTGACTAATTATAATACATATGTATGCATATATATATTATTTAACGTTTTAGATCCGCTGTATAACTTTACCTTTCTTAAAATGATCACAATAAATAGATGAAAGTTTATTATATTTACCTTAATTACTTGTTGAGGAAATGCTAAGATAAGTTTTTTGTTGCTGATTGATAATAGGGTAAATGTGACGTAACAGTAATGGACCCCTCCCACTCAAAGTTTTTGCTTTATAAAAAAATATCCAATAAAAATTCATTTATTATTTTTTTTTTCAGAACTCTTCCTTGCATGTTTTATAATGTGGTATAGCAAACGACGGCGATTCGATAACTAAAAATTTATCCGATCTTATATTATCGCCATTCAGAACACGTGAAAATAATATATTTCAATGAGATAAGTGAAAATCATATAAAACTCAACAACCTTTTACTCATTTTGCTTTTGTTCCATTAAAAAAAACCATTCGACATCACACCTCAAAGTTACAGCCGCTCAAAATACATTTCCGTAAGAAGGAGGAAAATCGTATCTCTTTTCATATCAGTGTATGGTGCTGCCCTCTCTTATTTCATTAGATAAACCAATTCGAGACTCAAACCCAGGGATAGAGAATAATATTCAATATATCTTATTGAATATACAATATATCTGATATCAATATCTGATATTCAATATATCTTGTTGAATTAGTCAAGCATAAAATATTGCTTAACAGTTCCACTGTCTTTCAGCGAAATTTTTACTGAACAAACTAAGAAATGGTTTTACTTAATTCATTTATATCTTCTTTGTTTTCTTACAAAAATTGCATTTTTTTTTGGGGGGGGGGGGGGGGAGTTAGTAATAGAAAACTGGATTTTTTTATACTAATGGTCATTTACAAAATTTCATTTATTTTTAAGATTTTTAAGATTTTGGTATCCATTACTGGAATGTTCAATTAGGTATTTTCTCTAATCTACTAACAAATTTATTTATATATATATACTTAATTAGGATGAATTTGAAAAGTAAAAACTTAACGATCCTAATTATTTTATTGAATTTGGGTTATTGCAGTGCTGTATTATCCCTTTAGAATGTATCTCATTCTATCAATGCTTAACAAACTGTTTAGATTTTTTAAAAATATATTTTAAATTTATTTTTATTTTATTTTATTTTATTTTATTTATTTATTTATTTATTTTTTTTTTTTGGGGGGGGGGGGGGATAATTTAAAAGTGAAAAAGCGTTTAACTAAATATAATAAATCAGTATTCGTGTTTATTCGAGATTAAATAAAGTAGTATAAAAGGTAAAAAATGTAAATAACATCATGTATTATAAAATGTATTTTTACTTCTTTTTAAGCTTACTTTATAAAAACAATTGTTGTTTATTTAATGCAACTATTTACAAAACAGGATATGATTCATTTTCATGAGCTTGGTAGCTTTAAGCTATCTTTGTAATATCTTTAAAAAATGAAAGCTTTCATTTATTTTTAAAGCATGTTAATGCTGACGATAAAACTCGAGGTAAAAAAAGGTAGGAGGAATGTTGTAGGATGTACAATTGTAATAAAACATCTATCTATTCAACGGTACTTGTACGATTTTGACTTTGCCGGCCAAATGCCACGCATGCGCAAAGTTCATTTTCCCGAAAAAGCGCTTGGCGACAGAGGTTGGCGTCAAGTGCGTAGGACGTTGAGTGATTGTGAATTTGCTCCCCGGAAGGGTAGTAATTTTTGTCAGTTTAAGTGAACAAGTTAGGAATAATTTTCGACGAAATTTTATATTTCTATATGTAATATCATAATTCGGCCTGGAGGTGATAGCGATCCGACTACTTAATAAACACTATATACACTAAGACAATTTTTGCTTTACAAATACCAGATAATGAATGTGTTATCGAAATGTTTCCTTCTGGATTATACCTTATGTGATTACATTCAAAATTAATCACTACTAATAAGAATTTAATGTTTCATTGCAGATAAAGGTATTGCCAGATGATGAACAATTTACAGAAGATTATAAAGTATGTATGTTAAATAATATATTTATTTGATGAACCTTGCTATAATATCGCATTTCTATTTGTAAAGGGACACAAATTTAAAAAAAATTAAGTTGTTCAGAAAAGTGAAAAACGTTTTCAAGCATGAAACTGTTTTTTTATTTAAGTTGGATCATGAAATAGTTTTAACCCTTTCAGGGGCAAAGTACTTTCAATACTAAAATGTTGAAATAAATGACTGGCACAGGAATTTACAAAAAAATTTATTTGGAAATAAGAAAAAGACTACATTTCACATACATATTAAATGGAAAAGATTTTAGAAAAATTCTGATGCCATTGTGGCGTTTGGGAATTAAAATTATATGGTTTCATAAACATACCACTGCCCCTGAAAGGGTTAAAAGTATTTTGAGAATCAAATATTGTTTATTTGCTTCAATATGAGTGACATTATACATTCGATTATATGAAGATATGTAGACAGTAGATTTGCATAATCTTATATTCGAAACGGATAAACGCTCTAATCCGGTCATTTTTTAAAAACTTTAAGTACGTTTTTAATGAAAGATGGAGGAAGTATGTATATTTGTAATCAATTTATATTAATATATTAAAAATCACGTACATCTTTTGAGTTGTGTCTTTTTTACGAATAAGTGTGTGGTATTATGTCGGTTTGTAGTCTCCGAATAAAAAGGATTAATCGAGAGGCCTGAGCGTAAAGAGAAAATGTTTTTTCTAAAGAAATACACTTGAGTGTATTTATGGAATGTGTCAGAATAAGAGAGAGCACATTTGATATGGAGTACGTATGTCTCTGAATATTTTTTAATTAGGAAAATATTATGTTTGCTCTAATCAGTGGCTTAAAACGTAGTGCTGCCATCTATTGAGTTTAATCGAAAACAAAATTATTTTTAATACAAAAAAGGTTCAATTCCGTCAGTTTTATTTTGATAAAATAGAATTCGTAATTAGACTCGTGGATTTTTAATTATTATTCATCGTTTTTAATTTTCCAAATGTTTTCAAAATATATAACTGTATTTAGCTGTGAAATAATTTGAATGAATATATACCTCTCTTGCATGTTTAAAATCCAATCTCAAAAGAAATGAAATGTCAACTTAAAACAGTTTATCTGCATACATTTATTTTTTTTTTTACTAAACGGCAGTAATTTAAAGATTAGTCAAAATTGTTGCTATCAAGTCAGATTCACTTCAGTGAAAATTTTGATTTAAATTTAAAAATTTAGTAGCTAAATCTTTACTGCAGAGTTGTATAACCTGGTGGCTGCGCAATATCAGTATTTCCGTGCAGTAATCTTCGCCTTATTTAATCTCCGAAATTCTGGGATTAAATGAGGTGAATATTACTGTAAGAAAATACTGGTATTCCGCGCTAGGTTGGACAACCTTGTTTTACTGCATCGTTTTCTAAATCTTCAAAAAAAAAAAAGTAAAAATAAATAATTACTTCTTATTTTCAGACAAAATTCTGAAATTATTTCCGATTATTTATCTGAATATTGCTATGTTATGAAAATTATACAATTTATTTGTTTTAACATTATTGCTTATAAAATAATTACACAGGCCTGCGATGACATTTGTTTCAGTAAAAGGTGCTTCTTATATATTTTTTATGCTCATTGCGGTGAAAATATTCAAAAATTTTAATAACGGACAATTTCGTCATAAATCAAAAAAATATAACATAACTTTCAACTATTATGGATATTTGCTACCACAATATTTTAAGAGTGAAATTCGCGCCTTATTTAATGTTAGATTTTCTTTGATTAATTAAGGCAAATTTTACTTTTTGAAAAATAGTGGCAGAAAAAATCCGTAATATTTTGCAGCTAATGAATAAAAATTTTGTCATACGTATACCAATCAATATGACAGCAGATTACTACTAATTGCCGCATAGGAAGTAGCCACAAGTAATGTAAAACACAAAAAGTTGTAAAGGGAGTAAGGTGACAAGAAAGTGTCGTTATTTTTTGTGGAAAGTGTTCGTTTTTAAGGCATTTCTATATCTTATTAGAATATAAGATCACCTTATGCAAATTTCAATCAAGGTACCTAAAATTCAATTATTCAAAACTGAAAAAATGCCCTATGAATGAGCACTGTCCTCAGAAAATGAGGGAATCTGATCACAAAACGAAGCACGAAGAGATATTAGAATGATTTTGGATTTTGTGGCAGCAATGGAAAATGTTACAAATTAACAAAATATAAAATAAAGCTGATTTTTAAGTGTTCAATAAAGCGTACTTTTACAATATAGGGGCTTTAGCGAGAGCATTGGTGAGAGAAGGAAATTTGACAACATATTCATTGTTTCTTATACACAAGCAATTTTTTCAATATCTATACAATTTACTTAATATAAATAAACCATTTATCTATTTGTATATACAAACAAAGTACATTTTATATAAAATACATATAAATAAAATGTTTATATATACAGGGTGGTCCTAAAATATATGTCAAAAATGTAAAGGTAGGTAGAGGGGACCTAAATAAGAAGATTTCGTATAGGAATGTGGGTGCGGAAATCCAGCGTTGAGGCAGTAGAGGGCGCTGTTCTGCCTTGAGTCGTCATTCCCTGCACGGATTTCGAGCAACATCCATCGTTACACTAATGCGGAGCTTGCCGACATGCATTTCATGTAAGAGGCTGCGCAAGGAAATAGAAGGATGTACATGAAACTATTCCCGGATAGGAATCTGCGGGATTGCCGAACATTTGAGCATCTTTATCGGGTGTTGTGCACGAGTGGATCGTTTTATGCTTCCAGACGTAATACAGGCACTGGAAGATATCACAAAATTTCTGAAGTAGAAGAAGAAGTATTACGCACAGTAGAGGATAGTCCTTCGACAGACTCGAGAGTCGTTGTACGTGCGCATCCTTTGAGCAACCGCTCCATTTCCTTGCGCAGCCCCATACATTAAATGCATGTCGGCAAGCTTCGCATTGGTGTAACGATGCCTGTTGCTCGAAATCCATGCGGTAAATGACGATTCAAGCCAGCGAAATGCTTTCATCCGCCGAACTCAACAGCGCCCTCTACTGCCTCATTGCTGGATTTCCGCACCCACATTTCTATACAAAATCTGCTTATTTAGGTCCCTTCTACCTACCTTTACATTTTTGACAGATATTTTAGGACCACCCTGTATATATTTAAAAATGAAAACACGTGTGAAAAACGAAGGATAAGACATTATAAAAAGCAATGGAATGGACATTGAAGGAATTATACTTAAAAGGATGATACAGCAAAAATTGAAAAGCAAAATTGGAAAACTATGAATATCTTATAGAATCTTCAGAAGGGCTTTATAAGAATATTCATAGTAAATATATGTTATTTCATCAAATATTATCAGCATTATGCCTAAAAACAACAACATTAAGCTCCTTATAACATATATAAATGAAACCAGAAAATTAATAACCGACATGAGGTTCAAATAACAAAATAAATAAATAAATATACAACTGAAATAGAAAATAGATAAATAAAGAATTATTCAACATAAATAGTAATTTGATAATAAAATAATGTTCAAGACTCACCAAAAAAGACAAATTTGACTGTAGATGGAAAAGGATTGTAAGTACTTGACAATCAGCCACACATCAACTCAAAAATGGCTGCAATATTTATGTGCAAACATCGCTGAGAAAAATGATAATATAAAATAAATTATGTATTACTGCCATCTATCCCAGAAAATTATAAGTAAAAGCTGAAATTGTAGACAAGTTAAATAATAATGCTAGTGCTGCTGTCCATTATGGATGAAGATAAAATTGAATCAAAAGAAAGAAAAAAAATATTGACAAAGCAATTAATATTTGAAATGTGAGGAAACTAAAAGAAGTAAATACAATTTAAATATAATAAAGATGATATGGGAAGACAAGTACAATAATTAGCAATGTATGATGAGACATTGTGTGAGTAATTTATGTTGCAGAAATGATTGTGTGATGTAAATAAAATGATTAACCCATTAACGTTTAGTGTTACCATACGGTCACGGAATAGCTACCAACCATTTTTTTGTTTGAATACCGGTATTTTTAAGAGAAATATTCTCCTTGTTGTATGAGAGAAAACTCTCTAATAAAGGAGACAAAAGTTTATTTTTTTTTAAATTGGTATGAAATGTAATTCTTGCATTTTAAAAATAAAAAATAATTCCGTCCTTAATGGGTTAAATGCATAAAACCCGTTTTTTATTTTTAAAAAATGTGTAGCTTTTTTTAGCAGTCCCGCCACATCCCTCCTTAATGGTATTTTTATTTTATAATTTTTCGGGAGGAGAATTTTTTTTATTTTATGATTTTTTTTGTTAATTGTTTTTAAAAATAAGGTTTAATAATTTTTTCAGCAATCAACGCCCACATTCCTAAATATTGTTTTCAATTTTATAATTTGTATACATATTTACAGCCCGTACTGGTAAAATTAGATTAATGTTTTAATGTTTAATCCATGTAGAAAGAAAAGCAAGGGGATAATTGTAAGACAAAGCTGTATGTTTTAAATGGAATAAATTAGGCCTAATGAAATGAGGGGAGCATAGTCGTTTAATACGGTTGCAGTGCTTTAGAAGAATATTTCTGCAAACTGAAATATGTTGACATGAATGAAAGTTAGTAAAATTAATAACATTAAAGGAAAAATCATTACGTTTATCATAGATATTGAATGTTAAAGTGTGATTAGAAAGAATAGATATATTAATGTCCATAATATATGTACATAAACAAGTATAAAAGTTCATCAGGTTTGTTTTCATAGCTGTTTATATCATTTGGCAACAAATATCACTTTCTGAAGCCAGAATTATGCCAAGATTTTTAAATAAACGCCAAGACCCATATACTGAGAAAGTAAACAATAAAGTTTTTAGTCTCGAGAAAAAAAATTATGTGAAAGAGGGGAAAACACGGTATTTCTGAATTCAGCATATCGTACAACATAAGGAACATCTGAAACGGGGCAGAAAAAAAAAAGATTACTTCACAGGCTTGTATTATTTTTTTTACAAATATCATTTTTACAGTTGTATAATTACCGTATTACATACTGATAAACTATGTTTCTATTTCAGTGGGATATTGTAAAAAATAAAGGTCGTTATATGCTAGATACAAAACTCATTCGATGGACTACTGACAAATGGGAATCAATTTGCGACTTGAAAAAAGTTTACAAATTTAGCTTGGGAGAACCCAGATGTTTAGAATGCTGGAATGCTGACAAATGGTTTGGATTGCAAAGAATACAAGGTGTAAATCCTGTGCTCATTAAACTTTGTACATCAATACCAGAAAAGTAAGAAAATAACACGCTATTCTGTAATATTACTTTACTTTACTTATTTTATTACTTTACGAAGTGTTATCCAAAAGTATCGGAACGTACAGTCAGAAAAAAAATAGAATAAAGCCTATTTTTTTATTTGTTTAAAGTTTAATTTAAAAACATTAAATTAAATTATAATTCCGAGCATATTCTGATACAACGCACCTTTTAACCTTAACTAAATATTAATTTTATGTTTAACATAAAATGAAACATCTGTCTTTTCGTTGACATATTTCAGTTTAATGATAAAGTGTGGTATCTTGTAGCTAAACTGATTTTTTTCTTTCTGATTTGTTCTGAGCAATCCATTGCCAATTGTAGTAACTCTGTCACTGGTTATTTTTTATCATGTTGAGACATTTTTAAAACACCCATGCTTGAGAATTATTTAAAAAGTCATATATAGACACTAAATTGAACTGTAGTTCTCAACTGTAGCCATACTCAACCTACGCCCATATCTCCCTTTCTCACCGATCTTTTGTGTGCGACCGAGCAATATACAGCCATTAATCTAGATTTATAAAAAGTTAAGATGCACATAAAAGGTATACTTAAGACCTTCGCTATTGTTTTAGAAATGTGTATGGGAAAACAAGATCTGCTCTGTTGGTCTGCCATATTCTTAAAATAATTTAAAATAAATTTAAAATTATGCTAAAACAGCCTAAATGTTGTTTGTGTATTCAAAAGTTCTTTTTACATCACAGTGGTGTATATTTTTTTTAATCTTCAACACTAATCAAACAGTATTTAAAATTAAATTTTCACTATATATTTTTACATTTTAAAAAGGTAAAATGTTTTTGCATTGCATTAAGGTGGTTCTCAAATGACTTACTCACCAACACGAAACTTTCTGACACACGTTTGACTCCTATTTAAACGCAAGGGCATAAAATAGGCAGGCCTGACTATTGAAGCTATTTGGGATCGAAATGAGTTTTCCATTTTTTGATAAATAAATTACTTATCGAGTTAAAAGCGATTCCCTTTTTTTTTCTCTTTCTAGTGCTGCTGCGTCGGAAAGTCGATTCATAACGCCGACTTTGATATCATTTTCTGAAAGATCTTCTGCCTTTGCTAAAAAAATGGAAAACGTCCTTCGATTACAAAGTTTCTGACTAAGAACACCTGCCCATTTCATGCGTTTTTGAACAAAATTGAATTAAAAAATATGTCATAAAATAGCGGGTTTGTATTTGCCTTAAACAAAATTCTGATTTAGTGAAGAAAATCTCCTGATTTTTTTACTTTTTGAACTTGAGAATTTTGCATTATTATATTATTACGTTTTCTACTTATTATACAGCTAATACTGATTTCATTAACCTTTTGATTTCGGGACAAGAATGGCAACTATTTTTTACAATCGTACCACAATTTAAAAAAAAATTGTTTGTGGTAGATGTCTCTGGAAAATGTCCCTGTATAAGTGTATGGCAAATATTATTTTTCAAGAAGTGGTAGGAATAGAATAAAAAAATAGTCAGTGGGACGACATATGTCCCATAATCAAGAGGTTAATACTGTTATATTGCTTTGCAATACTTCTTTCATTATATTGATGTTTAAGTTGTCCTCTTTTTTCTTACATTAATGTATAAATATATAGTGTGTTGCGTCCCATCTAACGTAGCAAACACATATTTGCGACACACGAGAATGAAAGGTTGAATTTGGATGATCCAAAGTAGTGTTGGCATGTGTCCTGACTTACGCAGAACGTGTAGATTTAACATGGATTCTAAGACCCGTCCCTTGGAACACGCCAAAAGTCACGATTTTTCATAATGCACAAATTTTCATAAATTTATTTTAGTACCATGCTATTTATTAGTCTGCGTCAAGTGAAACTTAATGCAGTAAAACCCGCTTAAACCGAACTTGTTGATAACGGAAAAATTGTACGGTCCTGCCGAAAGGAATATCGTACAAATCTACCTGCTAAGACATAAACCTCTCTAAAAACAACATATTTTTCCGATCTCTTGCCATTCTGTTTTTATACGTTTTAATGTACACAGTTCAGGAAAACCTGCGATAACAGAAACTGTTTATAATAGAATGCTGTGTTAAACGTAAAAATATCATAGCCCCTACTGAAAAAATACCATACAATTATAACTACCCAATCGAAAACTTTCCCAAACTGAATTTTGTTTTTGTCTCTAGCGATTCCTCTTTCACAGGTTTTACTATGTAAAATTATTATGTTTATTTAGTACAGCAAAACCTACTAAGAGAAAATCTGAAATGATCGAATAAAAATTCCGTTTTAGATAATTTTTCGTCTTATGAACTAGGAATTTTTTTTACATTTAAATCAGAATTCCGTTATAGACAGATTCCGTTTTCATAGGATTTAATATAGTTTTATGTCACGATTTAAAAACCGCTGTGCCGCATTTTTTATTTCTTTTTGTGAAAGTAGAGCTGGCAGAAATGTTCAGATACTAACTCAATGTTTAATCATTTCCAACACTAGAATATCGCATAGCATTTTTATAAAAAAAATTGCTGTTACCCGCAACATTAAAAGAAGAATAAATACATTAATTTAGCAAAATATTTCACTCCCGATAATTAAAAACGTTAATAATTAACTAACTATTTATCACATTTCATAGGAGACAATACGGTATTTTTTGTTATAGGGACCTTGACATAACTCAGTCTTAAAAAAACTGAAATTTTGTGCCAAATAATCGCGAAAATGAAATTGCAACCAATACAAAAAGGAGGGCCAAATAAAATCGAGGAAATAGACGAAATGAGTAAAAACAAATGTCAATTTTACCTGATAAACAATTTTACTTTTAACGCCTTTGTGAAACGTTTTAACATCCATCCTTCAAAAAAACATTAAATGGAAATAGTATATGATTTTTCTTTAAATTCAATTCTGTCTCCTTGGTTTAGTGTATAGCTGAAACAAATCTTGTTTTCTAAATGACAGTATGTTGACAGGCAATTTTTGTTTTCCTTTTCTTAAAATTATGATGTGATTTTAACAGAAAACTCTCATCTGTATATAACGGATACTCATGCTTAATAATCAGTATAGATAAAAAAAAATTAAATTTTTCGTTATAAATATGGCGTGAAACTCATCTACTTTCTATACTTACTGATCCTTGTATTATTAATGTAAGGAATTGATTCACACTCATTTTAAAACATATTCGAAAATTCCCGTTTTATATCAAATATGACGTCTCTTTTTCCCTAGAGAAATCCCTTTTTAATGACATAATTCTTGTTAATTTTCTTTTCCAGGCAATTAATTTCAATACTGGCATAGGGTAAATTATGTTACTTTAACGAAATAATATTAAATCTTTAGGTTTTATCAACAAAAATGGAACTATTAACATTCGTCATTTTTTTTTAGGTAATCAAGTTATTTCTTTTAGTTTTAAGAATGAAATAACTATTTCTCGCTATCCAAGACATCATTTTCAACATGGATAATTTTGCGGAGTATATTATTGACATTTGCAAACCATTTACTTTTGAAACTTCTTTATTTTTTTTAAAACTTTAAATAAAAAATACGGTATAGTTATATTCGCCGTGCGCAAACGGTAAAACGCCAAGTATTGTTGCCATACAAAAGAAAAAAGTGAAGAAAAAACCCAAGATCATTTTATTTCACCAATCAAAGCATATCCGCTTTATTTTCGATTATGACGTCATATTAGCCTGTTTCCTATGGTTACGCATATTGAAACCTTGTATTATTATCAAAAACTAAAAAAAGTACGTTTTATTTCTAATAATATTATTTAATCTTCTTTTTAATTCTTAAATTTTTTTATTTCATTTTCATTTTTCACGTGAAAATTTTTCAATTGAAACTAAATAGTTGAGTAAAAATTACACTGGTTTACAAATTTAAACATTTTTTATATACTTTTGATGCAACACCTATTTTCTTATTATACTATCTCTTACTAATGAAAGACGGTATTTGAAAAAAATCTATCACGTCACATTTTTTTTATTTTTACATTTTTCAATATTCACATTTTTAATTCCATAATATATCTATCACGTCACATTCAACCTACACGCATTGTCAACTTGCATTCTATATTCTGTTTCCTTGTGTTTTTGTGAACTAAAGAGGTTTTGTTTTTGATAAAATGTCTAATAAAGTGTGTAAATTTAATTCTGATCGTTTTTGTTACGTTTGTGGACAATTTATATTCGCAAAAAAAGGAAGAGCGATATCGGAATGTTTTAATACAGCATATTTGCATTACTTTGGATTCTCAGTGAGTAATCAAGATAAAAAGTGGATCCCACATGCTTTTTGTGAAAGCTGTAGGCTTACTCTTCTATGCTGGGCTTCGGGAGAAAAAAAGTATCTTCAATTTAGATCCACAGCATTGGTGATCTAAATTGAAGATACTTTTTTCAAAAACCTTCAAATCACGAAAATGACTTTTATTTTTGTTTGACAAAACAGCAGGCTTTAATTAAAAAAATAAACATAAAATTCAATATCCTGACATTCCATCAGTCTCAAAACCGATATCACATTCGGAAACGCTGCCACATCCTGTATGTCTAGGTATGTCAAGTGCGAGTTGCCAAGACAGTGACGATCTGTTTATGGAGGATGAAAATGATGACGAGTTCGTAATCGAAGATGATAAAACGCCACATTTAATAAACCAAAATGAGTGAATGACCTTGTGCGAGACTTGCAACTATCTAGATCTACAGAAGATATACTTGCTTCTCGTCTACAACAGTGGAACTCATTGACACCTAATACCGAAGTAACTTATTACCGAAATCGAAATCAAATTTTCAGCAGTTATTTCACCAAAATGATGATTTTTGTTTTTGCTATGATATTCCCGGACTTTTTAATGCGATGAATGAAAATGATGATCGAAATGAATGGCGTTTATTTATCGATTCATCTAAATATAGCTTGAAAGCTGTATTACTTCATAACGGTAATATAAAACCATCTTTACCAATTTGGCCATGCCGTAAACAGTAAAGAAACCTATCAAACAATGTATCTTTTAATGAAAATGATACAATATGAACAGCACAACTGGAAAATATGTGGCGATTTAAAAGTAGTTAGTATGTTACTGGGCTTACAGGGCGGGTATACCAAATATTCATGTTTTTTGTGCCTGTGGGATATTCGACCTAAAGAACACCATTATCCATTACATCAAAAAATATTGGCCTGCCGAAATAAATTTACTCCATTAAAAATGAATGTGAGTGGATCGCATCATCATCTTTAGTGGATCGCAAAATATAATTTTGCCACCATAACATATTAAATTGGGCTTAGTAAAAAATTTCGTCAAAGCTATGGATAAAAATAGTGCTGCTTTTAAATATTTACACAACATTTTTCCCAAGTATTTCAGACGCAAAATTGAAAGAGGGAATTTTTATCGGTCCACAGATACGTAAACTGATGCAAGATAAGGACTTTGAAAAACTTTTATCTACTAATGAAAAAATGCTTGGGATTCCTTTAAAACGGTCGTCTATGGATTCTTAGGAAATTATAAATATGAAAATTATGAAAAAAATATTGCTGTTTTATTAAAAAACTATCATGCAATGGGTGTATACATGTCTCTGAAGATATATTTTCTCCATTCACACCAGGATTTTTTTCCTGAAAACTTGGGCGCCGTGAGTGACGAACAGGGCGAGCATTTTCACCAAGAACTTAAAAGTTTTTTAAAACAGACACAAAAGTTTTTTCGACGAAAGTATGTTAGGGGACTACTGCTGGTCTATTTTAAGAGAAACAGATCAAGAAAATTATAAAAAGAAGAGTAAAATCAATCATTTCTAATTTTTTTCTTTTTATATTTCATGTTATTTTTTTTTAAGTATTTAATAAATATTTTTTAAACTAGACGTGACAGATTTTTTACAACAATTTTCCCGTACTCAGTGCACTAGAATCTATCAAAAAATACACATTTCGGCGAAAGTATATAAACAGTGTAAACCAGTGTTATTATTCCGGGTTTTGAATTAGTTTTGACAACGATAAAGTATTAGCAACGGCAAAGTAAATTTAACCATTTTAAAATATTACACGAAAAAATGTCAATTTATTCTCTATGAATCTAACGAAATTTTGAATTATTAAGAAAAATATTTGAATAAAATAAACAAAAACCAGCCTATGTTCATTTAAGGGTTATAATAAACCTATATGCAAAGATACATGATCATTAAATGCTCCATTTTGACGCTGGCTTCAGCCTAACATTTGCACACAATCAGATTTATAATATTATTAGGATTGCAAGCAAATCAATTAAGGTGCCAACAACGCGAAATCCTATGGAAAAAAGCTGAGATTGAAGTATCTTTTATATTTTTTTGAACTATTGAAGCGATTTCAATAACCATTTTTAATATTTCTGGCAGTAGATAAACTATAAATTGATAGTTAACAAGAATGAACAAGAACGAAAAATCATGCGTCAAGCATAGATTATGAAGCAGTTTCCAACACAGCCAGAAAACTGTAACGAAACTTCACCGTTAAATAAGGTGAAAGAAGATATGTAAGTAAACATATACCACATTGAAAAATACAATTTTCAAAAATTACCTTCCAGTGTCAAAAAAGTAATCGAATTATTTTGTGCAGCCCTGTATATGATCTATAGATGTGGATATATAGTATGATAACATTTAGTTTAGTTAGAATATTCACATTTAGCAATTTTCGCCAATCGATAGACATGCACTTGAAATCTTTTGTACAGCCTGTATATTATCTGAAGACTTTTGAACACACCACATATTAAGCTACAAGGCAATTTAAAACACACTCGCAGCAATTACCAACCGTAAAAGACAATGTATCTTTTTCTTTGCGTAGCCCTGTATATGAATTTATTTATATTCCACAAACTTCTATTAGTCTACTAAATATAGTTCAGCAGGAAAATGCGTAAACACAATTAAAAACTACCCTTAAGCAATTTACTCCCATAGTCTGTAATACTTACGAATTCCCTTGTGTAGCCCTGTATATGATCAACCGGGTTTATAAACACACACGTACTATGAAAAAAAAATTACACTTAAAAAAGCAAACCAAAGTTGAAAACGCACTTATCACGCAGACTGTAAATATCGCACATGTAATCAATATCTTTTGTGTGTCCCTGTAAATAAATACAATGCACACAAGAGAGCAAGTTATAGTGCACTTCAGTAATGCATATAATTTTCAATATGTTTGAAATAGTGAAATATCATTAAATTACACTGAAACGATTTTTCCCCATAGAACGATGTGTAACAGAATTCTTTTGTTTGACACTGTAAATGAATGATAAATGCTTTGCATCCCATATTCTACAAAAAGCATGTTTTAATGCGCTTCATAATTATATATCAATTTCATCAAGTTTCAAATGGCGTAGCATCATCAAAATGCACTTGAAACAATTATTTCCCATTAACTGTAATGGAATGGAATACTTTTCATTGTCCCTGTAACAAAACTATAAGTGCTACACATCTAAGTTGAAATAGGGAACATGCTATAGTAAACGAAAATAACATACAAAAATATCAGGGCAATCCGAGCATATTTACGGGAGTTAGAGCACGGACAGACAGACAGACAGCAGACAAACCGAAATCATAAACACTTTTCAACTAGTTTGGAAAGTGTTAAAAATCCTGAATCAGACATGTATTATGAAACACTTTCCAATACTAAGAAATTTAATTCGATGTTCTGTAACGTAATTATTTTGCGTGTCTTTGTAAATACACAGGATAATCTATAGAAAACAGTAATCCTTTTCAATTTCATTATGTTTCAAATATCATAACATCATCAAAATGCATAGCAACGATTTCCGCCCCATAGATCATAATGGAATGGAATCATTTCGTGCGTCCCTGTAAACGAACTATAAATGCTACTTATTGTATACTCCTGAGAAAACATGTACCCCATCTCAATTATGTATATAAATTGAATTATGTTTGAAGTATTGTAACATCATTAACAATTTTTGCCCATACACCATAATGTAACGGAATATTTTTGCGTGTAAACGAACTATGAATACTACACACTTCGTTTTTAATAGCTAAAATTCGATAGTAAGTCTCAATAACATATAAAAATTAAGTGACAATCCGGGTATATTTACGAAAGTTAGAGCACAGACAGACAAAGCAAGTTTTCATGTATGTTGGAAGGTGTTAAAACATGCAATAGTTACGCGTCTATGACGTAAAGTTCATGTTTTTCAATTAACGTCGTTATTCTAAAAAAGAAATTTTCCAGAAAAGGAAAACTATCTAAATATAGCTATTTATAAAACGAAAAAAATAATAAAACACCACTGAAATCACTTCAGTAGTTCCCAAGAAAAAGGTACATCAATATCAGTTTTCCACAGGATTTCACAAAATTCAAACACTCATTTATTACGCGCAATGTCGTATAAAATATAATCTAATACATCCAAAACGGTGTATATAAAAATCTCACCTACTTAAATGAAAAGTTTAATTTGGAAAATGTTCTAAATAATCAGACAGTTGTAAAAGATATCTTTTCACATGACTATTTCATAATTTAAAATATAAGCGTTTAACGATATAATTTTCTTTTCACAGATTCGGCGTTACGCCCGAAATGGTTAACCCTTTCTTAGAAGATTTAACTTTAGAAGAGGCGATACGAAAGAAAAGAATATTCCTTGTAGATTTAAAAATATTAGAAGGCATCAGTTCTCGAGAAGGTTTGCAAGTAAGTTCAAGGTGGCGTCTTGTATTCTCCTGTTTTAATGAATTAAACATTTCTATGAAGCGTTGAGAAGCAGAGTGGACCAACCTCGAGAAAAATGCTTTCCAAATGTGTTTCTGCCAGTGCTAGAAGAGACCAAGCACATGGTGATTAAGATGTCAGTACCATCACTTGATCCACTCTTACACTGGCAATTTGATAGCTAAGTTAAGTAGGATCATCTGTTAAACTGGCTCTATCCTTGAGTAGTTTTGAAATTAATCAATTCATTATACAGCCAAAAACTTAACAATGCTTTGACACTTCAAACTCGATTTTCACAAAAATATAGGACAGTCCACTCTGGTTATCAACGCCTCATATGCACTGTAGATAAGTTTCACAAAACATGCCCTGGATGTAGCAGAAACATTTACGATAATTCGATGTCCTTTCCCTTATCCTCGGCAACCATTTAGAGAAGAGCCAGTCAGAAACTCATAAAACAATACGTTACCGAGGCTTAGAGAAATGGTTTTTTAATAAAAGACTCTTTCGCTTCCTACAAATTTTGAATAAGACATTTCTTTTCATTTCGGAAACCTGTTGTTTTCTGTAGTTCCTGATAGGGTTTTCCTGTTGCTTTCGAAAGATAACGAAATTGTTTCGAGAATCTTAGGTAACTCTGCATTACACTGAATATTAACAAAACTTCCAGTTATTTTTACAGTGTGGAAGCTCAAAATCCGTTAATTATTAAAAACAGAACCATACATTTTCATGCGTTTTAGTAATCTATACTAATAAAAGAAAGTTTCGCTCTGTGTGTGTGTCTGTCAGTCTGTTGGCGAAGGCTAGGAAAATTTAGCGCACCTAGAAGTCTGAAAATTTAGGTGAGGATAGTCTAAAACATGTCTTGGTACTCCTGAGAATCAAAATTTTAATATTTTAATTATTTACTGAAATATTAATTAAAATCCACAAAAAAACTCTCATCAAAAATACGCTTTTATTTCTTCGGTTGTTTGGTTTTATACAGTCTTTACAGAAGGAGTTAAATAAACCAGAGTAGCCATGCATAGATAAGGACTTCTAACGATATAGTGTTAATATGGATTGCAGTTACCGGCGTACAGCCTTGCTAATGTAGCGCCACCTGCACACGACAAATTACACAGCAGACGCCACTTGTTTGAAATATTTTTGCAGGCACGTTTTTCTTCATGATAATTAACTGACTTTAAGGGGGGGTTTTACATGACTTATGTTATTATGATAGAGATTATTAATACAGAAAACTTTATTTAACAGATTATTTGGAAAATTTGCGGGGATTGAAAGGGGTAGGGGTAAACAACTTTTTATTAAATATCGCATTTATTTTACTTGACCGTGCTCCACCAGGCGGCAGTTTTTTCTTAATTGACCCCCCCCCCCCCCTTATTAATAAATTCAATCCTACTGCTCTGATTTCAACAGAACTAATTACATTTAACATTTTTAGCTTCACCCGTAGCGTTTAATTGCTATTTTATATAGAGAATACCGCTATATTAAATCTCAGCTAATAATGGTTCGAACTTATCCAAACCAGTTCCCTTTTTACCAAATTATCGTAAAAATCAGCATTCATAGCTTCAAGGTGTATTTCTAGAAAGCATTTCCCAGTATTTCCGAATAATAGTCGAAAACAAATTGCAAATTAAGTTCCTAGCTTAACCAAATGAATCAATCTTTAAAGAAGTATAATGGTCCTCCTAATTAGTCATTTGTTGAAGGGCACTTGAACATCCCCTCACCCCCGGCCCCTCCTTCGAAGTTGTTTCTCTAACGGTGTCCCGTTTCCATATCTCAGCAACTATCTGTCCTATTTCAACTCAAGTGATTCCAAACATTATAATTAACTTAATAGTCACCCTCTATAAGATTAAACTAAATTTATGAGTTGCAGTTACCCCTATTTTCGAATAATAGTTTAAGCCATATTTGTAATTAAGTTCCTAGCTTAACCAAACAAACGAATTTTTAAAGATGCATAGTGGTCCTCCTAATTAGTCATTTTCTGAAGGACACTTGAACATCCCCTCCCCCCCAGCACCACCCTCAAAGTTATTTTCTCTAACTGTACCTTATTTCAATAACTCGGCTAATAATGTTCCCATCTTCTCCAAACCAGCTCAATTTTGTAGCACGCCTACTATACAGTGCCGTAGGCAGCCGGGACTTGTCTCAGAGGTTCGTTCGGAACAGAATGCTCCCCTGGCGGTGGAAGGGGGAAATAACAGATTTTCCGGAGCGTACGAGCATGCCTGGTATACGGTGCCGAAGCCATCGGAGTCCGTGGCCAGAATTTCGTTTTTTAAGAGATTTAAGTTTATTACACGGTCTCGAGTAACGCCGGGTGGGTCAGCTAGTAATGAAATAATATCTCCTAATATAGATAGTTTATAAAAGGTATTTAACTTTATCTCTAGCAACATGGCGATTTTGGAGTTGACGATTTCTTTTATTTATTGTTTTATTGAGAACATACATCTGACTTGTGTGCTTGATACAAATATCCGCTTATAAGTCATCGTCTAGAAGAAGACTGGATAGTCACAAGGAAATAACATCACTGAAGAATTACAGCCTGGACCTCCACAATGAGTGTGCAATTTAGGTGACGGAAGTTGAACCCGTAGTCCTGACTCCTGCGCTCGCAAGCGATTAGCGGAGTGGTGCCTTAATCACTGTACCACGGAAGGCCCATTTCTTTTATTATTTCTAAATTGAAAATAAATTAAATATTATACGAACTGACGGTCAAATTTTTGTCTAGTTTGACTGACTTGCAAGTTAATGATATAAAATTCCCGAATTAATCCTAATAATCATACCAGTTTTATTTTGAAGGATTTGGATGTTTATGTTCTTCTGCTGTACGTTTCTATTTATTTCCAATATTTTCTTGACATCGGATGTTCATATTTACTTAATTATTTGGTAGCAAGTGACCTGCAAAATGAAATCATTCATCTTTGACAGTTAGATAACGCACTGTAATTGTTGTTGCATTGCCATTGTTTATGTAAAGCAATTTAAACAATGTTCCGGAAACGCGTTATTCACGGATGTTTGTGTTGGTTTCCCGCAATAGTAATCCTAGTTTCAAATATTTCAGTTTAAGTATGTAACTTTATAAAAAATTTAATATCTCATTGAAACTAGTAAATATAAATGATAACCTAAAGCTTTTTAAATGCTCTGCAATTTTCAAAAAGCAGCCCAATTTTTTTTTTAAATAGCCGAAAACATATCGCAAAAGTCTACCATCTACCAAAAATGAAAACAATAAAAATAAAGTTGCAGATCTCATAAATATCTGGACTTTGGTAATACAAAGGCCCATAACAAAGCGAAAATTAGGGAAGAAGGTAGGAATATGGACCAGGCAATAATTTACTGTACTACTGTGCTGCGATCTGTCAAAGAGTCGATCTACATTTGTATTTTGGATTCACAACGTCCTCTAGAGTGTTAAAACGTCAGTTCTTAGTGCCATTTCGGGATAACAGGTTTTAGTTTGTTTGCCTCCGGTCCAAACGCCTGAGAAGGCAAGTTTAAGTTTATATGGAATTTTTTCATGTATGGGGATCCTCTTAATTTATCATTTAAATTTTGATAGTTAGTGATAATATCTATCTTCAAAATTATGTAGTTAGTTTTGGAATTTAACTTCCAATTTCTAAGATTTTTAGCATTGGTCCATATTAGCACCCTATTTTATTCCTCCTAGTACCAAGACCAAGTAGTTTTAATTTTTGATGAGAGTTCTTAATTTTGGATGAATTGAACCAGAAATTAATTAAATTAATTCTATTAAATTTCTTCCGAACTGTCTGTTTGATTTTATTTATTATGTATAAAAAGTTACTAATTTTTCTGGTTCGAAACATAAAAATTTTCAAAACAAAAATACATGGGTTCAATAACTTTTATTGGGGCGAGTTTAAAAATAATTATTTTTCTTTTTTTTTTTACTTTAAATTACAAAAGCATTCTCAAGGTTTTATTTAGTGGTCGACAGAAACCAGTTTTTCAAGCAGAAACCTAATTCCGGTCCCTTTACAAGTTTCGGCTAAAACAAAAACGAAACTCTCTCAAAGGACATTTTGAAATAGTAATAAATACATAAATATACAAGAAATTTTATTAATCAATCATTCACAAACACACATACCAGTCTACAGAGAGATTTTTACCTACACATATGCATGCATGTGTGTGTGTTTTCTTTCAATAAAAGCTAAACATTATTTTCAATAATTATTTTTAAACAATTTAAAACCAAATTCCTTTTTAACATTCGCGTTACTTGTGCAATAAAGAGTACTAAAAGTTTATTCTTTAAGAGAGTATTAGTACATCCAAAAGAAAAAAAAAACTATACAGATATCTTCAATTTCAATTATTTTTAATTTAACAAAAATTCAAAAATATGTTTAAATACATTTTTACATTATAAATTCTATAAATGTTTAATCTGTCATCCTAAATTTAATATAGTGATCTCTCACTTATGCGCAATTGAAGAGATGCATTTCAAACGACACGACGAATAGCTGAAAGCGACGCTTAAAGGAAATACTCTTGTGTCTTAATGTTTTAAACATATACAAATTATATAAAATAAAGACATGAACTTTTTTAAAACATACAATTATGTACATTAAATCTCATTAGTGATAAATCTGTAATAGTATCTTTAATTATTCAATTCATTTCAATTGTGTTATATTAAATATACTTTCTTCTGAAGAAACATTATTTATTGTACATACATAAGAGTAATTCAATTAATTTTTTAGAAAAGAATCGTCATTATTTTTTTTTTTAAGCTGTGTTTATAGAACGACATTTTCTAATTCGTTAAAATGCATGATTGCATTTGATAATACATCAATGTTTCGATAGATTTAATGAGCATTCGCATGGAAACTTAGGACAGTTTAGAAGAACCACCGTCACAAATTTCTTTTTCATGGATTTTTTAGTCACAAAGTCCTGAAAAAGTAATTATTTGTCTCTCGGTGAAAAATATATGGAAATTGGAAAAGTATATGGTGAAAAATATATGGTGAGTATTAATTTTGCCAAGTGTGAAATTTGTACGCGCGTAACGCAGAGGGTGGTTCAGAATATAAAGCAGAAATATAAAGCACTATTTTAAAAAAGGTGAATATGATTGAGAGAAGTGTGTAAATGAGAAACCTACTAGTGTTGTAGCGGCCATCTTAAAATGTCCGCTGTGTGGTAGAGCACGAGGAAAGAAGTACAACTGTTTTAAAACCAAAAACTGGTTTATTAACACAATCAGTAGGGAGTTTGAGCGAGCTCCACGAAATTTTCCTAAAAAATTAAATTAACTAAAGAGTTCTTGCTAACACTTGTAGCTTAAACAAAAACGAAACAATATAATTAAACCTTAACCTTTTTAAATATATAATCACGATTCAATACTCTTATCCTTCAAATTACATAAGCACTGATGCAGGTTCAAGTCAGCTTTATCAATGTATAAAATTCCAGTATAAGAATACTAAGGCTGATTTTTAATCACGAGACTCGATGCGAGGTCTCAAGGCTAAACCTAAATCTCAGTCGCAATATTCAACTTCCCAGGCCAAGTCTCTGCTGAGCGCTCACCAGCTCCTCTGAGCTCTGCACTCAAGTCAAAATTCGCTGCTTATATACTTCAGTGTCGACCGACCAGCTCCAGAAAATTTGCATATTCGAAATTACACGGCGACTCACAATTTCAGGGATTCAGCTGTCCTTCGAAAGTTAAAGAAAGATAGAGAGCCTTAATAACTTGTACGCACATAGTCGGTTAATGGACAAAAACGATCTCATTCACACATTGCCTACTCACGTGATGCGAGTAGTCAATACCTTACAGTGTTAAAACACGTCGTTAAAAAAATAGTATTTTTACTTTTATAAAAATTAATGTTAAACATACAAAATATTATTTACTGACTTTTCTAATCAAAAGTAGTAGTCTCATTTAATTAAGATTTTCGTCAAACACAAATACAGCTGTATAAACAACGATAGTAATACAAAGTAGCGACAGATCAGAAAAACAAAGTAAAAAAAAAAGTGGAAAACGCCAGTATTTTCCTATGGAATAATTTTTATTGTTTATTTGAGCGATAAATAAGTCGATTTTTTCTATAAAAATTACTTGTTTATTTTCTTTTTTTTCGACTGTGTTTTTCCCTGATCTGTAGCTCTAGCCACCCTGTAATAAGTGGTTATTAAAATTTGTAATCGAATAAATTACTAAATAGAAGATAAAAAGTAAAATGTTTTATGAAGTTCTATAAAGATTTTTTTATTTCTTTCAGAAACAAATGCACGTATCAAAAAGATTATGAATTAAAATAAATAATAACACATTTTTACAAATTATTTGACATTCTGCTCCAGTGCAACTTAAAATTTCGTCAACATATTTTAATCTATACATATATATGTTTATTTTTTATAATAAATCAGAATGAATAGTTTCACTAAGTGCTTTATTGTCATCAATGCTGTTCGATAAAATGAGAGCATAAAGAAAAAATATCTCAAAGCGCTACATGCGCTTGTTCTATAGGCACGCCCTTTTAAAATCTGACGACAGTTTCGGTATGCACCAAAAGTTCGGTTGTTCATTAGTAAATAGTAATAAAGTCATTTGTGAAATTTTTACATTTTAAATTGCCGTATTTGTTCACTTTCAAAAAGCGCTCCATATTCCCACCTTCTATACCTCTACTACTATTTTGAAATACTGGTGTAAGTTTGCACATGTTTCATGTGTTAAAAATACTCCCCTGGTAATCCATAATGCCTTTAATTACCGAAACATCCGTGAAGGCTCACTGTGGAGACGCGAAAAGTTTTTGGTTTCCGTCTGTTTGTTTGTCTGTTTGTCTGTCTGTCTGTTCCGCGATAACCGCCGTAAAAATCATCCTATTAGGTTGATTTTTGGTGGGTATGTTGGTTAGGAACCCGGAATTAGCTGTATAGTTTTTAGTTACATTTGGTTCATTCGTTCGAAAAATATAGAACATTTCTTTTTAGGTCATAATGCTTTCCTATGGGAATGCAGACGATTTTCAAATTTCATTTTTAACTTAAATGAAAATCACATATTTGAATAATGGATTTAAACATAAAATTATGGAAGCTAAATTTTTGATATGGAAGTTTTAAATATATCCAATAGCTTTGAAAATTTGCCGATACCTTTATTAGAATTTAGAAATTAATTGTTTAAATTATTGGAAAAATTTTTGCATCTGTTTGGGAAATATAAAACATTTTACTTTCATATTTTTTACAAGTTTTAAAATGCATTTATTTTTACTTTGCTCTTTAATTTATTAGTTGCTTAGCAACCATATTCAAAGAATATCAAAATAATAAAATTCAAGTAACTCGCACTATTTTGCTGGAATACTATTTTTGCAAAATAAATTATTTCAAGTGATTTTAGTATTCTATTGACATAAATGAGAATTTATTTTGATACAAGTTACCGTTTAACTACTATAGAATGATTACCGAAATATTTTTTTCCAAACGAAAATTACAAAAACATTGAACGTGTAATTTGGATTAAATTGTCGTAGTATGTGTTTACATTTTTATATATTTCTTACATGTGATATTATTCATTTTCTGGAACAGATGTGAATGTTTCGTCGTTGAAGAGTTAATATAATTTTTAAAATAGGATAAAATCACTCGTACAACGAGGTGGATAATCTAAAGGAATTAGATTAGTAAAACGATCTTGAAAAATTCCAATTACTGGAAATTGAGAACATAAAAAGCTTACTAAAGTCTTCACTAATGGGCTCGTCCCAGGTAAGTGAAAGTTTCCATAAATCGTGCAACAGTATTTTCATGAAAACGACACGAGGGGATACCAAGCCTAATCCTAATGGATCAAACACCTTTGCGACCGCTGACAAGATATTCTTAGAATATCCATTCTTTTTGTCATGGTCTAAAACAGTAAAACAAAAGAAATCACCCCTCAAATTCCACTGGATTCCCAAAATTTTTATCCCACTATGTCATTCTTTAAGAACAATGAATCTGCACTTTCTCTACATTCTCCCGAAATGGTCTTCAACACCCCAGGCCAGGCCCTTATTACCGAATAGGCACGAGAAGCACGTGCTTCCCCTAGAAAATTTTAAAGGGGCCCAAAACTGAGAGAACAGGGGGCCCTTTTTATTGAATTAATTCCATTCCAAAAATGTATCTAATTTATTTTCAAATTGATACTTTAAAGTGTTTCATAAAAATACTTTTCGCAACAAATTAATTTTTCATATAATAGCCAGCTTTCAACCACATGATCACAATTCTCCAATTTGTCCAACCAATCAAAGTCGCAGGCAGTATTATTGTCTATCCAATCAATATCGAGAAAATCCAGTGGGCAAGCAAAATGCCCACCAGGTTGTTAAGTTGGTTGCTAGGGTATGACGTCAGTTGAAACTGATTTATTGGCTTCTCGGGAAAAGTAAAAATGTCACTTAAATTGTTCCTACGATCCTACGAATTTTCTTGCATGTATTACGAAACAGCTTATCAATTTTGCTGCAGTGAATTGACCTTGCGATTTGCGAGTACAGTTTCATAAAGCAGTAATGAAATCTCTCAACTTTTAGACGTGTAAAATATTATTTGTGTTCGACGCACGACGCCGCTCGCTCACGTCTCACGTGCTGAGTTTAACATATACGGTGCATGCATATTTTATTTATTGCTTTATAGTTAAAATTTTGCAGATTCTTCTTATATTTAATTTAATTATTTATTCAACATGGCTAAAACTAAGCCTCAAGTACCGTCAGGATGCAATAAAGGAAAAAGGAACATAGCTAATAACTATAAGAAGTTATTTTGAAAGTTTCTGTATCAGATTGTGGATATTTATTGTATCTTATTTCTATCTCAGTTATGTATTAAATTTCTCTATAAATTAGTTATAAAAAATTTCTGCAATTATTGAATTCCACCACTTAATTTTTTTAAGTTCATTTAAAAAAATATGAAATGCACTGAAAGAAAACTGCAAAAATGTGTCTTAAATCTCATTTTGTCTTAAATGTTTACAATAATAAGTAGATCCATGCTGTTGTATTGGCTTCAAGCAGCAGATTCAAGAATTAAAGAAGTAAATATTTAAAGATTACAATGTATCAAAAAATACTTTATTATTAATCAGTGAAAATTTAAGTTTCTTTTTTCCTTTAATATTTCTTATTGTTTCATAATATTTTATTTAATTTCTTAAAATTATTTAAGAAAACTAATAACTTAGTTTTTAACTGTTTAGTTTTGATCTAATGGCATGAATAATTCTTGCTAGAACTTATTTTTTCAAAACAGCTCATGGCAGATGATTCAAAAAAATTTTGCTTAAATGTATAGGAAAAAATTTTATCATTTATTTCATTAATGTATGAGGAATGATTTATTTTCCTTTTTTGATTTAAAAAAAATGTCAGTGACCATCCTCATATTCAAAGTGAAAATGTTTATAATTATTGTTTGTTTTCCAAATATTCTACTTATTTTTAAGTGCGAATTTTCTATTTTAATGAATAATTTTATGAATATAGCTAATAACTATAAAAAGTTATTTTAAATATTTCTGTATCAGATTGTGGATATTTATTGTATCCTATTTCTATCTCAGAGATGTATTAAATATCTCTATAAATTAGTTATAAAAAGTTTCTGCAATTATTGAATTCCACCATTTAATTTTTTAAAGTTCATTTAAAAATTTGAAAAAATGTGAAATGCACTGAAAGAAACCTGCAGAAATTTGTCATGAATCTCATTTTTTCTTAAATGTTTACTACAATAAATAGATCCATGCTGTTGTATGAATTTTTTTGTCTCTTCACAAAAATCTACTTTATTAAAAAAATGTGTTTCTGAGGTTAATATGAGAGAAAAAAAAACAAATAACGAAGACTAGAATTAATTGTCTGTTGTTAAGTTTCCAATATAATGTATGTTTAATGTACAAAATTAGCTTTATAATATGTTTCTGTTCTGAAAAAATAGCGAAATGAATTATATCCCTCCTCTTCTACTGTTCCTTGTACAAGTAGAAAAAAAATGTGATAGTCATCTGGTAAAATTTCTAGTTGCTGGTGAAATACATATGTGCCACCCCCTTTCCCTACACATACAAAATATTTAATCATACATAAAAAAAAAACATTGATTAAGGAAGAATAATTACTATTATAGTAATGATATATCATGAATTGCTTTGACACTTCCACTCGGTAAGTGAATTAATTTTAAAAAGTAATATAAACACATTTCGCCAGTTGATATATTTTAGCCAAGTGATTGCATTTGTCGAATCCTTGTTCTACAAAAATATCCTACTTGTTTCTGTTCTGATGTTTCCTATGATGTGCATGTGTTAAAATGCTAATTGTTTGCCTAATTTTAACTAAAAATAATGTGATCAGAATCTTGATAATTATTTAAATTCATTTTGTGCAAATAATGGAAAAAAAAAAGACGGGAATACAAGTAAAAAGTAAATTATTATTTTAGATTATTTTACATATTGAATTTGAATATTATTGATTTTGGCTGGTATGCACAACATAAAATATAAATAATTTAAACTTACCAAAATTGAAAGAAGCATTTTAAAATATTGATATTTTATGTTGTGCATGTATGCTGAATTCAACCTTTTTATCCAACTTACATTATTCTGCTAATACTATGCAAAATCATTTGTCATATTTTTCTTGATTGTAACCATCTTTTGTATATAGGAGAACGTAAAAAAAGCTGTTTAATGAAATGGTACTTTTTGGTTAGCCAAGCGCCAGTGAAATATACACACACACACATATATATATCATCATCATCATCATCATCAACCGTTTTCAATCCACTGCTGGATGTAGGTCTCCCCCAGATTTTTCCATTGTTGCCTGTCTAGTGCTTTAGTCATCCAATTAACACCGGCCACTTTTCTGATTTCGTCACTCCATCTTACTTGAGGTCGTCTTCTTGGTCGTTTTACATCTCTGGGATACCACTGTAGGGTGTTTGTGCTCCATCTATTGTCTTGTCTTCTTGCAATGTGCCCAGCCCATTTCCATTTTAGCCGTTTAATTCTCTCGATGATGTCAAAAACTTTCGTCTGACTTCTTATCCACGTTATTCTCTTTCGGTCTCTTCTGGTTATGCCTAGCATACATCTTTCCATACTTCGCTGTGTTGTTTGTAATCTTTGTACCATCCGTTTTGTTAGTGTCCAAGTTTCTGCTCCATAAGTTAGTGCAGGCAAAACACATTGGTTAAACACCTTTCTTTTCAAACAAAGAGGCATGTTACTCTTCAGAATAATATTGTTCTTCCCAAAAGCACTCCATCCATTTCTTATTCTTCTATTGATTTCATTCATGATACTGTTGTCTGATGATATTTCTTGTCCAAGGTACACATAACTTTCAACATCTTTAATCTCAGTGTTGTTGTAGACGATTTTCTTTTTTGATGCAAATGAATTGAACATCACCTTAGTCTTTTCCAAATTTATTTTTAATCCCACATTAATGCTAGCTTCTGCCAAATCTTTTAGCATATTTTGCAATTCTTCAGGGCTATTACTGAAAATTAAAATGTCATCAGCAAACCGGAGATGGCTTAAATATTCCCCATTTATTCTAATCCCTTTGTTTTCCCAATCCAGCTTCTTGAAAATACTTTCTAAGACAGCAGTAAAAAGCTTAGGCGAAATGGTGTCTCCCTGTCTTACTCCTCTTCCAAGCTTGATCTTCGCTTTTCCTTTGTCCAAACGGATGGTGGCTGTTGCTTTCTTGTAGATCTTCTTTATAATATTGATATAAGGTTTGTCTATACCAATGTCCTCCAGAGAAGTAATTACTGCAGATGTGTAGACCGAATCAAATGCTTTTTCATAATCAATAAAGGCAAGGCAGAGAGGTAAATTATATTCTTTATGTTTTTCTATAACTTCCCTTACTGTTTGAATATGATCCATTGTGCTAAATCCACTTCGAAATCCTGCTTGTTCTCTAGGTTGAGCTGAGTCCAGAGCTGATTCAAGTCTTGTCGTTAAAACTTTGGTGAAAATTTTATAAATCACTGACAGTAAGCTGATTGGACGGTAGTTTTTAATGTTTTCCTTTTCTCCTTTCTTATAAAGTAACACCATCACAGCATTATTCCAATCTTCTGGTACATCTGATTTCTCGAGACATTTGGAAAACAGTATGGCTAGCATTTTTGCAAATTCTTCTCCTGCTTCTTTGATAAGGTCAATTGTAATTCCATCTTCGCCAGGGCATTTACCTTTTTTCATGCCTCTAATGGCTTGTACAACTTCATCTGTCATCACTGGGATTATCTCTTCAGTTTCTGTTATGTTTACTAGTGGATCACGTAGGTTGATTTCCCTTTGATCTTCACATTTATATAGATTGTTATAGAATTTTTCGACAATGTGTACTATTTCATTATTGATTTTGGTGATTGTTCCGTCTGCTCTCTTCAGTGCAAAAATACCTTTTCTTCCAACACACAGTTTGCGCTTAGCTGATTTTAAACTTTTGTTATCTTCTAGAACTTTTTTGACAAGATCACAGTTAAATTTTCTGATATCTTCTGTAACACATTTTCTTACCGTTTTACATAATTCTGCATATTCAACTCTTGATTTAGGATAGTTTTTCTTCATTTTAAATTCTCTGCGTTTCTTCATCAATCTTCTTGTTTCTTCTGTTATTTTCTTTGTTTGCTTTACTTGTACTTCACCAGCTATCGTCCTTGCAATTTCTTGTAGAGTATTTGTTATTTTCTTGTTCATTACTGTAACATCTTGTTCTTCTTCTAAGATTGATTGAAGTACTTGAAAACGATTTTTAAGTTCTAAATTAAATTCTTCTTTATGTTTCTGGAGATTTATAATATCGACTGATTTCTTTGAGCATTGCAAAAGCTTCATTCTTTCCACTTTAGTATTTAAAAGCAGTTTGCATCTAACTAACCTGTGATCGCTTCCTGTATTGAAGTTATTGAGAACGCTGCAATCCTGAATAAGATGCTTTTTGTTTGTCAAGATGTAGTCGATTTCACTTGTTGAGCCATTTGCACTACGCCATGTCCATTTTCTTTGTGGCTTTTTCTTGAAAAATGAATTCATGATATACATCTGTTCACATTCTGCAAATTCAATCAATCTGTTTCCTCTTTCATTACGCACCCCATATCCATGATTTCCTACTGAGAATTCACCTTTCTTTTTTTCCCCAATTCTAGCATTCCAGTCTCCCATTATTAATTTTATGTAGCATTTTCCTTTTTGATGCATTGAAGCTACTTCTTCATAGAAATCCTCAATTTCTTCATCAGTATAGCTAATTGTTGGTGCATAAACTTGGGTAATTTGCAGCTTGTATCTTTTTGACACTTGTATAACTAACCTTGCAACTCTATCTGATGCACTATCATATTCTACGATTTGATTCTTCCACCTTTTATGAATCAGAAATCCTACACCACTTGTTTTTCCATCTTCTGTACCTCTGTAGTACAATACATGTCCACTGGCAAGATCAATCTTCTCTTCACCTTTTCTTCTTACTTCGCATAATCCTAGAATGTCCCAGTTGATTCTTTCTAATTCTTCTTCAAGTTCCTGTAAACGACTTTCAGAAGATAAGGATCGTCCATTATACGTAGCCAAGGTCATCAACTTATGGCAGCCAAGCCGAGCCCGGTGATTCTTAGCACCCTCTGTCTTCATGTTTTTCTGATCGCTGCCGTAATCAGGAACATGCAGACTGCCGGGAATTGAGGGCCGTGATTTGTTTTGTGAATTCATGGTAAAATAAGGGGGGAGGTGGCCAAATTCCTCCACGCTGGCCAAGCGGGTTGGAGGAAGCCCATCCGCGTTCGTTCCCCATGCACTAGGCAAGAGTACTAACAGGCTGCACCGATGGAAGGTGCGGATTGGACATTAAGTCTCTGCTCCCAGTCGATTCCTTTAAGTCCTCCTCTGAGGCATTTAAAGGGTCTTCTCCTAGTTAACAAGCAGAGGCTATTAAACAGCCCACATATATATATATATATATATATATATATATATATATATATATTATATATTTTTTTCACTGGTGCCTCGTGCCTGGCTAGCCGAAAAGTACCAGTGAAATATATGTGAACTCAACTGAGCCACTATTTGTAGCATTGGTGAGTTTGCGGGTATGTCGAATTTAGAAAATTCTTCTAGAATGAAATGGGGGGGACCCTGAAATGACACTGTGCTTACCATAGCTTCAGAGGTTAATCGGGCCCTGCCCCAGGCACATTATAAATCCATTTTCGCAACTTAAAACCACCTCGTTTCATTAACAATGTCAATTGAACGATTAGTTCCACAACTTCCTCTTCATGCTGACCCCCAGACAATAAATCATCTACATAAAAATCCCTTAATACTGCTGCAGATGCCAACGGAAATGAACTCTTCTCATCTAAGACAAGCTGATGAAGAGCTCAAGTAGACTGAAACGGGGCAGATGCGGTACCGTAAGTAACTGTTGTTAAACGGTAATCCTCTATAGAATCCTAGGAACTTTCTCTCCAAAGAATTCTCACAAAATCTCTATCTTCAGGATTAATCAAGACCTGTCTAAACATGTTTTCTATATCTGCACATACAACTATAGGTAAAATTCTAACTCTTAAAAGAATTGGAAAAAGTTCCTGCTGTATGCGTAGACCGACCATAAGAATGTCGTTCAAAGACACACCCGAAGCAGATTTAGCTGAAGCGTCAAAAACAACTTTCAGTTTTGTCGTCGTGCTTTATTCCCGACTTACCGCATGATGTGGTAAATAACAAACACTTGAAAGAACACCCTTCGACTTGGATACACATTCCATGTGACCCAATTCAAAATATTTCCTCATAAACTTTCGATAGTCTTCATAAATAGACGGTTGTTTTGAAAGTCTCTTTTCTAATGAACGAAATCTCGGGATAGCCATTTCTCTAATATCAGCTAATCGAGATGGGGAATCTTTAAATGGAAGTTTCACGACAAATCTCCCAGACCTATCTCGAAAATAACTGCGTTTAAAATGATCCTCACAATCCCTTTCCTCCTTAGAAATCTGAACTAATTCCGGAACAGAATCCAAGGACCAAAATTGTTGCATCTAATTTTAATTGAATATTATTGACGGCAAATACACGTAGACCTGTATCAAATGAGGTAGTCCCCGTAATAATCCATCCAAGTTTAGAACTTACAGCGAAAGGCAGATCTTCCCCTTTCTTCACAATTTTCCCATTTAGCAATGTAAAACATACGTTAACTCCCAGTAGAATATCAACTGGTCTTAATTAAAAAAAATAGTGGGTCTGCTAGAACTAAATCATTAAAATTATTCACAATACTTGAAGGAATAGAACTATATGGCACATTTGATATTCTTTTTATCACAAATACTTTAGTGGCAAATTTTATTTCAAAATTAAAATGAGGAGTAAACTTCAAATTTATCTCTCCATTTGTTTCAGCACTATAAGAACCCAAACATGTAACCTGTACTCTAGTTCTTCGCCTTGGCAAACACAATTTTCGCATACAATTTTCACTTATAAAACAGGCCTCACTTCCACTGTCCAGCAACGTGCGGCAATTTACAAGATTACCCACTGAATCAAGAACCTTAATCATTGCTGTACACAGTAGAGTTTGTCTTTTATTCATTAATTGTATTCCCGACCCAGAATTGTTTCGAAATTCAAAGGTGCCAGTGCAAGAAGTTTGACTTGGTAACTCATTTTGTCTCGGTTGAAATTCCGTTGCGTTCGGGGAAAGCAGCGGAGTTTCAGCCGCACTATCTACATGAGGGCCAATATCTCGTGAAATATGCAAAACACTGTGATGAGGCGTGTGGCGCACTTTACATTTTTCCACACTTCTACACTTTTTAGCATAGTGTTTCTCTAAAAGACAGTTATAACACAAACCATTTGTTCTAGCTATCTTTATTATTTTCTGTACATTTAATTGCAAATATCGTGGGCATCTGTAAAGTGGATGCGATTCATTGCATAAAACACAAATATTACTAGCAGACAATAATGTGGTGAATTTATGTTTTCTAATTTCTTTCACTGATGATTTACTATTTTGAAGTGTTCTCGCATGATCCTTTAAGAAAGACAATACATTTTGAAGTGTTTCCGATTCCTCCTTTTTGAGTGTTCTTTCCCACCAATATCTCGCATTCTTATCTAATTTCTCTGTAATTAAATAAACCATCAATACTTCTTAAAAGCCGTTAACATTTTGTTTAAGTACACCCAATGAACGCACACATTCATTTATAACGTCTACACTTTCTAAAATAGACTGCAGTATCCGAAATGCAAGGCATTCCAATAAATTTCTTAATCTATATATTAATTAATTCTCCCTTATTTGAATATCGCTCTTTCAACAGCTCTAACGCTGTCTTATAATTTGAATCAGAGATCGGAAGGCATTGAATGATCTTAAGTGCACTACTTTTGCATGCCGATTTTAAATATTGTAATTTTTGACAGTCTGATAAACTTTCATTACAATCCTCACTAGCCCTAAATAAATGATAAAAGGGCAGCCACTCCTCTACATTCCACTGAACGTAGGAAGTGTGAGACTTCAGATGTTTGAAATTTCAAAAACCCTGCATCGTGACTACTTTCGTTTCAAATAATCCCCGATTTTTTTCCGGTTAACACTGAGCCACATACTATCAAGTCTGTCCTGTTCTGTCTGTTGCTCCTCAATGTACGCGTCAACATCATTTTTATCACATTTAGCAAGAATCATATTAAATGTTTCACTCAATTCTTCATTCAACTTTCCAGTTCTAGTTTTAAAGAATGTTAATTGACTGGAATCCACTTCATTAATACAACCAATTATCTTATTCTCTAATTTTGTAATAGTATATTTTAATCCCTTCTTTTTAACCAAAAAATCTTTCAATTCCTCCATAATAAATAAAAATCCAAATAAAGGAACGAACTCACCGAACCATTAAACCGTCTTGATCAATAATGCAGGGGTATGGGCATCCAACCAACCATGTGCTTGACCTTCAACACTGAACTCAAAACGTCCACTTTTTAAGTCTAAACCACTTTCAAAATTAGCTCAATCACCCTTTTTAACACTTTCCAACCTAGTTGAAAAGTGTTTATGACTTCGGTTTGTCTGGCCTTCTGCCGTCTGCCATCTGTCCGTACTCTAAATCCCATAAATATGCTTGTATTGCCTTGCAATTTTTATACGTTATTGTCGTTATCTATAGCACGTTCCCTATTTCAACTGAAGTGTGTAGCACTTATAGTTTTTTTACAGGGATACTCAAAAGAATTCCGTTACATTACGGTCTATGGGGAAAAACATTTGCGGTTTATTTTAATGATGTTACACAATTGCAAACACATTGTAATTGATATATATCATTAAGGTGTATTACAAGAAGCTTAATATGGAATAGGGTGTGGATAGCACTTATAGTTAATTTACAGGGACAGTCAAAAGAATTCCGTTACATTACGTCTATGGAGAAAAATCGTCTGCGGTTTATTTAAATAATGTTTCACTATTTTAAACGCATTGAAAATTATATATATAATTAAGGTGCAATACAAGAGACTTACTACAGAATAGTGTGTGTATAGCAGTCATCGTTTATTTACAGGGACACACAAAAGAATTCTCTACTGTCTGTTAACAATAATTCCTGGAAGTGCGTTTAAAGTTACTGAACGCGATTTTAAAATTAACTCACTTTTTGTTTATTACGTGGTGTGTATAAATTCTGCAGATCCTATACAGGGAAGCACAAAAGTTCGCGAACACATTTCCGTTTATTGACAGAAACTACAGAAGGAGAATTTTAAACTGCACTACGCGTTTCTTAACTAAACTAAAATTTAGCATCCTATGTAGTATATATCCAAATCTTATAGATCCTATACAGGGCTGAATAAAAGTATTCGGATATTTTTCCGAATATTGTATACGTTGGAAATTCCTGAAATTATGTTTTTAAATATGTTATGCGTTTTCCAAATTGTTAACTTAAATGTTATCTTTCAGCTTATTAAACGGTATGATTTGTAAAATTATTTTGGAAGCGTTGGAAAGTGTTACATAATCTATGCTTGACGCATGATTTTTCGTTCTTGTTTTTATTAAAAAAGAAAACTCCGACAACGGACCATATGTTTACTCGGCTGGTTCACTTTAACTTAATAAAAATTACACTGAAAATTTGAACTGTAAAACTTTTAATTAAAACTAGAGATCGACCGAAATTTCGGTTTCGGTTTCGGTTTCGGCGCAAAATCGGAGTTTCGCCGAATATTCGTTTTCGGCGAAAGTGCTGCCAAAATTTCGGCCTAACCGAAACTCGACCGAAACTATCTGTATTTTAAAATCGTTCCTTCTATCGGAAATTTTCAACTTTACTCATTGATATGAGTTGTATCGGCTCAAATGAGACAATGTTTATTGCTGTGAACTCCACTGTTTATCATTATCGGTCATGACTGATCCATGATGCGAGTGTAAATTATAAAGCAAACAAAGCATATATGACTAAACTTAAAAGACGCTTATCACTTGATCTTTATAAGCTGAAAACTTAACAGTAATAGAATTTTTTTTCTTTAAAACTCCAGATTGTTTCGAATGCTTTTTGAGAAAGGTGCTGTTAAAACATATAAAGATTTACGAAATTTATTACAAAACATATATCGAGGTATGTATACTTAAAATAATTTTTATTAGATGAAATTCGTATAATTGGAAACCATTTCTGTCTTATTTCTAAATTTATTACGTTTTATTTTATATGAACAAAAAATAGTTTTGGATAGAGGCACAGAGAGTCAACTTGGCACCGGAGATAAAATTTTCAAACAGGGGTGCCATTTCAATAATTTCTTAGGGAGGCAGGGAGTGACAAAGCTTTTTTGGGTGGGGGGGCGGTGAGTGAGCAAAGATTTATTTTGATCTTATTGTGCACGCACACCCTAAAAGAAAATTGACAACTGTTACATTGTTATCCTTATATATATATATACTAGCGGCCCGTCCCGGCTTTGCACGGGTAGACAATGTAATTTTTTTAGTACATTTGTTTTCCTGAATTTCGCGCTCCTACCAAAAACTGTTGCTGAGATATGGCGAAATGACCTAAAACTTTCGAATCCCCCTTTACCCCCCTTCAGGGGGGGGGGGGTTCTAAATTCACTGAAATACGTGTTTAATCATTTGTTTAGTAGATTTGTTTTCCTAAATTTCGTGCATCTACATAAAACAGCTGCTGAGATATGGCGAAATGTCCTAAAATTTTCGAAACATCCCTTTTAAAACCATTCGGCGGGAATTTCTAAAATCGTTGAAATACATGTTTAATCATGTTTTTAGCAGATTTGTTTTTCTGATTTTTGTGCGAATAACTAAAATTGCTGCTGAGATATGGAAAAATGACCTAAAACATTCGACTCCCCCTTTAACCTCCTCCGGGACGGGAATTTCTAAAATTGCTGAAATAGTTGTTTAATCATTTTTTAGTAGATTTGTTTTCCTGATTTACGCGCTCCTACCTATAACTGCAACTGAGATATGGCGAAATGACCTAAAACATTCGACCACCCCCCTTTAACCCCCTTCTGGGGGGAATTTCTAAAATCGCTGAAATAGGTGTTTAATAATTTTTTTAGTAGATTTGTTTTCCTGATTTTCGCGCTCCTACCTATAACTGCAACTGAGATATGGCGAAATGACCTAAAACATTCGACCACCCCCCTTTAACCCCCTTCTGGGGGAATTTCTGAAATCGCTAAAATAGGTGTTTAATCATTTTTTTAGTAGATTTGTTTTCCTGATTTTCGCGCTCCTACCTATAACTGCTGCGGAGGTATGGCGAAATGACCTAAAACATTCGACCACCCCCCTTTAACCCCCTTCTGGGGGGAATTTCTAAAATCGCTGAAACAGGTGTTTAATCATTTTTTTAGTAGATTTGTTTTCTGGAATTTCAAGCTCCTACCTATAACTGCTGCTGAGATAAGGCAAAATGACCTAAAACATTCGAACCCCCCTTTAACCCCCTTCGGGATGGAATTTTCAAAAATCCCTTCTTATTGCTTGCCTAGGCCATAACAGCAATCTACAGTCCAAATTGCATGACCCTGACTTTAGTAGTTTCGGCTGGGCGTTGATGAGTTAGTCAGTCAGTCAGTCAGTCACCGTTTCCTCTTTATATAATAGTATAGATTTAAAATTAGCTAAAATACAAAATGGTGTTAAACATGTCTCACTTTGAGAATATTGAAATGGAAAATAAAGTTTATATTTAATAATTTTTTAAAATGTTGTCTTAATGCTTATGATATGATTTCTTTTTTTAGTCAAATTAAACAAATTAATTTATTTTTTGTGCCCTTTACTTATATTTTTACTTAAACAATTCCATCATACTTAACCAATACTTAACTCTATACTTAAACAATTTAAATGCAAAATATTAACGAACTGAAAAATGAATATATTTAAAAATTAAATATTCATTATTGAATTTGTTTTGCATTATTTGACTACATTGTTAATCAATTATTGATAAATGTCTATAATTATTGGTTGTTATAAAATAATAAAATATAAAAGTTGTATTACCCATGTTTCATTTTTGTTTGAAACTTATACACACACATATATATGTACGTTTGTTTGTTAGAAATGTGGTTCAATACACGTATCTACTATATATATATACAGGGTAATTTTTTTTTAAGTTGTGAAAGTAAAACCCTATAACGAAAGAACTACTGATCCAACTGACCGGAAATTTCACCAGTATGCTCCCAAAGCAATGGGATTTTTTTTATATATATTCATACATATAAGTGTATATATATATGTATGTATATACATGTATTTGTGTAGATATATGTGTATATATATATACATGTATATATATATCACTGGCGCCCGGCAAACCGAAAAGTAGCAAAACAAAAAAAACTGCAAAAATGCAGTCGTACACTTAAAAAAAAAAACACCTTTTGGTTTAAAATCTCTCATCAAAACTGTTTTTCTTTTTTTTTTTCTTTCTTTTTTTAAAAATAAAATTAGTAACAGTTTTTTCTTTTATTTTTCCAGATGTATAGCCATTTCAATTCTTTCTGCAACAAAAAAAGACACCTTTTGGCTTAAAATCAAATTGTTTGGGGTCAAAAGTAAATCAAAATCGCCAAAAACAAAAGATACATCGCCAAATATTGTTTCAATATAGAAATCTTGCCCCTTGAATAATTTTTTAAGCATTACACGAACATTCCCAATCATGTTTAAATTAAATATTTTCGTTTTATAATATTCTCTCATCAAAACTCTTTTTTTCTTTCTTTTTTTTTAATAAAATTACCATAAGTCAATATAATGTGTGAAAGTAAAACCCTATAACGAAAGAACTACTGATCCAAATGACCGGAAATTTCACCAGTATGCTCCCAAAGCAATGGGATTTTTTTTGGCATGGTTAAAAAAAACTTAATATCTCATCGACAGATGGCGCTGTATGTTTTTGATATACAGAATGCAGTAATTGGGAAAAGGAACTGCAAACACCTGTAGAAACAGAACGAAATAAAAATATGGAGTAAAACATTCGTACAGAACTTTGCAACTAACGCATACGATTTTCAGTGTGCTGTCCAATGTTTTCAGCTACGAGTTGGAACGCATGTTCCACAACAGAGTGACTTTACTGCATATACACCGCCATCTGTCGGTGAGATTTTAAGTTTTTTTTTAACCATGCCTAAAAAATGCCCATTGCTTTGGGAGCATACTGGTGAAATTTCCGGTCATTTGGATCAGTGGTTCTTTCGTTATAGGGTTTTACTTTCACAACTTTAAAAAAAATCACCCTGTATATAAAACACAAACGGAAATTTCGTTCCGTTCCTTTATAACTCGAGTTCTGCCAAATGGATTGTGATGGAACTTACACTGTTCGAGAGATAATTTTTCAGGGAAGTTTTTAGTATATAACACAACGTTCTACGTATATTAGTTATAGAATTATGATAGAAAGTTCTGTTATTTTGGCCGAAAAGGTTACCATTGCTAATTTTTTGGCGATCATTACTGTTGCAGAAAGAAATGAAAAGTCTATATATGTCGAAAAGTAAAAGAAAAACTGTTACTAATTTTATTTAAAAAAAAGAAAGAAAAAAAAAGAGTTTTGATGAGAGAATATTATAAAACGAAAATATTTAATTTAAACATGATTGGGAATGTTCGCGTAATGCTTAAAAAATTATTCAAGGGGCAAGATTTCTATATTGAAACAATATTTGGCGATGTATCTTTTGTTTTTGGCGATTTTGATTTACTTTTGACCCCAAACAATTTGATTTTAAGCCAAAAGGTGTCTTTTTTTGTTGCAGAAAGAATTGAAATGGCTATACATCTGGAAAAATAAAAGAAAAAACTGTTACTAATTTTATTTTTAAAAAAAGAAAGAAAAAAAAAAGAAAAACAGTTTTGATGAGAGATTTTAAGCCAAAAGGTGTGTTTTTTTTTTAAGTGTACGACTGCATTTTTGCAGTTTTTTTTTTTTTTTTTGCTACTTTTCGGTTTGCCGGGCGCCAGTGATATATATATACATGTATATATATATACACATATATCTACACAAATACATGTATATACATACATATATATACACTTATATGTATGAATATATATATATATATATATATGTGTGTGTGTGTGTGTGTGTGTGTACATATATCACTGGCGCCCGGCTAACCGAAAAGTACCTTTTTTTTTTTTCAAATGCAAACTATATTAATGGCAATATACTTCTATTTACTTCTACATATATGAAATTTCGTTCCGGCTGCTTATAACTCGAGTGCTGCTAAATGGATTTTCGTAGAACTTAAACTGTAAGATAATTTTTCAGGGAAGGTTTTATTGTGTAACATATCGTTCTACGTAGCTTAGTTATAGAATTATTCTGGGAAGTTCTATAATCAAATCAATCCGATTATGAAATATTAGCCTTTTTAAAAGATTTTGCCGAATGGATTTCGATGGAACCTACACTGTTAGATAATTTTCTAGGGAAAGTTTTATTATATAACATATCATTCTACGTTGCTTAGTTCTAGAATTATAGGGGGAAATTCGAAAATCGGGTGACCACTTTTTTATAAAATATTAGCCTTTTCAATATTTGATTCCGATTATGAAAGATTAGCCTTCTGAAAAAGTTCTATTGGACAGATTTTGATGAGAATTGTATTGTTAGTTAGATGCTATTTCAGGAATGGTTTTAATGTACTACATATTGTTCTACGTTGCATAGTCAAACAGTTATGTGTGAAGGTTATATAGTCAGGTGAACCCGATTCCGAAAGTTTAGCCTTTTTGAAAGTTTTTACTGGGCGTATTTTTTGCGACTTGCATTGTTAAGTAGATAATTTGTAAGGATGGTTTTAGTATATCTTATATCGTTCTGTTAGTTTTAGAATTATGTGGAAAAGTTCAATAATCAGATAAACCCGATTATCAAAGATTAGCCTTGATAAAAACTTCTACTGAATGGATTTTGTTAGTTAATTTGTTTGCATTGTTAGTTCGACAATTTTTAGTGATAGTTTTAGTATATTGCATATAGTTTTATCATTCTTCAGCAAACCTTAACTGTAAATGACCAAATAAAAGAGTTGGTCCTTAACAGCTAAAAGTTTGACTGCACATTCGAAAATATAATAGCGCAATCACGTCATTTTTCCGTAATGTGGAAGGATATTCCATGTAAATATACAGATTGCTTTCAAATACGAGGTCAAATTAAACGATATATTTCGTTTGATTCAAGGTTCATTTGTAGAAATCGTCCAGCGCAGCGGGCGTAACTTGCTAGTAATTAATAAATAAATTAATATTATTAAGTAATTATTAATTATTTGTTATTAATTAATTAAATAATTAATAATTATATGCAGTTATGTATGTATTAACCAGTTTTTAAAATTTTTGACACTTTCGGTTTCGGTTTTGGCCGAAAGTAGGAAGATCACCGAAATCCGCTTTAGGTTTCGGTTTTGG
Source organism: Maratus michaelseni (assembly GCA_963931845.1). NCBI lineage: Eukaryota > Metazoa > Arthropoda > Arachnida > Araneae > Salticidae > Maratus > Maratus michaelseni. The sequence goes on from OZ007586.1 coordinate 429,676,342, forward strand.
TCTTAAAACCTGTTTCGGTCGATCTCTAATTAAAACCACTAAACCCTCTTGGTTACACTTTGACAGCGAACGTCATCCAACCCACACGAGCTCTGTGCTCTCAGCTGAAAACTTTCATAAAAAACAGTCACTTTGACAATTAACAAGAGAAAAAAGAAACAAAACATTCAAACTGCGAAATGTCCCTGGATGCAGGAAAAACTCAAGATTACTTACGAAGTTTCTTCAGACGCACGAGCAACTGCAAAGCACAAGGTCATTTACCGAGGTGTTGTTCGATACTGAGCTCTATCGCAAATGCGTCAAGTAAATATTTTCGAACACCCATTTTGGGGGGATTTTAGTATACTATCGCCATCGACATCGAGTTAGATCAGGATGTACTTAGAAAAAATAAATATTATAGAATGACCATCAAAACTGTTTTTCCGAAACAAAAATTGTAATAACACTAGAATTCTAAAATAGATATAGGTGAAATATAGAAGATTCAGTATACATTTCCATAAGGTGCTTTTGTGCATGAGATATTATTCAACTTATCTATCAGTTGCAGGTGTTTCGTGGTTGGCAGGTAAGTAAATATTGCTGTTTGGGTATTAGGATAACATGAAATTGTTTTCGAAATTATTGCTTATCCTAATAAAACCACTGTATAGAACGAACTCCAAAACATACTAGAATTATTCACACAAACAATAGAAAATTACGAATATAAATTTAATAAGATTACGCTGGGTTCAGGGGGGTAGAGCCCCTCCCCCTCAAGAAATGTATTTTTTTTATCTAAAACATTACAAGAATAAGAAGTTCATAAGAATGTAAGAATATTATTGCATAAACCGTGTTTAATTTAACGTTTCTAATTTCTGAAACATTCGAATTATTTTATATGCCTATAAATATATATATAATTTTAAAAATTTAATTTGCGGATTGTAAGATGTTAAATATTATGAAAAGTGAGATTTAAAAACAATCACTTTCAGACCTCGCGTTGAGGCTCCTGATCTGCAGATTTAATAGTTTATTTTAATTTTTATTTATTTATTGTGCAAAATTAGTTGAAACCCTGTACTGATGACATGAAACAGAATTTCATTTTATGTTGATTATCAATTTCTAATATTGTCTTTTTCTTTTTTTTTTATACAGCTTTGTACACCACTTGCTCTTTTCTTTCTCAACAGACATAAAGAATTAATGCCCATTGCTATTCAGTTGTTCCAAGAAAAGGGACCAAAGAATCCTGTAAGTAATTTCGATACTTAAAAATTTATAGTGTTGCTGTCTCACGATACAGTCTAATTTTTTTATTATTTTAATTCCTGTTGTGAGTTATTATGTTATTGTAACCATAAACAGGTCTTTTTGTGTCCAGGGCACTGTCTATATTTTGTACACTCATAATTGCTTGGTTGGTTGTTTTTTAAGTTTTGTGGTAATTTTTTACACATAACGTATTAAAACTATGAACCTCTTGACAAATAAAGGTCTGCCTAACTGCTACAAATATAGTGTGCTTCCAGAAAATTGGTTTTTTACAGCGACTTCAAAAAAGAAGCTTCTGTTTTTGGCCATTATGTATGTATGTATGTATGTATCTCCACAATTTTCTCAACAACCACGGAATAGATTTGAATGTAATTTTCTACACTACAATTTACCAGGGAAGGTTTTAAGCTATAAATAGTTATCGTATCGTGTATAGCATTTTTTACGAGGACACGTCAAAAATTTCAATATATTATTGTCTATTGTGTGCCAAACGTAGATATGCAAAGGCTGGAAAAAAACCCGGGTTAAATCTGAGAATAAGCCGAGCATTTTGCAACTCTAATCAAACGTGAGCGCTGTTTTTGGAATGCCTTTAAAAATAACAGTGGCGATATAAGACCAATTAAATTTTACTGGCCTAGAGTATTTTGAACAAAAACTTCGCGAGCGTGCCATTATCGCCAAGCAACTATTTGTTGACTTGTCTCAGTTCTATAATCGAACTTGTCTAGGTGAGTATCGCCAAGTTCTGAAATTTGGATTGATATAGTTTGAACAAACAATTTCAATCTGAGCATGCACTTTCTTGACTATGCCACTACTCTCTTATTCATAGAGGCACTATACTAGCAACAACGTAAATTGAATTAAATGTGGTTAACTATAAAGGGCACTGAGCTCCATAATAATACGGAGGGCTAACTCACCGATCCACCTTCTGCCGCAACCGCATCACACTTCCATTGCGCGCATGTAATGAATCCTGCACTTTTCTTAATATTACAGGCATTTTTAAAATCTTTTCTGCATACTTTTTGTCACTTTCAGTTATTTCTACAGCTTTTTCATATTTTTATGAGCAATACTTAACATGTTTTTCTTTTTTTTTATTGAGCTTATATAAAATTTCCTTTTTAACTAATATCAAATTAAATATTGGTGATGAACTTAAATAAAACCTGTAGTTTTTACAATAATATATATATATATAAGTGAAAACTGTAGCAACTTCGTCATATTATTAAAAGATAATCTAATTTGAAAATATCTACCCCATACTATTCTATGGGAGGAAATCTGTGTTTTGCCAAAGATTTTCCTCGGAAAATCTTTGGCATTGTATTCATGGGCGGACCGCTCGATACAATGTATCAGAATAAGGAAGTTAGCTCTCCGTTCTATTGTGGAGCTCAGTGATAAAGGGTTATCATAAAAAACACTTTAGTTTGCCATATCACTCTCGCTAAGACACGTCTAGCCCACTGGCGCGCAATAAGTGAGTGAAAAAAATTAAGGTGACTCTATGTCAAAGTGGCGAGATACGACATATAAAATAGACTAGTTGGGCGATTTTGGACAAAAGCAAATCATCAAGCATCTTGGCAAGTCTGCCATTACCGTCAATACTTGTTAACTAGTCTCACCAAGGCAACACTAGATACCAGGCTTGCTCATTCATTCTCATGACGTCACAGATAGTGGCTCGAGGCTAACGAAAAAGACAGGCTACCGCGGTGCATTCAACTTATCTTTTTTTACAGACCGCTAGAGTGACGTAATGCTCTTTTTGTACACCTGCATTGGTGGATTCGAGCATCATGTGACTCCCGCGGTCTGTAAAAAAAGATACGCGTGAAGCACCGCGGTAGCCTTTCTTTTTCGTTGGCCTCGAGCCACCACGAGGCTAACGAAAAAGAAAGGCTACCGCGGTGCTTTATTCATATCTTTTTTTACAGACCGCGGGAGTCACGTGATGCTCGAATGCACCAATGAAGGTGCACGAAAAGAACATCACGTCACTCTAGCGGTCTGTAAAAAAGATAAGTAGAATGTACCGCGGTAGCCTGTCTTTTTCGTTAGCCTCGGAGCCACCATTTGTGACGTCATGATAATGAATGAGCGAGGCTAACGAAAAAAACAGGCTACAGCGGTGCATTCCACTTATCTTTTTTTTACAGACCGCTAGAGTGACGTGATGCTCTTTTCGTACACCTGCATTGGTGCTTTTGAGCATCACGTGACTCCCGCGGTTCGTAAAAAAAGATAAGTGTGAAGCACCGCGGTAGCCTTTCTTTTCGTTAGCCTCGTGAATGAGCCAGCCTGGTATCGCGACCTACATTATACCGCAACCTACGTTACATACGGCCGGTGCATGACGTTTAAAACGTCACATGGCGTGGATCATTTTTACACAGCGATTGGTGCAAAAGAGTGGGCGCGTCGCTTTGCACCAATCACCGTATATAAATGATCCACTCCATGTGACGTTTTAAACGCCATGCACCGGCCGTGTATAACGTAGGTCGCGGTTATACACGGCCGGTGCATGACGTTTAAAACGTCACATGGGGTGGATCATTTTTACACTGCGATTGGTGCGAAAGAGTGGGCGCGTCGCTTTGCACCAATCACCGTATATAAATGATCCACTCCATGTGACGTTTTAAACGCCATGCACCGGCCGTGTATAACGTAGGTCGCGGTTATACACGGCCGGTGCATGACGTTTAAAACGTCACATGGAGTGGATCATTTTTACACGGTGATTGGTGCAAAGCGGCGCGCGCTCCGTTTTGCACCATTCGCCGTGTAAAAATGATCCACTCCATGTGACGTTTTAAACGGCATGCACCGGCCGCATATAACGTAGGTCGCGCGGGCATCTAGTGTAGCCCTGGCCTCACTCACTGAGCTCTATAATAGAATGGAGAGCTAACTCACCGGTCTAATTTTCGCTGCGACCGCATCACACTTTCAATGCGCACAAGTAATAAAACCTGCACATTTCTAAATATTAGAGGCATTTTTTCAAACTTTTTATCACTTTTGGTTATTTCTGCACCTTTTGATATATTTCTGAGCAATACTTACCTTTTTTTTTTTTTGAGCTTACATAAAATTATATTTTTAAATAATATGAAAATAAATATTTGTGATGAAATTAAATAAAATCTGTAGTTTTTTTCAATAGAAAATATATATCTGTGAAAACTATAGCAACTTCGCCATATCTTTAAAAGAAAATCCAGTTTATAAATATCTATCCCATACTACTCTATGGGATGAAATTTGTGTTTTGCCATAAATTTTCCTCCAAAATGCTGGATTCAATGTACCAGAATAGGGAGTTAGCTCTTCGGACTATTGTGGAGCTCAGTGGGTTTCACTGGAATAATCGAATACGTCTAGGCGAGCATCACCAAGTTCTGGAATGTAGGCTTGCCATAGTTTGGACAAAACTGTTTGTCTAAACATACACTATAAACAATCCGCAGCTGTAGCTGCATAGTCACTCCACCGCTTTTATAGTATATCTCTATTTTGACCAATGAAAATGCTCCATAATATAGTAACGTAACCGTTTTCTCTAAAAGTGGTGAAGTGAGTCTGCAGCAAAAGCTGAAGATTTTTAACAGTGTAGTCTGAGCGTGCGCCCTGTGCGTATGTCGCCACTCTCATATCGAGGTATCCTTGAAAAAATATATAGGTGTTTTTGTATATTTTGAATCAAGTCATGGTTTAAGAAGCAGTTGTTTGAAGTTGCTTGCATTTTTTGTTTAAAGATTGACATGACAAGATATAATCGATTGTTAACAAAATTGTATGGTACTCTTAAAATAGTAAATATTACTTTCAATGCAATTTTAAATTTAGTGGTGGGCGAGGCCTCCGTGGCCGAGAGGTTAAGACACCATTCCGCTCATCGCTTGCGAGCATAGGAAACATTCCGGCGGGTTCGACTCCCGCCAGCTCCATTGCACGCACTTTGTGGAGCTTCGGTTGTAACTCTCTGGTGTTATAAATTTCCTTGTGCTATCTCCTCAAGATTTATGTAATTGTTGAAGTCATGTATGTGTTTCTGTGAATAAAATATATATGAATCATTCCAGACAACAGCCTTTGTAGATATAGGTCTCATAGCATCACTCCTTCAAAATGTCAAATGTCAAATTTGGTGGTTTCTTTGGTCATCACCAAACAGTAAAAAATATATGTCAAAATATCATTAAAAGTGAAATATGTGTGACATAATAAGTAACTTCAAAAATTGCATAGGCTCGTACAATAATCAGGTCCTGATCATAAACATGATAAGGAAAACATTTAACTCAATAAATGTAATTGCAGTGATTTAAAATAATATTCAACAATAGTCCAACTCCATATGCTTTCGATGACTTGCAGAGCTCCGCTAGGAATTTTCTGTAAGTGGTCAACAGTTTTGAAATCATGGAGGAAATTTTGTACGACCAAAACTTAGCGAGTTATAATACTTTGAATTTTGTGAATTTTCACCGTTTTCCGGCACTAAAAACGAAAGGACGCGTTTTCATTGCCGGAGAACGCTGAAAAATCACAAAATCTGAAGTCTCATAACTCAGTAAGTTTTTGTCGTAAAAAAATGCATGTTTTGTTGTTGTTGTTGTTTTATTTCGCTTGTTAGAACATATGTATTTCTATAAATATAACTTATAGACGCTATAGGGACCGTATAATTTTTTTATTTTCGTAACTTTAAAAAAAAAACTATGTAACATAAACAGGTTTGAAGATTAACAACGTTTTGAAACATTTTTTGAAACTGTAAGTACATCTCTAAAATAAACGGTTTAGCAATTAGCTTTTGCACAGCTATAAGATCCAGTATACAATAGCTAGCGTTGATTTTCTTCTCACACAAGATTAGCATAATGAACTTAATAATGAAATTAACATAATCTACAAGCTTTCACTATTATTAAAATTTTTCATTTTGTTTGTGTGTATATGTAATTAACACTCATATATTTTTAAATATAGGTATTTCTGCCAAGTGATCCACGATACACGTGGTTAATGGCTAAAATATACTTCAACAATGCAGATGCTAGTTATCATCAATCCTGTACACATTTAGGTATATGTAATGATTTACTTTATTGTTTGTTCTATTTAGATTACTATGTTTTTTAATATAATTAAATTTTATTATACATAATGAAAGTGTTTCTCAATCGTTTTTATATCACTTATTTTTTCCGAAGCACACTAAAATTATAACGATGAAAAAACATATATCATTTGTAATTTATTTACTAACACAAGCAATATAGTCCATTAGAGCCAAAGGAAGCAAAATAATTTATTATAATTTGTAACAAAAAAGCTTATTACGATTTTTAAAAACTTTTTTTTAATTTTTTTTTCTTTAATGTGCACGCAACATAAAAAAAAATTATGCATCTCCCTTTATTCGCAAACTATTTACGATAAAATCACACCAAAGATGTCATTAGACTCGAAATATTGTCTTCTTTCAAAATAGAAATGTATTTTTTGAAATAAGAGTCTTCTACATGCTAAAAATTACACAAACATTGTTTTTGAAATACGGGTCGTCTACATATTAAAATTTGCACTAACTTTGATTTTTCAAATGGTAACACCCACTTTTGACAGTTTATTTGAATTCCTTGGATTAAATCACCCCAGAAATGTTTATTGTTTATGTATTTTTGTTAAATCCTCAGAGAGATAAAATAGATCAAAATTTGAGGAAGCTAATCTTAAATTCACGCGAATAACTTTAATTTATATCTTTCCAAAAAATTATCCGATTTAAAATTTTTGTTTTCACTGAGATCCATTGAATGGACTCAAACATATTCTAGACATTTTTTACTCAAAAGTATAATTTAAATTGGGAAAATTATTAATACATTCATATTTAAAAAATATATGAATTATGAACCTACATCAATTTTTGCATAAAACGAATGGGCATCGTCCAAAACATGGGGTATAAGTGTTCATTCCAATCATTACACTGGTCAGCAAGAAAATATAAATATTTGCTCCTTGCAAAAAAAACTTATGAATTTGACATTCTTGATTCCAAATATGTCATCGAAATTGCTCCACCACGTGCCGTTTTTAAGAGAGACAGTTTTAAAATAACAAAAATTACAATATCAAATGAAAATCTAATATATTCATCGATAATGCTCCCAAAAAATAAAAAAAAATGAAAAATTATTTATTTGTATTACTTTAGTTAAGAAATTAATAAAGTCTATCATGAAAAAGTCATTTCGTTGACATTTTTCTCCTGTATTGTTATTTTGGTGTCTCCCGTATAAGTGTGCAGCAGTAATCTGCTAATATATTTTCATTCCATTTGCCACTGTGTCTCTTTTCCATTTCAGCTACATCCATGTGAGCCTTTCTTCATGTTCTTCAGAAACTTTTTCTTATTCGGAAAAAAGTTCAAGTGAGATTGTAGGAAATGCAGTTTTAAGCACATATTGAATCCCAATACGTTAAATGAGAAACGTAGATTCTCCACAATTTCTTCATCATTTTGAAGACGTTCTGTTTCCCCAAAGGTGTTCACATACTTTTAAAAAGTATCCTGTGCTAATTTCTCGATAGCATTCAACTTATTTTTGAAAGTAATATCATTAAACAGTTGTTTCATTTTAGATACAAGAAAAATAATTTCTTTTACAGAAACAAGTTTTTAGGTAGATTTCGTAAGAAATACTACCTATTACATTCTCACCTAAGTTGGAAATTTTGAAAAAATTTTGCAGATCTACGCCGATCATGACTCCCAGAACCCAAAAACACCCCCAGTTCAAAACTTTATATATATATATATATATATATATACTAATATTATAAAGGAGTAAAGATTGTTTTTTTGTTTGTTTGTTTGTTTGTAGGGGGTAATCTCTGGAACTACCGAACCGATTTCAAAAACCGCAATTTTTTACCGAAATTTGAAATTTGGCGTTGTAGTTACTTATAAGATGTAAATGCTCTCTAAGAACAAAAAAAAAAAAAAATCAAAATTTAAAAGGGTGAAATGAGCGAAAAGCGTTCTAAAAACATTCTACATTACAATTTCTATGGAATCTCTAGAACTACGGAACCGATTTGACATTTGGCGTTGTAGTTACTTATAAGATGTAAATGCTCTTTAAGAACGAAATAAAAAAAAAATCGAAATTTAAAAGGGTGAAATGAGCGAAAAGCGTTCTAAAAACATTCTAAATTACAATTTCTATGGAATCTCTAGAACTACCGAACCGATTTCAAAAGTGAGGGTGGCAAATTGATGGTGACAACCCCTGCTCCAACATAGGCTATATTTTATGTCGGTGTCACTAACCCCAGGGGTTGCAGGAGCGAACAACGTTCTAAAATTGAGATCTTTTTTATACTGAAGAAGCTAGAAATTTGAAATTTGGCGTTGTAGTTACTAATAACATGTAAATGCTCTCTAAGAAGAAAATTTTAAAAAAATTGAAATTTAAAAGGGTGAAATGAGCGAAAAGCGTTCTAAAAACATTCTAAATTACAATTTCTATGGAATCTCTGGAACTACCGAACCGATTTCAAAAATGATGGTGGCAAATGGATGGTGACAACCCCTGCTCCAACATAGGATATATGTTTTGTGGGTTCCACTATCCCCAGGGAGGTGCAGAAGCGAAAAACGCTCTAAAATTGCGATTTTGTTTATACTGAAGGAACTAGAAATTTGAAATTTGGCATTGTAGTAACTTATAAGATGTAAATGCTCTCTAAAAAAAATAAAAATAATAATCGAAATTTAAAAGGGTGAAATGAGCGAAAAGCGTTCTGTAACATTCTAAATTACAATTTCTCTGGAATCTCTAGAACTACCGAACCGATTTCAAAAGTGATGGTGGCAAATTGGTGGTGACAATCCCTGCTCCAACAGCCTGTTTAATAAAAAACTATGCGTTTTTGACGACTGGGTTTTTCGCTAATTGTTGCCACAGATTAATCTCGGAAAATGAAATATTTGAAGTTACTGAAAAAAATAGTAGCTCGAAAAGTATTTGTCAGAAAATTGTTAGGCAAACTGCGTTTGAAAGGTAAAAAATTGTATTTTTCTTGATATAAATTTCAAATCTAATGATTATGCCATTTTTCAAATATTGAATTTGAAAAATTACCAGTTTTCACAATGGAGTACGATAGCGAAACCTTCATGCGTAAAAAGATAATGATAAGGGCGACGTGTCCTGGCGTGTATATTGGCTATAGCACGAGTCACAAATTATAGTAGCCTTATTATTCTGTTAAAATATAAAAGTGAATTATAAAATGTTAATATTTTGTTGGATTTAAAGTTCGTTATAAGAAATTGACCAGCGTAGCGGGCGTAGCTTGCTAGTATATATATATATATATATATATATATATATATATATATATATATATATATATATATATATATATATATATATATATGTCACTTTTTTCTGACCACGATAACTGGCAAAATTCTGCATAAATCTCTTCCAAACTGATACATAAAATCAAGGGGCATAAAATCTCGGTCAAGTTCGTTAATGGGCAAAATCGAACCAAGGGGGGCGGGGGACTTTTTGTGAAAACAGAAAAAAACCCATAATTTCTTAATTATGAGACGTATCGAATCCGTTTGAAGTTATTATTACTTCTAGGAGAAGGGCCGAAAATTTATGTATGACAGATTTTTGATATAATTAAAAATTGCCTTAAGAGGGGGTGGAAGGGGGGTTTTAGAAGAAAAAAAATCATAACTTCGTCAATTCCCAAGATTTCAAATCCGCTTAAATTTATTATAAATCCTCTTAATATTATCTAAAACCTTTATATTGACATGTTTTTTATAGGACCAACTCTTATAGCAAAAAAAAAAAATCCTTGTTGGCTCCGCCTGCAAACAAGTTAGGTTTCGAAGTAGGCGGTTCCAACTGCCGCATCATCGCAAAAAGGTCATTTCTTCCGCAATTCCCGACAAACAGGCGCCCTACGGTATGCGTCTTTGAAATCTACCTGTGCCTGTAGGCCGATCCGTCAGAGATTTTTTTAGACAAGTTTGTTTTGGAGTAAGAAAAATCGTCTGCATAGAGACATTATTTTCCACAGCTAATATGTTTTCAAAAGTATAAATTCTCGTCTGGCAACTGATTTTTTTTTTACATGCAAAATGGAGCTTTTAAAGAACCGATGGATGGAACGCTGTGTTTCTGCACTTTCCGAAGATAATTATTCGTATTCGGTTATTTAAAAACGCTGTGAATTGCATGGTTTTTCTATATCTAAAGCCGCAATAGGTAATATTGTCAATAAGACGAGGAAGAAAATGTGAATGTCTGGCTTCAAGTGGAAAAATTGTTCCAAATATGTACCCAAGAACAAAAAGAAAATCTTCGAATATTGCAAAGGTAGGATCTTTTATGGTAAAAGAAAATCCTCCAAGTCAAAGAACTGTTTTAAAATCGTTAAAATGCTCAGAGCCAACTGTTAACAAAATCATTAACACTGGTTTGAATTTTAAAAGGCCAAAAAATACAATGTTCATCATCTTTCCCCACGACATATCGCCGAACGTAGAACACGATGCAGATTTTTTTATGAAAAGCATTTATCTGGAGAAAAATGGGAAAATGTTGTTACAATATATGAAGCTTGAGTCCATTTAAATTATTGTAATAAAAAGAAATCCCTTTATTATCACCAAAGAGGAGAAAATAAATCTTAAAACATGGTTCAACGTAGGATGTTAACGATTTTAATCAGATGGTTTAAATCGGCGTACTTCTAAATTCGTGTGCCCAAGACCTTGCAAAAATATTGAACTTTATTTATTTGCAAAAAACAGGGAGTTATTAAATCATGTTATAATTTAATTATATTTTTCAATTCGTAATTCATAAAAATCATTAAAAATTGTCACTTTATTTATCATATTAAAAAATTATATACTTTTTTCCTTAAAGCATTACTAATATATTTCATAAAATAATGCCTCTAGAACCATGCTCCTTTTTATATGCTTTCTTTTAACTTACATTTCTGTATGTAAGTGGCAGTCAAATCTTGTTAGTAGTTTTTCACCCACTTCCTGTTGACATAGAGCTTTGAAATTTGGAATATATAGGGGAGAGTAGCCATACTTGGACCGCAGCTTTAAATGGACCGTTGCAATTCTGCCATTAATTACAGAAAAAGACGCCATCTACCGCTGAAATCCTACTCATCAGAATGACGTCATTTATGATTAGAAAAAGCACCCGTCTTCCACGTGCTGTTGTCAGATAATTTTCAAAAACCTAAAATTAGCTGTTTTGATCTAATTTTTTCCTACTAAACGTAAGAGTATACTTTAAAACTAAGGTAAGTTTTTATGTTTTCATATACATATCTAAATTCATGTGTTTATTTATTGCACATATTTTTCACGCGGATTTGTTTGCTTTCATTTTTTTTTTCTTAGCCTTGAGATTATCTGTTTTTTTAAATGACGCAGTTGCCTTAATTGGACCAATTTGAGTTGCTTAAATTGGACCTGATATACAATGATAAATTTGAAAAGTAAGTAATGAATTTTGAGCACTGTTGCCTTCTTTAAGCCCTTAAATATCTATTACGCCGAGGTACAAGATTCGTGGCTTCGAGCTCATAAAGGTTTCTCTCTAACAACTTTGCAGGTTCCCCAGCTTTTAACTATCGCTTACAACAGAGCAGAAACCGTTGAAACCACTGTACAAGCTTTTAAAGGAAGCGACATTTGGCCTCCTAACAGGCATGTTTTTAAAAGTCATCATTTTGTAGCTGCTGCTGCAGTTATTCTGACGGGGAGATAGGATAGGCACTGCACTGCACATAGATCCGTTGATTCTCCTGCTACTGAGATTTCGGAGTCAGGGTCAGTAATCATGAATCCTGCTAAAACTAAAAGAGTAAAAAAAATTTGATGAAAAGACACAGACAAACAGTCTGGAAGAAAAACATCAGTGACAGCAAAAGTTGTCAAAGATATAGGAAACGAAAAGGAAAGAGTAAGTTGTGAAGATCTTGACCAGCACGAAGGCTGCAGCTACAAAACTCCCCAAAAAGTCAAAAAACCATTAGAAATGTTACCTCCCTTGCCAAAATCAGTTATATCAAAGTACAGAGGGAGCCAAAAAACAGCTGTGTTAACATCTTTGCCATATAAAGTAAACCTTGAAATTAAAAACAAATAAACGATGAAAAGGAAAGCTCTCAAAGCACAAAAGTAATTGGTACATCAAATTTTAAAAAATAGGCGTAATTCAATTGGAAAGAAAATGATGGAAGGTAAGAACTACAGACATAAGTCAAAGAAAACTTCTGTTGCACAAAAAATGTCTAATGATTCAGAATCTAAAAAGAAAAATCAGATGATTGGTTTTGCCTAATTTGTAAGAAAAATAAAATAGCCGAAATGATTCAGTGTTCAGATTGTCAAATATGGTTCCATGTTGTGTGCGATGGAATAAAAAATGAACAAAATAAATTCATGTGTTGCATCACTTCTGACATTGTGTCTTACCATCGTGTCTTGACATTCTGGCATCGGGTCTTGCATCACTTCTGACATGATATTCCATAATTTCTATTCTTAATTACTTATAACTTTGATATATATTTTGAATACATTTTAATTGAAAACAATTACACTTACTTTCAGACATTTGATTTCACTATATTTCATTGCTGTTGTTTTGTTTGATTGTTTCATTAATCGCAAACTTTACCTTTAATAAAATTAGTTATATTCCCCCAGTCACTGAATTTGGACCACTTTTGACAATTTTTTCAAATTAAAATAAAACTTATGATTTTCAAAAAGAAATTGTTCTAAATATTTATTTAGTTAGTAGATGAATAGATTGACCACATATAGTGATATTTTGCGGATATTCCAAAAATGAAGTGAGTTACACCTGAAGATATGTGAAGTGGTCCGAATTCGGCTACTCTCCCCTATGTATTCCTGAGGGCAATACATGAATTGGACATTGATTTTAAAATTCGATCCCTAAGGGGGGGGGGGGGGGCAACGTCGGCCCAAAACTTGCATTTCCCTCATAGAAATAACATTACGATTGTTTAATATTAATTGAAAAAAGTAACTCTTTTGTTGCAACATTCATCCATTTTAACCACATTGTTCCCGCATCATTATGACGTCAGCATTGAGTGACGCACACATTTGTGCTTTATAAGATAAGTTTAGTTTTTTGTGAATTTTAATGAAAGCATAGCATGTTTATTATTTTTTTTACAATTAATTTTTTCTTTGTAAACTGAATACTAAATTATTAATTATCATTTAATAGTTAAAGCATAAAAATGTATTTTATTTTCCTAATAAGAGAGTTAATTATTTAATAATTATTAATTTTAAGGGGTGTCAACAATTTAATATTGAAGTATTTATTAATAATTTTAATAAATATAAATATCAATAGTATTTAATATAGTTTACATACTTATTACAAAGTATTAATGTACATAACATTATTGTATGCTACTAACTAATGAAATTATTAATTTGCAGTTCTTATAATTTCTGTAATTACTAACTAATAACTATAATTTTATTAATTAAATAATAAAAACATGGATTAAGATACTAATAAGAGGGTTAATTGTTTTTGAAAGCTGAAATTCTTGGTATATATTCTCTATTTTAACGCAGGGGAAAAAAAGTCATAAAAATCCGATTTAAATTTTAAAAAATCTTATTTTAATAAAAAAAAATCCAATTTTTTATATTCTTTTTAAAAGAAATCATGATATTTTTACTCCCTAGTTCAGTGTATTTAAAGAAAGTTTCAGCAAAGGATTTGTGATTGTTGCTGGCTTTGCATATAACGGCAAATAAAAATAAAGATAGTAAAGAAAAATATTAGGATCAAACTCTACATACTATCAGAAACATATTTTACTCCCAATCTCCAAGCATGAAATGCCATCTCTTTACCCCCAGTGCCATCAATCTGTTGAACTGCATCAACATAAATCAAGCTATAATGGAAACTCCTTCACACATCTCATGGGGTCTAATTCCTTTTTAATCAGATTTTTTTCTTTTTTTTTGTTCATCGTTTCCACACTTTTTGTACTCATGATTCTTATTCACAGATAGGTATTGTTGAGCATCTACACATACCGTTAAGTTTTTTCTCACTCCACACTTTGTTTTTATTGTATACATTCATCTTCTATTGCACTTTACATATATATACACTACTTCATCGTTCTATTTTTATTTCAATTTTTATCACATACTTTGTCAATGACAAAGAAATTTTCTTTACACGTTTGTCATAATATTATTCCTTCGTATTGTAGTTAACATTTGTGACGCATTTTTACTTGTTAGAATTTTAGGTTTTCCATGTTAGGTTTCTTGTTTCAATAGCATACATTTATTTAATCTAAATATTTATCACATGTAACCTCTTCACGAACATTCATAACATCCCACATTTTCACTTCACTTTAAGCAGAAGTCATTCTTTCAGACATTTACAATAAAGTACTTAGTCACTTGTAGAAGCAACTCACTTATAGTAATTTTTCACAATGGTTTTACATTGATTCATTGGACAGATTTTTAAATATCATAGGGATTCTTTAGAAATATCTATTCCTTTGATATTATTAATAATATCTATAATAATATTATAATAATATTATCTATTAATAATATTTGATATTATTAATAATATATATAATAATAATAGTAAATAGATAAATGAAACCAATATAAATGTATTTTTCTTTTTATATAATATCAACTATTTTTAGGGATTATTTCAAAATTTCTATATTTAATTTCAATTTAAATATTAAATAAAGATAATCTTTTCTAGGTAACTTAATAATTTAGTTATTTTGGAAATTTAAACAAAAAGAGTAAAAATATAGAATTGTTCATTTAGGAAGTGGTTTTGTAAACTATATATAGAGAGATATATCCCTATTATGACTTTACGCTCTCTGCACTCTAGATTTTGTCCCTGATATTATTACACTTTTTAAAAAGAAAAACTTTGATTTATATTTTTACCACAATTTTTACTTTTTTCATTCATTTATTACAATTTAATAGTGTCTTTTACATGTATGTATATTTTTACTTTTGTAGCTTTTGTATTGTATTTTAGTGTTTTGCTTTATACCTATATGTTTATAATTCTTGCATCACTACTAAAAGATTTAAACTGCATAAAAAAAAGTTTTTGAGAAGAATTGATAATGCTTATATTTTTATCTTCTGTATTCCTTATGGCCATTCTTGATATTTATAAAAATTATGAAAAAGGACTTTACCTTTGTTTCTGGCGCCAGATGATAAATTTTAGGATATCCATTTTTATATGAATATAATAAATAGATAAATAAATATACCTCTATAAAAAAAGAAAAAGATCGAAAGTTGCAACTATATATATATATATATATATATATATGAATAAAGAAATTTAGAGGTTAAATTATGGCCATGAAAATGTGATGCTTATATTATTCAAATACTTGTGATTAGAGTTGCAAAGGGTGGAAAAAACCAGGTTTTTTGGGAGGGAAATATTAAAAATTCCCGGGAGTTTTCAGAAAGTTTTAGACATGGAATTTTTTAATTTGTAAACAAAATGTTTATTTACAAATGTAAATAAAATCAATAACATAAATACAGCAAAATGGCACAGTTTACATGAAAACTAATGAAATACATGTTTAAGCTGCAGAAATATTATGTAAAAAAAATTTAAATAACATAAGTAAGTTGATATTTTAATCGTGGATAAGTAAAAAGTGCGAGAGGCAGATGATAGATTCATCTTGCATGACATGAATGTAAACATCAACCCTGTTCTCCGACTGTCCTCCAATTCAAATAATGTAAACAAAAAAGAAAACAAACAAAACTAAAAGAAATAATAAAAAAATACACTTCAACTCACAAGAAAATTATTACTGCCTGAATAGTAAATATGGCAGCTAACAGAAATTAAACAATTTTAATTCTTAAAGAAACATTCAAATCCTTACCAATTCACAGCCGCGATTGTTGTAAAGCAAATGATATGTTATAATAAATTATAAAAACTTAGAGCTCAAAATCCTATGTTTTGTGAATTCATAATGAAAAGCCTATTTTAAAATTTCCAGAACAGTGTCTGAAATTTCTTAAAAATAAATAAATTAAATTGAAAAATGACTATTTTTCTTTACTTTCAAAACTTCTTCAAAATTTCCAATATTTCCCAAAATTCCGGGTTTATTCCCCATAACTCCCGGGTTTATGCCTGTCCCTCAAAAACTTCGGGTTTTTTGCAACTCTACTTGTGATGCTTATATTATTAAAATATTGGATGTTTATTTTATTTTTCCTTGGAGTTCAGGTCATTGCAGCATTGTATGTAAATGCAGAGAGACACAGTGTGTTGTTCTCAAGCCTTACGGTACCAATTTTTTTTCTTTTCTTGTTCGGGGGGTGATATATACCGGGTGATTATAATTAAAGTTACGATTTCAAAAATCCATATTTTTAAAACTACTGGTCAGAATGACTTGATATTTTAGCAGAATAATCGTGAGGCAATGGAATTTTGTTAGGTGAAGGAAAAAAATAGTTCGAAAATGTGCCGATAGATAGCGCTGTCAGGGTTCAAATTGTCTGGAGATATGCAAATTACTAATGCGTGACGTGCGCACCGCAGACATAGCTGCCATAAATTGCAGAGCATCAGCTCTTTGCCTGAATGCTTCATCATGACTCTGACTATGAAGGATCGCGGCGCTCTGTTCTTGAAGCTTTTTTATAAGAACGATGACTGTGCATTTACAGCTATTAGGAAGTTTCAGACATTAAAATCCATAAAAAGTGGTCCAATAACCATAAGTGGTCTGCGAAAAATTATTGCTAAATTCGAAGAGACCGGTTCATTTGACGGGGTAGAGGAAGGAAATCAGTTTTGGCTGCGGAAGTGGAAGATGCGGCTACAGCATTACAAGAACAGACTAACACTGATGCTGGAATCAGCAGTGCACGGGGAATTGGTCGAATGCTGTATATGACGAACAACACGGTGCGTAAAGTCCTACGGAATATCTTGCGCTGTTATCCGTACAAGATAACTCATGTGCAGGAGTTGCTGCCTGCTGAACTGGAAGCACGTCAATACTTGCCCGGATGGAAGTGGACAACGGATGGTCATGGAACATTCTGTGATTTGACGAGGCCCACTTTCTTTTGCAAGGTTCTGTAAATGCACAAAATTGCAGGATATGGGTGACCGAGAATCCGTCCCAGCTACAGCCATTACCTTTTCAGTCTGAAAAGGTCACTGTGTGGTGCGGAATAACGGCTGCGTTTTTCGTCGGTCCGTTTTTCTTCAAGGAGATCACACCTGCGGGTCCCGTTACCTGCACCGTTACTGGCAAGCGGTATGAAGCACTTTTGCGTAACCATGTCCTTCCAGCACTGCAGCAGCGTCAGTGTGTGGATCGCACAATATTCAATTCAATTCAACCAAGCAGATGGCGCGCCTCCGCACATTGCTGCTCCTGTGAAGCAGCTACTGAGTGCTAATTTCGGAGATGATAGGATCGTAAGCCGCCACGTTCCCCTGACTTAAACCCGTGTGATTTCTGGCTTTGTGGGTAGCTAAAGAGTGTTCTCTACAGCGGGCGGATTCAGAATCTAGCCGACTTGAAGGCAAGCGTCACACACCACACTTATTGCATCAGTACAGATACCCTCCAATCTGTTGTAGAGCATGCCGTTTTGAGCTTCCAATTAGTAGCGGAACAAGGCGGAGGGCATATCAAACAACTTATACCTTAATCATCAGTAAGATGTTTGTTCCATGAAGCTCTTTTTTTTTTTGTCATTATCGCCGTTGTCGCTCTAACACGTATTCTTGTCTTTTCGCTAATAAATTTTTAGTAAATCCCTGAACTCTATTTTTTCCTTTTGGCAAACAACATTTCAGTGTTTAACAAATACATTTTTGGTCTTTCTCCTGATATTACCCTGACAGCGCCATCTATCGGCATATTTTGGAACTATTTTTTTCATTTGCCAAACAAAATTCCATAGCTTCACGATTGTTCTGCTAAAATATCAAGTCATTCTGACCAGTAGTTTTTAAATTATCGATTTTTGAAATCGTAACTTTAATTATAATCACCCGGTATAATGGAGTTTCCATTATATATACTTTTCTTAATAGTTAACCCTCTCTTCGTATTCAATATGCATTTAATTTAATTATTTTAAATTATATTCTAAATTTTATTTGTCTGTGCATCCCATTCCCTGCATTTAAATATATCTCTTGCTATTATTAAAGCTAACGCTTTTGTTTTAAAATCATCCTCCCACACTCTATTTCGTCCAGATGTAATTTTGCTCAATTAAAAAATAAAGAAGAAAGAATAATTCCTTCTCATGTCTGCACTTCTGCAATTACACTTAAAAATGTAGCCGTTAGATATGTCTATTTTTAGTTCATAGATTCTACAATCAGCAGATGTATTGTCTAAATCCTTGAGATAATTTTCTGTTCCCAGAAAGACTAACTTTTGCCCTCTCGCAACCCTATATCGCTATGCATTGAGGATGCAATTTTTCATATACATCTCATTTGATTATTTTATAACATCGATGTGATCTGTATCTCTCTGCATAATTTATCGCCAAGTCATTAATTCTTCAAAAGGAATTTGGCGAAAACCGCACGCCAAATATGTACCAGCTGTCAAGGATTTTGAAGTAATTATTCATAGCATTCTCTTCCTGTTCTCGCTTGGAAATGTAAGCCTCTAAAAAGGCTGCGTGCTTGGTCGGGTCACTTTCGAAGGGTCATGTAATCGCCCTACACTAATTGCCATTAAACATCTTCAAAACGCCACTTTCTGATTGATGCTTGTCTCTTCGCTTACCTGTGTTATTAGGGTCACAACTAATCGCAATTGTACTCCATCTACGATCAAAGTAATATCTATATATTTAAAACGCTAAGCATTTTCTTTGACAATCCGTGAGAACAAACTACTGCATCAAATTACACCATTCTTTTTTTTAATGACAGATATTTCGACATAGATTTGTTATCGTGCATTCGTTTGTTCGAAAATTTAATTAATTAGCCGTAATTTTCAATTAAACTTTTACTGCTGCTTATGACGTCATAAAGTCGGCAACTCCCTCTGTTGCAAGGCATAGAGTTTGTTTTGTAAACTCTGTGGTTCGCCAATCTTTTGACATTAGCTAATATCAACTAGGTAATATTTTAACATCTATATATTTAAAACGCTAAGTGTTTTCTTTCGATAGTACGTGAAAACAAACTGCTGCATCAAATTACATCATTCTGTTTTTAAATGAAAGTTATTTGGACACAGATTTGTTATCGTACATTCGTTTGTTCGAAAATTTTATTAATTAGCCGTAATTTTAAATTTAAATTTTACGTCTATACTATGACGTCATAAAGTCAATCGCCAGAGGATGCTGCAACTTTTCATAAAATTGAAGTCTGACTCTGACCGTAACTTCAAGCTATCTGGTCAAGGTAGAATTGTAAACAAAGATCGAATACGTTATAAAAAATACCAATGTCACCAATTTATTTACTTTTAACATTTTCTGAAACATTAAAGCTAATAGAAAAAGATTAAAATATATTAAATTACTCATAAATTTGTTTTTAAACGTTAATAAATTTTATTTATTAAATAAAAAATATCCTTACATGAACAGAAGCCGTAGACGCACAGGGATTGGCGCGATTTATTTTTTGCGCTATTTTGGCGAGAAAACCCAATTTTCACACATTATTTTTTATTAAACACACGCAATTAATTGTATTAATTTTAAATTATTTTATTTTATTTATTCACGTACGTATTCAATTTTACTAACACCAAGTTGCTATACAAAGCAAAAATCGCTATTTTGGCGCCAAAAAGAAACCATGATGCGTCTGCGACATCTGTACTGATTTAATCAAAATTGTTTGGGTGCACCGCATATTGCAAAATCAATTAAATCCATGATTATTGTTTCTTTCGGAGATTAAAAATAAGAAAATTTAATTCTTAATGAAATGCAATTATTTGGTCGGAAATTTTTTCTTAGTTCGGACTTAGTTAATATTCTGGTATTTCTCCATTATACCATCGACCACTTTCCATATAAAAAACTATCACCAAATTATTCGCCAAACTGTAGCGCCCAATAAACAAATGGAGGAAGGCTGCCATTAGAATCTCAGAATAAAAAGAAAAAAGAAATAAATTTGGAAAAGCCGAATTCACTAAAGTATCATTTATCAGTAACTTTAAACAATAAAATTTACAATATATTAATGAAAATAGAAACAAAAATAACCTTGGAAATTTATTTAATTAAATTATTTTTCTTAATTATCTCTCTCAATTGCTGGATGAATGCTTGTGACGTCAGTTAAAATTGATCTATTGTACGTAACTGCGCATCGCAACATTTTTTCCATTTTTTCAATGCTTTTTCGCTTTTAATATCATGTTGTCGAAGATGTAATTTATATTTTAATTAATTAATTAACTAATAAATCAGTAAAACATCATTAAAAATACATTAAACGTCGAATTAAACATCACTTGATGAGATAACAAGCACGTGTAACGCATTTGACGTAAAGTGAGTTTGACGCCACGATAATACATTTTTGGCGTTAAAATCCTATAGTTTGGCGATAGTTATTTTCTTAATGGAAAGTGGTCGACCGGATAACGGAGAATTATCAAAATTCTTATAAATCGTATGAAAATGAAGGGCATATGTATTTAATGTGTTTAAAAATACGGTTAATGTTTCTCAAACTTTGAAGCTGAAAAACAAGCGAGTACGACTACGAGGTATTATGTATTGCATTGGTCGTGGTACGAGCCACCATCTGGACAGGGTCAGGCCCTGATTACCGACGGGGCACACTTCCACCAGTAAAATTTAACAGACATTTTCGTCTTATTAAATGTAAAATTCGTCTTATTTTCATGCAAAATTACTTCCATGAATAAATGAAAAATTTCTGTTATTATTTACTGGTGTAAGTGTGCCCCGTTGGTAATCAGGCCCTGGACAGGGTATATACGGCAGATGCCATTTTTTCAGTACAATTAAATGCAAAGTATATTTTTATTTGTATACATGGTGGTTAAGCATAAAAGCAGCGTATATAAAGTACGTGTGAACAGTTTGCGCCTGTGAAAGTGGCGCTATGCTTATCTTGAAATGCATTCTTACATTGATAAATCTAAAGCGAAAAATTTATAGGATTGTGTCAACATGACGTAATTTTAACCGATTTTTAAATTCTTCATTATAAAGAGTAGAATGTATAACGATTGTGACAACAAACGGCGCTATCGCTTTTGTTTTTATCGCGCTTACATCACTTCTAAATACCGTACAATTTCAATTTATATACATCATCAATTATAAAAATGTTAACTTTCGGATGAAATTTATTTGAAAACTGCCGCTTAATTTAACAACATTTTAAATAATTTTCAAGCATGAATTATTTTTCAAAGCTATCTCAACAATGGCCGCAGTTTGCATCAGTAATATAAAATAGCACCTGGGAAAGTTGCCACAATTGGAAACTGATTTCCCTAACCAACATAAAAAGTGAAGAAAATAATTTAAAAAAAACCCCTCTGATAAATCATAAAATTAGATTAACCATAAGATAGAGAGAGCATTTTGGCGCTAGATAGCTGTAGCTATCAAAATATATTTTTATTTGTATACATGGTGGTTAAGCATAAAAGCAGTGTATATAAAGTACGTGGGAAGAGTTTGCGCCTGTGAAAGTGGCGCTATGCTTATCTTGAAATGCATTCTTACATTGGTAAATCTAAAGCGAAAAATTTATAGGATTGTGTCAACATGACGTAATTTTAACCGATTTTTAAATTCTTCATTATAAAGAGTAGAATGTATAACGATTGTGACAACAAACGGCGCTATCGCTTTTGTTTTTATCGCGCTTACATCACTTCTAAATACCGTACAATTTCAATTTATATACATCATCAATTATAAAAATGTTAACTTTCGAATGAAATTTATTTGAAAACTGCCGCTTAATTTAACAACATTTTAAATAATTTTCAAGCATGAATTATTTTTCAAAGCTATCTCAACAATGGCCGCCAGTTTGCATCAGTAATATAAAATAGCACCTGGGAAAGTTGCCACAATTGGAAATTGATTTCCCTAACCAACATAAAAAGTGAAGAAAATAATTTAAAAAAAAAAACCTCTGATAAATCATAAAATTAGATTAACCATAAGATAGAGAGAGCATTTTGGCACTAGACTGAAATCTCTCAAACAAAAAAAAACCGATTTTCAATTTATGTTCAACATAAAATTGATATCATGTTGAATTCGTGTTGATGTATGTCTTGCATCAGAATATGCTTGGAATTGTATTTTATTATTATTTTAAAGATCCATGGTGTATTTCACTATATAAGAGGGAAAAGATCACGACTGTGGAAAAGGGATAATCATGATTATGGAAAGGGACCGAAAAAACCATACAAATAAATTATACTTGAAAACATCAAAAATCTGCATCATCTGCAGATTGTACATTATTATTGTAAAAAAATTTCTCCATCTTTACATAAAAATTGATTAGCTTAAAACAATGGATGCATTTTAGAAAATATGGATTTGAAACGAACAATGATTAAAGAGGACATTTTAAAACTTTTTAGTATTTAAACATTTAAAAAAATTTAACGTCGAATTTCGACGGTGCCTTTGAACAGATGCAATGCATATGCACATAGATAGAAGTTCACTCGGTTGCATTATCACAGGGAGAGAGATGTGTGCTTTATTTACTGAATATGATATAGACGTAGGAATATACTATTTATGTGATACTTCATAGGTCCATGAAATTTTCTTTTTACAGTGGTGAATATGGTGGTAATGTCGAACTTATTTGCATTAAACAGTTGTTTACGGATTGTTTGTTTGGAGTTTGCATCGGAAATGGTATTATATTTCACTGGGGGAAAATACTTTTGAAATAAAATATTTAAAAGACTTTTTCATACGCACCCCTTCTTAAATAATAAAGAAGCTTATTTTACTGATATTGTTATAGTATTTTTTTCCGTCAAGTGTTGACGGGTTCCATCTAGTCTATATATTTAAAAATCTAAGCTTTTTCTTTCGACAATCCGTGAGAACAAACTACTGCATAAAATTATACCATTCTTTTGTTAAATGAAAGATATTTGGACACAGATTTGTTATCGTACATTCGTTTGTTCGAAAATTTAATTAATTAGCCGTAATTTTAAATTAAACTTTTACTTCTGCGTATGACGTCATAAAGTCGGCAATCGGCTAACGCCCACTGTTGCAAGGCACAGGGTAACGAGAAAACTCCGTGGTTCCAAGGATAAAAGAGAAATAATAAATATTAAAAGTACGTGGCTTTTAGGCCGAATTTTTTAATTTTCAAGTAAAATTTCGGTAAAAATATTTATCCGTGTGTTTTATAAACGAATAAAAATTCATATTTATTGTGACGTCACGGGAATATTGTCCATTGGGTTTATTTTATCATTATGCATTATAACTTTGTTGATGCCCTTTTTTCATTACAATTAAATACAAAATATATTTTAATTTGTATACATGGTGTTTAAGCATAAAAGTGATGTATGTAAAGTACGTGGGAAAAGTATGTTGCTTCATCTTGATTGCATACCTTGATTACATGTTACCAATTACTTTTTTTTAATTATAGGATAGAAGATTTCATTTTTTAATTTAAAAAAATCTACAAAAGTAAAGGATTTCAGGAAAATTGAAATTATTAAAAATAATGGTAGAAACTGATTGTATTTTTAGCTAGAATAAACAATGTAAGGCTAATATTTTATAGGAATTATTTTGGTAGGTTTACTATAAGTTCATTTAACAGTTCTTTATTAGCGGCAAAGTCCTATTTCTTTCACTGTGAATTTCTCTTTCGATGTAAAAAATAGTAGTCCACTTTTGGACGCAAGCCAAAACACAGTGGCAATTTTTAGAAATATATTACGGTTGTGACAACAAACGGCACTATCGCTTTAGCTTTCATCGCGCTTACATCACTTCTAAATACTACAAATTTCAATTTTTTACTACATTTTCAATTTCAATTCTTACATCATCAATTAGAAAACAATTAGTTTTCGATTGAAATTTATTTGAAAACTGCCGCTTAATTTAACGACTTTTTAAATAATTTTCAACAATGAAATGTTTTTTAATTCTGTCTCAACAATGACCATCAGTTTGCTTCAATATTGTAAAATAGCCCCTGGGAAAGTTGTCACAATTGAAAATAGATTTCCTTAACCATCATAAAAAGTGAATAATAATAATAATACAGTAAAACCTTCATAACGGACACTCCCGAATAGCGGACACCTCTATTTAGCGGACACTTTTGTGATCCCCAAAACCTGTATATTTGTACATTTTTAACTCTCAATAGCGGACACCTCCAAATAACGGACAAATTCTGTGCTCCCGAGGTGTCCGTTATTCAGAGGTTTTACTGTAATAATAAACCCCTGATAAATCATAAGGTCAGATTTTCCATAAGATAGAGCATTTTGGCGCTAAAATAAAATCTGTCCAAAAAAAACTATTTTCAGTTTATGATTAACAAAAAATTGATAAGTTGAATTCTTTGATGTATATGTTGCATCAGAATATACTAGAAATTGTATATATTTATTTTTTTAAAGATCCACTGGGTATTTAACTATATAAGAGGGAAAAGATCCCCGACTGTGATGGAAAAGGGGAAATCATCCTGATTACGTAAAGGGACCAAAACAACAGACAAATAAATTACACTTGAAAACATTAAAAATCTGCCTCATCTGCAGATTTATTTAGTATTGTAAAAAATTCTCAATCTTTACATAAAATTTATTAGCTTGAAAAAATGTATGCCTTTTAGAATATATGGATTTGAAGCGAAAGTTTTAAAGAAAACATTTTAAAACTTTTTTTAACGTCGAATTTCGACGGTGCCTTTGGGCAGATGCAATGCTCATGCACATAGGAGCTCACTCGGTTACATTATCACAGGGGGTGGGGGAGATGTGTGCTTTATTTACTATGTTCTTTTATTTACTGAACATGGATGGATGTAGGAATATACTATTTGTATGGTACTTCATAGATCTATGAAATTTTCTTTCTTGCAGTGGGGAATATGGCGGTAATGTCGATCTGATTTACATTACACAGTTGTTCACGGATTGTTTGTTTTGAGTTTACATCGGAAGTAGTACTTACTTCACCAGGGGGAAAAACTTTTAAAATTAAATATTTAAAAGAATGTTTCATACTCTCCCCTTCTTAAATAATAAAGAAGCTTATTTTACTGATATAGTTATAGAAATTTTTTTCCGTCAGGTTTTGACGGTTCCATCTAGTATTTAATTTAAAACTTGAATTCGTTCTCCTTCATCCAATGTGTGCCGAAAACAACTCTACACAAGCAGCCACACATCACAATCCACTGTTAATTTCCTGGAAAAAACGGAACGAGAAACGTATATCAGGGCTATACCCTTCAGTGATATACCTGCTAAATCTTCTGATGTATCTATCCCCCATGGATTTTTGCGCGTTTGGACCTTTAAAAAGCGCGTTATCCAAACGTCGACCTAAAACCCTTCATGGACTTGGGAAAGCTGCTCAAGGGGAATAGGCCAAAATACCTCTTCCAAAACTACAAAAGGCGTTATTGTCATAGAAATTATGGTGTGGAAAGGTAATTCAGAATATGGGTTACCAAACTGAACATTTAAAACACAAATATTTTATTAAAATATTTCTGTAAGTACCATGAAAATCGTCTAAAAAATGTGCGAACACCCTCCGTAATTTGGCCTTGCTCATGCAGGACAATTTGTATATTGAATATTCAAATCCTTTACCGTATTTATTTATTGCTTTAAAAAATTGTTTAATAAGTTCAAGTTTTAGATGGAGATGAGGTAATTATATTTTGTTCTGCCGACTAATGCCTGATGTGCAACGTTTCTCTTGCCAAGAATATTGTCTACTCGCGGTGGACATTTTTTTCAGACAGAAGTGATTATCTCTTGCTCGGCTATCCCATTTATGTAAGAACCAATTGAATTTTGTGAAACCTTAGTTAGCACTGCTTTAACTTTTAGGTTGGCACATTAAAATTTTACCGGTATTAAAGGTATTAAAATGAGGTATTAAAATATGACAGAATAATACAGGGTATCCCAAAAGTCTCCGCACAACTTCAAAAATTTATTACAAAAAAAATAATAGGCCTTCAGCAAAACTAATTACAACAGTGCATAGAGTAACTTAAAAAGTTTTTTTCTACTGCCTTAGTAAACTTCAACATGAGATCCTTTCGTAGCACGAAGAATATCAAGACGATATTCCAATTCAATCCACGAACGTTTTTCATGCTAACATCAACAGTAGCTACTTCTGTTTGGATCTTTTGTTTCAATTCCATGAGACTATTAACTATTGTTCAGATTTCATCAAACAGTTGTAACTACTGTTGATGTTAGCATGCTGAAACGCACGTGGATGGAATTGGAATATCGACTTGATATTCTTCGTGCAACTAAAGGATCTCAAGTACAAGTATACTAAGGTAGTAGAAAAAAAACTTTTTAAGTTACTCTATGTACTGTTGTAATTATTTTTGCTGTAGGCCTATTTTTTTTATAAATTTTTGAAGTTGTACGGAGACCTTTGGGACACCTTGTATATTGGGAATAATAATATATAGGACAACCTAATATATTGGAATATATAATTTTTTTCGAGAAGCAGGCGATTTTAGTTACGCAAAATTAACAGTCATTCAAGTGATTCTGAGGTTCATGCCATACCATTGGAACAGCAAAAGAAATTAACTTGTGTGTGCCAGTAAGTGCCCTTGAACATGAGGTACAGCAAGATTTTGGTGCCCACACTTTATCTTGGTCACCGATTTTAAAGCCAAAGTAAATTTTGTAAGCTGTCTGTACAAGCTGTGACAAGGGCTTTCTTTTTCCATTAAATGTCACCCCCCACGTATAACTTGACTGACCTTTATTTTCGCAACCGTTGATCCTAGATGCATACTTTCAATCACAAAAATGGTTTAAATAAGGTAAAGAATTATTTTTAAAGCGATTTGGGCAAGTAAAACATTTATTTAAAAATTACGAAATTTAAATTTTTATACTGTCCCCCGGTCCTATAAGTGATATTTAGTAAAAATTTACAGGGACACTAACAAGTAAGACAAAAAAAAGTCCCATTCATCTAACATTAAAATTGACCGAGTTATGAAACTTTGAAATGCATGACTTATACCACTTTTTTGCATCTCAAAACAGATGATTTCGGCCATGTTTTCAGGGGTCGTATATAAAGTACTTAAACTTATTTCAAGGTATCTGCGCTTTGAAAGAAATCGTACAACTATTACGATTGAGTTAGCTTTTATTAGTTAAGTTTCAGATTAGTTAAAATAATTGTATTTTAACATATGTTTTATTTTGTAAGAATTTGAGGATATGATTTCTTTTAACAAAAATTATGTTATTTTCATAAGGTTTTATTTAACTTGCAACGATCGTCTTTCCAGTTTAAAATTTGTACTAGAACTTTAAATCACTTTCAAATGTCCGATCGAAGTTAAATTTTCCATACTGACTTAAATCCGATGACAATGTAATATTATTATGATTTTCGACGCTAACCATCTTATACATACTTATATTAGAGGATAACACAAAAAAAATCGGATATATTACCGTCAACAAGTTTAAGAAAGAGTTTTAGATTAGATAACATAAACCTGCGATGGTTGTGTTTTTTAACTTTTATAATTACGTTTTATGTATTTTTTAACGCTGAATAAAAAAAATCACCTTCACTTTTAGCCATCACGTCAGGAATTTTCGCAATTCGTAAATTTCAAGGTTAAAAATAGCGAAAAATCTGGTACTATAAAATAGATGTAAGACTTTTTTATTCAGTTTAATTTTATTTAATTCAATAATTTATTCAATTTTTTGGCTTATACTGGATTTCTTACAGCTAAACAGCTCAGGGGTCCGATAAGGTTAAGAGGGGAGGGGGATCAATTTTAACTTTGAGCTTTTTAACTTTGAAATTTGCGATTTGATAAAAATCCTGACGTGATGGTTTAAAATGAAGGTCATTTTCGGATTCAGCGCTAAAAAATACATAAGAATCAATTTTCAAAAGCTAAAACACATAGCACAACCCAAAATTTGAAAGACAGTGTAATCTAACAGCATTTTAAAATCTGTATTATCTTGCAAAGAATTGAGGCTGTTGTTTTTCATCCTTTTATTTAACAAAAATTCTGTTATTTTTATCCTCTTATATGTTCCGTACAAATTCTATATTTTGCATTAATATGTCAGAATGATTATAGATTTCACATTTATATTAGATTGCGATGTTAATTTTGCTCTCAACTATTTTTTGATATATCTGACGATTATTTATATTCCTACTACATTTGTGAATGACGCCTATTTCGCAGCAAAAAATATACACCAACTTTAAACAGCTATTACTCGGTCAGTTTTAATCGTAGAGGAAATCTGTTGAGTATGCATGATTGTATCCCTTTAAAAATCTCTCAAGGCTGGGCAAATTCACGCTGTTGTGCTGTGTTCCCTGGAGTTAGTTGTAAGCTAAAACGCGCTCCTATCACTTTGGGCGGCCCATTTAGCCGCTATAACAAGGAAAGTAGGCTTTCCTTGAATTTCCGAAAACTGAAGTAAAACTAAGATTAGTCGATTTTACTTCGCATTAACGATCTAACTATTAACTCAAAGAGTGATCACTTGATTTAACCCAACGACCACAATTATTTGAAGACGAAATCGCATTTTGAATTTTCTCTATCTTTATTATGCCAAAGCAGTACGCAGTACTGCGGGATTTGCAGGTTCCTATGCAAATTTCACTCATTGCATACCGATTGGTAGACAAAATATGACGTAAGCCCTTCACTGCTGAATAAAAGTGACTTACACCAGATGTATTTAGTTGATTCGTAAATGCTTGTAGTTAAAATGTACACCACGGAACACTCCGTAGAAATGATATTACTTTATGGCCAGTATAATCGGAATGAACGAAAGGCTGCAAGGCAATACGCAATTAAATTTCCAAATGATAGCCATCCGTCTAAAAACACTATTTTAAATGTTGTAAAGCGCTTACGAGAAACGGGTAGCGTTAAAAAATATGCTCGATCTGGAAGCTCAAGTATGCATGTCTCTGACGAGGAGATTTTGGGATATGCTCTTGCGTATCCATAGTATAGTGTTAGGGATATTAGTGAAGCTTGTGGCTGCTCAAAATTCCATGCATGGAACGTTTTAAATATACACGGAGCACATCCTTATCGACCGCAATTGGTACAAGCGTTTTTGCCAGGAGATGAAGATAGACTGTTCGATTTTAGCAATTTCATTATGAACAAGCTACAAACAGACGTCGTTTCTGAACGACATTCTTTGCACAGATGAGTGCACATTTTCAAGAACTGGTGTTGTGAATAGGCAGAATAGACACTTCTGGTCTGTGCAAAATCCGCATGTCATACGACCCAACAAGCATCAAGTACGATGGTCTGTTAACGTTTGGTGTGGCATCTGGAAGGGAGCGTTAGTGGGGCCCTTCTTTTTTGATGACACTTTAATAGGTACAAAGTATGTAGATCTGTTACGTGGACCATTATCTGACTTCTTAGATGATCATGTTTCGTTAGCAGACCTCACCAAGATGTGGTTTCAACATGATGGGGCACCAGCCCAGAAAGCAGCCTCCTCCCGAACACTTCTACGTAGCATGTTTCAAGATAACATCATAGGTTATGGAGGCTTGGTAGAATGGCCTCCTCGATCACCGGATCTAAATCCCTTAGATTTCTTTCTTTGGGGTTATTTAAAAAGCAAGATTTGCGAAGTAGAATCAGTAAGCCGAGTAGATTTGCAGAATCGCATTTTATCCGCCATCAGATGTGTCACGCCTGTAACGTTAAAAAATGTTCAAGACGAATTTCTGTCACGTGTCCGTCTATGTATTGTAGTCCAGGGAAGACACTTGGAACACATGTAGTGAGAAAGTATGAAAGACGATATTTATCCACATTGTTTATTTCTATTTCGTTTTTACTTGAGTTTATCTGCGAGAAAGCACTACTTACTATGTTATTATTTCAAATTACTTTATTAAATTTGTATGAGTTTGTGCATTGTGATTTTATTTATTATACAAAATATAAATTTTTATTTTCAATACCAGTGATCAGACAAATATTTTTTTTTTACTTGAACAACAACCCTTTTGTCATGATCATATCTAACTCTAAAACATCCTTGTCTTTCTGACAGGGGATATATTCGCATCTCCATTTGTATACGGTCCCCATACTATGCATGATAACTTTGAACTTAAATTTCTCAGTGAATATTGATCGTACAAATACGGAACTTTTTATGTTTACAATACTTTTGAAAAGACAAAACGTCCCCAAATATAAGTATAGGGACCTGGGGACTGTATAAAAATTTAGATTCTGTAATTCTTCTCTAAATTGTGTTTTCGCTTCAAACGTTTTTTATCTTAACTCTGCACCCAATTTTGACCACTTTTGTAATTGGAAGCATGCATTTAGTACCAACGGTTGTGAAAATAAAGGTCGATCAGGTTATACGTGGACACCCTGTATATGCAAAGTAAAATAACTTAAACAATACACTTTGTGATCCTTTTAACGGAGAACCTATGCAAATTTCCTTCATGAATAGAATATAGAGTGCCATTTGAAATTGAACATGCGCAAATTCAAAACATACTGGAAAACTTTTTTAAAAAGGGGGTGAAAAAACAAAGAGCAGGAAAATTTTAAAATAAAAGTAAAAATGCTTTTATTGTCTATGTTTTAGCAGGGGAAAACTAGAAATATAATAAATTATATGACCTTGGAATAATATATTTCTTTTAAATGTTAAAAGCTGTAAACTGAAACATAATATACAGTAAAATAACTTTTATTAGATTGTTGACATGTTTCGGCTCACTCCGAGCCATTATCAAAAACAAAAAAAACTTTTATTTTTAAAGACGACTTCCCAATAAAAAAAATTTGATACGTGATGGAAGAATTTCGTTGCCATATTTGGACTTAGTATTATTAAATATGTCAGAAACAATAATTATTTTTACAGGGGGGGATTTTGATGCCGACCAGTTTTATTTTTAGAGATAAAGCCAAATTTTATCTTTTGAAGGTTTAAATGAATTATATTCTGCTATCGTTCAATCACATATAAGAAAATTGAAAACAGCAATCAGAAAATTTATGTGAAAATTAAATAGATTTTGGGAGATAAAAGTTTCCTTTTGTTTATTTTATACATAGATTTTCTCTACAATTTCCATGATGTGATTCTTGAAGTTTTTCCTTGATACAGAAATTTAATTTTCCTAAATTTGTTAATTTACTCTTAATAAACTTTCTTTTATAACTCTGTGAAGATTTAATAAAAAGCATAACTATACCTTTTTCCAGGCTGCCTTGATCCAAGGAACTCAAATATAGTGTAAAAAGTACGTGTTACGATTAAAAAGAAAAAAAAAGTTGGTGCAATTTTTTATACGTAGACGATTTCTATTTCAAAAATTGCATTCCTTTTCTGAAATAAGACATATTTTCAGAAAACTTATCTTATCTTATCTTGTCTTATTGGCACCTTTAGTGGGTTTTTATAGCAAACGGTTGCTAAGTGTGTCGACTTTTTTATATACTGACTACACATTAACAGCATTTAACATCGGACATTTCAAGAAATGTCAGAGCTTGACTTTTAAAGAAAATAAAAAAAATGGTATTCTCGAATAGGGATAATATTGCATATTTTCCAAACATCTAGCCAAGATTTAATTTTGTGTTATTCCTCAAATTGAATATTATTCATTGCAGAAAAGCTCATTTCTCAAAAGTATAATAGTGGGAATGAAGTATTTTTTTGTTGTTCTTGTTTGTTTATTTGTTTGTTTGTAACACTTGAAAAAAATTACATTTCAGGGAAAACCAACATCTTTGAGATTCAAATGAACCTGAATCTTTTCATTTTCAATACAAATTCTTTCATTTTATCATCTATTATTAATGCCAGAGCATTTGGCATTTATTGTTGAATTATTCACTGTTTTTTACGTGGCAGGAAAATTTGCCAATTGGACACAGCACAGTCAAATAACGTGATAGCTCAAGAGATAGTAATTAGACTTTATGCAGCAAAAAAAGCACTAAATGAAATAGTGGAGGGTTACAAATAAGTAGCAAAATGAATCGCTGTTGCTTTTACATTTTATATATGTGACACAGGTGAAAAAAAACTGAATTTTTTCTGTTTTAACATTTGAATGGCAGTATTTATAATAGCAATATTTTCCTTGTTTCATCACAGATCTCTGTCATTGAATAAGAGAAATATCACTTTTCGAAATTAGTGGTTCAAATCCTGAAGATATATGTTGGCAGAAAATCCTGCCATTCGGAACAAATACGTTAATTATCGAAATATAATTATTTGGCATTACAGATTTTCATTTTTGTTTTAGCACAGTATACAACTTTTTAGTTAGATTTCAGTGCTGTTTATGTCCGAAATAAGATTTTCAGAAATCTAGTGGTAGAATGAAGAATTACTTTTAACAATATACGTTCGAAAAATGTGTAGCAATTTATAGATAACCAATGGTTTCAACCTCTTTCCCTCTCCTCTCTACACATTTATTTATACGAGCAGGGAAGACCGAGCTATGCTTGGTCAAAATTAAATTTGAGTTCAAATATCATGACCCATGACCAAAATGACCCACTAATTGAATTTTCTCGAACATGTGACTTAGCCCAACAGTCTTCTCGTGCCCGAAAACCATTGGATGCAAAATTTAGTGTAAATGGAGCCGCTTTTTAGATCTTGACCCACAATGACCCAGAAATGACCCACTAATCGAATTTTCTCGGACATGTGACCTAGCCCAATGATTTTATCGTGCTCAAAACTCATAGGACACAAAATTTAATCAAAATCGTTAGAGCTGTTTTTTAGATAAAATTAGCTTGACCATGACCCAAAAGGACCCAAAAGGACCCACTAATTGAATTTTCTCGAACATGTGACCTAGCCCAACAGTCTTCTCGTGCCCGAAAACCATTGGATGCAAAATTTAGTGTAAATGGAGCCGCTTTTTAGATCTTGACCCACAATGACCCAGAAATGACCCACTAATCGAATTTTCTCGGACATGTGACCTAGCCCAATGATTTTATCGTGCTCAAAACTCATAGGACACAAAATTTAATCAAAATCGTTAGAGCCGTTTTTAGGTAAAATTAATTTGACCCGCGTTGACCCAAAAATGACCCACTAATCGAAAGTTCTCGAACATGTGACCCAGCCCAATAGTCTTCTCGTGCCCGAAAACCCTAGGATGCAAAATTTAGTGCAAATTGAGCCTCTTTTTAGATCTTGACCCACAGTGACCCAGAAATGACCCACTAATCGAATTTTCTCGAACATGTGACCTAGCCCAATGATTTTCACGTGCCCGAAACTCGTAGGATACAAAATTTAATCAAAATCGTTAGAGCCGTTTTTTAGATAAAATTAATTTGATCCGCTTTGACCCAAAAATGACCCACTAATCGAAAGTTCTCGAACATGTGACCCCTCCCAATAGTCTTCTCGTGTCCGAAAATAGTCGGATACAAAATTTCGTCAAAATCGTTTGAACCGTTTTATAGATACAATTAGCTTGACCATGACCCAAAATGACCCAAAATGACCCACTAATTGAATTTTCTCGAACATGTGACCTAGCCCAACAGTCTTCTCGTGCCCGAAAACCATTGGATGCAAAATTTAGTGTAAATGGAGCCGCTTTTTAGATCTTGACCCACAACGACCCAGAAATGACCCACTAATCGAATTTTCTCGGACATGTGACCTAGCCCAATGATTTTATCGTGCTCAAAACTCATAGGACACAAAATTTAATCAAAATCGTTAGAGCCGTTTTTTAGATAAAATTAATTTGACCCGCGTTGACCCAAAAATGACCCACTAATCGAAAGTTCTCGAACATGTGACCCAGCCCAATAGTCTTCTCGTGCCCGAAAATGGTCGAATACAAAATTTCGTCAAAATCGTTTGAACCGTTTTTTAGATACAATTAGCTAGACCATGACCCAAAATGATCAAAATGACCCACTAATTGAATTTTATCGAACATGTGACCTAGCCCAACAGTCTTCTCGGGCCCGAAAACCATTGGATGCAAAATTTCGTCAAAATCGTTAGAGCCGTTTTTAAGATAATTTTTGCATATATATATATATATATATATATATATATGTTCGGACAATATTTTCCGACAATGTTTTTGGACAGTGTTTTCCGACACACGTTCGACAGAGCATTTTCGATAGAGAGAACGATACCTAGATAAGAGATTATGTGCTTCCGCATACTTGTGCATCGAACCAGACTTCGCAAGTGATCTTGGGTTTACTTGCATGCAAGGACATTTCGCAGTTTGAATAGTTGGTTTATTCTTTCTTTTTGTTAACTGTTAAAGTGATTGTTTATGTAAGTTTCAGTTCAGAGCAGAGAGCTCATGTGTGTTAGATGGCGGTCGCTGTCAAATGTGTAACCAAAAGGGTTTTAACGTTTTAATTAAAGTTTATAGTTCACATTTTTACCTTGTGTAGTTTTAATCAGTGTTTTCTTTCTTATTAAGTTTAAAGTTAACCAGCCGAGCTATCATTAAATGGTCCGTCGAGCCGGAGATTTCTTTTAAAGGGGAAAATAGCTGATTAGGCTAATGTGGAAAGTGAATTTGGACTGTAAAATGTGGAAGTTTGGTGTTCAGTGTTAGAGTTTAAGCGCATGGTTGGTTGGATGCCAATGCC
The DNA here is from genome assembly GCA_963931845.1 of Maratus michaelseni. Classification (NCBI taxonomy): domain Eukaryota; kingdom Metazoa; phylum Arthropoda; class Arachnida; order Araneae; family Salticidae; genus Maratus; species Maratus michaelseni. The sequence goes on from OZ007586.1 coordinate 429,711,768, forward strand.
CCTGCTTTGTTGATCAAAGACGTTTTAAAGATTCGGTGAGTTCGTTCCTGTATTTAAATTTTTATTTGTTATGGAAGATTTAAAGGATGTTTTAGTTAAGAAGAGGGGATTAGAGTCTGCTATTACAAAATTAGAAAAAAAGATAAATGGGTGTATTAATGTAGCCGATTCAAGTGAATTAACTTTGTTTGAGATTAAAATAGGAAAATTAACTGATGAATTGAGTGAAATATTTAATAGGATTTTGGCTAAATGTGATAAAAATGAGGTTGATACGTACATTGAGGAGCAGCAGACTGAACAGGATCGAGTTGACAGTATGTGGCTTAGTGTTAACCGAAAAAAATCGGGAATTACTTTAAACGAAAGTAACAACAGTGCGGGGTTGTTGAGGTCTCAAACCTCAGAGGTTAAACTGCCGAAACTCACACTTCCCACTTTCAGTGGTAATCTGGAGGAGTGGCTTGCATTTTATGATTTATTTAGGGCTAGTGTGGATTGTAATGAAGTTTTATCAGACTGTCAGAAATTACAATATTTAAAATCGGCATGCAGAGGCAATGCACTTAAAATAATTCAATGCCTTCCAATCTCCGATTCGAATTATAGGACAGCGTTAGAGCTGTTGAAAGAGCGATATTCAAATAAAAGAGAATTAATTAATTCATTGATTAAGAAATTTATTGGAATGCGTTGTATTTCGGGTACAGCACAGTCTCTTCTGGAAAGTGTAGACGTTATTAATGAATGTGTCCGTTCATTGAGTGTACTTAAACAAGAGGTTAAAGGATTTTCAGAAGTATTAATTGTTTATTTAATTACAGAGAAATTAGATGGAAATACAAGATATTGGTGGGAAAGAACACTCAAAAAAGAGGAATTGGGTACACTTGAAAATTTATTATCTTTTTTAAAGGACCATGCGAGAACCCTTCAAAATAGTAAAACAGCAGTTAAAGAAAGTGGAAAACCTAAATTTACTACATTATTGTCTGCTAATAATATTTGTGTTTTATGCAAAGAATCGCATCCACTTTACAGATGCCCACGATATTTGAAATTAAATGTGCAGAAAAGAATAGAAATAGCTAGAACAAATAGTTTGTGTTATAACTGTCTTTTAGAGAAACATTATGCAAAAAAGTGTATGAGTGTGGGTAGATGTAGAGTGTGCCACAAGCCTCATCATAGTGTCTTGCATATTTCACGGGATACTGGCCCTCATGTAAAGAATGCGACTGAAACTCCGGTGGTTCCTCTTTCCCCGAACGCAACGGAATTTCGACCGAGACAAAATGAGTTAAGTCAAACTTCCTGCACTGGCACCTTTGAGTTTCGAAACAATTCTGGGTCGGGAATACAATTAATGAATATGGGGCAGACTCTACTTTGTACAGCAATGATTAAGGTTCTTGATTCAGTGGGTAATCTTGTAAATTGCCGCGCGTTGCTGGACAGTGGAAGTGAGGCATGTTTTATAAGTGAAAATTGTATGCGAAAATTGTGTTTGCCAAAGCGAAGAACTACAGTACAGGTTACATGTTTAGGTTCTTATAGTGCTGAAACAAATGGAGAGATAAATTTGAATTTTACTCCTCATTTTAATTCTGAAATAAAATTTGCTACTAAAGCATTTGTGATAAAAAGAATTACATCTAATGTGCCATGTAGTTCTATTTCTTCAGATGTTGTGAATAAGTTTAATGATTTAGTTCTAACAGACCCACTATTTTTTGAGTCACGACCAGTAGATATTCTACTTGGAGTTAACGTATTTTTTACATTGCTAAATGGGAAAATTGTGAAAAGAGGGGAAACTCTGCCCTTTGCTGTAAGTTCTAAGCTAGGATGGATAATTACGGGGACTACCTCATTCGATAGAGGTCTACGTACATTTGCCGTCAATAATATTCAATTAAAATTAGATGGCTTGGTGCAACAATTTTGGTCCTTGGATTCTGTTCCGGAATCAATTCAGATTTCTAAAGAGGAGAGGGAATGTGAGGATCATTTTAAGCGCACTTATTTTCGAGATATGTCTGGAAGATTTGTCGTGAAACTTCCATTTAAAGATTCCCCATCTAGATTAGGTGACACTAGAGAAATGGCTATCCAGAGATTTCGTTCGTTAGAACGCAGACTTTCAAAACAGCCATTTATTTATGAAGACTATCGAAAGTTTATGAGGGAATATTTTGAATTGGGTCACATGGAACGTGTATCCAAGCCGGAGAGTGTTGCTTCAAGTGTTTGTTATTTACCACATCATGCGGTAATTCGGGAATCAAGTACAACGACAAAACTGAGAGTTGTTTTTGACGCTTCAGCTAAGTCTACTTCGGGTGTATCTTTGAACGACATTCTTATGGTCGGTCCACGTATACAGCAGGAGCTTTTTCCAATACTGTTGAGATTTAGAATTTTACCTATAGCTGTATGTGCAGATATAGAAAAAATGTTTAGACAGGTTTTGATTAACCCTGAAGATAGAGACTTTATGAGAATTCTTTGGAGAGAAAATTCCCAAGATACTATAGAGGATTACCGTTTAACAACAGTTACTTACGGTACCGCATCTGCCCCGTTTCAGTCTACTAGATCTCTTCATCAGCTTGCCTTAGATGAGAAGAGTGAATTTCCGTTGGCATCTGCAGCAGTGTTAAGGGATTTTTATGTAGATGATTTATTGTCAGGGGGTCAAAATAAAGAGGAAGTTGTGGAATTAATTGATCAATTGACATTGTTAATGAAGCGAGGTGGTTTTAAATTGCGAAAATGGATTTCTAATGTGCCTGGGGTGTTGAAAAACATTTCGGAAGAATGTAGAGAAAGTTCAGATTCCTTGTTCTTAAAGAATGATAGTGGTATAAAAATTTTGGGAATCCAGTGGAATTTGAACGGTGATTTCTTTTGTTTCACTGTTTCAAACCATGACAAAAAGAAGAGATATTCGAAAAGAGATATCTTGTCAGAGGTCGCAAAGGTGTTTGATCCGTTGGGGTTGCTATCTCCTTGTGTCGTTTTCATGAAGATCTTGTTGCAAGATTTATGGAAAATTTCACTTACCTGGGACGAGCCAATTGGTGAAGACTTTTGTAAACGGTGTACATCGTTTAGAAATGACTTAAGTGTAATTTCTCAATTGAAGATTCCTCGATTTGTGTTGGCTGCAGATAAAATGGGACTTCAAATTCATGCCTTTTGTGATGCGTCCGAAAAGGCGTATTGTGCGGTAATATATATGCGTTCAATTTCTCAAGATGAAAAAATAACGGTAAATCTTTTGACATCTAAGACTAAGGTGGCACCCATTAAGACTCAGTCCATTCCACGACTTGAATTGTGTTCGGCCCTTCTGTTGGCAAATTTTCTAAAAATGGTTTTACAGCATTTAAATTTTACTGAGACTGAAGTATTTGCCTGGACTGATTCTAATGTGGCGTTGGCATGGCTTTCTTCAGAGCCTCATCGTTGGCAAACCTTCGTGGCTAACCGTGTTTCAAAAATCCAAGAGGCACTTCCTAATGTTCCGTGGAATCATGTTTCTGGAATTGAAAATCCTGCTGACTGCGGAACAAGGGGTATGTTGCCGTCGGAATTAGTAAATTGTGAATTATGGTTTCGTGGTCCTCGATGATTAAGAGAGCCATTGAACAACAATCAACATAATGATCCAGTTAACGGTAAAGAAATACAGGAGATTGTTTTACAGGAAGAAAAGCGAAACTGTGTTGTAAACGTGTTTGATCTTAGTGATGATCATGTGATTTTCAGATATTCCACTTGAATAGACTGGTACGAATCGTCGCGTGGTGCTTGAGATTTGTGAACAATGCAAAAAAGGTATCTCAGCGAATAAACGGTTTACTCTTGACATCAGAGCTTTTGAGAGCCACAACGAGGATAGTGAAATTAGTACAACACCAGTGTTTTTCTGATGAGATCCTTGCTTTAGGAAATAAAAAATTGTTGAGACGTTCGAGCAAACTTTTAACATTAAATACATTTCTGGATTCAAGCTGTATTTTGCGGGTTGGTGGAAGGTTGAGACATGCTAATGTTTCTGAAGATCAGAAACACCCAATAGTTTTGCCTAAGTCTCATCATATTACTGCATTGCTTATTAGACATTATCATATAACTTACTTGCATGCTGGTCCTCAGCTTCTTTTAGCTGTCCTTAGAACAAAATTTTGGATTTTAAGTGGTCGAGATGCAGTAAGAAAAATTGTGAAGACATGCATAAAGTGTTTCCGTGCTTCCCCAGCTATTGGTACACAATTAATGGGGGACCTGCCCGCTATGCGTGTCTTACCCAGTCGCCCATTTTCGAAGACGGGATGTGATTATGCCGGTCCTTTTATGTGTAAAGAGAGAGATCGTAGAGGTATCAAGACATTTAAGAGTTACATAGCGATTTTTATTTGTTTTTCGACTCGTGCTATTCATCTTGAATTGGTGTCAGATTTGTCCACTCCAACGTTTTTTGCTGCTCTGAAAAGATTTGTTTCTCGTAGAGGCAAGCCAGCCGAATTAGTAAGTGACTGTGCTACAAATTTTAAGGGTGCAAGTAAGGAATTGAGAGAATTATATGAATTTATATCCTCCACCATTAAAGATGAATCCTTACAGAATTATGTTGCTAATGAGGGCATCGTTTGGAAATTTAACCCTCCATCGGCTCCACATTTTGGTGGGCTGTGGGAGGCTAACATCAAGTCTGTGAAATATCATTTGCGTAGAACAATGGGAAATTTGCTATTTACAACTGAAGAGTTCTCAACAATATTGTCGCAAATTGAAGCTTGTTTGAACTCGAGACCTTTGTGTCCCTTGTCAAGTGATCCAAATGATCTAGAAGTTTTGACACCGGGTTATTTTTTGACGGGTGCTTCGTTGACAGCTATTCCAGAGCTTGATGTTTCTGAGGTTCCGCCTTCACGACTTCGTCGTTGGCAACTGACACAGAGAGTATTCCAGCACTTTTGGAAGCGATGGAGTGCAGAGTATTTGTCTCAGTTGCAACAACGCCCCAAGTGGTTACGTCCAACAGCAAATTTAAAGATTGGGGACTTAGTGCTCATTAAAAATGAACTTGTGCCGGCGCTTCAATGGAAGCTGGGAAGAATCATTGAAACCTTTTCAGGTAGTGATGGTCATGTTAGAGTGGCCATAGTAAGAACTGCTACGGGAGAGCTCAAACGTCCTATTCACAAACTTTGTTCTTTACCTTTTGAATGAGAATAGTTAATTATAGCCCTTGAAGGTTTCAAGGCCGGGGGTGTATGTTCGGACAATATTTTCCGACAATGTTTTTGGACAGTGTTTTCCGACACACGTTCGACAGAGCATTTTCGATAGAGAGAACGATACCTAGATAAGAGATTATGTGCTTCCGCATACTTGTGCATCGAACCAGACTTCGCAAGTGATCTTGGGTTTACTTGCATGCAAGGACACTTCGCAGTTTGAATAGTTGGTTTATTCTTTCTTTTTGTTAACTGTTAAAGTGATTGTTTATGTAAGTTTCAGTTCAGAGCAGAGAGCTCATGTGTGTTAGATGGCGGTCGCTGTCAAATGTGTAACCAAGAGGGTTTTAACGTTTTAATTAAAGTTTATAGTTCACATTTTTACCTTGTGTAGTTTTAATCAGTGTTTTCTTTCTTATTAAGTTTAAAGTTAACCAGCCGAGCTATCAATATATATATATATAACCACACACAAGATTTGCTCGTATTAGAATATATGATATGCCTGCGTACAATACACGTTGCATACACAAACACAATCCACCACACATATTTTAGATGGATATGCATATATGTAAAAATTTTCGAGTGCTAGGTTTAACAAAGCTTCTTTTAAACTACAAAGGATGCAAATTCAATACCTTATTCTCTGAGGATTTCCTTCTACAGAAAAATTGTGCAGATTGAGAATCTTTCTTTCTTTCTATCAAAATCAATACTCACTATAGTTTTCCACGGTTACAATTGTCAGTTGCAGATTTCAATATCGTGTATTTTAGGACACAATAAATACAACTTCATAGTTATGATATTAATAGATATTATTTAAGTATAAATAAAGATGCAGCATACATGACATTCACATTGTAGAAGCGATCATCAACAGATACAGTACGAGCAGTGGCGGCTCGTGCCCTATTTCACAGGTGGGGCACCTATATGATAAGTGTGACAGTGTAGTAGATATCAGTAAACTGGAGTCATATATACTATATTTTTTACTATAATGCAAATAGTACTGTGTGTACCGAAAACAAGATTTGCACAACAATAAAGCAACTAAATTTTGAAAAAAGAAAAAAAAATACACTTTGCATTTTATTAAAATTATTGCGGGTGTTTATTTTACGTATTATATAATTGAAAAAATCTAGATACCAACATTTCTCATACTGTGAAAATTTATAAAGTTTTGATGATTTTGAAAATATAGAAAAAGAAATTGAAGTTTGAGATGAGATCTTCAGTCATGCAGTAAAGTTGTCACTGCCACACTTAATAAAACACTCTTTGTTTTTTACTTCTTAGAATTATTACTGCTAATATGCCACTATATAACTTACCAAAGATGTATATTACTCATGTTTAACGTAAAGCTATTATTCCAACAAAACAACTATTCTTAATAGATGTTTAATTAAAGTATTATTTTATTTTAAGGTTTAAAATCTAAATCAACATTACTATTTTTTCCTGTGTCTGCCGCCCTCTCAAGTAAAACGTGCACCCTAATTTTTAATACATTTCGGGAGAAAAATTAAAAAAAAAAAAATAAGAGAAAACATTTAAAATTTATTCTGTTAAAATGTAAAAGTCATTTTTAAAGTTACAGAATAGTCACAAATAATTCCTTCATTGTTGCGGAAATTTAAATGTGAAATGACCAATATAATCCTCCATCCGATTGGGTAAAATGATTTAACCCGAATCCGACAGGACCAGCGGATGGGGTTGAGTAGGGCTGACGCTATTTTTTGTTGTGGATCGCGTTGTCTTTAAATGTTTCGGGTACGGGTCGGTTTTGGGTTAGGTTTTGAAGCTTTCGGGTCAGGTTCGGATTGACCCAATTTTTCAAAAGAAAATCCTGAATATTTTTCAACTGAACAAAACTAAATAGTTGAATATTAACGAGTGAACGAAAAAATGTGTTCATTTTCATAGAAAAAAAATATCAAATTGAGAAGATATATAATTGTACACTATTTTTCTATAATCAAATTAAAATATGATTTTTTTAATTTATTTTCTTGTTCGGGTTTGAATAATTTGTTTTCGGGCCGAGTTCACGTTGAAGTGAACTGGTCTCGGGTTGACTAAATTTTATTTGTCGTATTTCGAAAAGACTAAGCAGAATTTTCAGTTTCGGTTCGGGCACAACGCAATCCGTTCATAATTTTAAAGGCCAATGGTAATTTTTACAGATACCAATTAAGATGTCAAATCCAAAATCTTCATGTATAAACTAAATTTCGATTGTTTAAAGTAAATTTTAGAGGGAAAAAATCACGCAACACGCGTAAGAAAATTACTGAAAAATAAGTTTATCTTTGTTTAATTAAAAATTATTAATTACCACAAACATTATTTATTTTTATTTAAAACACAGATTAAATGTAATGTATATAGTAATTCAATTATTTAGATCCATTTATTCTGTCGATTTTGGCAATAATTATTTTGTAAATGAAAGAGTCTTAACAGATTCTATATAAATTAAAAATATGTAGTTTTAAACTCATATATCCAATTGCACTGCTATATTATTTAACATCAAGTTAACAATTAGATGACAAAAGATTTTCTGGCTGAAACTTGTCTATAAAACCTAGTTAAATTAAAAAATAAAAACATTCATCATTGAAGAAAAATACCAACTACATAAACTCAAAAATATAATTAAAAAATATTTTTATTATTATTCAAAAAGTATTAAATGCACCATAAATAAATGTAGAATTTTTTATTGGTATTGAAAAAAAAAAAAAAAAAAAAAAGATTCGGATAATTTAAAAAAAAAATGACTGATTCCCATCAGTAAAAGTCGCCAATTATGTCGATAATTCTTAAACGCTGATATTTTCCGAAACAAACATAGTCTTTTTCTATATGGGGCCAGACAGATTTTGCCCCATAAGTGTCCTATTCAAGCTGTTCCTTCACGCTGTTTGGCGATAAATACGAGGAAGACGCAAAGATGCGCGGTTGTGCAAAATGCCATAGAGCACTATCGTGAGACGGGCACAGCTTTCTGGGGCCCTCATGAATACTACTAGAACAGTGAGCGGTCAGTTGTCAAAAGGGTGATTTACGACATCCGGTGGAAGGGAATGATAACGTTCTTCGGGGATGGAAGTGAGCGAGCGAGAGAAAATTTTGGACTGGGCTGGAAAAGTCTGGAGTTGAAACTATCTGACATTGCTGATATTTTATTAAAAAATAATGTTAAATTTAAGAAAATTTAATAGCGAAGCATAGGTGGGGCCGTGCCCCAAGTGCCCTATATGACGGGCCGCCCCTGAGTACGAGTCTGGTCTGATTCTATACAGTTACATGGTTACAGGTTATACAGTTAATATGGTTACAGTTAACATGGTTACAGTTACAATAATTATTATACAAATATATCATGGCAATAATAGCTATATATGCGCGTGCGTGCATGTGTGTGTGAATGTGTGTGAATTTATAAAAGCTTCGTGGCAGTAGCATATAAGAGTTGTAATGATTTTTAGATAAAAACTGCTAAAATATTTACTAGTTTTTCAAATTCCGATTTATTAATATGCCATTTATACAGGACAATTCAAATATCTATGTCTTGGTTGTTCACAATCATTTGGAAATTGGATAAGCACATACTTATTTCCTTCCTTGAAATAACACGTTTATCAGTGCACTTTTAAAATACGATTTTATTTCTGTATTTTAATTGTATTTATTGCATAATTTTCAATATTTCAGATTTCATATTATTATTTTATTTATATTTAAAAAATTTCTCTTCAAAAGCAAGTGAGATATCGATGCAAGAAAGTTTTACCACTTAAGCAATTAGAAATTGTCACAATTTGGAAGTTTATTTCCAATTTTTGTTACAAACATAATTTATTTTGTATTTTTAATTTCAAGTCCAAGTGTGTAAAGTTGAGAAAAGTTGCACAAGGCTTATAGTTATCCTATAAAATATTCTGAGCAGTAACAATTTATAACGATAACTGATGAATAAATCAAAAGAATCGTTTTTGTAAACAGAATTAAGTAACGTGATAAATCATTTTTATGTAAATTCGTAATCATTTCTTGAACCCTTTAACACTGAATGCACATTATCGTGCTGGTTTGAATTTATTAAATTTTGTGACTTTCTGGCGAGGCATTCAGTCCTAAAGGGCTGCGATACCTAGAAATACAAACTATAAAAGAAGTTGTTCAGAAAAAATAGTTGAACATATAAAAATTAACTTATCTTGCTTTACAAAAGATATTCCTGCATTCCAAAAATTTCCACAGCCGGTCTTAAATGGATAAGGAACTTATTTATAATTTACACAAAAAGGAGAGTGAAATAAATTAGCTTTTCATGAATAAATTTGAACTACTTTTTTCAACAGAAAAAATTTTTCTATTCTTTTTTACTTTATTTTTCTAAATTATAAAAGAGATTTTAATCCTTTACTAATATTGTCACTTTTCTTATTAGGTTTTACTCATCTCTTAATGGAGGGAGTTGTTATCTGCACGCATCGAAATCTTTCACCTTCTCATCCGTTATATAAACTTCTTGCACCTCATTTTCTGTTTTTATTAGCTATTAATACGTAAGTATACTTAAGGCAAAATCCCATGTTATGGGACTACTCATTTTTTTTGTTACTTTGTTTTTACCATCTCATACCTTGCATTTCCAAACATTCTCTCTCGAAATGTGTTTTGAAATTTTTACTTAAGGAAAATTGATTGCCTCTTAAAAGATACTTAAAATCTAAAACTATATTTTTTTGAAACGTAGTACGTCCATATCAGATATCAGCTTTCTGGTGGTAAAAACAAAATTTTGAGACGTACATTAGGTGTGCATGAGTAAGCCCGTGTTTAAATTTCTCAAAAGGTTAATATAGGATTTCGCTATTGGCGAGAATTGCTAAAACGTGCTTTGAATACGCCATCTTGCCAGTTCGCTACTTTTTTTTAATTCAGATTGCTTGATTACCATTAATTTTTTTAAGTAGAAATGTTCACCTTATGACACATGCACTCAGACAGACTCTGCACACAGAGAGATAAATGAATGTAAAATAATTTAGATTTATAAAATAGAAGGTCTAGATTTTAATTTTTAAGCAATAGAAAAAATGGGGTTTAATTTTAAAAATTGAACATTACAGAAATATCCATAATAGATGTCAATCTAGAACTACAGGAGCAAAAGCAAGACTCTGGGGAAAAAAATTCTTTTTCAAAACTTTCATGGTGTTTTTGAAAAATTTTATACATGAACAGCTTTATTTATAACAGTTATTTTTACATTTTTAAATGTTTTTCGTATTTAAAAGTGATTAATAACTTTAGTTTAATTATTTTCAGACGAGGTTTAGAAAAATTAATTTCACCCGGTGGATGGGTGGACAAGACAATGACTATTGGCCGTAAAGGAATGTTTGAGCTTATCACCAAAGGGTAAGATGATATTAAAAGTTTAATCATTTTAACACTTTTTTTCTATGATGCTTTAATTTAAACACAGCTACGGAGATAAAAAATAATAATCTAATTCTTTATCCTTATATTTTTATAATTTTTGTCCATTTTTAAGGTTTTTCTACATAAAATAGTAGAATATAAAAATTAAGTAGCAAAATATATTTTCTTCTGAATGGCAGTACTGAACTATGAAAAATATGTTGTTGTAGTAGTACCTAAAGTAGTTATGGATTCAAGTTCTAAAACTCATAAACTGGATCACGTTACAAAAATCAGAATAATGCTTGATATTATATAGAATTATATTTAGCTTCGAACATAGTTTTCTCCTAATCGTGGTTGAACATTGCAAGTTTGATTAAAATTATTCCTTCTAATTTTTAATTCTATCATCCGCGACATAGGTGTTACACAAAATACAGCTTACCTATTTGAAGCATTGTGACAAATTTAATATAATACAGAGCACACTGTATTTAATAGACGATCATATATTTATTTACCTAAGAATGATGTACTTTCTACACTTATTAATCAAAAAATTAAAGAAAGAAAGCTTAATATAACGACTCATTCGCATTCCATATTTTTCTAAAACGAAATGTACAATATTTAGCAAATGGTGCCACCGAATAAATTATATTGGAGTCATTTTGTTCCAGATGTGGAACAAGGTTCACATTGTGCAAATGCATGGCACATGAAGAACTATGTAGCATTTCTTAGCGAATATTATATATGACAGAAAATCCTGTGAAGGGTTAAGATTTGCAGATTTTTCCAAGTCATTTTGCTTTAGAATGCCTCCCTTAAAGCTTTTTTCTTGTGGCATTCACAGCTGATATTCATAACAGGCCAATGGTTTATAGCGGTGGTATTCACTACGCGGCCCACGGGCCGCAGAGATACCGCTTATTTCAAAAAGAATTTTTCCCCATATTTAATCAGAGATTTTCTGTCATTAAATAAGACGAATATTATATTTTGCAAATAGTAGTGTGAGAACCACTGGTTTATAATATATATTTTTTCGTTGCAAACTTATCAATTGTTCTAATTTATGTGATCTCAAAAAGTTTTAAAATTGCTTAACTAATTAATATCAGATAAAATTCACTTCATTAAAATTTAAATCTATGAACAGTTACAAAATACACTGGCGTAAAAAATATGCGAACAACGCAGCGCATTGTTGAAACATCCTTTTAGTTTTTTTAAATTAATTATAATTGTGATTACGAATTCTAGGAAATAAATGCTCTTCACTAACAAATCATATTCTAGAAAGAAATTGAGGGGGTCGGGGCAAAAAAGTGGCGAGTCACATTTTTGTTGAAATAAATCTGTTGCTTAATATTGTAAATTATAATATCCTGCATATTATTTTTTTCTAATGTCATTAGGTGGCAGCATATGTCCCAGGTTTCGTTTTTGACCCAGATGTTTCTAGAACTTTTTTACCAGAAAGAAAGTGTATATCATTGAAATAATATCATTAAAGTAATGCCATATTTTTATTCAGAATATCTCAAATGTTACTCAGAAATTAGCAGAAAACTTTATGCTATATATTTTGATTTGAATATGTGATCTAATTTTCAAGTTGATATATCTCAGAAGTTCAAAAATGGGGCTTAACAAGTACTCTCTTGTCCCGACCCCCTCAATTGTGCAAATATTTAACACTGGAATAGAAACTTTATTTGTTGAATAAATTTTATTCAATGAATATTGGAGTAAATCTTACTCAATATTTCCGTTATAAGAATAACGTCTAAAATACGAAATATGCAAGTTTGTATGGGGAGGGGGGGGGGGATTGTTTGAGCAGCACTTGCGCAGTTACGTACCTACTAACTGTTGGATGAGTAAGAAAGAGAAATACTAGTTGAAACTCTGGTTTTAATTTATGTGTTGAGTGACATGCAATAGTTTTTCACGAATTTTCATGAAAAATTTAAATTTTATTACATCTTGAAAGAAAAACGTATTGTTTCTTACTATGCTTGAAAAAATTGCAGCTTTAAGAAGAAAAAATAAATTATTTTTCGTTAAATTACGAGTTCTTTAAAATAGAATGCATCTACGAATTTTTACATTAATGAAAAATTTTAATTCACTTGAAAGATCGGAAATCAAACGAGAACTGGGCGACCTAAATCAATTCCAAGATGGAGCAGAAGAAACATGTGAAAGCCAGTTGAAAAAAATCTTTTTTTTTTTTTTCGCAATGAACTCTTAGCTACAGATGCTGCTTCATGTTCTGGTATTCATTTTGCACTCTGAAGCGGCAAACATAATTAGAATAAATTAGGCTATAAGAATATAGAAATGTTAATAAAAACCATATATCAGTGAAGAATATAATAAAATAGGATTGCAATTTGGAAACGAGTTTATTGATATCTCTTTAGAATTTTTGAAAAAAAAACAATATTCACCTACGAAAGTAAATTTTGTATATTAGTTTACGATGACCAAAATCCAATTTGTAGAAAATAAAATATTGTTTTCATCTTTCAAAAGTGATTCCAAATGTGAAACATAATGGTGGAAGTAATTTGGTTTGAGCATCTATGGCTTGGAGTGGAACTGGTAAACTGGCAATGATTGACGCTAAAAAGTATATTGACACACTACGTGATCAATTGTTTGAAAGCGCGTCGAATTTAGAAATCAAAGACAAGTTCTTGTTCCAACACGATAGGAACTTCATACCTACGGCACGAATAACAAGAATATTTTTATTATATAAGTTTCCCCTAATGTTCTCTAGTTGCCAAACCTTAGTTCTATTGAGAATGTATAGTAATTGTTGGATAAAGAAATTAGGAAAAAAAATTAATAAATTTGAATTTCATACCATTGTTTTGAGAAAATGGCAAGATATATTTTAAATTTAGCAAAGAATAATTTAGAATCAATGTCAAACAGACTATAACCCGCTATAGGCAATAATGTATTGTTTCCAAACATTTATTTTTTTCCCAGCAAATTCTTTGCACTTTGTGAATGTTCAAATGTTCAAATACATTTTTCTCCACGCAAATTTACATATTTTGTATTTTAGACAAATTTAAATTTTAAATCACATTCGTGTGTGTGTGTGTATTATATATATATATATATATATGTGTGTGTGTGTGTATATATATTATTTGATTTGTGAGTAAACTGCATTTATTTCACTAAAATTCGTACTCAAAATTATAATTAATTAAAAAATGGACAAGGAAAATATGCCTTGTTCAAACACTTTTGTATATAAGCTTCTATGTATGTTGTAAAAATAATTGAATTATTTTAAATGAGTGATTTGAATTTTCAGTTGTTTTATCATTTCATACGTAGTCTTAGTTTTCCTTTTATCTTTCCAGTCTCAATCAGTGGCGAATGGATGTACATGGAATAGTGCCAAATGAAATCAAGTCTAGACAAGTAAATGTTTTTTTCTTTTTAACACTTTCCAACCTAGTTGAAAAGTGTTTATGACTTCGGTTTGTCTGGCAGTATGGCCGTCTGCCGTCTGGCCGTCTGGCCAACTGGCCGTGCTCTAACTCCCGTAAATATGCTCGGATTGCTCTGGAATTTTTATATGTTATTGTCGTTATCTATAGTATGTTCCCTATTTCAACGGAAGTGTGTAGCACTTACAGTTTTTTTACAGGGACACTCAAAAGAATTCCGTTACATTGCGGTCTATGGGGAAAAATCATTTGCGGTTTATTTAAATAATGTTTCACTATTTTAAACGCATTGAAATTTATATATATCACTAAGGTGCATTAGAAGAAGCTTAATATGGAATAGGGTGTGCATAGCACTTATAGTTACTTTACAGGGACAGTCAAAAGAATTCCGTTACATTACGTCTATGGAGAAAAATCGTCTGCGGTTTATTTAAATAATGTTTCACTATTTTAAACACATTGAAATTTATATATATCACTAAGGTGCATTACAAGAGTTTCTGTTTATTAAACATTCTGTTTATTAAAACAACAGAATATTGTGTGTATAGCAGTCATCGTTCCTTTACAGGGACACACAAAAGAATTCTCTACTGTCTGTTAACAATAATTCCTGGAAGTGCGTTTTAAGTTACTGAACGCGATTTTAATTTTAACTCGCTTTTTGTCTATTACGTGGCGTGTATAAATTCTGTAGATCCTATAAAGGGAAGCACAAAAGTTCGCGGACACATTTCCGTTTATTGACAGAAACTCCAGACGAAGAATTTTAAACTGTTGCTACGCGTTTCCTAACTGAACTAAAATTTAGCATCCTATGTAGTATATATACAAATCTGTAGATCCTATACAGGGCTGAATAAAAGTATTCGGATATTTTTCTGAATATTGTATATGTTGGAAATTTCTCAAATTATGTTTTTAAATATGTTATGCGTTTTCCAAATTGTTTACTTAGATGTTATCTTTTAGCTTATTAAACGGTATGATTTGTAAAATTATTTTGGAAGCGTTGGAAAGTGTTACATAATCTATGCTTGACGCATGATTTTTCGTTCTTGTTTTAAAATTAAGCTGGATCATGTTACATCAATGGAAAAATTGCACTATATTTTAAGATTAAAATAATTTCGGTACTTCCTGATTAGTAAGCGCCCCCCCCCCCCCCGCCTCCTATTATTCAAACTACGCCAATATTATCGCCAACTTTTATTTGTGGTAAAAACGAACAAAAGGGGGAGGCAGGGCAAAGTGGTCACCCAGTATAATGACGTCATCAGAGCGCTGGCATCGCGTGGTTTTGTGGTCAAACTATTTCGTTTGATGGCAGTGAATAACCAGATAATCGTTGAACAAGGTGGTTTCATGATTTTAGAGCGGATATTCCAGTTTTTGAAGTTTCTGATCTAAGGTTAAGGTAAGTGACTTATATTACACAAACAATAACCTGTTGCACTTGCATTTTCAGCATCACATTGGTGGGTGAGTGGTCGCTGACTGTTCATTAGTTTCCACTGTAGAACATATTTTCTGTCATGGCTCCCAAACGGGTAAAGTGTACAGGGTAGTGGCCGTTTGGTTGGATCAGGTGCAATGTTTGTCACCTCTGGGCACCTGCTCACTTTTCGAAGAAGATGACGTGGTGTTCATTTGCGAAAAATGCAGTGTTTGATTTTGATTTATAATTTTTTATTTGGGTTTGTCAAACTTTTATTGGATTTTCATACCATTTTCAATCTTTCATTATGTTTTATAAGATTTGTTATGACAGTAAAAATGACAGTAATCATCAATATTTTTACACCTCACTCACTACACTTTACTCATTTTCAATATTTTTACACCTGTCGGGCAAAGTGGCCATGGAGTGACAATTTGCCCGTCTTGCAAAGTGGTCATTTCGACCTTTTTTGGAAAAAAAACAAATTCTCACTTCCACTTTATTATTTCGTAAAAATTATAAATACCCTTACATTTCTAAGTAGTCACTCTAGTTCTATGCAAATTGTTTAGTTATGTATGTGTATTTTAAGTGGTTACAAAAAATAACAAAACCTTAGGGTGACCACTTTGCCCTGCCTTCCCCTACATCTATATGCATCAATGATTAGCATTAGTTACAAACACTATTTATTATTATTATTGAAATACATCATCGACATTTTCTATGATCAAAATCTTCTTAAGAGGGGATTCTTCAGATAGGGCTTGATTTTTAGGGTATTTTCAGGTTTTTATTTTATTTTTTTTATAATAATGCGCATAAAAAATGGTTTTTGGCATTGAATTTATTGTACATTCATCTAAGTGTGTCAATATTGCTATATAAAAATGGTGATATTTTAATCAATTTAAATTAAACTGCTCCAAAATTCACTACGCACGGCTTGCACAGTAAATCGGTGCAAGTGATTACGCTCTTAGTAATCATCTGAAATTAAAAAAATCCCTGACGGCTCGGCCTACAGGCACAGGTAGATTTCGAAGACGCAGACCATGAGGCGCCTGTTTGTTGGGAATTGCGGAAGAAATGACCTTTTTGCCATGATGCCGCAGTCGGGTTCCATAAGGGACCGCCCACTTCGAAATCTAACTTGTTCGCAGGCGGAGCCGGCAGGAATATTTTTTTTTTTTAATTTTTTTTCTTTTTTTTTTTTTTTTTTTTTGCTATAAGGGTTGGTCCTATAAAAAAACTTGTCAATATAAAAGTTTTAGATAATAGTAAAAGGATTTATAATAAATTTAAGCGGATTTGATATCTTGTAAATTGACAAAGTTATGAATTTTTTCTTCTAAAACCTCTTTCCCCCCCCCCCCCCCCTTGGGGCCATTTTTAATGATATCAAAAATCTGTTATACATAAATTTTCGGTCCTTTTCCTTGAAGGAAACGGATTCGATACGTGTCATGATTAAAACGTTATGGGTTTTTTTCTGTTTTCACAAAAGCCCCCCCCCCCCCCATTTCCTCCACCCTTGGTTCGATTTTGCCCATTAACGAACTTGACCGAGATTTTATGCCCCTTGAATTTATGTATCAGTTTGGAAGAAATTTGTGAAGAATTATTCGAGTTATCGTGTCCATAAAAAAGTGACATAGATAGATAGATAGATAGATAGATAAAGTTGATAGATAAAGAACTGAGGGTGGTTTTGGGTTATGGGAGTCATGATCGGCGTAGATCTGCAAAAAATTTTCAAAAATTCCATCTTAGGGGAGCATGTAATAGGTAGTATTTCTTACGAAATCTACCTAAAAAAAACAATCCCTTGGATTCTTAAAATATATTAAATTGGTGTAATACTAAACCTCAAATTGATAATCAAAATTTCACAAAGTGGTGGGCGTTTGATGTTTGGGGTCAATTTTTCGCACTATTTTTTATTTTCAAAACTGTTCAAAAAATCGAAATTATTAAAAATTTTAATTTTTTTCAAGGTCTGTGTTCTAAGTAGGAAAGTCTAGTTTCATCCGCAAAAAAAAAAAAAAAAAAAAAAAAAAAAAAAAAAACTCAATAGCTTTAACGGTTTCAGCATGAGAACATATACAGATTAAAAAAAGAAGTTGTTCTAAGAAAATCGCCTTTGAAGTTTATCAGGCTTTTAGTCAGTTTGAGACCAATCCGTTTAACTGGTTGTCATGACTTAAATATTGAATTTAACAAACAATTGTTTTGAGGGCATATTCTAGACACTTTAAAAGTTCGCAAAATATAAAATTTATTTTTTGAAAGTTCTCCGAGAGAACACCGCTCTAAATCATTAATCTAAAACCTTTTGAAAAAATATATTTTACAATGAAAATTTCCTCTTGTTGATGATTTCCATTACAGTATCTCCTGAAGGTTAATACATTTTTGGTCATTTTGTTATGATTATTCATTATTATTCATTCTTATTATTGATTTTGTTTTACGGTATTTATTATGATCAAGGTCTTCTTAAATTACCCTAAAGACGTCTTGAAACTAATGTACAGTGCGTCTCATAAATATAAAGACACTGATATTTTCGAAATAATATTTTAATAATTCATTATTCAAAAATATGTTTATGCATATAACAAAAAGAATGTACCAAAAAACATTTTACAGTAAATTAAATTAGAATTAAATAATTCCAACTCGAAAATTTATAAATGGAAACAAATTTGCTGTCTCATAAATATAAAGATATTTTACATACTTTTGAATTATCGTCCAATAATAGATCCGTTTTTATTAATGACAGCAAATATTCTAGCTGGCATGCTGTTTATTAAGTTGTGTAAGTATTCTGACTTTATATCAAACCAACTTCGTTCGATTTCTTTTTTCAACTCAAGGACGTTTGAAAACTGTCTTCCAAATGCATATACACTGCGAACGAGAATGCCGCAAAGATTCTCAACTGAATTTAAATCAGGGCTACGTGCGGGCCACACCATGACATGAACATTGTTATCAGAAAATCATTTTTTTTTGTGAGTCTTGATGAATGAATTGGTGCATTATCCTGTTGGTACAAATAATTCCGACCACGAAAAGTTTCAGCAATTGGCAACAAGTGACTATCGAGTACTTCTACATACTCTTTAGATGTCTGTTCATCTTCCAGAAAAGCAATATCTGTAGTTCCATTAAAAGAGAAGGCACCCCAAACCATCACAGAATCCTCAAACCCTCTTCAGTATGCAGAAAGCCTACTGAAGAGGGTTTGAGGTTCACGATCTTGCCAGTAGGAATTCCAACCATCTGGATCATCCAAGTTAAATCTCTTTTCATCTGAAAAAAATGACTTGCATCCATTCGTTCTTCCAATGCATGTGATCTTTAGCCCTGAGTAGCATCCGTTCTTTGTATTCTTTTTTTCAGTAAAGGAAATCTGCACATATGCCAGCATACAATATTTTTGTTTTCTTTTATACGACGATGAACTGTGTCCTATGAGACCATACCATCAACTCGTTGAGAAACTTGTCGGAGTAACATTTTTTGCAATGAAACAAGTCGCATGATCTTGCGATCGAGACTTTCACTAGTCTTTCTCGGTCTACCAGATCGTTTTCTCGAATTTAAATTATAAGTTTTTGATATAACTTTATAAACTGCAGCTCTGCTTCTCCCAGTTTTTTTACATATTTGAGAAACTGTTAAGCCATTAACTTTAAATCCATGTATTTTGCAAATGTCATCTTTAGAAATTTCAATGTTCCACGACATCTTTGCAATTGAAACAAGTCAAACAACTTTGCTCGTTTGGGAACTTAAAGCATATTTCTGCGCGTGCGCATTATTTCTGTACGCGTGAATTCGAAAAAAAATTGCATATGAAGCAGTTTCAAATTTGTCTTTATATTTATGAGACATCGTAATTTTTCTTCCAAATTCAATCCCATTTTTTATTATTATTATTCGAGTCGAAATTATTTTATTTAAATTTAAACCCCGATAAAACAGATTCATTTCAGTGTTCTTAATATGTGGTATAAAATTTATTTTCTTACACTGAATTAATAAAATATAATTTCAAAAACATCTGTGTCTTTATATTTATGAGACGCACTGTATGTTATAAGAAAAAATTCCAGTTGTTACAGAGGTCCATACCATACCAGTATCTGCAGATTAATATTGCTGTTAGTTTGTTTTACTAAGTTTGGTGGTTACTTCGGCAGTGATAAGATAGAAGTAGCATAATTTCAGTTATAAGCAATACCATATTAAAATCAGCTTTCATTTAGAGGGAAATTATAATATAAAAAATTGAAACATAAGTAGGGTAGTAATGCCATTAGTAAGACACGTCGGAGTCGGAGGTGATGGTGGTGAGGGTGAATCTCGGTGGTGGTGGTGGCGTAGATAAGACCGTCACTTCGGAGGGTGGATTGGGATGACTCATGGCAGGTTGGTAGAGATAAGGAGTATTACTTTAATGAGTTTTAATTGGGGGACTTTTTCGAAGCAATTTTTTTTTCGCGGAGAATTGTTTACTACAGTACGAGGTGAATTTCAACGGAATTATTTAAGCGAATTAGAAATTTAATCAATTTTAATTTTAATTAATTTTAATTGGGGAACTTAGAAAATTTCGAAGCCATTTTTTTTTTCAACTATAGTATGGTGCTAATTATTTTTCGAAATATGCTGTGTGAATGAAATTTGTATTTAAAAATATTAATTAAAAATGATCATTCATTCATTTTAATTGGAGAACTTAAGAAATGTTTGCGATTTTTTTTCAACTAGAGTAGGCTATTCGATATGCATGTAAGAGTATATATGAGGTGAATTTTAAAAGTCAATAAGGGTTTAATTAAAAATAGTGATTAATTTTAATTGGAGAATTTAAGAAATTTTGGCGAGATTTTTTTTTCTCAACGAGAGTACGCAGTTTGAATGGTGGATGTGAATGAAAAATATTAATTAAAAATGGTCATTCATTAATTTTAATTGGCGTACTTAAACATTTTTGGGGCAAACAGGCGCGTTTTAATGAAATCCATACAGGTTACGGTAAAAAATACAGGGTCCCGTATGAATGATACTGCACTCAATTTAATAGCTCCCCCCTCCCCCTTTTTTTTACCCAGAAGTCCCTTGGTTATAATTGGGGGTAACAATACGCACTTCAAAAAGTATAAAAAGGACACGAAGAATTTTAACATACATATAAAATGGTTAAGTAAACAAGAATGGAAAATCATGCGTAGCGGCATAATTTATGAATCACTTTCCAACATTATTGAAATATTAATACATGACCCCGTATTATACTACATTCAATTCCATTAGCCCCCCCCCCCCCCTTTTTTTCCCACCTAAAAGTCCCTTGGTTATAATTTAAGCTAAGAATGTGCACTTCAAAAAGTATAGAGTAGTATAAAAAGGGTACGAAGAATTTTAACATACATATAAAATAGAATGTACAGTAAGTAACAGTAAATAAATAAACAAGAACGAAAACTCATGCGTAGTGCTATACTTCATGAAACACTTTCTAATAATACTGCAATATTATATGATAAAATATAATTTTACAACCTAGTGCATTAGTGAAAAGTTACAGGAACCCTTCGAAAGAAACTAGAAAAAGTTATAACTATTAGACCCTTCACAAAATAATGGCTTAAGTACCCTATTTGAATCCCTTCCTAAAATCAGGTAATTCACACCTCACCTTTTTTATTTTTATTTTAGCAGAGTGTTCGTTGATAAATGTTAGGGTAAATTCAAGTCTGTAAAATAGGATACAACGTTTCATGAAAAAATAACAGAAATTTTAGAAATGAAATTAAGAAAAAGAGAGTGCTATCTCTTATCCCCTCAACATACAAGTCGCTGGCTCATCTTTTTATCGGAAAGCATTGATTTCACCTCTTACCAGATAATGAGTCACTTCGCGATAAGAAATACTAGTTGCTCGCAGTTTCTGACATGTTTTATAGGAAATTAGAATGTATGTGAATTATTTCGTGCTGTCCGATATTTCGGGGCAAACAGACAGTTTTTAATGAAATGTTAGGGAATTTGATACATGTTATGGTGAAAATAGAGTTTACACTAAAAAATACAGGGTGGTCCTCTATAAGATATATGAATTATATTTTAAATATATATTACATTTTCTAATAACATAATTGAAATATTTTCGCAAGCTTTTTTTTTCTCACACATATATTGAAAGAATGATCAAAGTTTAAATAATAATATCAGATTTCTAAAGGATAGAAGAAAACTATTAGTTATAAAAAATAATAACTAAGAAATAAATTAAAAATAGTAATTATAAAATATAATAACTAAGAAATAAATTAATTTTAATTGGAGAACTTAAACATTTTTGGCGCAAACAGATGGGATTTTAATGAATTCGATACATGTTATGGGGAAAATACAGGGTAATCCCCTATAAGATATAAGAATTATACTGCATTCAATTCTAATAGTTTTGTCCTCTATTTTTACCCAGACGTCTGTTAGATATAATTTAAGCTAACAATACACACTTCAAAAAGTATAGAGTGGTATAAAAAGGATACGAATGAAGAATTTTAACCAAGATCATATGACAACATTAATAAGAGGTATGGTAGAATACATAATGAATAGGTAATATTGCATGTTTCTTCTAATTGATTTTAAAAAATAATTATTTTAGTTACTTTATAATACATAGTAACTATACGAAAAATTCATGCGAACATGGGATTAGTGATACCACGTTATTTGACACTATGATATTTATTTTTGTATCGCACAAGTAAAATTTATTAAGATACGATTAACCAATCATATTTGCTTATTCATGATCCAATCCCATACGTTTATTTATAATTCATAGGCACACGCGCCCCTCCCCCCCTACGATCGTATAAATATGCATGTAATGAGATAATTTCTTCATTCAGTGCACTACCAACAGCGTGTGAAGGTGATTTTAACAGTTCATTATTTTTAGTTTGTATTAAAATGGAACGAGCTATGCATTATTCTACATTAAGTGATCAAAAGATTATAAGTCAAGTCCTATCACCAGAATTGAGGAATCAAGACTTGGAATCTTCAGTGCAACCCAAAGAAGCAGACGTTTCGAATTATAATGTGAAACCCTCTTCATCAAGACAGGATAAGCCAAAATTATCATATGTGTGTACTAAGTGTAGCAAATCTTTTTTGCGAAAGGACCATCTAATGCAACACTTGGTTATTCATTCAGGAAAAAAACCTTTCGTTTGTGTCATTTGTCAGAAAGCATTCTATAGAAAAGGTACTATGATTCGCCATAAATTGTCTCATTTAAAGACCCGCATGACTTATAAGTGTGATCTGTGCGCTGAAGTCTTTTAAAAAAAGAGTGATTTACGTCAACACAAGAAGATTCACAAATCACTCAAGCAATATAATTGTGATGTGTGCTCTGAAGTATTTTCACGGAAGTATGACTTATTGCAGCATAAGAAGATTCATAGACCTATCAAGCATCATACATGTCTCCAGTTTACTGAAGAATTTTTACGGAAGGATGATTTAATTCCACATCTGAGAACTGCACATAAAGTTTCATCTAACCCAACTCAATCTTCTGCTTTAAAGGATGCATTATTTGAAAAAGTAAAACATCTTAAAAGACAAAATGCCCTTAATGTATTCACTAAAACTATCATCGATTCTAATGAGGAGAACGATAAAGATTTTAATATATTTTTTAATAGTGTAAGATTGGACGTATTAAATGAACTAAATTTTCAATTAGAAGAAAAAAGGTCAATGAAATGGTATGGAACTGTTCAAGTAATCGTAGGTCGTGTAACACACGATGGTCTTCGTGAAACTGCCAAACCCTTTTTTCGTTCGAACACTATATTTGAATTGATGAATGGAAACTTATCTACGAATGTAGAGAAAGCTTTCTCAAAAATTGTTGGCTCATTTGATAAGTACACACGACTGGGATCTGGTTGGACATTGGAAAAAATATTGCATTTAGAACTGTCTATAGCTAAATGCAGCATAGCTTGAAATTTGTATCATTTTTTTTAAATATTTTCGCTAGTGTAACTTTTTAAATGATAAATAAATTATTTACAGAGTGTTCCTTTACATAAATTACTTTTATCATATTGAATATCTTACTCAAACTTCATTTTCACCTGTTTTAAAGTTTCGTGAAGGGGTCTGTTTGAAGGACCCTGTTTTGAAATGACTTAAGGACGGTGAATTTATTCCTAAACATATCCATAACTACAAATAGTGTAGGTTGTATACATTCTGAAAATACATCAATATATTTATACATTATGCTATAGTTTTTGAAATATTTTTTCAGTTAGATTCATACAATAAAGCGAGATTGTTACCGTTAATGTATACGAATTCATTCATGTTACCCTGTATAGCTTCAACTCGAATCGTTATATATATACTTCATTGAGTATTCAGTGAAAAGTAATAACTAAGAAATAAACTTAAAAAATAGTAATTAAGAGGTACCCTTAAGAATTTTTGGAATAAGAGATTGGCTTTAATTAAATAGATTAATGAATCTAATTCGATACAAGTCTTGCTAAAATAGAAATTACACTAAAAATACAGAGTCCTCTATATAATATATATGAATTATACTGCACTAAATTTAATAGTAGCCCTACCCTATTTTTCATAGAAATGGCTTCAATATAATTTAGGCTGACAATATACACTTCAAAAAATACATAGTGACCACAAGAAGGATAGGAATTCGATATGTACTACTACTTAAGTGAAATATAATTTCTCTTATCGCATAAAATATATTAATAAGTCCAGTAAAAATATATTGACAAGACATGAACTATTAATACAAGATATAAAACATATTGGTTATACAAAACATATATATAGAAATATATATATAAATTTATCGTTACCTAAAAATTTCCAGGATGATTTACTGGACTTCACCCAAATTCAACTGGATTCTTCACAACGTGGTTTGATGACATCACTGATCGCGATAACATTCTAGATAAGATTCACTGATAAGAACACATTTCAATTCATTTCTTCTAAATCAAGTATACGAGTTGGTTGTAAGGTCTAGGTATGTAGATATATAGTAGGTTAGTAGTAATATATTTTTAAAGTACTTTTTATTGTGTGTTAAAAGAAATGGTTATTTTTTCTTTACGTAGGGCAGTCAAAATTAAAACATAAAATATTAAATTTAATCTTTAGTAATACAAAGACTTACACCTACAGAAACGCATACATTCTTTTACTTATTTTCATGCAGACTTTAAGATATATCATATTCGTTCTTTCTTTTACCATAACACATATGGATTTTTTAAATGTATGTCACATGACTATCTAAAGCGAGATTGATACTTAAAACCTTTGATATATGTGAATTCTTTCGTATAGCCCTGTATAGATGCTACTCACCATATATGTATATATATATATATGGTGATATATATATATATATACTAAAATCTGTTAAGTTTTAAAATGCTTCATTGAGTATTCAATAAAAATAAGAACTAAGAAATAGTCATTAAGAGGTACCCTTAAAATTTTTTAGGCAAAACAGATAGGATTTAATTAAATATGTTAATGAATCTAATTCGATACAAGTCTTATTTAAATAGAGATTATAATGAAAATATATATAGACTCCCCTATAATACACGTTAATTATACTGCATTAATGCGCTACCTCGCCTATATTATCACAGAAATACCTGCGATAAAATTTAGACTATCAATACTCACTTAGAAATATATATAGAGTGCCCAGAAAAAGGGTAGAAATAAATGAAGAATATTAACCTAAATTATAAAATAGGATCTACAGTAAGTGACAATAAATAAATATGAAGGAAAAATCATGCATTATGGTATACTTTCCAATGCTATGCGACTATTGTTAAGAATTTGAAATACTACTGAAATAAGTGAATTCGATTTAATAATTCATACTGGAAATGTATTTAAAAAATTACAGCTTTTGTTTCTTTCTTTTCTTTTTTTTTCACTTAGATATAATTATAAGGCTTCTTTTACAATAAAGACCTGAATGTTGTGGAGAGATTGAAAACTAATATTTTTATTGAATCGGCCTATATATGTTGGCTTTGCTATACTAGAGTTCTCTAAACTTTGCATGTATGACTTCCATTATAACTTTATAAAGAATCCTTAACTAACCATATTCAAACACACACACACACACACAATATTTATAAGGATATGGAACAATATCGTGATTTCTTTAACTTTTCTAAGTATTCAAAATCCCATCGTCTAAACCGCACAAGTTTCGAACCCACAAACATATAATCAGACTTGTCATTTTTTAGCCACCACGCGAACTACTGGGTTGAGTGAGTCCCCGCTTATTTTATAGCCACCACGTGAACTACTGGGCTGAGTGGGCCTTCGGTTATTTTACAGCCACCACGCTAACCCCAGGGCTAAGTGAGCCCCCGCCTATTTTATAGCCACCACGCTAACTACTAAGTTGATTGAGCCCCAGGTTATTTTATAGCCACCACGCTAACTACTGGGCTGAGTGAGCCCCAGGTTATTTAGTCACATGAATATGACTTCCAAGGTATAAGTCCTAACTTGATTTAGGCCATTGCCTATGGTAAGATAAAGATGGAAAGTAAATGGGTAAACTCTGAACAATACCCTCAAAAACTCACTTGTATTTTATTAAATATCTGTAGAAATTAGCACAGTTTATTAAAATTATATACATTCTCATTAGTTTATGAATCTACTAACTTATAATATCTATATGGTAACTTGGATTATAATTAAATAATATTGGATTAAAAAAATGATTTTATCTATTATTTATATTTTATCTATTATTATCTATAGGCGAGGTAGCGCATTAATGCAGTATAATTAACGTGTATTATAGAGGAGTCTATATATATTTTCATTATAATCTCTATTTAAATAAGACTTGTATCGAATTAGATTCATTATATAATTAAAACCTATCTGTTTTGCCTAAAAAATTTTAAGGATACCTCTTAATGACTATTTCTTAGTTCTTATTTTTATTGAATACACAATGAAGCATTTTAAAACTTAACAGATTTTAGTATATATATATATCACCATATATATATACATATATGGTGAGTAGCATCTATACAGGGCTATACGAAAGAATTCACATATATCAAAGGTTTTAAGTATCAATCTCGCTTTAGATAGTCATGTGACATACATTTAAAAAAATCCATATGTGTTATGGTAAAAGAAAGAACGAATATGATATATCTTAAAGTCTGCATGAAAATTACTAAAAGAATGTATGCGTTTCTGTAGGTGTAAGTCTTTGTATTACTAAAGATTAAATTTAATATTTTATGTTTTAATTTTGACTGCCCTACGTAAAGAAAAAAATAACCATTTCTTTTAACACATAATAAAAAGTACTTTAAAAATATATTACTACTAACCTACTATATATCTACATACCTAGACCTTACAACCAACTCGTATACTTGATTTAGAAGAAATGAATTAAAATGTGTTCTTATCAGTGAATCTTATCTAGAATGTTATCGCGATCAGTGATGTCATCAAACCACGTGGTGAAGAACCCAGTTGAATTTGGGTGAAGTCCAGTAAATCATCCTTGAAATTTTTAGGTAACGATAAATTTATATATATATTTCTATATATATGTTTTGTATAACCAATATGTTTTATATCTTGTATTAATAGTTCATGTCTTGTCAATATATTTTTACTGGACTTGTTAATATATTTTATGCGATAAGGGAAATTATATTTTACTTAAGTAGTAGTACATATCGAATTCCTATCCTTCTTGTGGTCAATATGTATTTTTTGAAGTGTATATTGTCAGCCTAAATTATATTGAAGCCATTTCTATGAAAAAATAGGGTAGGGCTACTATTAAATTTAGTGCAGTATAATTC
Source organism: Maratus michaelseni (assembly GCA_963931845.1). Lineage (NCBI taxonomy): Eukaryota > Metazoa > Arthropoda > Arachnida > Araneae > Salticidae > Maratus > Maratus michaelseni. The sequence goes on from OZ007586.1 coordinate 429,739,396, forward strand.
ATATATATTATAGTAGTAGTACATATCGAATTCCTATCCTTCTTGTGGTCACTATGTATTTTTTGAAGTGTATATTGTCAGCCTAAATTATATTGAAGCCATTTCTATGAAAAAATAGGGTAGGGCTACTATTAAATTTAGTGCAGTATAATTCATATATATTATATAGGGGACTCTGTATTTTTAGTGTAATTTCTATTTTAGCAAGACTTGTATCGAATTAGATTCATTAATCTATTTAATTAAAACCAATCTCTTATTCCAAAAATTCTTAAGGGTACCTCTTAATTACTATTTTTTAAGTTTATTTCTTAGTTATTACTTTTCACTGAATACTCAATGAAGTATATATATAACGAATCGAGTTGAAGCTATACAGGGTAACATGAATGAATTCGTATACATTAACGGTAACAATCTCGCTTTATTTTATGAATCTAACTTTGAAAAAATATTTCAAAAACTATAGCATAATGTATAAATATATTCATGTATTTTCAGAATGTGTACAACCTACACTATTTGTAGTTATGGATATGTTTAGGAATAAATTCACCGTCCTTAAGTCATTTCAAAACAGGATCCTTCAAACAGACCCCTTCACGAAACTTTAAAACAGGTGAAAATGAAGTTTGAGTAAGATATTCAATATGATAAAAGTAATTTATGTAAAGGAACACTCTGTAAATAATATATGCTAAAAAGTAATTTAGGTAAGATCACAATATGTTTCAAGTAATTTATATAATATGTAAATAATATAATCAAATACAAAAAATAAAATCACTAAGCTTTTTCATTCACAAAAAGTTTATTTATCATATAAAAAGTTGCACTAGCGAAAATATTTAAAAAAATGATACAAATTTCAAGCTATGCTGCATTTAGCTATACACAGTTCTAAATGCAATATTTTTTCCAATGTCCAACCAGATCTCAGTCGTGTGTACTTCTCAAATGAGCCAACAATTTTTGAGAAAGCTTTCTCTACATTCGTAGATAAGTTTCCATTCATCAATTCAAATATAGTGTTTGAACAAAAAAAGGGTTTGGCAGTTTCATGAAGACCATCGTGTGTTACACGACCTACGATTACTTGAACAGTTCCATACCATTTCATTGACCTTTTTTCTTCTAATTGAAAATTTAGTTCATTTAATACGTCCAATCTTACACTATTAAAAAATATATTAAAATCTTTATCGTTCTCCTCATTAGAATCGATGATAGTTTTAGTGAATACATTAAGGGAATTTTGTCTTTTAAGATGTTTTACTTTTTCAAATAATGCATCCTTTAAAGCAGAAGATTGAGTTGGGTTGGATGAAACTTTATGTGCAGTTCTCAGATGTCGAATTAAATCATCCCTCCGTAAAAATTCTTCAGTACACTGGAGACATGTATGATGCTTGATAGGTCTATGAATCTTCTTATGCTGCAATAAGTCATACTTCCGTGAAAATACTTCAGAGCACACATCACAATTATATTGCTTGGGTGATTTGTGAATCTTCCTGTGTTGACGTAAATCATTCTTTTTTGAAAAGACTTCAGCGCACAGATCACACTTATAAGTCATGCGGGTCTTTAAATGAGACAATTTATGGCGAATCATAGCACCTTTTCTATAGAATGCTTTCTGACAAATGACACAAACGAAAGGTTTTTTTCTGAATGAATAACCAACTGTTGCATTAGATGGTCCTTTCGCAAAAAAGATTTGCTACACTTAGTACACACATATGATAATTTTGGCTTATCCTGTCTTGATGAAGAGGGTTTCACATTATAATTCGAAACGTCTGCTTCTTTGGGTTGCACTGAAGATTCCAAGTCTTGATTCATCAATTCTGGTGATAGGACTTGACTTATAATCTTTTGATCACTTAATGTAGAATAATGCATAGCTCGTTCCATTTTAACACAAACTAAAAATAATGAATTGTTAAAATCACCTTCACACGCTGTTGGTAGTGCACTGAATGAAGAAATTATCTCATTACATGCATATTTATACGATCGTAGGGGGGGGGGCGCGTGTGCCTATGAATTATAAATAAACGTATGGGATTGGATCATGAATAAGCAAATATGATTGGTTAATCGTATCTTAATAAATTTTACTTGTGCGATACAAAAATAAATATCATAGTGTCAAATCACGTGGTATCACTAATCCCATGTTCGCATGAATTTTTCGTATAGTTACTATGTATTATAAAATAACTAAAATAATTATTTTTTAAAATCAATTAGAAGAAACATGCAATATTACCTATTCATTATGTATTCTACCATACCTCTTATTAATGTTGTCATATGATCTTGGTTAAAATTCTTCATTCGTATCCTTTTTATACCACTCTATACTTTTTGAAGTGTGTATTGTTAGCTTAAATTATATCTAACAGACCTCTGGGTAAAAATAAAGGACAAAACTATTAGAATTGAATGCAGTATAATTCATATATCTTATAGGGGATTACCATGTATTTCCACCATAACATGTATCGAATTCATTAAAAACCCATCTGTTTGCGCCAAAAATGTTTAAGTTCTCCAATTAAAATTAATTTTTTCTTAGTTATTATATTTTATAATTACTATTTTTAATTTATTTCTTAGTTATTATTTTTTATAATTAATAGATTTCTTCTATCCTTTAGAAATCTGATATTATTATTTAAACTTTGATCATTCTTTCAATATATGTGTGAGAAAAAAAAAGCTTGCGAAAATATTTCTTTTATGTTATTAGAAAATGTAATATATATTTAAAATATAATTCATATATCTTATAGAGGACCACCCTGTATTTTTTAGTGTAAACTCTATTTTCACCATAACATGTATCAAATTCCCTAACATTTCATTAAAAACTGTCTGTTTGCCCCGAAATATCGGACAGCACGAAATAATTCACATACATTCTAATTTCCTATAAAAACATGTCAGAAACTGCGAGAAACTGGTATTTCTTATCGCGAAGTGACTCATTATCTGGTAAGAGGTGAAATCAATGCTTTCCGATAAAAAGATGAGCCAGCGACTTGTATGTTGAGGGGATAAGAGATAGCACTCTCTTTTTCTTAATTTCATTTCTAAAATTTCTGTTATTTTTTCATGAAACGTTGTATCCTATTTTACAGACTTGAATTTACCCTAACTTTTATCAAAGAACACTCTGCTAAAATAAAAATAAAAAAGGTGAGGTGCGAATTACCTGATTTTAGGAAGGGATTCAAATAGGGTACTTAAGCCATTATTTTGTGAAGGGTCTAATAGTTATAACTTTTTCTAGTTTCTTTCGAAGGGTTCCTGTAACTTTTCACTAATGCACTAGGTTGTAAAATTATATTTTATCACATAATATTGCAGTATTATTAGAAAGTGTTTCATGAAGTATAGCACTACGCATGAGTTTTCGTTCTTGTTTATTTATTTACTGTTACTTACTGTACATTCTATTTTATATGTATGTTAAAATTCTTCGTACCCTTTTTATACCACTCTATACTTTTTGAAGTGCACATTGTTAGCTTAAATTATAACCAAGGGACTTTTAGGTGGGAAAAAAAAGGGGGGGGGAGCTAATGGAATTGAATGTAGTATAATACGGGGTCATGTATTAATATTTCAATAATGTTGGAAAGTGATTCATAAATTATGCCGCTACGCATGATTTTCCATTCTTGTTTACTTAACCATTTTATGTGTATGTTAAAATTCTTCGTGTCCTTTTTATACTTTTTGAAGTGCGTATTGTTACCCCCAATTATAACCAAGGGACTTCTGGGTAAAAAAAGGGGGAGGGGGGAGCTATTAAATTGAGTGCAGTATCATTCATACGGGACCCTGTATTTTTTACCGTAACCTGTATGGAATTCATTAAAACGCGCCTGTTTGCCCAAAAAATGTTTAAGTACGCCAATTAAAATTAATGAATGACCATTTTTAATTAATATTTTTCATTCACATCCACCATTCAAACTGCGTACTCTCGTTGAGAAAAAAAAATCTCGCCAAAATTTCTTAAATTCTCCAATTATAATTAATCACTATTTTTAATTAAACCCTTATTGACTTTTAAAATTCACCTCAAATATACTCTAACATGCATATTGAATAGCCTACTCTAGTTGAAAAAAAAATCGCAAACATTTCTTAAGTTCTCCAATTAAAATGAATGAATGACCATTTTTAATTAATATTTTTAAATACAAATTTCATTCACACAGCATATTTCGAAAAATAATTAGCACCATACTATAGTTGAAAAAAAATGGCTTCGAAATTTTCTAAGTTCCCCAATTAAAATTAATTAAAATTAAAATTGATTAAATTTCTAATTCGCTAAAATAATTCCGTTGAAATTCACCTCGTACTGTAGTAAACAATTCTCCGCGAAAAAAAAATTGCTTCGAAAAATTCCCCCAATTAAAACTCATTAAAGTAATACTCCTTATCTCTACCAACCTCCTATGAGTCATTCCAATCCACCCTCCGAAGTGACGCATGCCTCTTATCTACGCCACTACCTTAGACGCCCCTTATCTTATCTACGCCGCCACTTACGCCGACGCCACCACCACCACCGAGATTCACCCTCACCACCATCACCTCCGACTCCGACGTGTCCTACTAATGGCATTACTACCCTACTAACATAAAATCACATTGCTAACTTTTCGCCCATCAATGACTTTCAATCATCCAATTCCATCCAGATATGTCATGCTTTTTTTTAATCCAATACATTGTTATTTTTTTACTATTTGTTTTATGTATGTTTTGTGTTATTTTTGACATTTCTTGGCGCAGCATGTCCCTATTGGGACTTCATGCCAATAAAACCCATACAATATTTTTACTCAAAGAAAAAGTATTCTGTAAAAGTCCTCTGTAAACTAACCAAAAATAGAACAAACGCTGATAAATGTTTATTTCCTGTTCGTTCAACTCATATGTATGCAACTTACAACGAAAGTATAATTAAGAAATCACCGAAAGTAATATATACAGTAAAATCTCGTTACAACAAATTTCTAAGGACCACTGATTGAGTTCGTTATTGTGAAAAATTCGTTAATGTGAAATTTGATATAAAAAAATTAAATTTAGATACACACTTATATATTGTTACTAAAGTTATATTAAATTTCTGAATAAATATACAGTATATTATTGTGAACATATTCGTAATAAGATAATTATTAAATTCTATTAAATTTCAAGATTTATGGCATAACGGTCTAGAAATTATAATTTATCTTACATATCTGACAGTTGAAAAATTCCCACTGATATATACCATTAATGTAACTTATAATTATTAATTTTTATATTTAAAAAAATTAGGAATTTTCTTCAACAAATCTTCAATATTACTCAACATTGTATAAAATGTTTCCAGCACATTGCTTTTCTGGGATAAATGTTTTTAAAAAGTGCTCAAGTTCGACAGAGCAATCTACATATTTAAAACGAAAAGCGCATTCTATCAAATCCACATGAAAATCGTCTCTTTGCGCATGCGTCAATGTGTTTTTGAAGGCTTCTATCCTCAGAAACGGGAAACCTGATTGATTAACCCAACACTCACCTCTTTAGCCTAGGGGGATTGAAAAGGGTTGATTGAAAACAGATGAAGCCGGAGCATTGCATTGAAAGCATAGACCTTCTAATTTATTTTTGCTCTGAGGTTAAAAGCTAAAGCTTTTTTTTTTAAGAACTCATGTTTTCACTACTAAATATGCATATTTTTTCGCAAAATTTTAAAGGAAACTTGGAGATAGTTATATTTATAACCGATTGAAATGTCAGAGAGTTCGGAAGGTGATAACGGTTTTTCATTCTATTTACATTCTGTAGTTGTGGTCCAAAGATCAGCAGGAAATTCAATGCAATAAGTACACTATTCTGTGCTTTATTTATCATGTGTACAAACACGAAATTTCATCAATAGTTTGTAATTGTGGTAGAAGATACATTTTACCAGGCACCTATATCATGCCAATTGACTATCTCACATTCATATCGTTGCTCAAACTTCATTTTGGAGTCTGGAAAGTCTTTTCTATTAGTCAGAAATTAACTTCAGACTTTAAAAAAAAATAATGGCTAGATGTGTGGGCTGCAAACTGGACAAAATTCTACTTTTATGTAAGATAAATTTGCTATAAATAAATGTACATCGCCATTATCTGAACAAAGTTATTTTTCTTTTGATTTTGCTCATTTATTCATTCAAACTCCTAAGTCACGTAAAAGACTTTCTGCCCCTTTTTAAGACTTCAGCTTTAATAATGACATGTAAGTTTTTTCACATTTTTAAAGCAACGTGGTTTGCATATTTCCAAAAGAACTTTAAAGAGATTCAAAGAGTTTTACATAGAGAGAGAGAGAGAGAGAGGTGGCATTACAACGGAGCAAAACCAAAATTTGCGCTAAAGATTTTTTCTTGCCTTTACAGTTTTCAGCTTTCATTGCTATGGTGCCGTGCCTTGGTAGAAGTTGATACAAAATAATTTCATCGGCATCGAAAATATTCTCCAGACACATCGGCACTTTTTGATTCTTCAGAAATTTGTTTTTTAAGCTATTCCATACCTGTCACGAACTCGAAACAACTAACCAGAACTCGCTTCAAATTTCTTGATTTACATGGCCTGAGCTTTGGCTTTAATATATAATTAATATATAATATAGGTTCTAATATGAGCAGTTTTTTTACTTTACATATTTAAACTAAGTATTATAAATTTCATATATCGCTTGGTGTCTTCTAGTTGTATTTGTTTTCTCTTTCGGCACATTAGACATTTCAGAGAGTTTTAAAATTTTGTCCTTTTTTTTTTAAATGATAGCTAATGTAGAAGTAGCAAAGTAAATTCTTCTTCCAGCATTTATTGCTTGTATAATATTAATTTTATCTTTCAATGAAAATTGTTTTCTCTTCATATCCTCTACCATTAACAAAAAACAAGAAATCTAACTCCAGATTCGAAATTCGCTAAATAGATACAGCTATTCGAAGGTACATTTGTTTAAACGAGTGGAACTGAGAAGGTAAGCGATTAGATGGGAATGGAAAGGAAGTTTCTTAATTTTAAAGATGCGGCTCCGTCTCTCGAAAACATCTTCAAGATCGTGGTGGAGTGAAAATAATAAGAAAAAAGTTTCTTTTTCTTGCGAACTCAGCGTTCGTTAAACTCAAATCAATAATCCTTTTAAGACTTCAAAAAATTCGTTAAAGTGAATATACTTATAATGGCAAAGTATAGTTTTTTTTTCTAATCTAAATAATATTCTTTAAACTGAAAAATTCGCTAAAGTGACATTCGTTGTAACGAGATTCTGCTGTATATGTATACATTATCGATTATTATTTATTAAACACTAAAATATCAATTATGATGTCTAATTCAGATTAACCCTTTCAGGCGCGGAATAAATCTGTTTGTAAAATAATGAAATAATGGTCTGACACCAGATTTTACAAACGATTTCCTTAGAAAAGAATAACTGGCTCGTTTTCCTTTAATAAAAGGAAAAATTTAATTAAATATTATTGGTGCCGATTGTCAGTTTTGGAATTAAAATTAGGTGTCCTTTTTTGTGACCACCACCCGCTAAAGGGTTAAAATAAGCTAAAAGCGAGCAATAAAATATTTGGAAGAAAAGTATAAATCACTTAAATGTTTATACTTTGTACCTCTTTCTCAAACAGGGTGCATATAAAGGTGCTTATTTTTGAAAACCTCTATTTCCGAATAGGGATCGTTCACCTTGTTTAGTTGCAGAATTTTGCGATTATATAATGCACTACATAAAATTGTTTTTCATAGACTTATTTATTTTATTTATCAGTTTTGCATTTTTACTTTAGAATTTGTAATTTAAAAGACTTTAATCAGTTTTTCAAAAGCACTTTGCGTTTGTTTAGTGAATGTAATGCGCAATATATAGATTTTATTTTATTTTTCAAAATGTGTTTAATATTTTAAATGTATTTTAAAATTACGTCTATTTTAAATTTGGATATTTTTTTATTTGAAAAGTATTTTGTATTTTAGATTTTAGATTCTAGTACACATGTATTTTGTATTAAAAATAGTTTCTTTAGTGTATTTTGCCCAATTCTGATAAAATATTTTTGTTCTAGACTTTCTGATGATTACATTAATTTCATTTTTGTAGAATTTGTTGTTTAACATTTGTCTAATCTGATAAAGATTTCGGTTTAATTTTTTTTTTAATTTTTCTCCCAAAATCTACAAAAAATATTTTAATTTAACGGGCGTTACACAGCAGATACTACCCCCCCCCCCCCTCCTTAATGCAAAAAGTGTATGTTCTAATTTGTAATTATCTGTAAAGTCATATAGTCATTATCTCTTTCTTTAAATTCTGTGGCTCTTTTAACAGGTTGAATGTGACGTATTACCAGTTTATCCTTACAGGGACGATGCTATGCAAATATATATGACGATCAGAAGATATGTTTCAAAGGTTGTTCACCGGTTTTACGGTATGTCAAACATAAATTTTAATAATTTACATGTTAACAATTTTTCTTTGTCCATCGCATTTAAATTGTGAAATACAAATTTAAGCTACCAAAAATTTTTAAAAAATAAAAAAAAAAAATTCTGGGAAAGTGAACATCAGTTCCTTCATATAATTACTGTTAAACTTATATTTTCCTCAGCATTTTAAGATTTTCACAAACACTCTGCGTACGGCTCGATTTTGTCACTTTTCTGATTACGGGACGATTTTTTTTCACCAATCTACATATCTAGATTTATTAGGTTTCAACTACGGAGATTATTGTTTGAAAATAATAGTAGACAATAGAGATGAGATGGGCTCAGCTCGAGCCCAAAAGCCCGAGCCCGACACTGGCTCAATTTTTATACCAGCCTTCGGGCCCGGGCGGGCTCGGGCTCATTCTTTCTATTTACTCTCATATAGAAAAAAAATAAATTCCTTTTTTTTCCCCTAAAAAATTACATATTCCATTTCAAGTCATTTTAATGTTATTTTGATCACATTAAATAGAAGGGGAAACAGAAATCTTACTTTTCTTTTTTAGTATCAGAATGCTACTTTAAAAGAAAATTTACGATATTTGCGATGGGACTGACGACTGGGTGATACAGCGCCAATGGGAAGAAAAGCGAATAATATTTGTTGCTAGATTTTCGTTTGTAACAGTAGGATATTTTTAATTGGAACGTTTATTTTATTTTAATTTTTTAGATATCTAACGCGAAATGAATATTTTTTTGTTGTTGTTTTTAGTCAGTCAGCATTAGCTCAGGTTTGCAAATTTTTAGTATTCTATTGTGTGCGAGTCATAATCGCTCTTCATATGAAAATAATGTTAGTGATTCTATTTTTAATTATGAACTCTGCTCATGCAAATCTCTGTTCTGCACATTTACGAAGTCACTATCATTCGTCAGTAGATATAATTGCCATGTATTGTTATTCCGGTAGAAAGCAATCGAACAGTGTTTCCACTTATTCTATAAAAGCATAGGAACTTTCAGATAACGGTGTCAAATTTTTAATTTAAGCTGATTTTCAGGAACACGAAATATTGTTTTAATTAAGGAATCAATTATAATTTACGATATACACCTTTTATAGGAAATAGAAAACGTTGTTCGATTCTTCGGCATAGAAATAGTAATTTCTGCAAATTTCATGCATTTATTCATAAATGCACTTCGTTAAAGTGTCCATCAGATTTGCTTGTTGGAAGGAAAAATATGAACATTCTTTTAAGGAAGTATATTTTTATTTGATACCAAACTCCTCTTTTGATAAGATTGAATGTAAATTTCCATAAATTAAATTATGTTCACGGGGTTAACAGTTATTTTCATGGACGAAATTTTTATATATTACTTTTAAAACAATTTTTAAGTATTATGCAATTTTTTCCGGTATCGGGCCCGGACGGGCTCGGTCTCTGAAGGCACAAAATGTTTCGGGCTCGGGCGGACTCAGATTTAAAATCGACGGGCTCGGGCGGACTCAGATTTAACATCGACGGGCTCGGGGGGCCGGGCACCGAAAAGAGAGCCCGAACTCATCTCTAGTAGACAAACCAATAATAATAATAAAGTTGCCTATGACAAATCTTCGCCCGTAATTTTCACGTGAACCGTAGTAGCGAAAGAACTTGAAAACCGTGAAAATTGGAGCCGTACGCGTAGGATTATTTTTTCTAATAATACATAATTAAAATTATAAAATAGTTTTCATTACAGTTGTTGCATCCTTAAGCAACGCTTTAAAATCCATGCAATTTGCGAAAATTTAAATTAAGTAATATTACTTCTAAGTATTACTGTCATTATTTGAGTTTTAATAAAATTTAAAATGTTTACACCAAAAAATGGATTCATTGACAAATAAAAAGGTATGCATATAACAAATGAATGTGAATATCTTTCCTATGATACAGACAGATTAGTTTTGTCAAAAAATATTCTTATTGAATGTTATAATTTCAGATTCGGATGAAAAAGTAGTCAATGATTATGAACTTCAAAAGTGGAGAACAGAGCTGGTGAAAGACCGTAATCTTGGTGGTTGTGGTTTATTAGTAAGTATCTTTTGAAATCGCTAGATAAAATAACTAATCAATGTCTACTCTAAAAATACTATCGTTATCCTTATAGTTTTCGTTAAAATAAACCAACAAAATTAAATTAATAATGTTTTACTTGATTCGTAAAATGTTCTGCCATCTTTTCTATTTTTCTACAATTTTTCTTTTAATATATTTTTTAAAAAATTAGCTTTTCGGAATAAATTCTAATTACATTTATTTTTTTTGCTATTAAAATAAACTTTTTAAAAATAATGATATAAATGGTTTCCTACAGTTTCAAGGGAAATACCAGTATTTTCTTATAGAAAAACTCGACTTATGAAATTGCGCGATTGCATAAGTTGAGTTTTTTTTTATTAGAAAATAGTGGTGTTTTAAAATATCCTAAATAAGAGAAATTCCCTGATCACTAGGAATCCTGTACAAAAATGGAGCTATGAATAAAGAAAAGGAGACATAGTATAGCGTAGTAGCTACCAGTTGGGAGTGAAATAGCTGAAGATGTAGTCACAAAATGGCGGTTGCTGTTTGTTTACATCGAATCAACAGGGCCTGATTGCCGCCGCAAACTGGTGCTGAATACCTAAAAACTGGCAGAAAATTAAAAATTAAAATGTGGATTTCTTTACCGCCCTATAAGGAAAGGGCATGTTTACAAACAAACACTTCAGTCAACCAATCTACCACGACATTTTTGTCGTAACGATCATTGCAGGAATGGGCATGGCGACGTAGGCCAATCATATGAGGGGGTTAGAATGACAGTGGAGTAAGTTAATAATATTTAGTAATTTGAGCAATGGGGGGTTTTGTGAAACTTGTCGTATTGCCGTTGCATTAAATGATCCAACTTGTTTTGCCGTCTAGCGACTCCCCTAAATGAGCTATGACTTATTTGACTGTCGCACTGAATAGAAATTACGTTCAGTGAAAATGTGGTTATCTAGATTTTTCAAATTTTTGCCTTACTCACTGTCATTCTAACTCCCTCATACAATAGACATGTTAAACGTAGATCAATCAAGTCGCTTGTACTCATGTGAACAGTCGGAGCCTAAAGAATGGACAGGTGTTTCTTGCTACCCAACAGAAATTTGACCAACAGTGACGCCAGCTGTCCTTTCCTTATGTTGAAAGGATAGTGCACTACCTTACGCGTCATAAAACAACGTTGTTCTCCAACTTATTTCCCCACCCGCGCTTCAAGTAACGCTTAATTGCAGCGAGTTATCCCTCGAGACAATACGTACAGTTTGTTGGCTAAATTTGATAGTTGTCGTGCGTCTCTTTATTGGAATAAATTTTAAGTTTGCGGTGGAATCTTCAAGTTCAGGTATGTAGACATATTTTAAGAAGTTTTGATTAATAAAAAAGTGTGTTAATAACGTTAAAATCGTTTTTACGGTGGAAGACTTAAATATTTACTCTATGCTCAGAAGCATTGACACTTTTAGTTATGTTCCAAGGCTATCCAAGCTTTGGTTTTTACAGTTTTACAAAGCTTGTTTATTGTTCAATTTAGGATCATGAGAATTTGTTGCCCATATTTGGTCTTTTTTCAGGGAAAAGGGTTTTAGGGGGCGAGGTCAGAGCAAGTTTCTAGTCAGTAGTCTATTTATAATTTATTTTTGTTTCAAGAAAGAGTTCTGACACGATGTTTATTAAAAGAAAAGAGCTTGTTAGATAATGAGAAGTTGTGGAATCAATGAAATATAAAAACAATTTCAGTAGTACTTGTGTGAAGAAATTAAAAAACGCAGAATCATGATAGTAGTTGCCAGTGGGTACGAAATCGATGTTGAAAAGTTCAGAGTTTACACTCATCATACCGCAAGGTACTTTGTTGAAAAGTATTCATTGTACAACATGCCACCAACTGTGTACAAATACCTCATACATGGTTCAGAAATAATACCAGCGTATGTTCCTATCGGCCAATTAAGTGAAGAGGCTCAAGATTTTAAATGATATAGTAAGGAACACAATTCCAGGAAATGCAACAGGGGCAAGACAAACAAAGATATTTTAATTTATTTCTAATCAGTAGTGATCCACAAATACCAATTAAGCGTAAAATAAAAAGGAAAAACCTAAAACAATTTCCCACTCAAGTGGTATCTATGTTGAAAGTTCCAACCGTACAAGAATTTGATAATAGTGATATAGACACTGGAGAAGAGGTAGATACCTCGGAGTCATCACGGGATTTTAGTGATTCTGATTTATCATATTTTTGAATTTATTATAGGGTACGATTAAAATGTTTTTTAAAAAATGTAAAAATTACACTACTTAACCCATTAAAGCCTACTGTTACCATATGGTAACGGGATAGATGCCCTCCATTTTGTTGTTTGTATACCAGTATAATTTAAAAAGAAATATTCTCTTTATCTGATGACAGAAACCCCGTAATAAAAGGAGACTAAAGTTGCTACTTTGAAAAATTGGTATAATACGCAATTTTTGCATTTTAAAGAAAAAAGTAATTCCGGCTTTAATGGGTTAAAAGATTTTTCAATATATATGTGTCTAAAAGGATCCAAACTGTATTTTATTTACATGGGACAACATATCAACTAACAAATATGAAACATGGGTATCTTAAAATACACTCAGGTATTTAATGCCAGTTATTTATGTACCTTGTCCCACTATGCGTCAGGAGGGAAAACTTCCACCAGTACAAAAATGTAAAAATTACACTATTTAAAAGATTTTTCAATATATATGTGTCTAAAAGGATCCAAACTGTATTTTATTTACATGGGACAACATATCAATTAACAAATATGAAACATGGGAATCTTAAAAAACACTCAGGTATTTAATGCCAGTTATTTATGTACCTTGTCCCACTATGCGTCAGGGGGGAAAACTTCCACCAGTACAAAAATGTAAAAATTACACTATTTAAAAGATTTTTCAATATATATGTGTCTAAAAGGATCTAAAGTGTATTTTATTTACATGGAACAACATATCAATTAACAAATATGAAACATGGGAATCTTAAAAAACACTCAGGTATTTAATGCCAGTTATTTATGTACTTTGCCCCCACTGTGTGCCGGGGAAAAACTTACACCAGTAAGTTTGAATAGAAATTTTTGCCTTTTTAAAACTCTTTATTCATTAAAAATTTCTATTCGTTTTAACCCATTAACGCCCAAATTATTTTCTTCCTTAAAATTTAAATTTTAGATTTCCCAGCACTTTTAAATGAAGGGTGTTTTTTAAATTATTTTATCAAGGGAATTGTCTCGATGATCTAAAAATATGCCACTGGGCGTTAATGGGTTAACTCGTGTCAGTTTTCCTCGGTGGTACTATAATCTCTTTCAATGACGTTGACAGGAGGATTTTTTATGTTGTCCCAATATGGAGGAACAATAGGGCTTGACTACCGCGGGGCCAATTTCGTGTCGCGAGGGGCTTAATTTCCGTCTCCACCGCCGATCGACGATTGGGACTTTAACGCTTTCTGATTATTTGTAAAATCAAACGCTTTTTAAGTCATTTCCGGTATTTTGGAGGATTATGAAGATTTTTAAGAAGATATGATATAAGAAATTAATATATATTAATAGATTATATAGAAATATTAGATTATATAGAGATTAGATTATATAGAAATTAATTAGATTATATTACTATAATATTTATTATATTACAGTTATAAATTAATTAGACTATATAGAAATTAATAGATATTATATAAGAAACCATGTTCAACCAGAAATGACTTAAGAAGCGTTCGGTTTAACAACTAATCAGAAAGCGTTAAAGTCCCAATCGTCGATCGGCGGTGGACAGGGAAATTATGCTCGCGAGGGAGATGTTTTCTCCGGCAGAGAGGGTTTTGTTCTGTGAATTCCTGGTGATTCTGACCCAAGGCCATAGTTTTTTAGCTCACAGGCTATCAAAGCCTGAGACCTTATGTGCCCGCCGGTTCTGTATGTACGTACGTACGTATGTATGTATGTATGTATGTATGTACGTAACGCGATAACTCTTGATAGAACTAACCGTTTTACTTTAAATTTTGTTTATAGGTTCCTTGTGATAAGGCGCTTCCCTGATTAGTTTTGGAGGTTCATTGGTTAAGCATAAAGGGGGCAAACCGGGGGCTAACCTCCCATAATTTAGATAAATGGGTTTTTCATGCAGAATTATCCCATTTTCTTCAAATTTTGCATATAGGTTCATTTTGATAATGTGCTTCTGTCAATAGTTTTGGGGGTTCATTGGTTAAGTATAAAGGGGGAAAGGGGGGGATAACCCCCCCTAATTTAGATAAATGAGTTTTTCATGCAGAATTATCCGATTTTCTTCAAATTTTGTATATAGGTTCATTGTGATAATGCGCTTCTCTGAATTGTTTTGGGGGTTCATTGGTTAAGTATAAAGGGGGAAAGGGGGGGCTAAAACCCCCTTAATTTAGATAAATGGGTTTTTCATGCAGAATTATCCCATTTTCTTCAAATTTTGTATATAGGTTCATTTTGATAATGCGCTTCTGTCAATAGTTTTGGGGGTTCATTGGTTAAGTATAAAGGGGGAAAGGGGGGACAACTCCCCCCTAATTTAGATAAATGGGTTTTTCATGCACAATTATCCGATTTTCTTCAAATTTTGCATATAGGTTCATTGTGATAATGCGCTTCTCTGAATAGTTTTGGGCTTCATTGGTTAAGTATAAGGGGGAAAGGGAGGGCTAATTCCCCCTTAATTTAGATAAATGGGTTTTTCATGCAGAATTATCCGATTTTCTTCAAATTTTGTAGATAGGTTCATTGTGATAATGCGCTTCTCTGAATAGTTTTGGGGGTTCATTGGTTAAGTATAAAGGTGGAAAGGGGGGGCTAATTCCCCCTTAATTTAGATAAATGGGTTTTTCATGCAGAATTATCCGATTTTCTTCAAATTTTGTATATATATTCATTGTAATTAGAGACTTCCCTGATTAGTTTAAGGTGTTCATTAGTTAACTATGAGGGGGGTAACGGGGGGATGACCCCCCCCCCTTAATATATAGTTGATTTCTTTATTTTTCGAGGGACATATTTCAAATTCTTTGAAATAAGAGTATAATATACAATTAGTGTGAATAGCCTGTGAGCTCAATGCCCTCAGTTTAACTGGGCAGTTTTCTTTTTTAGCTCACAGGCTATCAAAGCCTGAGAGCTTATGTGCCCGCCGGTTCTGTATGTACGTACGTATGTATGTATGTATGTATGTATGTATGTACGTAACGCGATAACTCTTGATAGAACTAACCGTTTTACTTTAAATTTCCTGTATAGGTTCCTTGTGATAAGGCGCTTCCCTGATCAGTTTTGGAGGTTCATTGGTTAAGCATAAAGGGGGGAAACCGGGGGCTAACCTCCCATAATTTAGATAAATGGGTTTTTCATGCAGAATTATCCCATTTTCTTCAAATGTTGTATATAGGTTCATTTTGATAATGTGCTTCTGTCAATAGTTTTGGGGGTTCATTGGTTAAGTATAAAGGGGGAAAGGAGGGGGATAACCCCCCCCCCTAATTTAGATAAATGGGTTTTTCATGCAGAATTATCCGATTTTCTTCAAATTTTGTATATAGGTTCATTGTGATAATGCGCTTCTGTCAATAGTTTTGGGGGTTCATTGGTTAAGTATAAAGGGGGAAAGGGGGGCTAAAACCCCCTTAATTTAGATAAATGGGTTTTTCATGCAGAATTATCCCATTTTCTTCAAATTTTGTATATAGGTTCATTTTGATAATGCGCTTCTGTCAATAGTTTTGGGGGTTCATTGGTTAAGTATAAAGGGGGAAAGGGGGGCAACTCCCCCTAATTTAGATAAATGGGTTTTTCATGCAGAATTATCCGATTTTCTTCAAATTTTGTATATAGGTTCATTGTGATAATGCGCTTCTCTGAATAGTTTTGGGGGTTCATTGGTTAAGTATAAGGGGGGAAAGGGGGGCTAATTACCCCTTAATTTAGATAAATGGGTTTTTCATGCAGAATTATCCGATTTTCTTCAAATTTTGTATATAGGTTCATTGTGATAATGCGCTTCTCTGAATAGTTTTGGGGGTTCATTGGTTAAGTATAAAGGGGGAAAGGGGGGCTAATCCCCCCTTAATTTAGATAAATGGGTTTTTCATGCAGAATTATCCGATTTTCTTCAAATTTTGTATATATATTCATTGTAATTAGAGACTTCCCTGATTAGTTTAAGGGGTTCATTAGTTAACTATGAGGGGGGTAACGGGGGGATGACCCCCCCCTTAATATATAGTTGATTTCTTTATTTTTCGAGGGACATATTTCAAATTCTTTGAAATAAGAGTATAATATACAATTAGTGTGAATAGCCTGTGAGCTCAATGCCCTCAGTTTAACTGGGCAGTTTTCTTTTTTAGCTCACAGGCTATCAAAGCCTGAGAGCTTATGTGCCCGCCGGTTCTGTATGTACGTACGTATGTATGTATGTATGTATGTATGTATGTACGTAACGCGATAACTCTTGATAGAACTAACCGTTTTACTTTAAATTTTCTTTATAGGTTCCTTGTGATAAGGCGCTTCCCTGATTAGTTTTGGAGGTTCATTGGTTAAGCATAAAGGGGGGAAACCGGGGGCTAACCTCCCATAATTTAGATAAATGGGTTTTTCATGCAGAATTATCCCATTTTCTTCAAATGTTGTATATAGGTTCATTTTGATAATGTGCTTCTGTCAATAGTTTTGGGGGTTCATTGGTTAAGTATAAAGGGGGAAAGGGGGGCTAAAACCCCCTTAATTTAGATAAATGGGTTTTTCATGCAGAATTATCCCATTTTCTTCAAATTTTGTATATAGGTTCATTTTGATAATGCGCTTCTGTCAATAGTTTTGGGGGTTCATTGGTTAAGTATAAAGGGGGAAAGGGGGGCAACTCCCCCCTAATTTAGATAAATGGGTTTTTCATGCAGAATTATCCGATTTTCTTCAAATGTTGTATATAGGTTCATTGTGATAATGCGCTTCTCTGAATAGTTTTGGGGGTTCATTGGTTAAGTATAAAGGGGGAAAGGGGGGCTAATTCCCCCTTAATTTAGATAAATGGGTTTTTCATGCAGAATTATCCGATTTTCTTCAAATTTTGTATATAGGTTCATTGTGATAATGCGCTTCTCTGAATAGTTTTGGGGGTTCATTGGTTAAGTATAAAGGGGGAAAGGGGGGCTAATCCCCCCTTAATTTAGATAAATGGGTTTTTCATGCAGAATTATCCGATTTTCTTCAAATTTTGTATATATATTCATTGTAATTAGAGACTTCCCTGATTAGTTTAAGGGGTTCATTAGTTAACTATGAGGGGGGTAACGGGGGATGACCCCCCCCCTTAATATATTGTTGATTTCTTTATTTTTCGAGGGACATATTTCAAATTCTTTGAAATAAGAGTATAATATACAATTAGTGTGAATAGCCTGCGAGCTCAATGCCCTCAGTTTAACTGGGCAGTTTTCTTTTTTATTTTCACCCTGCCCCTTGTCACGCTTACTGCCGGGTTGCATATATGGAAAGGGCATGTTTACAAACAAACAGTTCCATCAACTAATCTACCACTGCATTTTTGTCGCAGCTATCATTGTAGGAATCGTCATGGCGACGTAGGCCAATCATATCACAGACCAGTTTAACGTAGACCAATCAAATCGCTCCGTCTCATATGTACTGTAGAAGTCGTAAAGAACGAACAGGTTTTTCTCCCAAACCAACAGTAATTTAACCAACAGTGACGTCGGGTGCCCTTTCCTTATAAACTACCTTTACTTCTACAGAGACCACAGAGAAATTTCCAGTCTCCTGATTGGTTGGTTTCTATTTCGTATTTGTGATGTTTAAGATTTTGAAAGTTCGAGGCTAACGAAAAAGAAAGGCTACCGCGGTGCTTTACGCGTATCTTTTTTTACAGACCGCGGGAGTCACGTGATGCTCAAATGGGCGTAATGCAGGTGTACGAAAAGAGCATCACGTCACTTTAGCGGTCTGTAAAAAAAGATAAGTGGAATGCTGGCCTGTCTTTTTCGTTAGCCTTGTTGAAAGTTCTAATGACGCCAATAGTAAATTTATATACCATTATATAATTATTATTTTCTTTATATATATTTTTTTATATATAAGTAAGTCAAAATTTAACATGCAAAATTTTAATCTAACTCAGTTCCTATCCAATGTCTAATTAATTCAGATTTCCGCAAAATGTAATTGTGTTAGGAAACAAAAATTAAACACACCAGGAGAAAAAATATGTATAGCGCCAACTGCTGTTTTAGGAAAGAAAACTACATTTTCAAACTTTAGCTTTAAATTTAAGTACCATGATGGTGCATGCAGAAATGAATGCAATACTTTATTACATTAAGCAAGCTCCATTATAATGCCAGACTTCTGCAGACAATTAGTGGTGCATTTAAGCTGCTGAATTGATATAAAAAAATTACATTTTTGGTTTCTAATAAAATTATTTTTAGATGTAAAACATCATTTCAGACACATTCGAGGACGTTCTACAACTTTGTAATTGACTTTTCCCCGTATCTCGTACCATTTTTGAGATAAAAACGCTAACTTTGAAGTTTGCTGCTAGGTGGCGCTATAAGCTTTTACATCGACACCTTAATGACGCCACGTTTATGACTATAGCTGTCACCGTTTTGAGTTAATGGAGGTGGATAGGACTTTATTGGGTACCCAGTATATTTGTCAAATGCTAACACAACTTGACATTTCACCATGTTTGACAGGCACTGGTGTCCATAAATTAAGGGACAACCACAAAATTCTAATTTCGCACACAAAAGTTAATTGTAAGTTGTCAAAATAAAATTATATAGACAGCAGGTTTAGCAAATAGGTACAACCCTATTCGCTGCAGCGCACAGGGTAGAGCGAATACCAAAGTCAATCAATGTGATGTCAGATGTCGCGAATAAACACAAGTGTCACAGTCACTATGGCGAAACAAAGTGGGATAGATTTTATAAGATTTGGATCCATTGATGGATAAATTACAAAATTTGGACACTCTTCAATACATAGTCGACTTGGAATATCATCAGAAGAAAATTAAATGTCATTGGGATACCATCGAAAATAGATAAGGATATGCGTCTATTACTTACAATCAGACCTACAAACCTACAACACCAAAATTTAACTTCAAATCATTAAAACCACAGGCACGAAAGGAGCTAGAACATTGAGATGGCAACCGCCCAGGGAATTTTTCAGAGAAACTACCAGTATTTTCTGATGGAAAAATTCGCCTTATTTAATCACATGATAAAATAAGGTGAATTTTTCTATAAGAAAATACTGGTATTTCCCCGGAAAAAAATCCCTGACCGTTGACCACCCTGAACATATCTTATATCAGATACAGAAGAAACATTAGCAAATTCTCTATTGTTGAGAATTCATTTGATCACATGATGCCTGTCGCTCACGAACTGGCCAGAAAACTATTTGTTTTGAAAAAAAATTATCTGGAAGATGGAGCTTTTCTCGATGTGCTCCCCTGGAATATTTATTAAGTTCAGTCTTATTTAATTATTAATATTTAAATGTTGTGATTAAGTTTTTGGCTAATAAAAGGAACTCAAGACTTTTATCCTGAATTTAACAACAACATGGAACCAGAACTCTTGAAATATATTTTTTATCTATTTTCGATTAACGTAATTCAATTTAATATTTTTTGGTGCCGAAAGCGCGGGAACTCAGGAATATATTTAGAATTGAAGTCGGTGTAACTGAAATAAATACCAAAGGATACACTCAGTAGAATAATTTTAAGCAGTAAATTCGAACAAAAGGTACTGTAAAATTTTATTATTATTATTGCATGATGGAATCAATCGATAAGTTAAAAGCAAAGAGGAAGTTTGTTCGAACGACATGAACAAAATTAATTACTACTATTGATACATTTATAACGAGTATTGATACTCAAAGTAAAAGTGATCAATTTAAACTTTCAGAATATTTATTAAATTTACAAGAAAGACAGGATGACCTTAAAAAGCTAAATGAAAAAATTGAAGAATTAATTACTGATAAAACACAGTTCGAAACGGAAATTCAAAAGTCACTTGAGTATGACGTATCAATATCTGATTCGAAATCTACTATCAGAAGTAAATTAAAACAATTCAAAGTCAAGCAAGCTGAATCGGTTAAAAGTATCAATGTTTCTAATTTTAATAGTACTTCACAAATTTCTGTCAATTTGCCCAAACTTAATATAATAACTTAATAACCTTTAGTGGTGATCCAAGTAAATTCTTGGATTTTTTTTAAATCATTTTGAAAGAGCCATAGATTCAAATAAATCTTTAAGTACTGTTGATAAATTTTTATATTTGAAATTTTTCTTAACTGATGAAGCTTACAAAACAGTAGCCGGTTTTGCTTTAAAAGAAGAAAATTATAAGCCTTCTTTAACATTATTTAAAGAAAGATATAGAAAAGAAGACCCGTTACTTAGTTGTTTTGTTAACAAACTATTAGAACTCGAACCTGTTAAGTCTTCATCAAATATTAAAGGACTTAGAAGTCTCTATGACGAAAGTAAAGTCAGTATTAGAAGTTTATAATCTATGGGTATTGCATCAGATAAATTTAGATATTTGTTAATTCCAATTTTGTTAAAACAATTGCCACATAATCTAGTAGTAGAATTCCATAGAAAAAGAGATCCTAAGAAAATGGGTGATGTAAATGAATTGATGAAATTTATCAAATTCAAAATTGAATCTAGGGAGGCTGCAGATGTAGTGTCAGGACTCTCTTTGTAAGGTCACGACACATTTCGTTCGAAAGCTGAATATCCTAAAAACAAATTTAAAATTAAAAATAATTTCCCAACATCAGCTACATTAAATACAATTGTTAAAAATGTTTGCATTTTTTGTAATTCTAATTCACATACTGGATTAGGATGCAAAATCCTAACAAATGAACAGAAAAAGGTATACCGTATATACTCGCGTATAAGCCGAGAAATTTTTACCTAAAATTGTCTTATGAAGAGGGGGGGGTCGGCTTATACACGGGTCACATTTGAGGAGAAAAATTGTAAGCCATACAGCTTTCTGACTGGCATAGCAGCGCATGGGGGGAAAAGGGGGGGAAGTCAAAACACGTGATTTAGAGCGCTTGCGTGAGAGAAACAGGAGAAGGAAAATTGACCTTGACTCCGTTCATTTATTCACGCTTTTGTCTCTGACTAGGTAATTCTAATTTTCTCTGCTCTAGTAAGTGATCGTTTGGTTATGTAAGAGATTTTTTTTCTTTCTTGCATTTTTGATTTTAGCAAAATGGAAACTTTAAAAACCAAACGTGCTGCATATGGTGCTTCTTTCAAGTTAAAAGTCGTGAAGTATGCTGAAGAGTATAATAACTGTGCCGCAGCTAGACAGTTTGGAATAAATGAAAAACAAGTGAGAGAATGGCGGAAAAATAAACTGACTTTACATGCTATGCCAAAAACCAAAAAAGCGTTGAGAACGGGAATAGCTGCATTTCCTGAAATGGAGAAAGAATTAAATCAATGGATTATGCAATGTCGCGAAAGTGGTTGTGTAATCACGCGAACTGGAATATGATTACAAGCATTAAAAATGTCTAAGGATGACAAATTCAAGGATAAGAAGCCAGAAACATTTTTTGCATTGATTGGCTGTAAAATGTGTGGGTCAAAAGACCCGGAGCAGTATTTAAGAAACCATCGATGCTTGTATGGGATACATTTAGCGCTCATACGACCGACGAAGTGAAAGAAAAAGTTAAAAAACTAAATTCGTCGATGGTTGTTATACCAGGTGGACTCACATCACTGTTGCAACCACTTGATGTTTGCATCAACAAACCATTTAAAGATAGATTACGAAAAATTTGGATTGAGTGGATGTGTTCGCCAGATGTGCAGAGAACAAAGGGTGGCAATTTAAAAAAGGCGGGAATCGATGTTATTGCCTCTTGGGTCAAAGAGGCGTGGATGTCAATTCCAAGTGATATGATTGTTAAATCATTTAAAAAATTCTGTATTAGCAATGCGATGGATGGCACTGAGGACGATTTCATCTACGAATATGATGATGAAAATTCATCAGATCCTGAGTCAGATTTTTATGACGAAGAAGCAACAGAACGGGATTTCATCGAACTTTTTGGTAATTCAGATATTGATTCTGAATCTGAGTGAACCATTTGATGTTTCTTAATTTTTTAGGTAATTAATTTTGCTTGTTTAGTATTTTAATAAAAACGTAATTTTTGTCCGAAAACATTTGGAATTTTTTTTTTGCCTTTGGAATTTTTTAGGGTCGGCTTATACGCGGGTTAAGAATTTTACCAATATTTTGTCATTCAAAATAGGGGGGGTCGGCTTATACGCGAACGGGCTTATACGCGAGTATATACAGTAAGTTGAAAGGGGAAGGTAGATGCTATCGGTGTTTTTTCAAACACTTACAGTCAGTTTGTAAAGTAAAAATTCAGCCCTGTCAAACATATGAGAGTTCCCAACATAATCACATATTTTGTCCCCAAACAAAATGAAAAAAGCTAGTTCAAAATCAAGATCCAAAATTAAAAGAAATTACCCAAATTCGCGAAAATGAAACCATAATGCAGTCTGTCCAAAAGTCAGAAAATTTGAGGAAAAATTATACCACTTTACTTCAAACTGCTTGTGTTCAAGTGCAGAGTGGATCTAAAAATTTATTCGCTAGAATATTATATGACTCAGCTTCCATTAAAACATTCCTTCACAGCGATTTGGCAAAAGCATTAAATGCAAAAATCTTAAGAAAGGAAAAAATTTTCATTTACGCATTTTCTAATAGAAATCCTACTGAATCGGAGTTTGATTGTGTCCAAATAACTTTAAGAAGCAGATTTTTTCCTTACGGATCTATTAACCCTTTCCGGCACAGACAAAGTCTGTTCGTAAAATGAGAAATTACTGACTGACACCGGAATTTACAGACGACTTTTTTAGAAAATAAGAACTCCTTATTTTAAGCTTTCATTGTAGGAACAAAATTTTATTAAAATATTCTTGGTGCCGTATGCAAGTTTGGAATTAAAATTAGGTGTGCCCGGAGTGGGACCACTGTGCCGGAAAGGGTTAATGTTGCTATTAGTGATGAAATATGCGATACTCAATTATATCAAAATGTTAATCCCAGTTACAAAACATTATTTCTACAAAATACCGATTGGCTGACTTATTCGAAATAAATATTCCAGTTTAAATTCTACTAGGCGCAAATTACATTTATCAAACTTTATTCCTCCCTATGTGGTGGAAGGACTCCTCATAAACCAACCTCAGTTGCTCAAGCGGGACCCTCACCCCGCGTCGAGGTAGGTGACGCTGAGCAACGGCTAGCTAACGGCAGGCAGACCGTTTCCAAAATTTATCTCGGGCGTTCACGGAAGCCAGATCTAACTCCGAAGAGCACGGTGCGTGGTGGCTCTGTAGGGACGCTTGGTCAGTGTGTGAGGCAGCGTGAAGCAACCCTTGGTACTGGCAGGCGGCAGAGCGTAGTTACCGGCATATGAGCGTACACGCATGGTCTACAACTACCATGACATCCTGTGCAGCTGGAGTAGTTGTGTGTCGAGCTCAAGGTCGTGCAGAAAGGAGATTGTCCGTTTGTACCAAGAGTGATAGAAGTCCTAGGGGCCACTCAGGTCACCGTGTGACCGTATCAACCCCTTGGGAGGGTATAGGTTCTTTCCCTGGACTGTTCAACTATGAGGAACTGGACTGGAGGCTGGCCGACTAATGCGGCTGCGATTAAGCCAGAACTCGAACCCCGGCTCAAAAACCAATCCAGCATGTCTATGTGCAATTGGAGCTTTCTGCGACCAATGATGGATTAGCAGGAACCTTAGAAATAACTTTCATGCAACTAATCTCGATCAAGACCGCCTCTTTGGTACTTTTGAAGGAGTTTTCCATGACCTTCGGAGTCCGATAGTGTACACTTTATCTTTTGTTATGTTTTTGTTTTATATGTGGATGACCCCCCAGTTGGTTCAATCAGCCACAACCTGCATTTCGCTGTAGGGGTTTGCCGGAGGGAAAGCTTCTGGGGGTGACAACCTAGGATGTGCCTATGCGTGCAGGGAACTTTTTCCTCGAGGTCCCAGGCTGTCGAAAGGCTCCTTCTCCTCGCCACAGCAAATGTACAAGTCATTTCCTCCTCCCCTAGGACTCAATGATTGGAAGCTACAGTACAGTAAGAGTCATTGGGGAAGTTTGACATAAAGCCTAGGACATGGTTCCCTCTTTTGGGTTCCGGCTACAAAGCTGTCAAAGGACTCCAGCGTCTCCCCAAGTGTTTTGTGGTGGTGTCCTCGAAGTGTGGGCTCCACCGCATACCACAACGGCCTCTGTCGTCAATATCCTGGGTTAAAGGGAGTGGTCAGCACGTGGCAGCACTCCCACCGGACGCAGTGCTTACAGGAGAACCCTCCTGCTCGAGTACGTTATAAGTCCCTCAGCACTTGAGTGAGGCAGTTGACGTGCCCGACAGGCACCCCTCAGGTGCTTGGCGGCGCAGCCTCATTTTATCAAACTTTATCAGAATCACTTACAAAAACAAGAAC
Organism: Maratus michaelseni; assembly: GCA_963931845.1. Lineage (NCBI taxonomy): Eukaryota > Metazoa > Arthropoda > Arachnida > Araneae > Salticidae > Maratus > Maratus michaelseni. Next base: position 429,764,689 of record OZ007586.1, read on the forward strand.
GAAAAATCAGGCGTCAAGCATAGATTATGTAACACTTTCCAACGCTTCCAAAATAATTTTACAAATCATACCGTTTAATAAGCTAAAAGATAACATCTAAGTAATCCGAATACTTTTATTCCGCCCTGCATAGTATCTATAGATTTGTATATATACTACATAGGATGCTAAAATTTATTTCAGTTAGGAAACGCGTAGCACAGTTTAAAATTCTTCGTCTGGAGTTAAATAATACGGAAATGTGTTCGCGAACTTTTGTGCTTCCCTGTATAGGATCTATAGAATTTATACATACCACGTAATAGACAAAAAGCGAGTTAAAATTAAAATCGCTTTCAGTAACTTAAAACGCACTTCCAGGAATTATTGTTAACATATAGTAGAGAATTCTTTGGTGTGTCCCTGTAAATGAACGATGACTGCTATACACACAATATTCTGTAGTAAGCCTCTTGTAATGCACCTTATATAAATTCCAATGCGTTTAAAATAGGGAAACATTATTTAAATAAACCACAGACGATTTTTCTCCATAGACGTAATGTAACGGAATTCTTTTGACTGTCCCTGTAAAGTAACTATAAGTGCTATGCACACCTTATTCCATATTAAGCTTTTTCTAATGCACCTTAGTGATATATATAAATTTCAATGCGTTTAAAATAGTGAAACATTATTAAAATAAACCGCAAATGATTTTCCCCATAGACCGCAATGTAATGGAATTCTTTTGAGTGTCCCTGTAAAAAAACTATAAGTGCTACACACTTCCGTTGAAATAGGGAACATGCTATAGATAACGACTATAACATATAAAAATTGCAGAGCAATCCGAGCATATTTACGGGAGTTAGAGCACGGACAGACGGCAGACGGCCAGACAAACCGAAGTCATAAACACTTTTCAACTAGGTTGGAAAGTGTTAATAAACAAACAATTATATTTTCAAAGATCAATTTTCAGAACAACTTTAGTTGGACAGATGCCAGATAATCATTCAATAAATTCTGTTCCTTGTTTTAATTTATTTGCTCTTCTAAAGAAAAAGATTTGGCATGTTTATGGAACATATAATCATTTATTGTTAATAAAGAACTTAAATTGGCCTCAGATAATTAAAATGTTTTCGAAAACAATTTACGGTTTGTAGATGGAAGGCATGAAGCCCCCTTACTATGGAAATCTAAAGATATGCGAAATAGTTTAAGAGATAATTTTGAATATGCAAAGGCAAGATTTATGTATTTAGAGAAAAGATTTGACAGAGATGAATCATTATTTGAAAGATGAGGTCATGAAAGAGCAATTAAAAGAGGGGTAATTCAAATGTGTGACAATGTTTTAATGGATATACGATGCCGCATAGAGAGGTTTATCGAGAATCTTCGCATAGTTAAAAAACAAGAGTGGTTTTGGACGCAAGTTGTAAACAAGGATCTAATTACAGTCTAAATGAATGTCTTATTTCGGGGGAAAATTTAAATGCCGATTTGGTGGATGTTATCTTGAAATTTCGAGAATACAAAATAGGTTTTTGTGGTGATATAGCTAGAGCTTTTTTAACAAATACAGGTCTCGGAATGCGACAGAAATTACTTTATGTTTTTTATACTATAAAAACTGTGACAAATGTCAACCCGTAATAATGAATCATTTCAATACATTGTTTCGGCGTGGCCAGTTCCCCTTACACTTTGGCGGCAACTATTAAAACCCATCTTAAGGCATATAAAATTACACATCCTCCCGTATATGAAATATTAACTAGATCACTGTATGTGGACAACCTTTTTTATGGAAGTTCCACTGTTCAAGAAGCATTTACATTATCTACTGATGCTGTTTCGATTTTGAAAGACGTGAACATGATTATGAGAAAATTTGACACAGATTTTGAAGAACTAAAAAATTTGTGGGAAAACTCCAATCCCTAAATTGAAATAAATGAACACTTTGATACATATTTGAAAATGCTAGGTCTTAATTGTTGTAATGAGGAAGACACATTGGGACTGAATTTAATATCAGTGTTGTCCAATTTAAATTATTTTAAATGTATCAAAAGAAATGTTCTTCAGATAGCTGCAAAAAAAATTTATCCTTCTCGATATATTTCTCCTTTTTAATTCGAATAAAGTGCCTTTTGCAAGAATTGTGGCAACTTGGTTTGGAATGGGATGAAGAGTTCTCAGGAAAAATTAAGGATAGGTGGCTAATGTGTTGTAGCGAAATTAAGGAACTACAAAAAATAAATATTCCCCGATTTTGTGGGCGGAGAAAATATACAGTTATATGTATTCTCTGACGTCTTATTAAAAGCCTTTAGAGCAGTGGCATACTTTAGATATAAAACGTCACATGACACTTTCAACACTAGTTTGGTGATTTTTAAGGCACGGGTAGCACCGCTCAAAAAGTTAACATTGCCTCGATTAGAATTAATGGGTGCTGTAATTGCTGCAAGACTGGTTAAACACTTTAAGGAAATTTTTAAATGAATTGGAAAGATTATTTTGTGGAGTGACTCTGCTATAGTGTTCCACTGGATAAAAGGCACACCGTCCAAATGGAAGCTGTTTGTCTCTAATCGAGTCACCAAAATACAGGAAATTACAGATCCTAGTTCTTGGAAACACTGCATAGGCAAACACAACCCGGTGGATTTGCTGACCAGGGGGTTATCTAGCAAAGATTTAATAAGCTCAAAAAAATGGTGGCATGGCCCTGAATGATTGACTGAGCCAGAAAGCATGTGGACTACAGTAAAAGCATTTGAAGTTGATTCTATTGACAAATATATTGAATCTGAGTATAAGTCTAAAGTTATAATTAGCTCAGCAATAACTTACGGAAAAGTTATCGATCCTGGCAGATTTAACAACTTGAGAAAATTATTAAGGGTGACTGCTTGGGTACTACGCTTTGTTGATGTACTCAAAGCATGTACATGATGACAAAGGTACTCTTACGCTTGACGAATTAAATAAAGCTGAACAGTTTTGGATAAAAGCTGATCAAAATGCATTTTATTTTGATGAAATTAAATGTTCTCCCCAGACTCTAAATGGTTGTGCTTAAACCCCTTTCTAGATGACAAATATATATATTGCGAGTTTCAAGACGATTACAGAAAACCCATTTGTCAATGGATGAAAAGCATCCTATTATACTCCCGTTTAAATCTAAATTCACTAAATTATTAATCTGGAATTCCCACGAAAAAGTATTTCATTCAAGTGTGTCTCACACATTGGTACAGTTACGAGAAAAATATTGGATCTTAAGAGCCAGACAAACGATAAAATCACTTCTCAAAAATTTGGTTATTTGTAAAAGATTCAATTCTTCTCCAGGAAACCAGATGATTGTTCCATTGTCAGCTGATTGAGTGGAACAAGCAGCTCCATTTTCAATCATTAGAGTTGATTTTGCCGATCCGTTATTTGTGAAATATGACAATACCAAACCGCGGCTAACGAAAAAGACAGGCTACCGCGGTGCATTCCACTTATATTTTTTTACAGACCGCTAGAGTGACGTGATGCTCTTTTCGTACACGTCCATTGGTGCATTCGAGCATCACGTGACTCTCGCGGTGTGTAAAAAAAGATATGCGTAAAGCACCGAGGTAGCCTTTCTTTTTCGTTAGCCTCGACCAAACACTATATTCTTTTGATAACATGTGCTGTGACTAGAAGTATTCATCTTGAACTTGTCGGTAATTTATCGACAGAAACATTTCTTCTTGCTTTTCGATACTTCATTGCACGACGTGGCTTGCCTTCAGTGGTGATTTCTGATAATGCACGTACCTTTAAACGTGCTGAGCTAGAATTTAAAAAAACTGTTGACAATAGTGAACCATCAAGATGTAAACAATTTCTGTGCTTCAAACTCTATCAAATGGAAGTACATTGTTGAAAGCAGGGCTGCGGATTCGGAGTCGGAGTCAGGCCTATTTTTTGGACAAAAGAGTCGAGTCGGAGTCATTAAAAACAGGCCGACTCCGACTTCGACTCCAGCTTGTTTTTAGATAGTTCGAAGTGAAATTAAACCAATTCTATGTAATTTTAACTTTATAAACTGAATTATTATTTATATTTGGACTATATATACAAGGGAACCCAGATTAAACAGGCCCAATATACTGTCCAGTTTACAGCGTATATGAAAACTGCTTTTAATTGAAATCTCTAGTTTATATTTTATAATTGTATGCAGTACTTTCTCTCGGTTTTTGGAGTTTGCAGAACCCGAGGTAATGCGAAAATTGGAAGTTTCTGCTCTTTTTAGAGTCCACAGAATCCGAAATATCATTGTAATAGAAAAAGTTTCCCTTTTGTTTTCTTGTTTCTCTCAGATTCTTCAGGCCTGTAGGACTAGTAGTAATGCTGAAATTGTAGTAAATTTTCTCCCCTATTTTCGTGTACATAGACCTCCCCCCCCCCCCCCCGAAAAAAAAGTGACATGATATTTGTTTCTTGGGTCTGCAGTACTCAAAATAATGATGAAATAGTGAAATTTCTGTTATGTTTCTCCTTTCGATATTCAGGTCTTGCAGACCCGAAATAAAGCCAAAATTATAAAGTTAATGCAGGAAATACAAAATATTCCTCTTTATTTTTCTATCCCTTACATCGGAATTTTTCGGGTCTGGAAGATACAATAACTCCAAAATTGCAGCATTTTGCATTTTCTTTTCCAGGTCAGCGGGATCTGAAATAGTAAAATTTCCATTTTATTTACTTCTTTAGATTTCACTATTTGGATTTTTCGGGTCTGCAGGACCCAAAATTGTACAATTAATAATGCTAAAAATATAAAAATTCTTCCCCTTTTAGGTAGATTTCGCAAGAAATACTACCTATTACATTCTCACCTAAGTTGGAAATTTTGAAAAAATTTTGCAGATCTACGCCGATCATGACTCCCAGAACCCAAAAACACCCCCAGTTCAAAACTTTATATATATATATATATATATATATATGTCACTTTTTTCTGACCACGATAACTGGAAAAATTCTGCATAAATCTCTTCCAAACTGATACATAAAATCAAGGGTCATAAAATCTCGGTCAAGTTCGTTAATGGGCAAAATCGAACCAAGGGGGGGAAATGGGGGGGCTTTTTGTGAAAACAGAAAAACCCTCATAATTTCTTTATTGTTATACGTATCGAATCCGTTTAAAGTTATTATTACTTCTAGGAAAAGGGCCGAAAATTTATGTATGACAGATTTTTGATATAATTAAAAATGGCCCCAAGGGGGGGGGGGGGAAAGGGGGGTTTTAGAAGAAAAAAAATCGTAGCTTCGTCAATTCACAAGATATTGTAGACTTAATTGTATTTATACTTAATTATCTTTGCATCTTCAAAATTTAATTATTTGAATCTTATATAAACTAATTGTTTGCATCTTATCTAAATTAAATTGTTTGCATTAGTTTTTTAGATTAAAAAAATATTAATTATGATTTAGAAAAATTGTCTGGCTCTGATGGGGCCTTCACCCCCCCCCCCTTCCCCCCTATGCTCACCATTCCGACTCCAATCAAAGTATCAAAGCGCACATCCAGATTGCTCCTACATCTGCATCACTCCACCGCAGCCTGCTGCGAAAGAACTTTTATATTTTTGAATCTTCTGATGCCATCTCCATAGACTGTTCTCATCTAGATGTGAAGTAAACGTGGGCATTACGCCCCACGTAGGCATTCTTCAGTAATCGTCTTTGATCACAAGATATCAAATCCGCGTAAATTTATTATTAATCCTCTTACTATTATCTAAAACTTTTATATTGACAAGTTTTTTATAGGACCAACCGTTACAGCAAAACAAAATTAAAAACAAAAAAACCCCTGCCGGCTCCGCCTGCAAACAAGTTATTTTTCGAAGTAGGTGGTTCCAACTCCCGCATCTTTTCGAAACTGATACATAAAATCAAGGGGCATAAAATCTCGGTCAAGTTCGTTAATGGGCAAAATCGAACCAGGGGGGGGGGGGGACTTTTGTGAAAACAGAAAAAAACCCATAATTTCTTAATTATGATACGTATCGAATCCGTTTAAAGTTATTATTACTTCTAGGAACAGGGCCAAAAACTTATGTATGACAGATTTTTGATATAATTAAAAATTGCCTTAAGGGGGGAGGGAAAGGGGGTTTTAGAAGAAAAAAAATCATAATTTCGTCAATTCCCAGGATTTCAAATCCGCTTAAATTTATTATAAATCCTCTTAATATTATCTAAAACTTTTATATTGACAAGTTTTTTATAGGACCAACCGTTATAGCAAAAAAAATTAAAAACAAAAAAATCCCTGCCGGCTCCGCCTGCAAACAAGTTTTTTCGCAGTAGGTGGTTCCAACTCCCGCATCTTTTCGAAACTGATACATAAAATCAAGGGGCATAAAATCTCGGTCAAGTTCGTTAATGGGCAAAATCGAACCAGGGGGGGGGGGACTTTTGTGAAAACAGAAAAAAACCCATAATTTCTTAATTATGATACGTATCGAATCCGTTTGAAGTTATTAATACTTCTAGGAGAAGGGCCGAAAATTTATGTATGACAGATTTTTGATATAATTAAAAATTGCCTTAAGAGGGGGTGGAAGGGGGGTTTTAGAAGAAAAAAATTCATAACTTCGTCAATTCCCAAGATTTCAAATCCGCTTAAATTTATTATAAATCCTCTTAATATTATCTAAAACCTTTATATTGACATGTTTTTTATAGGACCAACTCTTATAGCAAAAAAAAAAAATCCTTGTTGGCTCCGCCTGCAAACAAGTTAAGTTTCGAAGTAGGCGGTTCCAACTGCCGCATCATCGCAAAAAGGTCATTTCTTCCGCAATTCCCGACAAACAGGCGCCCCACTGTATGCGTCTTCGAAATCTACCTGTGCCTGTAGGCCGAGCCGTCAGGGATTTTTTTACGAAGCTGCGAGAACAGAATTAATGCTAAAATAGTAAAATTTTCATTTTTATTTTTCTTGCATTCTCCCGTAATTTTTCGGGTTCTGGAGACCCTAACTGATACTTAAATTATAAAATTTTCGCCTCCTATTTTGGGGGTCTGCAGAAATAGATATAAAAACAAAATTAAACATCCTTTCACCCATATTTTGGTGAAAAAAGGTGAAACTTTTTATACTAAAATACTGTCACACGTTTGCCGCTGCAGTAAATGAGTCCTAGTATTGACTTCCTATCACAGCTTATACCCATAATTCATCCAAAAATATACACATCATACACTTCAAGGTCAAACAGGAATGTAACAGCAGGTTGCAGTGTTTCCAGTTGAGTTTTTTTAATTCTGATTTCTTGATTGCTGCCATTTTTTTAAAATAGTAATATTTCCTTTATTTAATGACAAATTTAATAAAACGGCTATTACTATCTCAAAACAAATGACAGCAATAAAGCAATCTGAATAATAGGAATCAACAGGCAATACTAGTACTTTAGACGTCCTGGGAATCTATTCTGGTGTTATCGGATTATAACTACATGTCGGAACCGGAATCTCCATTTCATAACGACAGCTATGGACAAAAGCTATTCTGGTCTCACCTCGTTATCCTACTGTAGAGGATGAAAGATAGAAAATCTCCTGCTTGCAGTCGGACATGTTTGTAGCCAATCAGATGCAAGTACGCACGTATTTTTGTTTATTTGGGAAAGGGGATGTCAGCTGTTTTCCTTTGGGCTATTGTCCAGTCCGAAAGAATGTTTGGGTTATTTACAAAAGGGTTGAAGGAGGGAATGCGAATTTTTCATATTAGCGTGTCCGTTCCTGCAATCTGTGTAATATTTCCAGGCCGAAGTGAAAAATTAAAAAATATCTATTTGCATTTTTAATTGTACATAAAACTTTATTATTATTATTATTGAACCAAAATTTTTGGAAATTAACTTTGCTCTATTTTGATCTCAGAAAAAGATTAGCAAATTTCCAGTGAAATTGTCAGATTTTTTTTATATATATACACTGCAAAATATTTTTTAAATAGGGGGGAGGAGGACTTTTGTAGGTTCTACCAAGCTCTACATGAATATTTAAGAATATAATCGAATTTTTTAAAAATAAATATAAAATAGTCCATAACTTTTTTTATTTATTTGTATCTTTAGACCATTTATTATAAACTAAACCAGAATTAATTATGTGAATGATATTAAAATTGTTAACTTATATTTCCAGTTTCGATAATTTTGTTTATTTTAAATTGATTATATCTGTGACACCAGTACTGAAAAAAATGTAAATTAGGCCGAATATTTAAATATAATTTAGTTGTATCTTTGAAGAAAAAAAATCTAGCTTTGCTTAAGGACTCGGGTAATTAGTTGTTCTTAATCTCACAAATCCACAATATACTTAAAAAATAAAATAAAATAAGTATATTAATTTAGATTTATACTTATGTCTCCCACCTCCCTTGTTAAAGTCATTTTTAAATTCATGAAGATTTAATTATTTTTGTGACAATTGAAAGATTCTAAAGAAAGTCATTCCATTCAAATGTTTTTATTTATTTATTGATATTTTAAATACTTAAACAGATCATCAATTCGCTTTATTACTTATTTCAAAAATAACTAAATATATTAATCAAAAATTAAATTGAAAATCGCGGTTCTTAGTGAAAAAGATAATTTGAATCAATTAAATCATTAAACGTAAAAACAAATATTAAAAAGTTTTGAAAAAAAAAAAAAAAAAAAAAATATATATATATATATATATGTGGTATTCTGATTACACAATATCATTAATTATCTCTTTGTAGATTTTAGTAGAATGATATTAGAACTTGATATGTTTTTGAAATTCATAGATATTATAATTATATATATATATATATATATATTGTAAAGTGGATTAAAAAAATATTTTCTCCGTTCAGCAACGCGATATTTTCTGACACAAACACAGGGCCTGATTAAAAAAAGGGCCAACTAGGCCGTGGCTCTGAGCCCCATTGATTTTAGGGGTCCCAAACTTAGTGGGCAATATTTTAAGGCTAATATTGTAAATATATTTCGACCTTGAGCTGATTATAACTCATATTTTGTACAATTACAGTCGTAAAAGATTAAACACAAATTATATATTTTTCTAAATATGTAGTTATATATTTATATTAGTATTCTAAGGCATAGAACATGTTTAATTTTTGTGACAGCATATCAAGAGGATCTGTCTTTCATCCTCTCTTTTGCTTGATCGAGCCCTGCACATTCACAGACTTATTTTTAAACGTAAAAGCATGAAATTGGTAGATATGAAAGTTGAAGTGATTTGGAATCGAAAAGCGTCTTTTATTTATTTTTATTATATATATATATATAGATAGATAGATGCATTATATTTTGAGTTATAAGCGATTGTTGTCTTATGACGACCTTTTTTCGGGTGTCGCTTTCGTAATTTCGGTTCAAAATGCCTATTTTGTCTGCATTTTCTGAAAGATCCTTTGCCTTTATCAAAAAATGGGAAATGCTATTCGATTTCACAGTTTCTTAATAAGAAAACCTGCCAATTTTCTGTGTTTGTGAATAAAAATGAACTCGGGAATGTGTCAGAAAATAGACAGTTTTAATTTGAGAACAGCTTTAATATTAAACAGAAAAAAAGTGTCAGCTGTTTATGTAAGAAAGTAACATTTTGTAATTAATACGGTTCGTTGATATTGATATATATGCGATATTTTCAAAATATGATGATGTTTGAAAATTTCGATATTTGACATTTAATATCAAATATAATATATACTCGGATTTTTTTTTTATACTTTCAGTGTAAATACACTATTCAAAACATGTGTAAATGATCTTTTCAGCTGTTATTAACTGTACCGTTTTGTAGATAAAGAACTTTTCCTCTGGCAGTGACTTTAGCGCCCCCCCCCCCCCCCCACAAAAAATAAATAAATAAATAAATATAAAAAAAAAAACCTTTACGTTTGAAGCTGAATTTGTAAATGTAGAACACCCATTGAAAGATACACTGTCAAATTTAGATAAGTTATTTAAATCTTCATAAGAAAGAATCCTTTCAGGCCTTACTTAGTTTAGTTTAAGCTATACAACAGGTTATAGAATGAAAAAGCAGACAAGCTTACATTTACGTTCCAATTTTTTAATTACAAAAACTATTTTGTATTTCAAATTTTGTTGTATTAAACAACATTTTCTTGATATTAAATCCTACATTTTTTTTTAATTTTTTTTTTATGTAAAAAGCAAATTGTGTCTTTTAAATTAGTTGACACTTATATAAGTTTTCATGCTAAGTGTAATATATTTTAATTTCTAATTATATTTAGTATAGAAAAATTTCTAATCATCAATAAGTTGATTATTTTAAAAATATCGGATATGTACCAAAATGTCAGATGTTTTTGATATTTTCGAAAATATCACGATATTTACGAACCCTGGTAATTAAAAGACTCTGCCCTCTTTCTATTTTTTAATGTTAAACAAGCGCTCCAACCCCCCCCCCCCCCCTCTCCCAAAGTAAAACAAAAAATCTTTCCGAGCCTTGCCGCTGCGATCTCGACAGCTTGAAGCACTCGGAAAAACGCCGACGAAAAGCAACCCGCTCCGATAGGCAAAATTTCGACTCTACTTCACCAGAATAGCAAATTGTCGCTAAGAAGGCTTTTTCCGACCGGTTTCAGCGTTCCGATAACACCAGAATAGATTCCCTGGAGTCGGAGTCAGAGTCGGAGTCGGTTCCTTTAAAATTTTAGGAGTCAGAGTCGGAGTCGGTCATTTTTCCCACCGACTCCGCACCCCTGGTTGAAAGAGCCACCTGGTGGGGCGGATTTTATGAGCATATGGCTCATACTGTAAAAGTTGCTCTGCGAAAGACTCTCGGAAAGTCCTCTCTGACTGTTGATCAGTTACATGCTGTTCTTCTTGAAATTGAGAGAATGATTAATTCTTAGCCAATTACTTACGTTGCAAGTGATGCTGAAAAGCCAACTACTTTAATTCCTGCACATTTTGTTTTAGGAAAAAGAATATCTTCACTACCTCCAGTAAGACTTCACCTTGATTCAAATTTCTCTTGTAGGAAAATTTTGATAAGGGCCTTTAAATATCGAGAAAAGTTAATGACATCCTTTTGGTTTAGATGGAAAAATGAGTATTTTTTAAATTTTAGATCAGTTCATTCTAATTCGGTTAAAAACAACACCTCCCAGTTTAAAGTTAACGATGTAGTTTTGATCGAAGATGATCATTTACCTAGAAATTTTTTGGAAATTAGGAAGAATTCTTGAATTATTTCCTGGAAGAGATGGCAAGGTGAGGGCTTGTAAGATAAAAACTGAGTCATCAATTATTAAACAACCTGCACAATTGTTGTACAATTTAGAACTCCAGAACTGAAAAGGAAACTTTTTATCAATAATAGAACATTCTAGAATATTATTATTATATATATATTTAATTGTTTAAGCAATACAATGTATAATATTTCATTTACAGGAATATATCTTGAGTAAGTATCACTGAAATATATATATATATATATATATATATATATATATATTTACATCATTTCTTGAATTTAATATTTGCAATTTTCTTGTAATCTTGATTTAAATTTGGTGCTTAAATATTCTATTAGGTTTGTATTATTCATTCTAGGACTAAGTGTATAGAATATTGTTATCAAAGTAGCATGATTTAATCTAGATAGAGTATCAAACTTTGATATATCTTGATATATCAACAACTATATATTAGTTGTATCTTGAACTGAATTAATTCAATTTTAAATAATTTATTTAATATTTGATTGTTTTCTTGACATTCATAAACAAAGGTATAGAAACATTTTTTTTTTTACTCATTTGGTTTCATTCTTGAATTTTCATTATCTTGGATATATATATGTTTTTAACTTTTATAATTTAATTTAAACCTTGTACTTGGAATAGATATTGATCTTGAATAATATCAATTAAATTGTTTACTTGAATACCTTAATATTACTTTTAATTTTAAAATTTTGTACAGTTCGAATTTCTTAAAAATATGAAGTATTATTTGTTAATTGAAAACTAGGCTACTTGTATTGAAGTTATATATGTTAATGTAAATATATATATATATATATATGATGTACTTTCTTGAAAAATTTTGATGAACCCTCATGTTGTTCATGGTGTGGCAGGATGTTGAGAATTGATTTGATCACATGATGCCTGTGGAGGGAGTTTATGACTGTCGCTCACGCCGTTATGTAATAACCCGAACTGGCGAGAAAACTATTTGTTATGAAAAAAAAATTATCTCGAAAATGGAGCTTTTCTCGATGTGCTCCCCTAGAATCTTTATTAAGTTCAGTCTTATTTAATTATTAATATTTAATTGTTGTGTTTAAGTTTTTGATTAATAAAAGAAGAAAAGGCACTCAAGACTTTATCCTGAATTTAACACAACATGGCACCAGAACTTTTGAAATATTTTTTTATCTAGTTTCGATTCATGTAATTCAATCTAATAAGACCTTTTTAATGCCTGTAAAATTGTTCCATATCATCGTATAGCACGATGCAGCAATTGCCAGTGATATGATCATTCTACCCAAAGATGTGGTGAAAAGAAAATTTGTCTCATCTGCGCCTATACCCATGAATCATCATGCCCAATAGATATAATACAACAAATCACCCATGCATAAACTGTAGAGGAAAAATGAACCAATAAACTTTCATCTTTGTGCGAACTTCTAAGTCATGTCACATCTACAAACTATACTCAAGAAATATGGAAAACCAATTTTTGCCTAATCCAACAACTTATTAACTTCATAAATTCAATCCACTTTATCTATAATATAGTAGAACACTTTGAATATCGGTTATTTTCCTCGTTTCTTATTATTATTCCAATTAATTTGTACTCAAAATGAATTCTATTTTGAATATCTAAATATTTTATTTGTAGTACAATTAACTATAATCAGTAACAACAACATTCATTATCTTATTCTTTTTAATTTTATTTCTAAATAATTATCAAAAAATTTGACATCGTAAATTTAAATTCCCCTATCTTTTATCAGTTTTCATTTTCACCAGCTTTATCCTTAAATTACATTTTGCAATGTCTTTTTTTATGTTGCTTTCCCATAATACTGCACCCACATCTAATATTTCAATGTATATTTTAAGGTTTAGTACACTCTAGATGAGGGTTTTCCAAACTTTTAGTCGAATATACCACTAAATAGAAATCATAATTTCACCATATCACCATTAATATAGTCTATGTTAACATTTAAAATGGTACTATTATAAATCACATTTAAATTATTATAAATAGCATTATCAATAAATCAGAATGCATAGAGGTGCTCATTTTTCAGTTCCATTATTTCTGAATAGTATTCTTTGTCTTATTTAATCACAGATCTGTGATTAAATAAGGCAAAAATTACTATTCTGAAACATTGATACACAAAAATAAGTACTTATATTCACCCTGTGAATTATTACTGCGATGATTTTCTTTTATGGATACAGGGGTGGAAAATCGAAAATCCATTTTTGTAGCAGGTTTGGAGCAGGTCTAATTGCAGTTTTGGAGCAGTAAATGCCAGTTTTGGAGCAGGTCAATTACATTTTGTAGCAGCTCCAAATTAAAAGCAAATATGCTTTGTTAATGAACTTTTCTTTAACATAGTGCATATATACAATTTCAACAGTATAAAATGTAATAAATGTGAAAACAAGAAAAAAAATGTATACTTAGAGTTTCAAAATTTGTAAAGTAAAAATGACTATAACAGACGAATTAATTTTCCACATTCCAATAATACATAATAAATATACCATATTCTGACAACAAATGTTTTACACCCTTTTAGAAATTAAAAAATAATTCGACTTATCTAACACTTTAGGAAAAGCCTGCATGTATTTAAATTAAAAACAGAGTGTAAAAAGTTAAATATGTTTACTTACAATGAATAGTTATTGTATATTTTTTGGCAAATGACAAACATTTGATAGTAAATTAAAATAACCCAAGTGATACCTGTAACTGTGAGTAATCACTAGACTGCACAGTGATTTTCTTTTAAAAAAGTAGTATAAGTCAATAAGACACATTTTAAAATCATGGGCAAATACATTGTGGACTTGTGAAGAGTGCATGCTTCTATATCAACAGTATTATTGTTGATTTCATGCAATTTGTTTTTTACAATCTTCGTGACATTCAGACCACTGCTAAAAAACAACAGCAACCAATCTTTTGGCTAATTGGCTAAAGCACACTTTATAATAATAACAAATCTTCTGATTTGGAGTCTCATAATACAGGAGTAGAAAATAAAAAAATTGTTTTTGTAACAGAATAAATTGCAGTTCTGTATCAGAATTTAATGGTTTTGTAGTAGAACAAACTTATGTTTTAGCATTGAAATCAAATAGCATTTTCTATTTTTCAATAAAACCAAAGATTATTTTTTATTATGTTATCAAAGTGGGCATTTTTAACTCAATTTTAGGACGCTACAGCTCTGTAAAGGTCTTTATGCCTCAAAAATCACTTATAGCATAAGATGTGATATTTATCAAAAACTGTTATTCAATTTCAAATTACTTCAGTAGTCATGCCTTACCAATTTCATGCTTTTACATCTAAAAAATAGTTTGTGGATGTATCAGAAATTTCTGCATTGTTGACGTTGAGGGGATAAAAATATTTTGTTTGAGAACAGTCTTAATGCTGGATATCTTTTCAATAATGCTTATTTTTGATCAGCTGTGTTTTGGAGTAATCATCCTCTTTGGATTAAGATATGTTATATTATAAAAACTGAAATGTAAGACAATGATTATGTTGTATAATCTATTATTCAGTTAGAGGTAATTTTTAAACTTAAATGATGCTGCATATCTTAGCTACATGCATCATAGCAGTGCGTTGCGAAGCCTATACAAAATGAATGAAGTTTTTTTTTTCTAATTTTAATTTTAATTTTTAAGATTAAAAAATTTCCATTTTTGGAGCAGAATTTTAAAAAATTACCATTTTTGGAACAGAATGTAGCAGGAAATCAAAATTGGAGCAGTTCGGAGCAATTGGAGTAGATTTTCCATCCCTGTGGATACTCAAATAAGAAGTAACATTATGATTATGTTTTAACTACGAAAGTCTGCCCCCTGTGCCTTTCGTGCACCAACCTCGGACTTTATTTGTCTGTCTATCTATCTATCTGTTTATTTGTCTATATATCTATCTCTTTGTCTCTCTATCTGTCTATCATTAATTCATTAATTTTCTGTCTCTTCATCTGCGGCTCTTTACCTCTGTCGGTTTCTTGATCTGTCTCATTATCTCTTTCTGTCTCTTTATCTGTGTCTCAACACCTGTCTCTTTATGTGCGTCTCTTTACCTATGTCTGTTTCTTTATCTGTATCTACCTCTGTCTGTCTCTTTATCTGTGTATCTTTATATTTGTTTCTTTTTCTCTACCTCTTTATCTGTGTCTCTTTATTTCTGTCTGTATGCTTATCTCTGACTCTCTCTTTATCTCTGTCTATTTATATGTACCTTTTGTCTGTGGGTCTTTATCTCTGTCTCTTTATATTTGTCTCTATATCTCTCTTTCTTACCTATATTTATTTTTCTCTGTCTCTAGATCTGTGTGCTTTTATCTCTGTCTGACTGTCTGTCTCTGTATTTTTATCTATGCCGTTTTGTTTTTGTCTGTGTCTCTTTATACAGGGTGTATCTGAAATGCTTCAACAAACTTAGAGGGGTGATGAAGACGAACAAAAAATGCAATGGAACATGGGGTTGCAAATGACGTTTAAAGGATGAAAATCGAGAAAATGCGTCTGGAAATGGACAAACTGAGACAAGAAAGAAACACTCCAGAAAATTATTTAATGCACAGAATAGGTACAACACAGCTCGTGATGTCCAGAGAAAAGAAATATTTTCCAACAATTGTTCAAAGGGTCGATCGCGGACATTATTACACAGAGTAGATCTCGGAGGAACGACTGGCGGACACGCTCGAAGATTCCGGGAGTTTCGTGAATTTCTCCTGCAGCGGTCACAATACACGCTACTTCTTCTTCTGGCGTCACATAAATGAGGGATTTCATCTGTCCCCAGATTAAGAAAACCAAAGGGTTAAGGTCCGGCGAACGTGGAGGCCAAGCAACAGGGCCACCACGTCCAATCCATCTTGTCAGATAAACTACATCAAGGTTTCTACGCACGTCCACAGAAAAATGAGGCGGAGCACCATTGTGCTTGTACCAGATTTGTTGCTGCTCGCCGGCTTGTGTAGGAAAAAGCAAACCTGGCAGGATATTCCATCTGTTTCTATGAAGATGGAAAATTTGCATACGTAGATTCCTGCTCACAGATTTGTTTGGCTTTCTTCCACGTTTTTGTCATCTCTTTCTGACCGGATATACACAAAGTGAAAGGAAAACATGCTTCGTGCTACTAGCCAATTCTGCAGAAAAGCAGCATGCGAGATTTCGATATTTTTATTAGTTTTGCGATTTTCACCCTTTAAACTTCATTTGCGACCCCATGTTCCATTGCATTTTTTGTTCGTCTTGATGAGTACTATCATCCCCCTAAGTTTGTTGAAGCATTTCAGATACACCCTGTATATCTCTCTTTATCTGTGCCTATTTCTGTCACTTTATCTCTGTATTTTTATCGGTATCTGCCTTTTCTATTTATCTGTATGTCTGTCTATCTATCAAAACTATATTACAAACCGCGAATTTAAGCGTTTCATATATTACTCGTTTCATAAAATCGTTACACAAATTTGTTTCAATAGGTTTATATATATATAAGGTAGATAAAAGACTCATTCAAAATATAATTAGAAAATTTGTATAAAAATGTGAAATAACCAGGAAAAGTTATGCGAAAAACTTTATCATAATCTATGAATAATATTATTTTTTAGAAGAAATCTATAGCACTTGTTAATGTATTGGAATACATTGCCCTACTAACAGTACAGGACCATGGTGGGTTTCTAAATCTAAAATAGTTCAGTTTCCAATTCTATAATAATGTTTTGTATAAGCTTCGCGTACCAGTACATATATTCCAGTACAAGTTCTGGTACGGATACCACAGTTTGGGAAACTCTGCTCTATATAAAGACGGAGTTTAGTTTTGTTTTAATCAAACAGTTCAGATATTTTTATAGATGAACCCTTTTTTTTAACGTTGTGACACTGAACTTGAAGTATAAAAACTATCCTTGCACTGATTTTGTAATCTCATGTGTAATTTACAACATCTGTTACCAATAAACAATCTCATTATTACTCTCAAATGAAATAAGACTGACTCCACTGTGAAGTCACCATAACCGTTTTATTGTGATGAGTCGCCTGAAGACTCTTAAAGTGACCATCGTTTGGAGACTCCACTGTAAAGTCACTATGAATGTTGCTTTGTGAAAAGTCACTAGGTGACTTCATTGTAATGTCACTTGAAAATTTGTCATATTGCAACTATCACATTGGAATCTCCAAAAGATGATCATATGAGAATCACCAGGTGACTTCATTGCAACATCACCTGGTGATTCGTTCCAAAGTAACAGTCACGGTAGAGCCACTAAATGACGGCCACTTGAAAGTAATAATGGGATGAATAAAAGTATCACATTTTGGTTCATCATAGTAACTATGATACTTTTGAACCATTTGTGATGCCACGGTGACATCATATCACCTGGCTGCGCTGTTAATGGTACAGTATACTCCCTTAAATTCGCATAGCTTAAAACCAGAGGTTGTGCAGATTTTAGAATTTTACGGATTTCTGGTCACCGTTTTGTTTACATTTTTTAAACAAAATTTGAATTTAATAATGCACTCGAAATTATAATGAATGCTTACAATAAAGTAAAATAATAAAAATTAAGAAAATTTAAAAAACATTTAAAATATTAAAAGTAAAGATCAAGTATATAATTATGCTTAACTAAAAATGCGTAATGATGATATTTTTTTTCTTGAATTAGTCAGTGAAACTTGCCTTATAAATGTACACTAATAGTTCCCATCAAAATCTTAAAATAACAAAGTTTTATTTCATGTTTATCCATACTTAATAACCAAAAAAGCTTGATTGATACATAAATTATTTGATAAAAATATCACAATTGCCACTGATATCAGCACTATATTGAATTTTTTTTTTCAAAAATAAATTTATACTTCCTTCAGGAGAAAAAATGAACTGAATCATATTAACCAGAATTATGTATTAAAATGTGTACAGAATGATATAAAAATAAAAAATAAACTTTAATTTTACACCTACATCTTAACTGTAAGTTTCATTGTTTACATCAGAAACAGAAACAATGTGCGGATTTTAGGGAATCTACCTGTAGTACCTATTTGCTACACCTGGCATTTATATTAATTTATTTTACCAACTCGCAATTAAATTTTGTGTTCGAAAATTATCATTTTTTGACTGTCCCTTTATTTATGAGTGTATTTTAGAAATCATTATTTACTTATCGGTTGAATTCTCTATCCTTTAACCCTTCAGTGCTCTTTTGTATCATATAATCGATGTTGCAGATATTAGAGGTGAATTCACAAAACAAATTTCAAAAATCAGCAGTTTAAAATACCCATTTATCATTATCGTCAGTTTGTATTCCAGAGCAAATTTCAGGATGTTAGAGGACTCTTGTAAGAGATTGCACCAACTGCTACAATCTTCTGTTTTAAAAAATCAACCTTTATCGAGTTTGTTCATAATATACACAATGCCTCATATGATACAGTTCAATAAAAATGCTATATGCCAAGAGCTATATATTTCCACAATGTGAGCATTGTTTCACATCTGAAGCAATTAACTATATTTAAATGACACTAAAATAGTCTATTAATGGCATTTTCACCAATAGACCTTCAAGTCTACTAGTAGCATTATTATGCTACATATTGTACATTTTAATTAACAAAAACACAGAATGTGAATCAGGCATAAATCGTAAGACTTCTTCTTTTTCTATATATAAACAAGAAC
The DNA here is from genome assembly GCA_963931845.1 of Maratus michaelseni. Classification (NCBI taxonomy): domain Eukaryota; kingdom Metazoa; phylum Arthropoda; class Arachnida; order Araneae; family Salticidae; genus Maratus; species Maratus michaelseni. The sequence goes on from OZ007586.1 coordinate 429,783,777, forward strand.
GAAAAATCATGCGTCAAGCATAGATTATGAAACACTTTCCAACACAGCCAGAAAACTGTAACAAAACTTCACCGTTAAATAAGGTGAAAGAAGATATATGTAAATAAACAGTTTAGAAAACATATACCACATTGAAAAATACAGTTTTCGAAATTACCTTCCAGTGTCAAAAAAACAGTCGAATTATTTTGTGCAGCCCTGTATATAATCAATAGATGTGGATATATAGTATGATAAAATTTAGTTCAGTTCGAATATTCACATTTAGCAATTTTCGCCAATCGATGGAAAAGCACTCAAAATCTTTTATACAACCCTGTATATTATCTGAAGACTTTTGTACACACCACATATTAAGCTAAAAGGAAACTTAAAACTCACTTGCAGCAATTACCAACCGTAAACGACAATGTATCTTTTTCTTTGCGTAGTCCTGTATATGAATTTATTTATATTCCACAAACTTCTATTAGTCTACTAAATATAGTTCAGCAGGAAAATTCGTAACACAATTAAAAACTACCCTTAAGCAATTCACTCCCATAGTCTGTAATACTTACGGATTCTCTTGTGTAGCCATGTAGATGAACAACCGAGTTTATAAACACACACGTACTATGAAAAAAATCTAGTTAAACTTTAAAACGCTAACCAAAGTTAAAAACGCACTTATCACGCAGACTGTAAATATCGCACATGTACTGTAACCAATATCTTTTGTGTGTCTCTGAAAATAAACACAATGCACACCACACTTTAAAGAGAGCAATTTATAGTGCACCTCAGTAAAGAATATAATTTGCATTATGTTTGAAATAGTGAAATATCACTAAATTACACTGCAAACGATTTTTCCCCATAGAACAATGTATAACAGAATTCTTTTGTTTGATCCTGTAAATGAATAATTAATGCTTTGCACCGGACAGTATCAACTCAAATAACTTTTTGGCAGTGATTTAAAAAATCCTGTAATAAAAGTTTTAATATTAAAAAACAGGGCGTTCCTGGTGAAGAAAACGACAGGTTTACAAATACAGAAGAGGTGGTTGATACTCTGACAGCTATCATCAGCACCTGTAGTTTGGGACATGCTGCAGCTAATTTTCAGCAGTATGACGAATATGCTTTTCCACCTAACTACCCAGGATTACTCCTTGACCGTCCACCAACAGATAAAGTAAGATTTATTTATTTATTTATTTATTTATATATATATGTACCATGAGTAAAATACTATCCAGATTCATATTTTTTTAGATGGCCCTTGTAATACAGGATGAATGATAATTATATTTACATATTTGACACAATAAAATGTGAAAGAAATAAGATAGTCATGTTATGTAACAACACATTATGTTTTACTTGTAAGCAAAGTTTTTTTCAGCAAAAAAGGTTCCAAAACATCCAAGCGATACTCCAATTTCTTAAATGTGTACTCCAGCATATCAACGTGAATGTTTTCAATTTCAAATGTGCCTCTTGCTTTCAAATCATTGGTATTAGCCACACGGCATTACTATATCCTTATAGACAAAAAAAAATACATGGTGTGATATCTGATGATCTAGATAACCAAGGACCAAGCTATAAGACCACACAGCCAATCCATCATTCAGTTTTTTTTTTTTTTTTTTTTTTTTTTTTTTTTTGGCTTACAAATTTACAAATTATTTTTTTCTTTAAAAAATATTTAGTTTACAAATAAAATTTTGTGTTGTTGTGACATGTACAAGCAACATAACTTTGATATTTTATTTATTTAAGATTTTATAGAGTATCAATATTCTAAAAATAATTATTCATCCTATATCAAAATGATTTTTCAAAATTAATCTCTTATCCAATTAAGCATTTGTATTGTTTATGATGCTAATGAAAACAGATAGAAGGGCAGAAAACAGTCTTCTGGATATATACAGTTGAGAATGAAGAAATAATCATAATCTTTTTTAATCTAATGAAATGTCAAATATGTATAGATAACTTTATTAATTTTACTTAAAAACTATATTTAATAAATTTCTAAATGCAAATTTATATTAAACTTTTGCCTTAAAACACCGAGACAAATATATCACCATATCTATTTTAATTAACAAAAAGATTGTATGATAAATTTTTTAACCAAAAATAGAACCGACTTCATAAACTACTACAAAGTAAAAAATAATTTTTTTTAGATAATAGTTAATAAGAAATTAAATTAAGAGCATTGTATTTACCATGCATACTACTATATTTATGTACAATAATTTGATTTTTTGGAGTCGGTGCCAGCCAAGCCAAATTAAAGCCATGTTACCATTTTTAAACATTTCATCTGATGTTATAAATGTGTATTTTCAAATGAGATTAGCAACTATATGTCGACAAACATTGCTTTGGAAATTAGTTAATCATTTAAATCATTGTATTTTCTACCATTTGATATGTATTTTTTTATTGTCTAGTATTTATGTAGATATAATTTATACGTGTGTTACGATTTATATTGGATATTTTGTTTTGAATTTTGAATTTTGGCTGGCACCGACTCCAAAAAATCAAATTAATGTACATAAATATAATAATATGCAAGGTAAATACAATGCTCTTAATTTAATTTCTTATTAACTATTATCTAAAAAAAAATTATTTTTTACTTTGTAGTAGTTTATGAAGTCGGTTCTATTTTTGGTTAAAAAATTTATTTTTCGCTTTTTAGTAGTTTTTGAAGTCGGTTCTATTTTTGGTAAAAAAGTTTATTTTTCGCTTTTTAGTAGTTTTTGAAGTCGGTTCAATTTCTGTTTAAAAAGTTTATTTTTCGCTTTTTAGTAGATTTGAAGTCGGTTCTTTTTTTAGTTAAAAAGTTTATTTATTTATTTATTACTTTAGTGATATCCATATTTACATTATACCACATTGTTGCTAATATATTTTTTATTTCACGTTAACCTTGGCAGTAGACTCGAGTATCGAAGATTAGAAAAATTATCATTATTCTCATCTAATGTCTTTAAAGCGTTTAATGATATCTATATTTACAACAGTAGACTCGAGTACGGAAGATAAGAAAATTTATCATTATTCTCATCTAATGTCTTTAAAGCCTTTTATGATATCTATATTTACATTAAACCATATTGTTTCTAATATATTTTTTATTTCACGCTAACCTTGGCAGTAGACTCGATTACGGAAGATTAGAAAATTTATCATTATTTTCATCTAATGTCTTTAAAGCCTTTAATGATATCTATATTAACATTAAACCATATTGTTGCTAATATTTTTTATTTCATGCTAACCTTGGCAGTAGACTCGATTTCCGAAGATTAGAAAATTTATCATTATTCTCATCTAATGTCTTTAAAGCTTTTAATGATATCTATATTTATATTAAACCATATTGTTGCTAATATATTAGGTAGCTTTCAATACAAAAAAGTCCTTCCGGCCTGTACCGGGAGGAAAAGGTAGCTTTCCTAGATCTTCGTTTTAAAATTTTAGCTAATGTTACACGGAAACAGCAAGTTAAAATGCAAAGAAACGTTTACAAAATATTCGTTAATACTGAATTTGAATAAGAAATTCGCCAAATTGGCTTCATTTATGAAGACTTATTTTGGTCGCCAAATTTGGCGATATTTTGCCAAATGTCACCAATTTTGTCGCCAATGTCGCCAATTTTGGCGCTAACGGATATGAATATATAGTTTTATGCGTATGAATGGGAAAATTACTACAACAATGAAAGAAAATAATTTGCAACCAAGCTGGCCAACGAACTCGGTCGAGACATTGGTGACCTTAATACACACAATTAGTTTCATCAAAATCGATTTATAAATACGAGCGTTATCGTATGACATAGGTCAGATATATATATATATATACACTATAATGCCATAATTGATGGGAACTTTCAGTTTTAGACATTTTTTCGAATATTTTAAAATATACATGTCAGATTCTTTTGGGGTATTAGGATTAAAAAGAACAGGTTTGACTTCATATTTATCAATGTTGATTTGATAGGTAGGACAATTAGGGGACCAACAAAAAATTAAAGAAGAAAAATAATACTTGGGATCACCCTGTAAAATAAAATGCACGAAATGATTTACCGCTACAGAATATACATAGGCAGACATTGTATAATATGTGTACTCATTTGTGTAAGAATAGCATGCATATTAATTGAGATATAGCGATTTTTTTTAAAAATTAAAAAAATTCTTGCATGTTTTTTGCTTATAAAATACAGGGTTTTTAACCAAATTTAACGTCAGTTTCAGAAAAATTTTCAAAATGTAGTAGAAATCATATAGTGTGATTGAAATATAAATATATTAAATATTTAAGGAAATATGGGCAGTTGTATGAAATAATTTTTATCTGCGCATGCGCGAACGATAACAAAAAACTTTTTGCCTAATTTAATACTCAACACTATGGAGCAACTTATAAAAAAAAAGCAGTCAAATATCGTAAAAATTCAGAGAGATATCGGCGTTAGAGTGAGCTGTTTTTTAGTTTCTGACTAAAACTCGCTGAATGATAGGGGATTGTCCACAAATTGATATTTTTAAGTTATCTGGCAGTGTTCGGAGAAAATTTTTAGAAAAAACAATTTAATTATAACTTACGCTTATGTTTAGGAAGATTTTGACTCTAAACTACGAAGAAAAGGGAAATATAGTCCATACATTGATTACATCTAGGTAAATTGAGGAGTTTATGGTAAAATTTTGTGAAATTTAGCCCAATACGCAAAACACTTTTACAGTAAATTTTCGAGAAATTACGTTTTGCGTATTAGACCAGTAAAATTAGGAAAGTTTGCCATAATACATGCTAGGAGATAAAAATTAGTACAGTTGTTCATTGATGGCTACTGATGACTATGTAAAAAGTCCTGATGGATAGGAGGTGAGTGGGGGGGGGGGGGTTAAAATAAATTACTTTTTTTAGTTTTTTACAAAAATCTCAGAAACTGTTGGTTTTCATGAAAAACTTACTCCGATATAAATTAAAGAACATAAAATTCTCTACAAATGAGAGTTATGTACAGTAGAACCTCGATTATCCGTCAGCCAGAAAACCGGAGATTTGACGGATTTTCCGCAAAAAATTCACTTTAATTTCAATTTTATTTACTTAATGTCGCCATAATAAATGCTACAGAGATAAAAATTAGTACAGTTGTCCCGTGATGGCTACTAATGAATATGTAGAAAGTCCTGATGGATAGGAAGTGAACGAAGGGAGGGAAGGGGGGGGGGCAAAATACTTTTTTAGTTTTTTACAAATATCTCAGAAACTGTCGGCTTTCATCAAATAATCACTCTGACATTAAAGAACACAAAATTCATTACAAATGACAGGTATTTACAGTAGACCTTCGATTATCCGTCATTCAGAAAACCTGAGCCTTGACGGATTTTCCGGAAAAAAAATTACTTTAATTTGATATTTATTTACTCAATGTCTATTCAAATTTATTAAATATTGTTGCAAAATAAAAAGGAAGACAGTAAACACTTCAATACTGCAATATTGCATGAAATAATGCCATGTAAGTTGTTTATGAAAGAAAAATATTTATTAATGAAATGTTTATGAATGTGAAATATTATAATTGCTAATATAAAACTTGGAGAAAACTAAAAGTAGGTACATATTAATTTATAATTAAGTAAATATTGTGTAATTATGAAAGTGGATGGATTGTTAGGATTCATAATCATCACCTCATCTTCTTCCTTGTCCTGTTGTTATCACCCTGGTACTGAAGGCAAATATTTATATTTATTATTAATAAAATGTTATTTCACGTGAAACTGTGTAAGCGCGACAAAACATAATTGAGAACAATGAAAGTAATAATTTATCATTAAGCAAATACTTACTAAGTCATAATGTTCTTTTTTTCTTGACACATCATCATCAACTGAAGTGGACGCTACATTAGAAGGCGTTCTCAGCATGACTGAATCCATAATCACATCTTCATCGTCTTCCTCGTCCTGTTGATCTGTATTTATAGCTATAAGTGTAGCATTCAGACAGTCACCATGGCAAATGTTGCAGATGAGTGTGCAGTCAATGGCGGCTTTCCTGTACCCATACTTAACTCCACACCCAGTGGTGCATATGCAGAAGATGGTATTTAAGACAGCCTCAGGTGCGATCAGTTCCTTAGTTGTAATAAGAACCAGACGATTCTGCTTTTGTTCCTAGCCCCAGAGTTCGGCATGTTGTTACTGGCCAAACCACAGCTGCACCTGATGGTACACCCGGATAGAATATTTTCTAGCCACTACTTCTGTTGGTGGAAGGATTGAAATGTCAGGTTTGACATTCGATTTAGATTTGGCAAAAGAATGGTATCGGAAAATATTGAGAGATGTAGATGTGGGAGGTGCTTCATACAATCTAAAGAAAAAAGTTGGTTTCCTGCTTCTATAACAGCATCATGGTCAGCAATTTTGTGTACCTCTTCACATTGTTGAAACAGCTGGAAAATTTTTGTTTCCCACTTTTTGAATTCGGCTGACGTCGTATCACATCCAGTGAATGCATAAAGGTCTAGAATGATGTCTTGTTTCTTGAATTAACTGTTGTGAGAAAATAATATTTTTTTCAATTCTTCCACTACTTGGCTTAACGAAAATTTCTTGTTCGAGCGGAGTTAGGGCGATTAGGAGGACAACAAGATCAACATCCTCACCAACAATTGCCACTCTGCCACTAGAAGAAGATATTTCAATGGCTGTTGTTACAATTATGGTATCTGCATTGCCAGTACTCTCCCGGCAAGATATTCCATTCTCCTTCAATTTGGAAGAAAGCACAGCTGTTAATCTTGATTTGTTCTTTTCATTTGAAAGGAAGCTCTTGGTTGACGGAAACCTCTGTGTTCCCCGTTGAAATTAATATCCACGGACTTCTTCAGTGCACATCTTCGGTTTTGCTCTGCTAATTTCGTGCTGTTGGCAATGTCGGAGTAGCCATCAAAAACCACTGAACAGCCTTTTCCTTTATAATGTGTAGAGATTTATACTTCACAAATTGAAATAAAAGTGGAACCTCTTGACCAAGGGACTTTGTGAACAAAGAAACCACCATCAATAATAATATCACAGTATTGGAAATCAATGGGCTGTTTCAATAGTAACTTTGATGTAATAAATTAGATGATATTCTGGCTTGACTAATGTTGTTTGCAGATATTTTTAGTCCTTAATTTTCCTTTAGAAAATTAAACCTGAGTCTAAAAAATATTAGATATTGTTAAAAAATATTAGACCGCAGTGCGAAATTTTCGCACGGATCCATTGGTATTTAATAAATTTGAAATTACAAGATTTTTTTTTTTTTTTGCGGAAAATCCGTCAAGGCTCTGATCTCGTGACTGACGGATAATCGAGGTTCCACTGTATATACCTGTCATTTGTAGAGAATTTAACGTTCTTTAATTTACGTCAGAGTAATTTTTTCATGAAAACCAACAGTTTCTGAGATATTTGCAAAAAACTAAAAAAGTATTTTGACCCCTCCCTCCCCTCGTTCACTTCCTATCCATCAGGACATTTTACATAGTCATTAGTAGCCATCACGGGACAACTGTACCAATTTTTATCTCTGTAGCATTTAGTATGGCGACATTAAGTAAATAAAATTGAAATTAAAGTGAATTTTTTGAGGAAAATCCGTCAAAGCTCCAGTTTTTTGGCTGACGGATAATCGAGTTCCACTGTATATAACTCTCATTTGTAGAGAATTTTATGTTCTTTAATTTATATCGGAGCAATTTTTTCATGAAAACCAACAGTTTCTGAGATTTTGTAAAAAACTAAAAAAAGTAATTT